>OY992886.1:91404438-91449438 GCA_963921405.1 Cepaea hortensis | reverse complement strand
CACACTAGGAAACACAACAATAGAAACACACGAGGTAACACAATAGAAACATACGAGGAAATACAAGCATAGAAACGCGGATTTGGAACTCGAAACTTTCAAGCGACGACATTATTTTAAGGTTGAAGAATCCCTGAAATTAACACTTCCTCCTTTCACTCACGCAATCCACTTTCCTTTAGAGGTTTTGTTTTCCACAGTTAATTTACTTCGGCCTCATCGTGGATTGGTAGATATAAAGTCTATGCTTCCTTAATAAGAGAAAAAAAAACACACACACTCGAACATCACGTGCGCAGATTGCGAGCAATGAAACCCTTCAGCTTGACCTGAACAAGAGGAGGCCGAATGAGCCAATGCCATGGACAATTGTAAATCGAGAAAACCAACACACGGCAATAATATTTATAACATTAAAAATATATTTATAGATGTTTATTGATACTCATAGGAATGGAGGAAAGAAGTAGAGATTAGAGGACACTCTAGTCTTGAAAGCTAGTGAACACATCGGGATTCGGACATGCAGACATAATGATTCATGGTGACAATGCCATTACTGCAGGGATAACAAATGCAGCATATCCTAACAGTAGCAGTCTCTAGGAACAGTCACAACATCTGATAAGGTTTGCCTAAAGAGATCAGAACAAGAATTACAATGGCAAAGATAGCCTTTTGTGAGATGGAAAACATACTGACCAATAAAAAGATGTCAACTGCAACGAGAAAAAGATTGCTGAAGCTCTACATAGAACCTGTACTGTTTTATGTATGTGAAACGTTGACAATAATGAGAAACGTCTAATGGAAATGTGGGACAGTGGAAATGTTATTTCTGAGGGAAAAGCAAAGATCACGATCCACAGAAAGAAAAACCAATGAGCAAGTCCTATAAGAAACAAATGAAAATCTTAAACTGATTAGAGAAAATAAAGTTAGTCAGGGTTGTTTTGGGCACGTTATGAAAAGAAATAAACTGGAACACTTAGTGACAACTAGCAAGATTGAGGGAAAAGAACAAAGGGAAGGTATAAATATCTGGACGGCTTGACCATATGTCATAATCGAGACAAAAACAGAGTTGATCCAAGTCTTGATGATTGTGTGAGATGGTGAAACATGACCGCCCACTAGTATCGGCATGGACATGATGATGATGATGATGATGATGGTGATGATGATGATTATGATGATGATGATCATCATCATCATCATGATGATGATGGTGATGATGATGATTATGATGATGATCAGTGACTATATGTGTTACGTTTTTTAAACAAAATGAGATTTATCTGATCACTTCATAATGTATATAACTCTGTAATATACACCTGACGTGTTGTAGCGAAGTCTGCCAGACAATAAACCGCGCAACATACTTTTTGTGGTTTCTGTCTCTAAATCTATCAAACACCTAACACACTTTATGGCGCGAAAGAAAAGTTTACTTTGTTTACTTTAAAGAGTCCGTCCTCAGTATGACGTGAGATTTATGTAATGATCACATTCCACGCAGGTGTAAAATCGATATTCCTAAATTTGACGGCAAAGTTTTTTCGGTTAATTAGACTACCCGCAGCCTAATTGTCATGTGTTCCAATTCGCATCTAGGCGAATTTATAAAACTGACCATGACTCTGAGTTAGCTGTCACCCCCACAAGTAGTTTGCCATTGCTTTCTGCGCTACCGGCACTCATACCATTGTTTCTAAACTAGCGCAAGTCGCCCTGCTTCCAAATCGTCCACAGCTGTTTCTAACGCGATATGCAGGATTTTTTTCCCCCTTTTTTTCGTTCGCTCGTTATGAATTTAAGCGTGGGCTAACGTTCCCTGTTACCAGTGTCCCTCGCCATCAGCGGTACCCACTCCGACTTCAGAGATACTTGCAATTTACGTCCCCATGTCAAGGATGAGAAGTCAGCATTTCAGTCCAACTGTCCGATGTAGGGATTGAACCCGCTACCTCGCCATCAACACATCGAATGTTTAAGAGCGTGCGCTCTTACCCATTCGGTCATGCTGACCGCCCGCGGGATTGTGAATTGCGACCACAGCGCGGTCTAGTCCCAGGTCGGCCTAGCCTAAAATGGGTAGTAACAGCAGGCGGGTGTGCTAACTAGGTCATAGCTAACGAAAAGGGGACAAAGAATTAACCAGGCATGCGACACACCAGAACTATATAACCAGTATTTACACACCAGAACTAACCAGTATTTGACACACCAGAACTGATCAGTATTTGACACACCAGAACTGATCAGTATTTGACACACCAGAACTGATGAGTATTTGACACATTAGATATACCCAGGTCTTTGACTAATCTGGTCAATTGAGAAAAAAACAAGTAAGTTAGGTGCACATCCTTTACAGGACGTTGCCGTGAACACCAGAATTTGTTGCTGTTGTGATCCCTTGGCAAGTTTACGTTCAATAGGGTCAATGAAAAACCCAAACAAAATTCCCGCCCAGAAAGGGATCCAATCACATGACCACATGACCGCTTGCGGGTGTGCTATCCATTGCGATACCTTTTTTTCCCCCCGCATATCCTTTACAGGACATCGCTGTCAACACCAGCATTTTACCGCTTTCGTTAATTTCTTGGCAAGATTACGCTCAGTACTTTGCCATTGCTTTCTGAACGGCCGGCTCACTTATCCCGTAAGTTACCAACACGGCGAGAACCGTTTCCAATTCTCGCGACTGCGATACCACTGATTCTATATTAACTCTGACGCGAGAGGTTATGGTTATGTCTTCCTCCTCCTCCTCCTCCTCCTCCTCCTCCTCCTCCTCCTCCTCCTCCTCCTTCTTCTTCTTCTTCTTCTTCTTCTTCTTCTTCTTCTTCTTCTTCTTCTTCTTCTTCTTCTTCTTCTTCTTCTTCTTCTTCTTCTTCTTCTTTTTCTTCTCCCCCTTCTTATTCTTATTCTCTTCCTCCACTTATTTCATTGAAGTTTTCGGAGGGAGATGTAATTTATTGAGTATTCATTTCTGTAAGGTTGTTCTTGATACATTCACTCCATTTTTACGTGGTCTCTCCCTTGCTCTGAATCCTATATATTTCTTTGCTTTTGCAGGTGTTAGCAGGGCATTCTTGTGAGTTGGCCAAACCATGCAATCTGTTCTATAATGAAGTGTATGACTTGTTTAAGACCTAATCGGCTTCTAATTCCCACATTCCTGATTCTATCTCTCACGGTTGCTACGGTAGCACTTCTAAAACAACTCATCTCTGTTGTTAGATTTTGCGTGCATTAGTTTCAGCAAGTGTCCATGTTTTAAATTGGTAGTATTATGTCGGCCTAAAAATAGCTCTTATGAGATCTGCTTTAGCACGTATGGGTATCTTTCTATGTTACAGAAGTGGCGCTAGTTGTCCCAGTACCTGATTTACCTTTGTACATCGTGTGGTGATTTATGTATCCACACTCCCATGTGAAGTGAAAATTGAACCTAGATATTTAAACTCGCTGATTTGTTTTATATCCGGGTTCTGTATTTTTATTCACAGGGTTTCTGATGGTGTGCTTATCATCGAGTGTGTCATTCTTTTCAATGCCTATTTTCGTGTTATATTTCTCACACTTGAAATTGACTTGATTTAGATGGTTCTGGAGGCTCTCTTCATTTTCTGCCATTAACACTTGGTCGTCCGCAAATAATAATTCTGAAATATTATCTTATTATTTGCTCTCTGCTTCTCGGCACGTATTGTCGATGCATGTATCAAACATCGGGGGAAAGCCCATTCATCTCGTAAACTTAAATTTTCTTTCTTTTTTTCTGTCTTTTTTTTGGGGGGGGGGGGGGGGGGAGGTGCTCATGCTCGCATACAACTCAAACGTAGTCCATAGACACAACATTCTAATAGCATTGGACTGAATTCTGCGTGTGAATTAGCTTTCCCTATTAACAGTGTCTCTCGCCATCAGGCGAACCCACTCCGAGTTCAGAGGTACTTGTAATTTATGTCCCTAAGTCAAGGACGAGAATTGACATTTTAGTCGAACTGTCCGGTGTAGGGGTTGAATCCATTGCTTCGGCATCTACTTCGAAAGGTTTTATTGTTCCCAACAAAAACAAAAGAGCAGCAACCGTGTATTTTCCGTCCAGGAATTCGCGAAATTGAATTACCTCCCTGGAACCGGCAGATTTGTAATAGCATTTATCCGGAAGACCGGGGACGTGATTTGGGGGCGTAAATCACAAGTCCCTCTGAAGTCGGAGTGGGTTCGCCTGATGGCGAGGGAAACTGTTAATAAAGAAAGCTAACCTACATGCAAAATTAAGTTCATCACTACTATAAATGGTGTGTATGGCCTAAGCTTGAGTTCAAAGCGAGCGAGCGCAAAAAAAAAAAAAAAAAAAAAAATCAGGGGCGCCGAGATATCGTAGTAGCTTGAAGCTCGCTGGCCTGCAGACTCGGTGCTGATGGGTTCCATTCGTAGCCGGGCGGATAGATATTTACCTGGGCTTCCATGTCGACCTAGCCAACACTGGGTTCCAAGAAATGTCTTGGGAAGCAAGGGCGGCCGGTGTGGTCCTGACCATATCACCCACCGAGTGCCGAGGGTCTATAAACATGTGGGTCGAGCACCGCATGCCCACCTCGCCTTAAGGCGTCTAACAAGGTCCATTATTTACTTACGTACTTACTGTTATTTGTTGGCATCAAGTACTCAATTACACACACACACCCCCACACACACACTCACACATACCCCCATACACACACCCACCCACACACATCCACACACACCCACCCACACACACACACACACACTCTCACACCCCCCCCCCCCTACACACACACACTCTCTCTCTCTCACACACACACACCCACACCCACACACATACACACACCCACACACATTTCTGAAGAAAACCATCGTTGGACACTCCGCTGGTAAGCCTTTGGAATTTCAACTTTAATTATTATTAATTTACAATTTGTTGTCTTAATTATTACTTAAAATTGAATTTATTGTCCGTTTATAAAAAAAAAAGAAGTTGCATGTCCTTCAAAGAACGTAGCAGTCAACCCCAGCTTTTTGGCTATTCGTGATTCCTGTGCAAGTTTTACGTTCAGTAGTTTGCCATTGCTTTCTGAACGACCGGCTCCTATACCTCTTGCGAAAAATCCAGCACCGTTGCGTTTCGAACCCGGGCATACGGGATTACGAATCACGTCCGAAAAGCCTTCGCCACGGAAAGCGATTTGTTTATTACATTGTTATTAAAGTAATTCTTCCGGGGCCACTTGGAAAAAGAAATAGAGAAAGTACTAAACTCGCATGGAGAAAAGAATTTCAGTCATAATCATCATCATCATCATCATCATCATCATCATCATCATCATCATCATCATCATCATCATCATCATCATCATCATCATCATCATCATCATCATCATCATCATCAACACAAACATCATCATCATCATCATCATCATCATCATCATCAACACAAACATCATCATCATCATCATCATCATCATCATCATCATCATCATCATCATCATCATCATCATCATCATCATCAACACAAACATCATCATCATCATCATCATCATCATCATTATCATCATTATCATCATCATCGTCATCATCATCCGGTGCCATTCCGACTGATGTCAGCGATCATGCTTCTCCACAGATTACAATCTCCGACGGCATGGACACCTCATATGTTGACATCCTTCTGTGCCATGAAACAAGACTGTCAAGGAATTTTATTACGCTGTCTTCCTCTATCTCGCTTTCTGCAAATCTGTCCGGTTGTCACAACATGTTCCAGTCTTTGTCTGCTCATAGCTCATGGCCAAATACTAACGACTCCTTCAGAATTTAAGGCAGAGATGCATAGTCCAGTGATAACATGGAAAGAGCTGCAAGAGGTAGGACGGCTAAATGGGAGTTGGCTAAGGACCTATGTTCTGTCGACGGATAACAAGTACAAAGAAATTAAAGATTGTCAGTATTTAGAATTCACTCATAAAGTAAGAAAGTCCAGATTCTGGGGCCGATATTTTCGCGTATGCATGCCAGGAGGTCTGTATTTGTTGATTGTCAGATTACGTTTATCGCTTTCATAATCATGTCGTGATTGTAACGGACTTCCCCGGGATGGTTAACCCGGTCAACAAATGCCCGCAGAAGTCGGATGTGTCGGCCTAACGGCGCAAGGACGCAGCTATGCTGTAAACAGGCACAACGCAATAACATCCGGGGGAAAAAAAAACTCTGGATGAACGCAGAAGAAGAGGAAGAATAACGGACTCATAGAGCATGCTGGGTATGGCGAAGACAGACGTGCAGAGTAACATGCATTAGTTAAAACATCAAAGAAAGGTAGAATCGGTTGGA
Organism: Cepaea hortensis; assembly: GCA_963921405.1. Classification (NCBI taxonomy): domain Eukaryota; kingdom Metazoa; phylum Mollusca; class Gastropoda; order Stylommatophora; family Helicidae; genus Cepaea; species Cepaea hortensis. The sequence goes on along the minus strand of OY992886.1, from coordinate 91,443,063 downwards.
TCTTTACTCCTGGGCATGCTGGTGTATTAGGAAATGAGCAGGAGGACAAATGGGCGGGAACTGTACCCCTAGGTTGGGTATTGATGCATGATAAGACAAATGTGGTCTGGCTCTTTGTGATTATATGTATGATGTGAAAGAAAAGATACACCATCATTTCCTTGTAAGGAATGGTGTTGTAAGGTGTGACCAGATAATCTGGCACAAACTAAGTTCTCCGAATAAAGATTTAACGGACACATAATTACGAGTGTCGTTCTGAAAGTAAAGCACCACATAGTTTTTCTCAGCTAAAGATGAAGACATTTTGCACACTTCAAATATGGCATGTGCTGATTGTGTGTGCACCAAATTGCAACCCAACCGGTCAAATAATATGGCTGCCCTAAACCAGTGAAGTGGAGCGTGTTAGCAACTTGCATTATAAGCAGCGAATTGTGATAGAATTTCTCGTTGCAGAGATGGAAACTGTTGTGAACATTCACAAATGGCTATGTGATGTGCATGGGAGTTTTGCAGTCGACAGGAGTATCAGTCACTAGATTCAGAGATTCAAATAATCAGGAAGTGGGGATACCCCACTGCTTACCTGCTTAATCGGTCGCTCTATGTACTTTCTGCAACAATCACCAAAGCAGACAAGTTTAAATGCGCTGAGGGTATTATTCTTACTGATAGGCGAATCACTACTCAACAATTAGCCTTACAGCTGTCAGTCAGCAATGGTAGTGCAAATGCAGTTATAAAAACTATCGGATTTTCTAAAGTGACATATGCCTAGGTCATTGACATTAAGGTGAGTGTCCGTATAATATAAACAGTTCACGAGGTGAAAGGGCATTCACCGGAAAGAAAATATAAGAAGATAAACGGGGGAAGGGTGTAAGGCAGAGGGGCTGCAAGAAGGGACAAAGGGGGACCGAGGAGAATTGAGTTTAGACCGACTAGGAGGAAGTCGTGGTCTGAGAAAGTGAAGAATTGTGACGGAGTTAGGAAGAGAACTCCGCAAGGTGGGTTTCCAGGGATAGTTAGTGGAGACTAGATCCAGTGTGTGGGTGTATTGTGTGAGGTCCAGCGGTGGATAGGAGCTGGATTACCTGTCTTGTGGATTTGAGATTAAGCAGGCCGTGAGAAGACAGTGATGTGTGCGCGTTAAGTTGTGAGGTGGATATGGATAGTCTATGGATTATATTGTTTCTTGGTAATGAGTTATGTTCCGTTTGTCCGTGTTCTTTCTACAATAAAGGATTATGTGCGCCAACTCAATCTTGTTTAATGACTGGCGAATGTGCACTGCGGGGGTGAGTTATATTGTACGACAGTTAGATAGCTCAATTGACACACCAGGAGTATCGTTACCTAGACAACGACCAATATCACGCACTTATCATCAAGAACTTCGTGATATAAAGTTTTCGCAAGATGGATTCCTCGAAATCTCACGAATGACACCGATTGCAAAGGAAAGCATTTTCTTCTGAATTGTCGGAGGGTCTCAATGCTGATGAAGAGAACATTTTGGCTAAGATCGTTACAGATGACGAAACCTCTGCGCATCATTTTGAGCCTGAGACAAAAAGACAGTCAATGGAGTGGCATAATCAGCAATCACCACAAAGAAAGAAATTCAAGACAACTCCTTCAGCTGGAAAGGTCATATTCACTGTCGTTTAGGACATTGAAGGTGTGATTCTTGTGGATGATTTGCCAAGAGGAGAAACAATCAACTCTTAAGCTTACATTTTTTTTTAAAAATTCGCATATCCTTTTACAGGACATCGCTGTCAACAGCAGCATCTTTCAGCTAAAGCTTACATTAAGACATTGAAAAGAAAACCTCAATCAAAGTTTTCGCAAAGTTCGGCCGGGCACGAATCCAGTAGACCTGCTTCTCCTTCACGACAATGCACTCCCCCACACAAATCTGGCAACACGGGAAACAATCATCAGATTGGGTTGAATTGTACTACTCCATCCACCCTATAGTCCAGAACTGGCACCCCTCTGTTTGGTCCACTTAAATGTGCAATCCGCGGGAGAAGGTTTGAAGATGACAAATGGGTGATTCATACAGTGAAGAAATGGCTACAGTATGTGTGTGTGTGTGTGTGTGTGTGTGTGTGTGTGTGTGTGTGTGTGTGTGTGTGTGTGTGTGTGTGTATGTATATATATATATATATATATATATATATATATATATATATATATATATATATATACTTTACAGGACGCAGCAATCAACTACCGGCATTTTTGGCTGCTTGGGATTCCTGGGCAAGTTTGCGTTCTGTAGTTTGACACTGCTTTCTGAACGACGGGCACTCCTACAATTGTATGGAAATCAGAGCTTCCAAATCGCCCGCAGCTGTGTTTTGAACGCGCTGTGTAGGATTACAATTCGTACGGAATTGCATTCGTAACCCCTTCGCCAGAGTGCCGGCCGAAAAGAAAACACATACACACATATTAAGTGAATATGAAGCAAATTTAGGTTTGTTGTTTTGGTATATATAAGATGACACAATAGTGACTACATTAAGGCATTATATGCCGAATGAGATAATATCTTTGGTTGTTCTTATCTCAGATGTTTCATACATCTTTGTGATTTGTTCTCTTGTTGTTGGTTGCTTGTGAAAGTTTGCCGCCGTTATTTTATTGTATACTTTAAGATTACCCTACACTTTTGTTTTATTGTATTGTCTATATCTTTGGACAATAAGTGGTTTACATAGCGTAAACATAGTCGAGTTTTACAACCTGGGTCATCTCACGGTTGTATTTAAGCAACTATCTAAGATTTCCAGGCAGAACAAGCAATATATCTTCATTAAGTTGTATTTCTCGTGTTAGTATTTACTTTGTGAACAAAAAAGTTATATCACGATGCAGCCAGTAAGCGATAATGCCTACGACGAACATTGCAATTCTTTGCCGGGGAATGAAACTAGCTACTATATATATATATATATATATATATATATATATATATATATATATATATATATATATATATATATATATATATATATATATATATAAAATGTGCCATGCCGGAAAGCGTGGGCTGTCATGACTCGCCATTTCACTCGATCACCTGAGTCGTAGATCAGCTCAGTGTTCCTGTCTCGTCCATGCCATGTGGCCAAGCCATCCAGGTATTTTCCTCTCGGTCTTCCTCTTGGTCTGTTCCCTTTGAACTTGCCAGTTGTCACTAAGTTCTCCAATCCATTTCTTCTCATAACATGTCCAAAAATCTTGACTGTCTACGTCTAATTTCTCTAATTATATATATATATCATGTGCCATGCCGGAAAGCATTATATATATAATTGTATCAAGAATTGCGACATGAATATATTGGACATACCTGAAGACGCCTGACTGACCGTTTAAGGGAACACCTTAGAGACATTCGGATAAACCTGTCTTCATTCGCTTCAATTCTTCCAATCAAAAGGCTGTCAATAATGTATGCCCCCCTATCATAAAGCCATGTTATTGAAACAGATCGGTCAGATTAAGATTGTAGAGCCATTTATTCAACAATTTTGAAGCGTGTCCATCCAGTGTGAATCAACAATATTATACATGCCAATGTTTAAGTCTGTTTACTCCCGTCCATATCATGCTTACCATATTTCAATATATCAATTTTACATTCCTCGGTCAGAGTATGTACATCTACACACTTGAATCATTGCACATATTTTCTGTAAATGGAAATTGCACACTCATGTGTTACCATTTCTTATTTATCTTTTGTATTAATTGTGTTATCTACAGTAATACACCCCCCCTCCCCCCCACTTTCCTGTGAGCCTCGCTGTGCTCTTTATGAAGAAGTTTTACCGCTGTGATTTCTGTCCAACTGGTTGCAGCACCTACGTATGTACATATGTCTGTGCTTGTCGTTTTTATTTTCGCACGATCGACAAACATCTAGTTGTTTTACTTACAACAATAAGAAAGAAATAAACAGCTTTCTTTGGTCATGTGATGAGAAGAACATCATTGGAGAACATCGTGACAACTGGAAAGATCCCGGGGAAGAGAGGCAGAAGCAAAGCAAGAGAAATGATACTGAATAGACTGAGACGTGGCATGAAGGAATATCATTAGCAGAGATTGTGTGTGTGTGTGTGTGTGTGTATGTGTGTGTGTGCGCGCGCGCGCGCGTGAGTGCGTTCGCTCGCTTTATGAACTTAAGCGCAGTCCATACACGTGCTGCTACTTTTAATGCATTGGACGGATGTTTGCCTGTGGACTCAGCAGAGTTGATCCAGAATACAAAAAAAAAAAAAAACGAGATCTGTGGAGAGACATGAACTCCTGCGCTAGCTGGCGGGTCACTTGATGATGATAACATATCCACATGCCTACCAACCAACCTGCCTACATGCCTACGCATAGACACAACAAACGAACGAACGAACGAACGAACTTTATTTTCCAAGGGTCATAAATTGGGCATGCAGGCCCGTCTTACATTTGGCCCTTCCAATCACTCATCTTTCTCATCAACTGTGCATGTTACATTTATACAGGAAAACAAAACATTGTCAAATTAATGGTGTAAATATAAACAATGGATATTACCATGTTAGACAGGCAGGCAGATATATGTAGGCACCTACGTACCAGCAGTCAAAGCGTAACTAAGCCATTATGTTTAACACGGACCGTGGATTGTAAATTGAAGAGCATACCGTATGACAACCGTACCAGGATGTGTCTGTGCTTACAGAACCAAGAGAACGTATGTACATTGTCTGTAATTCTTTCCTCGCCGGGTCTGAGTCTTTGTTTTTACACCTCGGGGGCAAATTAGCTCGACCCAGTTGTTTAGCTGAAGGTGAATGTATCAACTGTGCTAACACACGTCTTTTTTTTCCCGGATGATTCCTGAAGGCTGTTTCTTGCAGAATTCTGTTGTGTTTATAGATTAAGTGATAATTGGTAACTGTTTATAGGTTTAAATTAATCAACCGTCCACCAAACATGGAGTGTCTCGCGACATGCTGCATTATATGCATTGTGTTAGGTAAGTTTGCTGGTTTATATTGTTTTGCTGCTATGAAATGAAGTCTGCGTCTATATGCAACTTAACTATGTGTAAACCTTTGCCACTAACAGTAAATAGTCGTCGATTTCCACTGAATAATAGCCAGTTTTAAAGTTGTTCTTCATCATCATCATCACCATAACCACCATCACCACCATCATCATCACCACCACTACGACCACCAACACCATCAACATCATCATTACCACGACCACCACCACTGCCATCATCATCATCATCATCATCATCATCATCATCATCACCATCACCAAGACCACCACCACTACCATCATCATTATCATCATCATCATTACGACCACCACCATCACCATCATCATCATCACCACCACCACCATCCTCATGAGCCATAATCGTAAGTGTTGGAGGTCATGGTTCGCAACATCACACCATCACTAGAGTCTTGGACTAGAGCTGTGTTCTTGTCACTGTTATGTTGTGTAGCCAAGCCATTCACTTATTTATTTCTCTGCCTGCCTCTTGCTCTTTCACCATCAATGTTGCCAGCCGTCACTAAGCTTTCTACTTTATTTCTCCACATAACGTGTCCAAACAAATCTTGACTGTCACGCCTAATTTACGGAATAATTTTACGGTTTTTATTTGTTTCTTGAAGAACTTGCTCATTGACTTTTCTGTCTCCATACGGCATTCTTTGCATGTTTCTCAGAGGCCACCTTTATACTGTCAGTAGATGTTTCTCAGCTTGTCTACTGATTGATCATGTTTCACCTGCGTATACTAGTGTATGTTCTATATAGCACTTCAACATTTTTTCCTCATTGCAGTTAACAGTGTTGTTAATTGTTCAGTATGTTTTCCATCTTGCAAATATTTTAAGTCTGTTCAAAAATACGCGACTGTCTGGGATAGATAAATAGGGAGATTACAGTGGAAGTGGAGAAGAGAAAGACAGTAATATAAACGGATTGATAATGTGAATAATTTATTTACGACAGCAACTGAGGCAGGGCGTCTGGCCTGTGATAGAGAACATTTATACATATTTTACGAGGCTAAGCTATGTATAGATCAATTCATTGTATTTAGTGGGTACTAGATCACGATGAGTGAACTAAACAACTGTGTCGAAAATTAAAAAGTTTTAAAAAAGTTTACCGTGTATGGAGAAATTAAGAAACTGACACAGTTACTGCCCGGAAGGAAAAGCAACGGCAAACTACTTTCTGCAAAGCTTGCCAAGAAACCCTAACAGCTATCACCGAGACGTTTTCCGGAAGGTTGTTATGGGAGCGAGGTTCTGCAAAGGACATGCTATTAAATGAATGAATGAAAAAATGAATGAATGAATGAAAGCGAAATGGTAGGTCTAGCACAAGTTCACTTCAGGCACAATTGTTCGTGACGACAAAAACCAGGCAGCTATTTTAAGTATACCTGTATGGAATGTTTGCAAATGCTGGTCTAGACTAGGGTGAACAAATTAATCACTCTCAGTGAACATGCATATTGTTTATGTAAATAAAAGGTGGTGGCAGTTATTTCTCTTATTTCAAGTCACGGTATTATTGATTGTTCGTTCTTTTTCTGTTTGTCTTCACCGTTTTTCATCTACCCCTTTATTTAAATATTGAGCACAACCCACTACTGGCAACACCGATCGCATTCTGATATGAACCTAAGGCCTATCCACGTCAATATGGAAGCACTATACTCGAGTTTCGCCCTCATTTGAGCTCGTCAGTAGTGCATATCCCTGACCGGATCCGGAAACAGTCCCGGATCACGCGTGTGAAGCGGGTGTGTAACCACGCGGCACACACTGGACACACCAAATTATCACAACAGAATATCACAACGCTACCCATCGTAGGCTATGCTCAAAATGGTGTGTACCAAATAATTTGGTGTGTCCAGTGTGTGCCGCGTGGTTACACACCCGCTTCACACGCGTGATCCGGGACTGTTTCCGGATCCGGTCAGGGATATGCACTACTGACGAGCTCAAATGAGGGCGAAACTCGAGTATAGTGCTTCCATATTGACGTGGATAGGCCTTAGGTTCATATCAGAATGCGATCGGTGTTGCCAGTAGTGGGTTGTGCTCAATATTTAAATTTCAAATCCCGAAACAACCACATACCCCTTTATTCTTTATTTGTTTCTTTGCTTCGTTCTTTCTTGTATTTCTATTTTTCTGCTTTTTTGTTTCATTGCTTTTGTCTTCCTGTTTTTATATTATTCTTCCTTTCTTTCTTTTGTTTTCATTACTTTCTTTATTCTTCTTTACGTTCTTTCTGAGTTGCTTTCACATTATTTTTTTTAACGCCCTCCCCCATCACCCACGTGAATCTAATATGCAAGATAGATCAATGATGTGCGATAGATGAGTGCCTGGAAGGGCCGAATATAAGACGGGCCTACATGTCCAATTTGTAATCCTTTTGAAAATGATGTACCCTCCTTCGTTGGCTGAAGGAATAGAAGAAATGCCATTGTATGGCTCCACGATGTTTTGACACAACAACACACACGCGCTCGCGCGCACACACACACACACACACACACACACACACACGCACTTACACACTGACATTCCCACACACACACACACACACACACACACGCATACACGCTCACACACTCGTGCTAACGCGCACAAACACATTACGACATACTGATGATTTCACTTATCAACTCTTTGGCAAGCATCCAATCCGAATTAGTAACACGAAGTAACGTTTTTTTTCTGGAAGTACGGCCTCGGGGTCTACCCAACAATGTCAAATGAGCACCAGAGAACGGTGGTCCTGTGTTCGGATACCTTTTTAAGCGAGTGTGTGTGTGTGTGTGTGTGTGTGTGTGTGTACACTCACACACTCACATTCTGTCATTTACTGCCTACAGTACAGGGGGGGGGGGGGGGGGCTTGAGCCTATGGAATTAAGGCCGCATGGCTAGTGTATCGCCGCGAACTGTGCAGGTTAGAGTTTTCTTTTTGCCCTGGACAGAAGAAAAAAAACTCCACGCATTACCGAGGATTCGAACCCGAGTCTCCCGAAGGAGAGCCCAGCATATATATATATATATATATATATATATATATATATATATATATATGTTTGTGTGTTCTGTAAATCCACCTGGTCTGCCAGGTCGGCCCAGCCTAAAATCGGTCACAGCAAATGTTCTAGAATGTAAAGTGGACGGGCGTGAAATTACCCACATCACCCGTGGGTCTATAAACGTATGTGGCTAGCACCATGTACCAAGCACGCCTCGTAACGTGACAAACGGTCTGTGACTAGTTCACTAATAGTCATGTGTAACTTAGACGGGCGCTAGCGAAGTTGATAGCGAACTGCACTGGTGATGTCACGAACACGATCGGACTCGGGTTCCACACCTGGGCTCGTCGCCTGTCAAAGTGAGAGAAAGATTGGCTACCAATTCTTCCTTGCTATGTGGTCTACACAATATGATGGCATTATTATACCGCGGACTGAGCAGAAAACTGCGTTGGCACATATTTTGTATTAAACCATCTACTAAATACGCCTTATGACGTGGAAACGGGTCTGGCTGGTTTACTAATAGTCATTTGTAACTTACTGGCTACTTTGACGTTAGAGAATCAACTTCGTGGTCTAGAATGAGAGACTTGGGAGTACGAATTGGCGCGGCTAGACACGAGAGGCACACAGGAAGAATGAGGGGTCTCGTCAACCAATACAGAGCTGGAATTATTAGCCACCTGACTATCGTGATAAGTAATTTCTCTCTACTGTAGTGTCTTGAGAGATTATACTTCTATAGTGTCGTCCCTTAAGTGAGGGGAATCAACACCCACATTTTGTTAAAACCCATATCATATTCTGGAGAAACCCACTAGATTCCGCCCACAACACTCCGTCAGTCTATAGACAACTCTTTCTCTCTCACTCTCTATCACCACTGGATCGTGCCCCCTCTCATTCTACCCCAAAACAACATACTCAACAACTCTAGCTTCTAAAAATTAATAACAATTAATTTATTCAAAAAAAGAAAAAAGAAGAAGAGTTGTATGTGAGAAGTGTAAGCATGGAATGTGTGTTGTATACTCTAGTGTAAATGTAGAAATCAGACCACAAAGCTCAGGATCAGAGTCCACTCATCATGGCAAGGATTACATGACATCATAATAGTCAGCACAATTGACCTCACCAAACGATGCGTCTCTCCCGCCAGACGTTGTCCACCTCCAGGAGCTTTGATAACCACGATGCTTGGTCACCACTCAAATATACAGTCTGGGACTGATCCTACCTTGTTCCTAAACACTGTTCCTAAATGTTTATAGAAACTGAGACCACACAATTCCTGCATAGTGAAAAGCGGAACACTGTCCAATGAACATGACATTCTTCCTTCCTACGAAATGTTCTAAAGTTTTCACTCTTAAAACAGTCATTGTACATAGTCTCACAAGAATCTCTTAATTTCCCAGATAAGTCCTAATGTTCTAGTTTCCTTGTTATGTGGAACAAACACTCTCTAAAGTTTTGGTTTCATGTAGTGTGAAAGTCAGTCACTACTGTTCTAGTTATAAGTGGAGTGAAAAATCCATCACTACTGGTTTATTCACGAATGGTGTGAAAACTAAAAACCATTACTATGTTGCTGTCCACAGGTAATGTGAAATACTATCACTAATGTTCTCAGTATTTATCCTGTAGGATACTTATATGATTCAGCTCCACAGAGCAATGTTCTTTCAAACCTTTTCTAGCATAGGCCCAGTGAGAAGGTCGCTGACTAATCCTCCTGCACCAAAATTATCCCAGATCTGAATTTTCAATGTTTCCGTGGTTTTCATCCTAACCTGAGGGAACCTGTGAAATAGAGAACACACCTGGTGAGAGCCACCCCGTCACTGATCCCTATTAGATGAGTGTAGGCCACTGGCCTCGCTCAGATAAATAACAGTGAACCAAACTCTGTCATGGACAGATGAGCTCATCACATAGGTCTGAGCTAGGGGAAGACAAGGGAAGACCAAAATAGAAAGTGCAGGACCACAGTAGCCACCCCCACTGTAAGATCCCACCATTTGACATTTCCCCTATCCCCCAACCAACTTCAATCCTTTTAAATATCATCCCCCTTCACTATTCATAACCAGCTGAGCAAATTGATTTCCCACACTAGTTAATTTTAACAAGGCAACTTCCTACTGTCGCCGACACTCCATGAACGACTAACCACAACACAACACTATGTTAATGACCTAAACTCTATTTATCCCTAGACTGTACTACATTATTCACATCTAATGTTTACTAGTAATTACCTTATGAAAACTCCACTATCCCTTAATCGAATCTTATCCTTGTCATAACAGACACATGTCCAACCATGAAAAATGGATATTAACACGTTAGATTCTCTTTTCTACACCAGGATAGGGCTATTCGAATTACGTCCGCCAAGGTTGACTTTATTCTGCACACTAACGGAAACCAGTTTAGTTTTCTCATTTCCAGTCGTGGATTGTCTTAGTGACGTCCTTTAATGTCACACAGGTGTCCCCAAGGGCAGACTATCTTTGTCACTAACCTCACAAGAGTAGTTTATCTCCCCCTTGGTACAACGAAAACAAGCCGGTGTTTTCCCTTCATTCTCCCGATCGGGCAAACATCATGCCGACGTTTCTTTTGATGTAGGAGAATTCTCAAGGACTCCCGACTGTTTTGATCTCACCGCTACTAAAAGTAAACAACTTGCAGCTGTGAACACAGACTGTTTTCTGTAAAAAAAAAATTTCATCTTATCGCCAACCACAGTGGTTTTCGTGACACTGACGCTGATGCATATGTTGAGTAGGGAGGGAGGATCTGAGCACCTATAGACTTGTCCGAATTGCAAGAATGATACTCCAGCATATAACTAACTAACTAACTCGTTGGCTTCCCTTCGTATACTGCCAGCATCAAAATAACAACAGTCTTAGAATCCCTGCTGTTTTAAATCGACTGTTGTAGCAGTGAAGCTTGAAAGACAGTTCTTGGAATTGGTGCATTGTATGAACACTTTTGCGTGCTTACAAATGTTTCGGGAGCAGCGGTAATGAAGTTGCTAAACACTCGCCTGCCGACCAGTGGTCAATGGTGCGATCCACACAGGGACGGGTTAGGGCTTTAAAAACTGACATGGGCTCCCAGGTCGACCCAGCCTAAACTGGGCACCAAGAAATGTTTTGGGAAGTAAAGGCGGTCAGTGGTATACTGACCACACTACCCACCAATTGCCCAATGTTCTATACAAAAGTGGATGTATGACTCATGCTTTTTGAAGTGTGTGGAAGGTGCCTTTGCTTTGTTTCCTTTAAAAATGTTTCACATTCAGTTCAGAGACAGAGTGATACTGTTGAGAGTAAAGGCTGTCGTACTCCCACTCCTATCTATTAGCGAGACTTCTTGCCTTGTCAAGTCCGCGTTAGAAGGGTGATTTGGAAACACCACACTGCCATCTTATACACAGGGCAAGCTCAGGACTCAGAGGCAAGGCCAGACGGACACATCATTAGATTGCAACTGGTACCATTAGTAATGGTACTCTTCGCTGGTTGTTGGAGATAAGGCTGGAGAGCGCATGGGAATGTCTCATGTGCTGTGATATCGGTTTTTGACTTAACTGAACTATTACTGAGCAAGCTGGAGAATGCCCGCGGAACATAACATATGGTATACCCCCCCCCCCCTACCCTCATCCCTCTCTACCCTCATCCCTCCTCATGACATTTGGGACCTGAGGACACCGTAATACCTAAATACCTGGGCAGCCCCGTGAAGGAAACACCACCCTAAACCTAGACTCAGCCAGGGGTCGACTAGCACGAGGACGGACACAGGACATTGCAGACACCTTGGATACGAGGGTGCTTGAGGCGGGAGACATGACCAGAGATGGAGAAACTTTTGCGCGCACGTGCGATGAGAGCTACGGCCTGCAAAGAACAAAATACGCGACGATGATCAGCAACAAGGGTAATCTGGCTCTCGATACAAATATTAAATGACTTTTACGGGGGGGGGGGGGGGGGGGCTTCACAGGAGGAGCTACTGGATAATGATATCCGGTGTGGTGACAGTTTGAATAATGATCTTTATTTCTTAACTCGTTAACATCACCAATAGTTCACAACCTAGCATGGTAGGTCGACCCATTCTGGGATCGATTCGATCTTGTGAAATGTGTGTCTGAACTCTAAGAATGTTCTGGTGTTGTATATCTTATTCATCCAATGTTGTGGCTCTATAGAGATGACACAATGGTTTGCGCGTTTGCCTGCAAAGATAATGGTTCTTTTCAATTCTCAGCAGTAGCAGAATGGGTTTTTTTTTTTTTTTTTTAAATCACTACAGCTCTAGGATGGACACACCCTCATGAATATGGGTACCAAGTAATTTTAAGAAAGACGTCGTAGAATGGAACTGGTTACCCGACCCCATACGCCTAGAAGATGTGAAGGCCTAACATTTCACTCAGTGTCTGCTATGGAAATCTTTGTACCTTTATGACTAAAGATTTGTTTAGTTTCATTCTATGGGTCTGTGATGTGATAGGACAATCACATTGTGTAGGTCTGAATACACAGATGAATAACGGCCAGTCTTTTCCTTACTTAGCGAGGCGACGAACTTAGGCGTCCAACGTTTGTCTGACCAAACGTGATGTTGTCACAGCGCGTTAATCACCTCCCACTGCATGGGTTTGACCGTTGGAAGTCACCCGTGACGCCCCCAGCACGCTGTATCTCAGGCACTGGACACGCTGTCTTTGTGGTTATCTACTCTATATGGTGACCCGTGACCTGTCGCGTGACAGGGCATTAACAATAGCACAGTATTACTTGTTCAACTGTGAATACTGTGATACTTTATATGGACAACAATCCCTTTCAAATAAATGTCGGAAATGTGGCTGACTTGGTCACATGAGTATTAACCTTTTCAGTGTCGAAGGATAAAATATTGCAGAATATGACCTATCATGTCGACAGAAGGACGATATATCGCCATACTAAGGCCATCGTGTTGTTTGTTTCGTGGTATCTTCCACAATTGAAATGATCAGTGAATGGAAATTTACTTTTATAACACTTATTGATTTGATTGTGCACCCTGTTTGGCCCAAACTTACTTCTTGTTTGCCACTGAATCAGATAATCTGAAGCTCGGATTATAACCTCTCTTCTCAGGTTGAGGTAATGGGGAAATGACTTGCTTGTTCAACTGTTGTTGTTCTTGTTAAGTGCGACACACTTGACTTACGGGCATAAGAATTAACGTCTTTCTCGGTAATCCCGTATATTCTCGTGAGTAACACTGCTGCGCGAGAATCGGCAGTGGTAACTTACTGGGTATGTGAGCCGGTCGCTCAGATAGCAATGGCAAACTACTGAGCGTAATCTTGACTAGTACATCAACAGCAGCTGAAAAACGCTGATGTTGACTGCAACGTCCTGTAAGGGATATGGAAAAAAAGTCTGCCCCTGAACATTGGAGCTAGTCTATAACGTGTTTACCAACCACACTTTTGGAGGGAGCCGCTATAACAATGTGGCTAACACGCTTACCTGCCTCTCATGTGTCGTGTGTTAGAGAATGCCCTACTTTCGAGGAGAGAATGTTGTTTCATTGACCTTTTCTCCCAGGCTGACCCATTCTAAAACGGGTACTATTAAATTGTCCGCGAAGTGAAGGCATGCGAAGTGATTTTGACCCTATCATCCACCGAATGCCGATTAGTCTAAAATTATGAGGTCTAGTCTGTCCTGGAGACGAGAGGCCGCGTCTTCGACCATCTGTATTATGTTGGACCTTCTGGGGACCCAGAGGCAGGCCTACAGGCGAGGTTTTGACGAGGCTATCGGATCCATGTCTGTTGCCTAAGTTTAAAGGAACCCTTTTACTGTTTGTGGGTTGCTGTGGCCATTGCTATTGGCGAGTGTCCCGGGCTAGTTGTTGTATGCTGTTGGCGAGTGCCCTTTGCTGTTGCTATCTGCTTTGGGCTGTCAACCAAATATAACTAATGTCGTGAGTTGAGTTGAGCTGAGTTGAGTTGCGTTGAGTCAAGAACATACATCACAGCACTCAGTACAATAACATAGTACTCTGTCCTCATCTGCGACAGCCAGCGAAGAGACCCAATACTAATAGTATCATTAGCAGTTTGTTTACATTTATGTGTCCGGCTGTCCTTTCCTCGGAGTCCTGAGTGTCGGCCAGATCCTCTGGTCACTCCCTGTAGCACCATTCTCTCTAAGCTGTGATGACCTGTCTGTTCTTCTGCACTATACACACGATTACATAGAGCCCCGACCACATCTGTCATGTCATGCACCAATACCCTACCAAGTGGTGTAGAACCAGCCAATCTCTCCGCCTGCTTGTTTCCCACTAATCCAACATCCCACGAGGAAAGAATCCAGCAAATGCTCTCTATTTCTTTTTAATTGTTGAATGGAAACCGGCCACTCTGCCCGAAGCATGACTGTCTGCACCTTTCTCATCATACAATCGTTTGAGTGCAGATAGTTCAGAAAGCAATTGCAAACTACTGAACGTAAACTTGACAAGAAATAACAAACAGCCAAAAATGCAAGGGTTAACTACTAAGTCCTGTAAAGGATATGCACGAACTTAACGGTTTACTGAAACGTTTAGAGTTTATTGGGTTTTATGTAGAGCAGTATTTCTCACAAGAGTGACGCCCCACTATCTGGCTGTGGCAGCTTTGTTTAAGTGCACCGCGACCCTGCTGTAAACCTGTACAGTCTCCATAAATTATGTACAACTGCCAGGTACTACTTTGCATAAAGAAACCAATAATTTGGGTGGCAAATATTTGGCTGTTTCTCATGGCGTTAAAGTCAGTTTCGTGTGCTTTACAGGATATTGCAGTCAACCAAATCATTTACTGGCTGTCTGATATTTACTGGGCATTGTTAGTTCAGAAGCATACCACAGCTTTCTGAACAACCGACGCCTCGTACCATCGAAATCAACACAAAGCGGTCTGATTCAAAATCGTCTATGGCTGATTTCTAACCCTCGACTCGGGATGATGGGAAATCATAAAACTGCGCGTCTCACTATCTCCTGCTGGTCTTACTACTGCAACATATCTATCGATCGTTACCATCATCATCACAATCATCACAACCATCATTACCATCATCATTACTATCACCAACATCATCATCAACATTATCATCACCATCAGCATCACCATAAGCATCAACACACCATCATCATCATCATCATCATCATCATCATCATCATCACCATCATCATCATCATCATCATCATCATCATCATCATCATCATCATCATCATCATCATCATCATCATCAAACATCTGAGCCTTCGTCTGGCCACGGAGCTTTCTAATGATCCCATTTCATAGATGTCTATCTTGTGGAGCCTCCTTTCAACTGACTCGTGTCCGCCTTAAAAGGTGTGTCTGTGTCTGCTGTGTGAATGTTTTCCTCAGCCTATACCTTCCTCTCTCTCCCAGTATTTTGGCCTGTAACAATATCTTTATTTCTTCGTCTAAGAATGTGAGCCAACCATTAAGGACTTCTTCTGTATTGTATTATTTAAAAAAAATCCGTACACAGGTCGGTGGGACTTACATGTTGACTTCTCGTCCTTGATTTGGGAACGTAAATTACAAGCACTTCAGAAGTCTGAGTGGGTTTTCCTGACGGCGAGGGACTCTGGTAATAGGGAAAGCTGTCCCAGACGCAAAAATCAGTCAAGCGTGGACTACAATCGATTTCAAATCGAGGGCATGAAAAAGGTCTGATTTGTTCTGCTTTAGATTTTACAGCTTGTCCGTTTCCCAATTGTTCAATGAAGCGAGTTCTTGTCTTTCTACAGCAATACCTCATTTTCAGTTACTCCATACCATTCTAAACTCCTCTATTCATTGTATAAGATATATCTTCACAACCATATAATGTCACTTGCCAGATATATTTGCGGTGGTTTATTTTGTTATTAATTCGGTTTGTATATTCTTTGATGACAGAATTATTTGTCTCTAAATACCCTCCTTGACATCGCAGTTCTTTTTATACTATTTTTGATTATAAACATTACTTTAACGGTTAAGTCGACGTCTGTGGCCTAAGGGTAATGAACGACACTCCTTGGTTCGAAGTCAGATGCAGGCGCTTTGGAAGCAGATCGCTTTGCGTTGATTTTCAAAATGGGATAAGCGTCGGCCATTTAGAAAGCAATGGCAAACTAGTGGTCGTAAAATTGCATAAAAATAGCATGCATTCAATAAATTACGGGGCTGATTGCAACGTCCTACAAATGACATACAAGTTTTTTTAAACGATTATCATAGCCGCAGAACACGCCACCGTGTGTGTGTGAAATTAATATTATCATCAAGTGCAATTAATATCATCATCAAGTGCAAATAATATCATCATCAAGTGCAATTAATATCATCATCATCAAGTGCAATTAATATCATCATCAAGTGCAATCTCAGCATTGAAGGGCGACTAATATGAGTACGCAGTACCCTCTACCCCGCGTCTTCACTGTGTATTCATTCAATCTTCGTCCAGTCTAACACTTCATGCTATCCACCCACATGTCATGGTATCTTTCTTCTGCACACTTTGCCTCCATATCTACCCCCCCCCCCCCCCACCAGAACACTCTTTAACCAGAAGTCTTGTCTGATCAAACACACTTTGATGGACCGTGTAATTACCCGTAACTTATGATGTATAAAACTGCCATTACTGCCTGCAGTACCTTCCTGTTAGTTAAAACAATTCCGCCATGTAAAGGCTATGAGTTGGACTTTCGCTGCCAGAGGTGATGAATGCACAAGCTATGGAGACATTTTGCCAGGTTGAGCTCTCATCTTCAACTCTGCACCCCAGGCTGTAACTGCAATTTGGAACCACCTGTGTGCTGAAAATGTTTCTGATGCTTCTGTCCTTTCCCTTCAGTGTGCACTCATCAATACCTGTTAATGTATTTCTCACTATTTACTGTTGCAGTGCACAGCTTATGTGTCGAAGCAGTGACTCTTGCTGACCGGCTGAAGTGTGGTCCAAATGATGTAAGTGAGACAGTGTTTGTCGTAAACGAACGCCTTGGTTGATTTCTCTATATTTGTGGTTTATTCTGTCGTCAATGTTTGCGACTTCCTGAAGAAGAAGAGGAAGAACAGGAGGAGGAAGAAGAAGGGTAAGAAGAGAAAGAGGAGGAAGAAGACACACATGTGTCCTGAAATTCCTGCTATTGTTAAGAAATATATGTACCAACACTTGGTCAGACGAAAATAACCTGACTTTTAATTTTCTGACACGGCCTTCGTAATAATTCCAAAGTAGTCTTGCCCACATAGATATAGCCAAACAGAATAGTCATGGTCAATAAACTACCAGTCTTCATACACATGGGCGATATTGGTTAGCTCGCTAGCCTAACTGATTACATGCCATGGGATGATTAATTGTCTTAAGCTACTTCCTATATCTGCCATGGACATTTATACAGTAGTTTCCTCCATGCAACCCCCTTTAATGTGATATATAATACAACATACCTGCTACAACAGTGGTTCTCAACCGGTGGGGAATCTCCCCCCCCCCCCCAGGGGGAATTTTAGGGTTTCCGGGGGAATTAAGATTATTTCAAGTTAATTTACGTTAATACAAGAACCGATTACTTGATATTGTCTTTCCCTTCATACTTTACGGTTCTGTACGTCTCACCCATCTAAAATTCATTTTATAAAGTAAGTAGAACCACAAATCACGTTTATGTGGACGTCTTTTTTTTTTTTTTTTTCCCGCGTTTCCATCCTGTTTCAGGATATTGCGGTCAACACCAGCATCTTTCAGCTGTATGTTGATTCCTAGGCTAGATTACGCTCATCAGCACGCCACGACTTTCTGAGCGACCGGCTCCATACTCTCATAAGTCACTTTTGCGATTCGAACCACTGCTAATTCTCGTCGCGTCACGTGACGAGAGTATTCGGGGTTAGCGGAGAAAGCTGCTAACCTCTCGGCCACGGAGCCGGTATGTGGACGTCTTGACGTGTTTTAATATGTGCTATTAAATTTAGCGTCAATTATTACGTTTACTGTGTAGGGGCGAGGGCGGAAGGAGGGGGGAATTTTTAGGTAGGAAATACGAAAGGGGGGGGGGGGTGACATTCTGAAAATATGGTGAAGGAGGGCACGGGCCAAAAAAAGTTGAGAACCACTGTGCTACAATATTACAAACTTTTAAGTCATAACTGTAACCCCTGTTCCCATCCCCCGCCCCCCCCCCCCCACGTCCATTTTTGTTTTGTCCAAACCTACTTTTTGTTTGACACGGAATCTGTTAATAGTGCACATGTCTGCTTGAATTCCTGTAGCAGCAGGATTCTATTTCCCGACCACTAGGACTCTGGGGTGGATCCAGTCGTATATATAGGGTACCTGATATGTCTGAGAAGCTAAAGTGGCAAAAAAGGGAACAATCCACACTATTCCCCCCCCCCCCTTTCCCGTCATCATTTCCTGACCTAGATTGTAGGTGTATAACCTCACAATCCAAGCAGAAATGTCCATCATTGACTACCTTGACCTTACCTTCCTGTGTATTTTTTTTTTTATCGTTCGCTAGCTATGAACTCACGCGTTGTCCATATACGTGATGCTACTTATAGCTCACTGAATTGATTTTTGCGTGTGGATTTGCTTTTCCTACTATCAATGTCCCTCGCCATCAGGCGAATCAACCCCGACTTCGGAGGTACTTGTAATTTACGTCTCTATGTCAAGGGTGAGAAGTCATCATCTTAGTCCAACTGTCCGGTGTAGAGGTAGAACCTTATACCTTGGCATCAGCACACCGGAAGTTTAAGAGCGAGCGTTCTTATTCATTCTGCCATGCTGTCCCCTACCTTCCAGTGTGATGTTCCTCTATGTTTGTTCACTGAAAGTCCGTTGGCAAGAGTACAGTTCAGTGAGTAATTGCATACATTCATTATTGGCTGATTGTGGAACAGCCTAACTGAGGAAAGACAGAGAAATCTAAAGATAAACATTATCCAAGTATACAGAATAAGCTTATAAACGTGCAGTTTAGAATGCATTAAGTAGATAGAGACCGACCGACCGACCTGCGGACCTGCCGGCAGGCAGAAGAAAGCATTATAACTATGCTAGATTCGCTAAATTATCTGTTATGTTTATGCCACCAGGAAGCGCCTGCTACCCGTGTAGATACCACAGACCGACTGAACAGATTCAGGTCTGCTCTGAGAACTATTCAAGTGAACAACCGAACCGTGGTGGCATTCATAGTTGGCAGTGGGGATGCCCATAATGTAAGTGCAGAACATATACTTTCGTCTTTGTGTTACAATGTAACATATGTATGTATGTGTGTGTGTGTGTGCGCGCGCGCGCCCGCACACGCTCACGTGTCTGTGCGTGAGTGTATACTCGTATGTGGCAATAATATCTATTTCTTCCCCTTTACACCTACATAAACAGACAAGATAAGAAACATCTCATAGTTACGAAAATGTGGTTTCTGTTGAAAATGCAAGGAAGAACGTGAATGGACTGAACAACAAATGAGACCGTTCTCCAAGAAACAAATGAAAACCGTAAACTGATTGGAGAAATTAGACACAGATAGTTAAGGTTTTTTGGGGCACAATATGAGGAGAAATAAACTGTAAAAATTAGCGACAACTGGCAAAACTGATGAGAAAACAACAAGGGGAAGACAATGAGATATATACCTTGATTGCTTGGTCACATGGTATAATCGGTAGAGAAACAGAGCTGACTCAAGACTCCGATGATCGTGTGAGTTGGCCAACCATGACCACCCACACTTGTCGGCATGCCACGTGATGATGATGATGATGATGATGATGATAGTGATGATGACATTGATTTACATCTATAGCGTCGGTTCTCAAATGAGGACGTTTTGTCTAATTGGCATGTTACGCTGCCAATTTGCTTCAAAGTTGGTGTCTTGTAGTTAACATTCTCCTATAGTTTCACGTGTCTTCTCATTTCCTTATCCATCTCACCACATATATTAATGTTTATATACTAAAATATCTAGAATATCCCTGTCATCAACATAAAACAAAACAAACACCATGTAAGATAAGTTTAATATTCGGTTATCTTAATTAATTTGATTTATTCATATTCACTTTTTTTAATTAGAGCGAATATCCCACAAGCCACGACCAGAGGCGTGCATATATTACAGGATTTTCAGGATCAGCAGGTAGGATTACTAGCATCGTCAACTCCTTTCATTTATTACTGGTACACACTTTATCCTAGTGCAAGTAAATGCAACTTAATGATCAAATGCCAGGGCAGGGCAGACGAGGCACTAAGCCTAGGTTGGTAACTGGTCTTGATCGAAGCACCTATGAGAACTGATAGAGCATGGCTTGCTGATCCGGCAGCTTCTGCAGCTTGTCTTGTTCCAGATGTATTGATGTAATATTTCCTCTGGAGTAAAATATGCAGGTCAAGAGAAGGATCATGCTGCATGGACAACACATGGTCACTACAATTTGGCCCAGACTTAGAGCTACGGAGGGGTCTAACTTCATACATGGTCCCCGCCATGGGTTGTGGTTATAATGGTTATTTTTTAAGCACAGTGTAACAAACTATTGTCTGTTAAGACGGCAAGGCTCTAATGAGTGGTACTTGAATTATACGTGTGTATCAAAGAGCCTTGTAGAAATTAAACCAAGACGTGTAATAGTAAACACAGCCTTTTGGAAGCTGAAAAACACACTAATAAAAAGTTGTCAGTTACAGTTAGAAAAAAGAGTGTTTAAGTGCTCTATAGAAACTATACTACTGTACGCATGTGAAATGTTCGACAATGAGCAGCTGAGAAACATCTAATGATAATGGAAGTGTGCTTCATGAGAACAAATGCACAGAAAATCATGGTCGGGCAAAAACACCGACGAGCAATACTTACAAGAAACAATTGAAAACCGTAAATTTATTGGAGAAATTAGACATAGACAGACAACATATTTTGACATGCTATGAGAAGGAATAAAGTTTAAAAAAACTTAGTGATAACTGGCACAACTGGCGGAAAAAGAGCAAGAGGAAGGCGAAGAGATAAATAGCTGGGTTCTTGGCTACATGACATAATGGGGATCAGAACAGAGTCCTGATCCAAGACTCTAGCGATCATGTGACATGGCGAATCATACCGCCCACGCTTATCGCGCACGACACACGATGATAACGAGTCTCGAGAAAATTGAAATCGTGAATATAAGATAACGACGTAGGCCGGACTCGAACCCACAACCTTCGGAGTGCGAGACAGGTGCGTAACCACTTTTACAAGGAAACTCCAGTCTGGGAGAAGATAATGTTGTTTCCCCGTCCCCTCCCCCCCCCCCCAGGTTTTCACATACACGCATGTAGTTCATGATCGACAGACTCCAGTCTGAGGAGTGGATACTGTGGTATGCTCCTCTGGCTTTCACATGCACGCCTGTAGTTTACAACTTCCACATTTGACAGCAGTTGCCGACTGTCAGATGCAGAATTACTTATTCTGGCGCATACTTGGTCCCCTGAAATACATGTATTGAGCTTGTGTGCGTTGTCTGTGCTCTACAGGAGATGCAACTGGGAATTCCCCTTCATCTAGCTGAGACCATGATAGTGTCATTAAAATCAATGGCCGGCTGATTAACTGATTCAGTGGCAAACAAAAAGTTGGTTTGGACCAAAATGGTACACAATCATATGAACAAATATTATAATGTAAATTTTCATTCACCGAGCATTGCAATTGCGAAAGATACCACGAAACAAAACTAATAATAGTGTCTCTTTTTTTTTTTTTTTTAGCATATCTTTTTACAGGACTTAGCTGTCAACACCAGCATCTTTCAGCTGTATGTTGATCTCTTGGCAAGATTACGCTCAGTAGTTTACCATTGCTTTCTGAGCGGCCGGCTCACATACCCCGTAAGTTACCGATGCGATTCGAACCACTGCTGATTTGAACCGTCATCACGTTACCTGACGAGAGTATACGAGATTACGGAGAAAAGTCATAACCTCTAAGCCACGAAGCCGGCTAACAGTGTCTCTAGGATGGCGATATATCGTCTTTCTGACCAATATGGGAGGTCAAATTTGGCCATATTTTATCCTTCAGCACTGAATCAGTTAACGAGGACAGGCCGACATCCAGCAACGTCATATGATATTCCTTCAGTGCAAGTTATCCTTGGTCTAGCGGAAGGTTTTGGTGCTATCAATTCCTTCATTTCAGCTGGGCCAAAGTACTTTGTCCGCATTGTTTGTTGCTGGGGACACGGGTAATAGGGAAAGCTAACCTACACGCAAAAATCGTTCCCGTGCACGAACTAGTAACAACAACTAATAGTGGTAGTCGCACGTGTGGCCGACGCTCTAGTTTAAAGCGAGCAAGAGGGAAAAATAGTTTGTTGTGATGTCCATCTAAGTTTTGTAACAGTCTGGTGTATAGACGAACTGAACCTTAAGTTGGTTTCTACACTGGAGGAGTCCCTCGACTATGGAATCAGACTTCTGGGCTTCTTTAAAAGCCCGGAGTCCGGACATGAAACCCAGCCTCTCATGATTTCTTATGCTAGATGGGAGAATCTTATTATGTATTCCTTGTCGTAGTCATCATCAGTCCGCTTTTAATGTCTTCCTTAACCACATTGTCCACGTCCTCATGGATGCTGATGCTTTGATTGTTTGATGGATAGATGTGTTTATTGATACATGGATGGGTTGACTGATTGATGGGTTGATGGATACAAGTATGTTAAAGGATGGATGCTTAGATTCGCTGATTGATGGATGCATTGATAAAGGATTTGTGTTTGACTGATTCATGGCTAGGTGGATGGATTAGTGGGTGGGTGTATGGATGGACTGATTGGTAGGTGGATAGATCAGTGGATTGATGAATGGATTGATTGATTGATTGATTGATAATTGGGTGGAGGATGGATTGCGGATGGATGGACTGGTGTATGGGCTGATTGATAGACGAACTAATGGATGGATAGGTGAATTATCTTATGGATTGATGAACTGATTGATTAATGGAATTAATGATGGATGGATGATTAAATGATGGGCTGATGGAATTTTACATTTATTTATTGATGGACGCATGGGTTGACTGATGAATTGATTGACTGACAAATCGTTTGATTGATTATAAAATGAATGGATTCACTGATAGTTTGATATATTGATGGAGTGATAGTTGGATAGATAAAATGCGTTACTGTTGGATTGATTGGTAGATTTATAGATTGATGGATTGATTCATTGGCTGATATTTTGACTGAAGGAATGATTGACTTATTGGTGGACAGATGGATTGATATATGGATTCATGGAAGAATTCATTGAGGAATTGATGGATTGATTAATATGTGAGTTGATTGTATTCAAGAAGAATCAATTAAGTAGTACAATCAGATGGTATAAGACTAGGTGACCCTACGGCAACCATAGAACCATGCGATTGGTCACAATTTGTCACGTCTACACATCACGATCGCCGGGTGTATCACCAACTGCACACTGAACACTGACTCACAGAGACACGCCTTCAGAGACACAGATTTGGCCGTCCAGACGATCTCTCAAATAAAGCAGCACGTACCCAACATAATGGGACATTATATAGACATTACTAGACCAGCAAGAGACGTGAAAACGAAGAAGATCTCTTAGATTCCCCAATCTTTAGATGACATTAAAAGCTCTCAGCTTTGTGGTGAAGGAGTTATGAACGCGATTCGTAATCCCGCATACCGCGTTCGAAAAACAGCTGCAGGCTTTGGGAAGCAAACCGCCTTGCGTTGGTTTCCATACAATGGTATCAGTGCCGGTGGTTCAGAAAGCAATGGCAAACTGCTGAATGTAAAACTTGCCAAGAGATCACAAACAGCCAAAAAATGCTGCGACGTCCTGTAAATGATATCCAACTAACTTTTTACAAGAGTTGCCAGTGAACTCACTCACACAATGAGAACTCACGTGCACAACTGACCTCCTGACCTGCTGACCTCTGACCTCCTAGTTTCTCCACATTTGTTTTATACAGCAATGCGTTCAATTTACTACCCCAGATTTTGGGGTGCGCTTTTTATGTTTCTCCTCGTGCTCTGAAGGTTGTGGGGTCTATTCCGGGCTACGGCATTCTGTTTACTATTGCGATTTTCTAGAGGTCGTCGCTGAAGCTACGGAGTTCCTGCTTTGTGCGATGCTTTCGGCAGGTCGCTTTAAAAAGTCGCTTAATAGTCGAGAGGGTCGACTTCATTGCACCGGGTTTTATCCCATATGGCTCGGTCTCTTTCCGCAGCGCGGAAAGCGTCGCACAAAGCTCGAACTCCGTAGCTCTAGCGACGACCCACAGGAATCGGCAGGTTGCCCTGCGGAAAGATACCGAGCCATTTGGGATAAACCCCGTGCATTGACGTGGACCCTCTTGACTTTTAAACACTTTTAAACATGTTTTCATGTTCCTTACTTTGTAAAATCCACGCCGTGATTTTTGGTACCCGATTGTCTCTAGTCAGGGGCGAAAGCCGCACCTTGAAGAGACTGAATGTATAATGAATTCTAATGAAATGTCCAGGGACCGCTGTGATAACACTGGACAAAGCTGCCCTGTGGACTGATGGCAGGTATTTTGTGGAGGCTGAGGACACTCTTGACTGCAACTGGATTCTAATGAAGTCAGGTAATCTTAATGTGTTTCTCTCTCTCTCTCTCTCTCTCTCTCTCTCTCTCTCTCTCTCTCTCTCTCTCTCTCTCTCTCTCTCTCCTTCTCACCCCCGCTCTTCCCCTTCTATCGCCTCACTCGCTCACTCTATCTCTCTCTGCTCATCACTCTCCCTTTTCCTCTCTCTCTCACTCTCTCCATCTCCCCATTTCACTCTTGCCCTCTCTCATTCTCTCTCATTCCCTTCTCCGTCATCTCTCCCCCATGCCCCCTCTCCCATCGCTCTCCCTTTCTTTCGTTCTTTGTCTACTTCCCTTCTCTCCCTTCTTCTCTCTCTCTCCTCTCTCTCTCTCTCTCTCTCTCGCTCTCTCTCTCTCTATTTCTATCTCTCTCACTCCCTCTGTCTCTTTAACGCTCGCTCTCTGTCTTTCTCTTTCTCTCTCTCTCTCTCCATCTCGCTCGCTCTCTTCCCCCTCTGTCGCTTCATTTCTCTATCTCCATCTCCACATTTCACTCTTCCCCTCTCTCATTTTCTCTCATTCCCTTCCCTGTCTTATTTTCCCCTCTCTTCCCATCTCCCATTCCCCCCTCTCCGATCTCTTTTCCTCTCTCTCTCTCACCCTTTGTCTACCCACCTCTCCCCTTCCTCGCTCTTTCACTCTCTCTCTCTCTCTCTCTCTCTCTCTCTCTCTCTCTCCCCCCCCCCTTTCCTCTATACTACTTAACAAATAATTGATATAATAAAAGTGTACATGCAAAACATTCAGTTAGAGAAGACTTTATCTTTTTCGACTTTGTGCTGCTGTTTTAGTCTCTTGTCCCACCGAGAAACATTGTGTACATGCTGCTATACTCTTAGATGTATTAACCAATCGGCACTCGCTTTGAGATCAGATGACCATCACTCATGCCGCCATTGCTTTATACAACATTTGGTGCTGCCCGTCTTAATGGATCAGCCTGGGAGTCCAGGTCAATATTTAAAAGTCCGCCCCAATACAGATTCGAACCTATGACCTTGGCCCGGCAAGCTAGCATGTAGTCTCTAGACTACCGCGGCTTCCGTTGGGCATATCTACACAAGTAAAGGAACTTTGTACACACCTTAAGGCCATCTGGCATATAGTCATCATCAAGTGCCATGCCAGCCGGCGTAGGCGTTCATGGCTCTCCACAGATCTCGGTCTTTGGTTTTCTGAATCAACTCTGCTGCCGATATTCCTCCATGCCACCGTCTCAATCCATCCAGCATCATTTCTCTTGGTCTGCCTCTGCCTCTCTTACCCTCGATCTTTCCAGTTGTCACGATGTTCTCCAATGCCTCTCTTCTCATCACATGACCGAAGAAAGATATTTGTCTCTTTCTTATTGTTGTATATAATATTCTAGTTTCATTAGCCTGTTTCAGGCAGTCGTTGTTAGCATACAGTATTAGACCTATATTTTTATAGACCTATCAGCCCTCGGTGGCTGACGATTGGGCATGGCTGCGACTCATATTTCTGTGAACCTTTCGGCATTCACGGAGTCGTGTAGTCAATATTCCACCGGTCACTTTCACTTCCCAAGGCATTTTTTGCTATCCACATTTAGAGTGGGGCCGACCTTGGAGCCCAGGTCAATTGTCATTCTACCAGGGTAAGTAATGATCTGGATTCCAGCCCATGAGAATCGGCTCGGTAGGCATGCATCTAGTTACTTCACCACCGCGGCTCCCAGTACGATAAGAGAACAGTCAAGTGTTGTCTATATATTTGCAGGTCTAGCCAACGTGCCCAGCGTGGCAGAATGGCTAAATAACGAAATTGTTGAGGTTGGCGCATATGTTGGTGTGGACAGAACATTATACACACACAGTAAGTTCCTGTTTTCATTTTAGCTTGTGTGTGTGTGTGTGTGTGGTGTGTGTGTGTGTGAGAGAGAGAGCTAGAGAGCGAGAGAGAGAGAGAACAGAGAGAGAGAGAGAGAGAGAGAGAGAGAGAGAGAGAGAGAGAGAGAGAGAGAAAACACACGAATTGATCCGTGGCGTCGGCGATCGCAATTTGTGGAGAGGAATTATTGTGTGTGTGTGTGTGTGTGTGTGTGTGTGTGTGTGTGTGTGCATGCGTGCGTGCGTGCTTGCGTGCATGCAGGCGCGCATTTGTATCTATTTGCTTCTATTATTATTTGCTCATTGTATTTCTGTGTTGGCATATGAACTTAGTGGAGCCAAGAACGGACATCATCGCATTCTGCATACTCACAATACGCGCTCCGTTCTCATCTTCTAGAACCAGCGATGAGTCTCTATACTAAAGGTACCAGTAGCTGTCTGATCATGTTTTCGTCTAGATTTCCTCGGAGAACTAAGAGTCGGCAGAGATCCTATTGTCACTCCCTACAGCCAGTGTTGCCATCTCCTTTTGATGAAAAAGAACCAAAATCGACCCCAAAAAAAAGCACTAAAAACACCAAATTTTTTTAGGAAGCACCAAAAAAAAAAAAAAAAAGCACCAACTGTTTTTATTACAAATGTAATAAGGTAGCACAGTATAATTTATTATTATCACTTCATATTACAATGAAGTTTATTCCAGATCCGCCAAATCCCAATCAGAACTACTTTCGAGCCAAAAAAGCACCAAATTGCAATAACATTTTTTGGGAAATCACTAAAACCAGCACTGGTGGTATTCATTCAAAATGTTATAAAGTAGCACATAATTTATTATTATCACTGAATATTAGAATGAAGTTTATTCCAGATCTACCAAATCCCAGTCAAACAACTCCTCTTCAGTTTCTGTGGCTATTTCTTGCTGTGTTTGCTCCTGTGATGATGAGGATGAGGAGGATGATTGAAAGAAACATGTATGTGCCTCCTGTGATCCAATTTTTCGCAGAATATCCTTAGGTAGTTTATAATTATGATAGCATATGCCATATCTTTTCATTCCATATCTAATAGTCAAAACAGCTGTCAAACTCTTGATGCTCAGTCTGTTCCGCAATTTTGATTTTATAACTCCCATCTGACTGAAAATACACTCCACGTCCGCATTAGAATGAGGAATCGTGTCTGGCTTAATTGAACAATCTTCAGCTGATGTTGTCCATCATTTATTGAAGCAAAAAGCTCCCTGTACTTTGCTTGACGAAGACTTGAGTGAGAAAACCAGTTATATGTTTCTCTAATCATAAACTCTATGTTCCTGGGCAGACAAGCAGCTGCAGCCTGTGACACTGCCAGCTGAAGGGAATGATACACACTTAATTAGTACCAGATGAAGAACTTCGGATTTTAGTTTTGTATATACTCCATTGTTTACACCTGTCATGACAGACGCATTGTCAGTGCCGAGTGCAACTAGTCTTTGCAACTCAAGTCCATTCTTGTTTAAACAATCTTTTAACGCATTGCATATTGACTGTGCGTTGCAGTCACTCAGTTCAACTAAATCTAAGTAAGTAACCACAAACTGCTTTCTTGACTCTGAATAGTACCTAACAGCTACTCCAAGTAGCTTAGTTTCAGAAATGTCATTGCTCTCATCAATCATTAAGTGTATTTACTTTTGCCAATGTCAGCTGTCAAGTCTGTTGTGAAATATGGTGCAAGTACATTTGAAATAACTGCTCTGCACTTAGTTCTCCTAAGCTTAAAGTTCTTGCAACCTTTGCTGTCATCAAAGTGTACTTTGCAGAGTTCACTTAAATGGTCAACACCGCGAAGCGAACAATGGCCAGCTATGAACAAAGACGTGCATCCTTCTGTTTCTTTGACATCATCTTTCAGTTTGTCAAATGCAATTGTTGTTTGCCTTTGTGTACTGAATGGTTGTTCGGCTTTCTGATGTTTCCTTGTATTCTTGTGCCTCTCAATATCATTTAACCTGGCTGCAATTGAACATTTGCAATATTTGCAAATATACTTAGTATTATCCCCTTCTACTTTTAACCATGCCATTGCCATTGGCACATTGCCGTCTTGACAGACGATAGTTTGTGCTTTAAAAAGGCATAATAACTTTTAACTATGGCGGTAGCGAGTGTGACTGATAAGGCCAATTTGCGCTGTAAATGTCCGTTCACAGTGGGTGCATGTGAACACGTGGTCATTTCCACCATCATGCACCATCTTACGTCTCAAACGCTTGGTGTGTGACTTTTCTGCAATAATTTTCTCCTTTGACTTTATTCCATTTCTGATGTTTGCCCTCCATGCAACACGTTCAGCGGCGACTTGCTCCCAATGTGCATTATCAATGCCTGTATCAATCATGTCCCGCTTACACACGTCTTTGTATCGTAGTAGAGGCCGACCCTGAGATCTCTTACCCATCTGTAGTTCACCAAAAAAGATATCCTTTGGTATTCTACCATCATCCATCCTCCTAAGATGTCCTATCCATCTAAGTCTACGAAGACTGAGCATACTTTTAACAACCATTTTTGAAATCTCGTGCCACTGAGCCACTGTTCTCTGAAATGTTGACAATATTTCTTGCTCATGGTGAAACACAAATAAGCTTAAATGAAAGTATAATGTAGACACCACAAAATTATGAACTCGATTACAAGCTAATGTATTGACGTTTGAACTTGTCTGCAAGATGGCGCTCGCTTTTAGCTAAATCGTATTAAAGGGAGTTAAATTAGTTGAATATTGCGCGGTAACGTACTAAGACTGTTTTACTCCCTCGCTTCAGTTCAAATTCGGCTTGTTAGTGTTCCCAAAATGATTTGTAAAATAATTTTTACCCACCCCAAAAAAGCACCCAAAAGCACCAAAAAAATTTTGTGAAGCACTAAATTTACGCTGCCGCGCTAAAAGCAAACTTTTCGCACTAAATGTCTTGAAAAAGCACTAAATTGTGTGCGAAAAGCACTAAAATGGCAACACTGCCTACAGCAAACTTCTCTCCAGGCAATGATTTAGCTTAGTGGTTCTCAACCTTTTTTGGCCCGTGCTGCCTTCACCATATTTTCAGAAAGTCATTTCCCCCTTTCGAATTTCCTACCTAACAATTTGGCCCCTGGCCCCTTCACCATATTTTCAGAACGTCATTTCATCCCCCCCCCCCCCTTACGAATTTCCTACCTAAAATTTTGGCCCGTGCCCCCTTCACCTTATTTTCAGAACGTTCATCTTTTCGTATTTCCTACCTAAAATCCCCCCCCCCCCACTCCTTTTACACAGTATACGTAATAATGGAAGGTAAATTTAAAAGCACATACTAAAACAAGTCTAGACGTCCACATAAAATGTGATGTGTGGGTCTACTTACTTTATAAAATTAATTTTAGAAGGGTGAAACGTACAGAACCGTAAAGTATGAAGGGAAAAACAATACCAAGTAATCGGTTCTTTTATTAACACTATCTTGAAATAATCTTAATTCCCCCCCCCCCCTGGAAACCCTAAAATCCCCGGGGGGGGGGAATTGCCCACCGGTTGAGAACCACTGATTTAGCTGTATTCAACACTACAAACATGATCCCACAAGACCCTAGTAACATCTGCCCTATCGTACATCAGTGCCCCACCCAGCGGGGGCAGACCCAGTCAGTTTGTCCACCTGCTTAGTTCCCAACACCGGCGTGCCCTGTGTGTTAGCACGTGAGTACATCAGCTACTGACATGAACATGCATGCATGGTTTCTTGTTGGGTTGCGTTCCCACGGGAGACAATCAGTTTAGTTTGTATTTCCGGGAGATTATGAGTTTAGTTTGTCCGGGAGATCATTAATTTAATTTGTGAGTCCGGGAGATCATGAATTTAGTTTTTACGTCCGGAAGACCGTGAATTTAGTTTGTAAGTCCGGGAGACCATGAGTTTTGTTTTTAAGTCCGGGGGATCATGAGTTTAGTTTGTAAGTCAGAGAGACCATGAGTTTAGTTTGTAAGTCCAGGAGACCATTAGTTTAGTTTGTAAGTCAGAGAGACCATGAGTTTAGTTTGTAAGTTCGAGAGACCATGAGTTTATTTTGTCAGTCCGAGAGACCATGAGTTTAGTTTGTAAGTCCAGGAGACCATGAGTTTAGTTTGTAAGTCCAGGAGACCATGAGTTTAGTTTGTAAGTCAGAGAGACCATGAGTTTAGTTTGTAAGTCCGAGAGACCATGAGTTTAGTTTGTAAGTCAGAGAGACCATGAGTTTAGTTTGTAAGTCCAGGAGACCATGAGTTTAGTTTGTAAGTCAGAGAGACCATGAGTTTAGTTTGTCAGTCCAGGAGACCATGAGTTTAGTTTGTCAGTCCGAGAGACCATGAGTTTAGTTTGTAAGTCAGAGAGACCATGAGTTTAGTTTGTAAGTCCAGGAGACCATGAGTTTAGTTTGTAAGTCAGAGAGACCATGAGTTTAGTTTGTAAGTCCAGGAGACCATGAGTTTAGTTTGTAAGTCCAGGAGACCATGAGTTTAGTTTGTAAGTCCAGGAGACCATGAGTTTAGTTTGTAAGTTTGGGAGACCATGAGTTTAGTTTGTAAGTCCAGGAGACCATGAGTTTAGTTTGTAAGTCCAGGAGACCATGAGTTTAGTTTGTAAGTCCAGGAGACCATGAGTTTAGTTTGTAAGTCCAGGAGACCATGAGTTTAGTTTGTAAGTCCAGGAGACCATGAGTTTAGTTTGTAAGTCCAGGAGACCATGAGTTTAGTTTGTAAGTCCAGGAGACCATGAGTTTAGTTTGTAAGTCCAGGAGACCATGAGTTTAGTTTGTCAGTCCGAGAGACCATGAGTTTAGTTTGTAAGTCCAGGAGACCATGAGTTTAGTTTGTAAGTCCAGGAGACCATGAGTTTAGTTTGTAAGTCCAGGAGACCATGAGTTTAGTTTGTCAGTCCGAGAGACCATGAGTTTAGTTTGTAAGTCCAGGAGACCATGAGTTTAGTTTGTAAGTCCAGGAGACCATGAGTTTAGTTTGTAAGTCCAGGAGACCATGAGTTTAGTTTGTAAGTCCAGGAGACCATGAGTTTAGTTTGTAAGTCCAGGAGACCATGAGTTTAGTTTGTCAGTCCAGGAGACCATGAGTTTAGTTTGTCAGTCTGGAAGACCATGCGTTTAGTTTGTAAGTCCGAGAGGCTGTCATTCAGGTATTCTGAGTCCTTACCGAGGCCAGCATGGTCGAATAGATAGATCGCTCACTCTTAAACTTCCAGTGTGCTGATGGCGAGGTAGTGGGTTCACCCCACACACAGTCAGTTGGACTAAAATGTTGACCTCTTTTCGTTGACTTGGGACGTATATTAAAAGTACCTCAGAAGTCGGAGCGGGTTCGCTTGATCGTAAGGGACACTAGTAATAGGAAAAACTTGCCCACACGCAAAAATCAGTCCAGCGTGGAATACGCTCAAATTCAAAGCGGGCGAACGACAAAAATAAATCTGTGCCCTGACAAGGGCGTGCATCTATTGGGGTGATGGTGCTCTAGGGACTTTCCTCCGGACCCCGTTTCGAAATACCATGTCCACGGAAACTGTGTTAAAGAACTATCCTTCTCCGTTAAAAGCTAAAAATAAAGACACTGAGTTGTGCAAGATCGGTAGTATTGGAACTTCACATATGCGGAGAAGAATTGCGACCTTGATATAATCATAGGCTGCATCATATAGACACATTCCAAGGACTTTGCCAGTCTGAGACCTAGTTATGCAAACTCAGGGACGAATGCATGAATCTACACGTTACATATGTTTATATAAACAATATATTGCAAACTCGGCGGCACATTACGTATGTTCGTATACACAGTGCGAGATCTGTTTATAAAGTATTGGATCTATGGCCGGGAAGAATACAGTTACTGACCTGAAAGACTGACACCCTAATAGCCTTCAAAGTACTCTCCTTGGAACTGTGCAGGCTTCTCCCATCAGTCCCGCTATTGTTGGAAGCATTTCAGGAAGGACTCTGGGAATGGGGTACATTGTGACCATTGCGTTCCGCACAATGTCTTCTCGTTACTCAATCAGGTCGTTTTCAGCGACATTTTCAGTTCTGGGAACGGCCAAAAATCGCAACGATCCATGTGTATAAAATCGGTAGTGGAATTTCATATATGCAAAGTAGAATGGCGATCACCCGGGAAGGATAACCCGGTCAACAAATGCCCGCAGAAGTCGGATGTGTCCGCCTAACGGCGCAAGAACGCAGCTCTGCTGTAAACAGGCACAACGCAGTCACATCCGAAAAAAAAATACGAACACAGAAAAAGAAGAAGAAGAAGAAGAAGAAGAAGAAGAAGAAGAAGAAGAAGAAGAAGAAGAAGAAGAAGAAGAAGAAGAAGAAGAAGAAGAAGAAGAAGAAGAAGAAGAATGGCGATCTTTGGAACGTTAAATAAGAGAAGCAGTGTTTGGAACGTTAGCATGACTTAAGATCAAGTCTGTTGATAGGCCGCACCATGTTGGGGTTTCCTAAGCTCTTTGCCAGTTTGTGACTTGATTCAGTCCTTGCATATTCAAATGGCTTCGCGACCCGTATAGTCATGAAAATATCCAACCTCGATGGAGAAATTGACCCAGGGCAACAGAGTCAAAAGTCAAGGGCACAATCCCTACGCCACTGCTGCCAGACACACACACACACGCGCACACACACACACACACACACACACACACACACACACACACACACACACACCCACACGCACGCACGAACACTTGAGTTGTAATAAAACTAAGTAAAGTATGGGACCTTTTTACACGCCTTAAAACTCTGTGGAAATATGGTGCAAGACCACTGTTGGTAGGGACCAATAGGCCATTTATATTTGATATGGTCAGTATAGAACCGGTCGCCTTTATTTCCAAACACATTTCCCTGTATCGGCTGGGTCGACCTGGAAGCCCAGGTCCAATTTTAAAACTTCAAATGAGTCCCGCTGCGGATCTAACCCGTGACCACCGTGCCGACAGACGAGCGTATTCCACCACGTTAATGAGACTCCCTTGTATTGTCATTCATTCATTCATTCATTCATTCATTCATTCATTCAATTTTCTTTTGAAATATTTTGTATTGTAATATTTCTCTTAATTTCAGTGCTGGACATTAAAATACACAATACCAAAATAACAACAAAAAAGTAATAAAATAGCCTCGAAATTGTGTTCTGGTAAGGACCTAATTTGTAAAAGAAGTTGAAAAACGACTGTTTAAAAACACAATGTAATGTTGTGTTGATCTGTGCTTATATGCGTTGTCAAATACACCAAATTGTTTCCTGACTTCTTGTCAAAATAATAATAGTGATAAACAACAACTATTTGACTCCTGAGATGGTTGGGAGCCTGTGCGCTACTGGTAGATTAAAGGCAGAAGAAGAAGACGTTCTGATAGGTTAGACACGTGATTTCTGTATAGGTTAGAAATGTGAATTCTGTATTGATTAACAATGTGAATTCCACTGCACGTTCTGATAAGTTATAAATGTTAATTCCACTGCATACTGTGATAGGTTAACATTGCATATGTCATTGCGTATCCTGAAAGGCTAGCAATGAATTCTATTGTAAATGATCACAGGTTCATCATCCCGTGACATGTCCTGTATTGAAAGTCACTCTCATCAAGGCGAAAAGCCGTTCAATATTTGGCCACTCCTTCGTGTCATGCAGCTTCATGTTCAAGCTTCCCTCAATGTCCTATGTCCATCTTCGTGCTGGTCAACCTGTGTCTCTTCTGTCAGGAAACATACCTTACCTTCATCGCTGTTCTCTCCAAACCACTACGGTGTTTGACATGGCCAAAGTATAGGGTGTATTTTTAATGAATGTTCAGTGTGTGAAAATATTGCCGGTCCAAGTTTTGTATCACATTCTGTAAAGTTTATGCAACATAATAGGTAAATATAAAACTTGGACCGGCAATATTTTCAAGCACTGCACAGTCATTAAAAATACATGCTATATTTTAGTTTCCGAAATATGATACTATTTATGAGCCAGTTTTCTTTGGTAATGTTCAGGTTTTGTTGAATTTCAGTCCTTTTCTTCTTCTTTGTCCACGACATTCTAAGAATATTTTTGTAACATTTGAACTCAAAATCTCTAATTGTCTTCTTGAGTGGTTGTGAAATGGTCCTTGACTCACATCATATGTGCATTGTGAGCGTTTCAGGATGATAATGTGGTTGTTTTCTCTTACCTTCCACATGGCTATGAGCTACGTCCACAGTCTTTAGCAACATCTTACGTTGCCAGGGTAAGTGAGTACCATGATCTATGGTGCTCTCCGTAAGAGTAAAGAGCACCCCATATATGTCCACATATCTCGATGGATTTTCGGTCCACAGATATGCGCTTGCCACACCGTAGTGTGTTTCCCGTCCTCTAGCACAATGAGATGCAGTTGGGATTCTCTCTTCATTGAGTGTGGACCATTGAGGCATTTCTGAAACTCTCCAGTACATTTAGAGGTTAGCGATGTTAATTCCGATGTAAATTCTCTTTGGGCTAACAATGTAAATTCCACTGTACACTATACTGAATTAAGTTAAGTTAGTTGCATCTTCTCCGTGTGTTCTGAAGTGCCCCTCTATAGAGTTGATCCTATGGGTTCTAAATATCATTTACAGGATGTCACAGTCAACCCCAGCATATGTGGCTGTTTGTAATCTCTTAACGAGTTTACGTTCAGTAGTATGACATTGCTTTCTGGACGATCGGTTCTCATATCTTTGTATGGAAACCAACGCAGGGCGGTCTGCTTCCAAATCGACCACAGCAGTGTTTCGAACGCGGTATCCGTGATTATGAATTGTATTCGTGACACCTTCGCCACACAGCCGGCCTAGATTAGCAAAGTGAATACCAGTTTCTTCTTTGATACATTTGTTAATT
Source organism: Cepaea hortensis (assembly GCA_963921405.1). Classification (NCBI taxonomy): domain Eukaryota; kingdom Metazoa; phylum Mollusca; class Gastropoda; order Stylommatophora; family Helicidae; genus Cepaea; species Cepaea hortensis. The sequence continues at coordinate 91,407,382 of OY992886.1, read as the reverse complement.
TCATTATGCATTTTTCGTTGTTCAGCATCTTTCACCTCCTTGAGTGATCAGCTTCAAAAACAACCAAAGGGACTCGCTCTCCAAGCTGTTGCTAGAAACCCCGTGGATGAAGCGTGGATATCCGGTCGGCCGGAGCAACCCAAAACTAACATCAGTGCACTCAACCTGACATTTGCAGGTGAGACTTAGGTGTGTGCAGTGAGTTGTTTTGTGTAACTGGCTAAACTGTTAACAGGAGACGTGAAAAATGGCCTGTTTGGCACAATTATTAGGAAAGCGCTTAGATCTTATCTATCCAAATGCACTATGTCATTTGTCAGGGTCCGACATGGGTGTCGTGGGCTCAACATGGGTGGAGAGGATTCAATTGCACCCGAATTAAAAGGGTGCTTTTCTCTTTTAGGGGTATTAGTTGTAACCTCATTCGTCATCATCATGTTGTCCCCGTTTCGGACTCATCTTTCTGCCGAATCTCAGGCTCTACCTTTATCTACGCGGCCTCCCTTCACTGCTTGTTACTTTCAGGGCTTTACTTTGCTGATAGTCGAACTCTTTCATTATACCCGACCATTATGGCCCACTGTTATAAATCCAACGTCATACATCTTTGATAATGCAACACGAGTAGCGTTTTTAAATGCCCTTGTCACCTTCGCAAAATCATGTCTCTTTGCTCCGGTGACAACCTGGGCGTGCGCCACGTGGGTTGAAACCCTCGATCGTCACGTCCTTCCGCGTGACCATCTTTCAACACGCCTGACTCATGGCACATTTGATATTTTAATGAACTTCGTTTTGTGTGTATTATTATTTTGTTTTCCAATTGTTTAACCTGCCCGCACACATTTTTCTCTATCTGCCTCCGACACTTTGGCTAGTATTTCCGCACTTTAGTCCAGTTTTGTTTATCAGTCCCTTCTGTTGGTATGCCCAATGCATCTCATGTGTCGTTTCCTTACGATTTTGTAACACCTGCATTTTGTAACACCTGCATTTTGTAACACCTGCAGCTGGCACTATTCTAAAGCTGGCTTTCTTCTCTGTCCACAATAACCCCAATTTTTTTCTCAAACACCACATCTTCACTGATCCAAGTTTACTCTATCCTGCTACCAATACATCAATCATTATTGACAACATTATTGCTTACTTGAAGGCGATTAGGAGACAAGAATATGAAATTAATTGACCATATGACTGTTGGAAGATATCAACACTGATGGAAAAGATTTAAGAATAATAAAGAATATTTACTGGAACCAAGTAGCAGCAATTAAAATGGGAAATAAAGAGGGTAGTTACGAACAGATAAAGCTAGGAGTACGACAAGGGTGTGTCTTGTCACCAGATCTTTTCTCCCTGTATAGCGAAGTAATAATGAGAGAGATCAAAGAGATGCCAGGAATACTAGTTGGAGGTTATAATATAAATAATATACGCTATGCAGATGACACAGTATTGGTGGCGGATAATTCAACAGACCTACAACAATTATTAGACGTAGTAGTAACAGAGAGTGCAAGGAAAGGACTCTCCTTGAATATCAAGAAAACAGTAACAATGGTAATATCAAAGAAAATGGTGACACCAAAATGTGACATAGAAATAGAAGGGAAAATCCTTAACCAAGTTGATAATTTTAGATACCTAGGGGCATTTATAACATCAGATGGAAGATGTACAACAGAGATTAGGAGCAGAATAGGGCAGGCAAAAGCCGCATTTCAGAAAATGAAGAGTATCTTATGCAATAAGTCACTATCACTGAATGTAAGAAAAAGAGTGCTGAAATGCTATGTAGAACCCAGTTTTGCTGTATGGCAGTGAATCTTGGAATGTAAATGAACAAATTAAGAAGAAATTAGAAGCAACAGAGATGTGGTTCCTGAGAAGAATGTTGCGAATTCCTTGGACTGCCAGAGTAACTAACGACGACTGCCTGAAACAGGCTAACGAAACTAGAACATTATATACAACAATAAGACAGAGACAAACAGCTTTCCTCGGTCATGTGATGAGAAGAGAGGCATTGGAGAATATCGTAACAACTGGAAAGATCGAGGGGAAGAGAGGCAGAGGTAGACCAAGAGAAGTGATGCTGGATGGATTGAGACGGTGGCATGGAGGAATATCAGCAGCAGAGTTGATCCAGAAAACCAAAGACCGAGATCTATGGAGAGCCATGAACGCCTACGCCAGCCGGCACGGCACTTGATGATGATGATGATGACTGAAAATGATTTCTTTATGATGTGTAATAATCTTTCATCGTCTTTCCAAAAATCAAGGCGTCAGCTGGCAAGACAAAGTTGCAGATGTCCAGAGAACACTGACCAGCGAGAGCATTTCTGCCTTTGTTGTCACTGCTCTGGACGAAACTGCCTGTAAGTTGATACAATAATAAGTATTTGCTACAGTGAGATTGGGACTTTTTATAATAGGAAATGGTCATGTGAAGCCACTGTGGTATATTGTACTTGTCTACCAATATTGTAGATTGAGCTCAATCCTCAGCAGAAGTAGGGTTATTTTTCCGACCATTCCTATTTTGGGGTTCACCCAGCCTTAAGGGTTTAAAAGCATTTAATAGATTTAGAGCCAAACAAAATGTAAATGGGACCAAACAAAAATGGGCTGCGGAAAATGGGAAGTAGGGGTGTGTCACAGTTATGACTAAACATGTTCTTAATATGGTAGCAGACATGTTGTATTATAAAGCAAGGACAACATGTCAGAGATATATAAGTCCATTGCATATACGTAAAGTGGCTTAAAACGATAAATTTTCCCATGGCACTTAATTGATGAAATGGCGAGAAGATCGACTCCATTGCATCGGGGTTTAATCCATAAGGCTCGGTCTCTTTCAGCAGGGAGCATGCCGAAAGCGTCATACATAGCTCCAGCGACGACCCCCAGAGAAAATTCCACTGGTGAACCGAAT
>OY992886.1:91171938-91399438 GCA_963921405.1 Cepaea hortensis | reverse complement strand
GGATAGATTTTAAAAATCCACCTGGGGGTAAATTACTACCCATGACAGGGCCAACCGGCAAGAGTCTAGCCACTATGATGGCACCCATGACAGGGTCAACCGGCAAGCGTCTAGCCACTATGATGGCACCCATGACAGGGCCAACCGGTAAGCGTCTAGCCACCATGCTGCCGCGGTTTCCAAAAATGCTATATACACATCGGAGGTCAGAATGGCTCAATTGATAAGAGCGCTCATTTTTAAACCTGCGTTGTGCTAATGACGAAGTAGCAGATTCAACCTCTACACCGATCAGTTGGACTAAAATATTGACTTCTCGTCCTTGATATGGGGAAGTAAATTACAAGTACCTCTGAAGTTGGAGTAGGTTCGCCTGATAGTGAAAGAAACTGGTAACAGGCAAAGCTAATCCACACACACACATCAGTTCAGCGCACTTGAAGCTGTAGCATTTGTATGGGCTATGCTTGAGTTTATAGCGAGCGAACATAATTTAAAAACAACAATTAAACAGTGTCTTCGTAGTTCAGTTTGGTGCAGTCTGACTATCTTATATCCATAGGATACCTTAAAAAATAAATGAGCTTTTCCAGGTCTAGAGACATATTGTGTATTTGGTGTTTCTTCTTATTTTGCTCTTTATCCCAGGTGTAGGTGTTGAACCCGCAACTACTGTTTAATATCCATGAACCACTGTGGCACAATGGTTAATGCAGTGGCTTACCAAGACAGTCACAGTTAAACAGTGTGGCGTTGGTTCAATCCCAACGAGTGGCAGGTGTCTCTTTTTTCCCAACTAGTGCATCCCCGAGGTTGACCCGGTCTAATAAATTGGGTACCAGATAATTTTTCAGAATGTGCTGGGAATTTTTCTTAAAGAAAATGTGGCGAAGAAGGAAACTCTAATCTGTGGCCTAGAAAATGCGAAAACCTAACATTTCGCACACAAATGGAGGTATCCGCTATAGAACTACCTTGACCTCATTATTTAATATATGTGAATAATCAATCTTTTTCTTCCATTTAAAAATACCGGGCATAAATGATAGGAGTGCCACAATGGATGTGTTTATAAATAAGAACTTACACTGCTCCTTGCATTCAGCAATTGTGGTCTTTTTTTGTGCTCTTTATTCTTTGGTGTCACAAATCTAACTTTCCTTGTGTCAGTTCCTTTGCTTCTTGTTTTTAATTGTTCTCTAGACACAATTTTTTTTCCAAGGAACATTCATGACTAATGACACGTGCAAACATTCCATTACTGAAAAAAAAAAAAAAACTGGTCCTTTGGCAGCTATCATCTGTGTTTATTCAATTCCTAAAAGTGACATTTGTTGTATGTTCTATGTACTCAATTCTGGGCAGGTAAATTGTAAAAGCTGTGTTCCGAAACAAAGTTTTGTCACTCCAACAGTAGTATTACAAAATAAAGAATGTTAATTCCAGCAGTTGTTTTGCAAAACAAAGGTTACCATCATCATTATCATCATTATCATCATCATCATCATCATTATCATCGTCATCATCCTTACATAACTTATATAAACCCCTTGTGCCTGTCATGTTGGCTTCCTGATCATTCAATTCCCTAGTTGTCCTGTGATGTTCTCATTAATTCTACTTATGTCTGCATTGAGAGATCCGTGCATGCTGTTCACGAGTACATATTTCTCTGAGACTCCTGGGGGTGGTCTCTGGAGCTACGGAGTTCGTGGTTTGTGCGACGCTTTTGGCAGGCCGTCCTGCGGAAAGAGACCGAGCCATATGGGATAAAACCTGGTGCAATGAAGTCGATCCTCTGGACTTTACTCCATTTTATAAGTCTGTAGGTGAATCTGACAACTGTCCCAGTATATATTATTTTTAATGGTTGTTTTCATTTGACAGGCTTTACATTCTTGACAAGGATAGAAGACTCACAGCCCCGCCCAGTGACCCTGAAACAAAAATAACTTTAGCACAACATCTGGGAACTTCCCCAACAGGGTCATGTGTAGATCAAAGCTCTTCATGTGTGGAGGTAAGGAACAAACAAATAACCTCAATACTGCAGTAAAAATAGACACTAGTCATCGTATCTTGTCTTGTTAGTTGCATTCCTTTACAGGACGTTGCAGTCAACACCAGCCTTTTTTTTTTGGTTTTTGCTGTTGTGATCTCTCAGCATGTTTACGTTCAGAGCTTGACATTGCTTTCTGAACGACCAGCACCCATACTATTTCGTAAACAAGCAGTCTGCTGCCAAATCGCGAGCTGCTGTGTTTCGAACGCCGGTATATGGGATTTCGAGCTGCATCCGTACCTCCTTAGCCACGGAGCCGGCATGTTTTCAGTATAAAACGCGAGTATCAATAATTAAGGGGCGACAAATATTGCATGAAGAATAGATTGTGTGTGTGTGTGTGTTTGTGTGTGTGTGTGTGTGTGTGTGTGAGAGAGAGAGAGAGAGAGAGAGAGAGAGAGAGAGAGAGAGAGAGACCGACCACCTTAGCCACGGAGCCGGCATGTTTTCAGTATAAAACGCGAGTATCGATAATTAAGGGGTGACAAATATTGCACGAACAATAGATTGCGCATGTGTGTGTGTGTGTGTGTGTGTGGGGGGGGAATAGGTTGTATATGAAAAGTGACCGTTATCGATTCCACCGCTCTTTTTTATTCTGTGGGTGTATAAAAGATCATATTATTGCTTTCTACGGGCGTGGTTTATTTGTCCAAAATAATGTTTTAATATCCTACGTCTAAGCGGCGTTGGGCCGGTCTCTCTGGCTGTGGGGTTACAACACTTTCTCTCTGTAATCCCGTTTATCACGCAGAGTCTCGCAGCGGAGCGAGAACTGAGGTGGTTCGACCCCCGCTCGTGACTTGCGGATACTGAGCCGGCCGCTCAGAAAGCAATGGCAAACTACTGAGCGTAATCTTGCCAAGAGATCAACAGACAGCTGAAAGATGCTGCTGTTGACAGCTAAGTCCTGTAAAAGGATACGCAAAACATTTTAAGCGGCGTTGTAGGTATGATTAGTGTATAAACAATAGTATCGTAGACAGGCGAGCCCTGTGTATTGAAACCAATATTTGTGTCCCCCGGACCCCCCCCCCCCCCCCCCCCTTCCCCTCCAGTAGCCTGTTGTATGTTGAGAACATTCGGAATTGTATTTTAGTCTAAAGTGTTGAGGTTGTTAGTGAGACCTCTGGTGCTGGGTTGAGTATAGGCGCCGAAACAGCGGAGACATGGGACACTATACCTGACCCCTCATATTATAATTTAAACAACCCTGGATTTCTCTTCTTAAATAGTTTGTTGACCTGGCATTCCTGGCTTGTGGTGGTATTAAAAACAGATCGATGGGCCGGGCAGACTTCGGAAAAGAATAATTTATTGTAGATACTATATAACTCGTCTCGCAGATGTGTTCTAACAGCTTCAGCTAATTTGTTGGAGCTAGGTGCTAAGTAGAGACTGGCTATGTCCATCTCACATACTTGGAAATCGCTCCTACAATCGTAATAATAAGCTAACATGTGCAATTTGGCGTACTGATAGACAAATAATCCTATGTAGAGCAGGAGGTCCCAAACAGTTTTCTTCTTTAGCCTCTCGATCTAAAAGAGGTCCTCGGTGACTGGAGTATTTTTGTTTATAAAGGGGATTATTTACTAACTTTGTAGTGCCATCGCCACGACAGTAGGACGCGTCTGCCTGTTTGTCTTTATTAGTCACCTTACGCCATTCTCAGGTGAACCATGGACTTTCAGGACGGCCCCAGGCCAATTATTCCAATCAATGGATAGAGGTCTGATTAGTCCTGAACGAGTGGCATTCTTCAGTACCAGCTCAACGCAAATCACATCGCCAACATAGGAGTAGCTGACCCTATGTTCCTGGCTGGACCTACGCCTAATTCTCAGTCATAACCATCCTTGTCAGTGACAGTGAAAGGCACATACCCATTCCCTATTCACGAACTGTTCCCCTTATATCAATACCTACCCAACATCGTGCCAAGTGATACCATGGGGCTTCGAAGAACAATATACTGAATATGTAGAGATGTCCACTCAAACCTGGAAGCCTGGTTCTACAACGGCCTGGTGTTCGCACAACCTACCTGGAAGGAAGGAACTGAAGGCATACTCGGTGAGGTGGATGTGGACTGACATGACAGTGTCGTAATCTTGGGTCTATGAGGAACATAATTATGATGCTCTATGTCTGGACGAGATTTACCTCCTCAGTTTGTTTGTAGATGCTTATCTGTTTTAACTACCTTGATATTTTCCTGTGCTTTCTTGTATTAAGTTATTAAATTGAAGTTATAGTTTACTCTGACAATCGCAATGTTATATGTTGTCAGCCAGAATGACACCCCAGGGAGTAGGCCCCGAGGTCAAAAGAGAGACTGACAGTGGGTCCGGAGTATTTATCTCTTTGGCGTCTGGCGTTAGAAACCGTATCTCCAAGTTGCTTGAAACGCGTCACTGGTTGATATTTGACCACCCGAGTTGAGTTGAGTTGAGCTGAATCAAGAACCGACATCACCGCACTCATGGCATTCGCATAAGTGCTCAATCCTAATCTTCAACAGCCAATAAATACTAATGGTGCCCATTGCAATCTGATTATATGTCCGTCTTCCCTTACCTTTGAATGACGACTGTCGTCCAGATCCTCTGACCACCCCTTACTGCTGCATTTTCTCTAGACCATGATAATCTATCTGTTCTTCTGCATGAATCGCATTCTCCCAGAGGGCCTTTGACAACATTTCCCTTATCATGTATGAAATCACCCCTTAATGATGCGGCACAAGCCAATCTGTCTGCCTGTTAGTTTCCAACCACATCAGGGTGTCCTAGAGAAAAGATCCAGCGAATGCTCACACACTGTGACCTCTAAATCGATGCTAGCCATTCTGCATGAAGCATGTCAGTCTTCACTTCTCCAACATGTTTTATGAATAATTTACAATCACAATATGCGAGTACAGTTTGTTCTTTAATCAGCGGAAAGCTGCAGTAACCGCCTCCACCTCCATTCTCAGACTTGAGGTTGTGGTGTCATATGCCAAGCTCTCCTTTACTAGATATCGGCCATTTTCTTTTTCTATAAATTCCCGTGCACTTTATTTTGCCTCCTAACAGAGAGCCATCGGTATAGATAATCACACCGCCAGGACGAGAGTAGTCATGAATTAATTGCTGAATTTCAGCCTCCATAGCGTAGCGCCTTCTGGTCACTCCCTACACTCACGGCCCAATGTGATTATAATCCCACACAAGTCTGAATTTATATTCGGCACTCTGATCCACCCCTTGCCTCTGCCAATCTTCTCAAGCGTGCACACACCTCTTATGGCATCTTCTGCTTGGGCCATTCGTGATCTTCCTCTTATCAGCCTGTGACCCTTGACTGTATCCTGGGAATCATATGCAGGATGTGTTCCTTGTCCGCAGCTACCTTGGGTATGACCTTGCCTGCACCACTTTGCGTCTGTCCGCAATGATCGGCAACTCCAGTATGTATCGAATACACACTATTTTGGTGTCCTTTGTACATCTTAAAATCACCCCATGGTTTCATTCTGTTTTCGCTCGTTTCACTAGCTGACTCTTTAAGACAGTGAGCATTCCCAGTTCATTCTCTACTTTTGAAACGATCAAGTGCTGAAAAGTGTGAATAGCATTTTCTCTTCCATTTCCCTTGCTGCCATACTCTTCAGTGCATCGAGCCTCTTCTGACATTTTGTAACCACCACTTCAACATGATCCCTAAAGGATATGCTTCTATCAAAAGTGACGGTACTTCATTTTTAATTCACCGTAAACAAAGGAATCCCGGGAGTTCTCGGTAAATCACTTGAAACCAGGGTGATTCCATAGTGGGTGTAGGGATGTCACTTCCGGTTGAGTGTGTGGTGGACTGCTAGACCGATCGATGGATGCAATAAATGGTTGTGGTCACGTAGGGCTCTGACTGTCGTCGGAGTGTATATCCATATCTTGTGCTACTCGTAAACACACTTGTCGATCGACCACCAAGTGAATCACGATATCCCTATTCTGAAAATCGACGATCCCTCCAGATCTAGGTCAGTGCTAAATATAACTATGCGATGAATTAACAATGAAATTGATTTATTTGGTTGTTTCGGGATTTGTGATTTAAATATTGAGCACAACCCACTATTGGCAACGCTGATCGTATTCCACGTCAATGTGGAAGCACTAGACTCGAGTTTCGCTCTCGTTTGAGCTCGTCAGTAGTGCATATCCTTGACCAGACCCGGAAACAAACCCTGGATCACTGGCGTGTGAAGCGGGTGTGTAACCACTAGACCACGTGGCACACGCTGGACGCGGCCAAATTATCACAACAGAATTACAACGTCATCCATCGTAGGCTGTAGCTCAAGATTTGCCCGATCGCCGCGACTGACGTCCGTCAATCGATGTGGACCCGAACGATCAGGTCTTCTCACTGGCAAGGCACACCAGGCCGCCTAAATTCCAGCGAGCAATAATCGAATTGATTTATTTTGTTGTTTTGGATGTTTGGAGTTTGTTTCCGGGTCCGGCCAAGAATATGCACTACTGATGAGCTCAAACAAGAGCGAAACTCGAGTCTAGTGCTTCCACATTGACGTGGATAGGCCTTAGGTTCATACCAGAATACGATCAGCGTTGCCAGTAGTGGTTTGTGCTCAATATTTCTTCTTTTTCTTCTGCGTTCATCCGGAATGTTTTTCGGACATGATTGCGTTGTGCCTGTTTACAGCAGAGCTGCGTTCTTGCGCCGTTAGGCTGACACATCCGAATTCTGCGGGCATTTCTTGACCGGGTTAACGTTCCCGGGGGTTTCTTATGAATAAAATTTGGTGGAACTGCGGTAAAGCTGTGAAAGTGTAAACAATATAAAATGACACAAAGTAGTGCAGCTTTACATAACAGAGTTAAGACACATACAGAACGTTGCGGCGATTAGCCTTCATCAGCAAACAAACACATTCACAAACACAACATACAGTCAAGGAGATCTCCTGTGACTACATCAGAAGGTGACGACAAGACGAGAAGAACAAAAGCATGGAAAAATGGAAGCAATGAAGAGAAAATGAGAATTGAAAAAAAAAAAATGTAAATTGAAAAGAATGTTAGTTGAAGAAAATGTTTAATTGAAAAAAATGTTAATAGAGAAAACGTTCATATTCACCTCACCGTTCGGATCTGTAAGTGACTAAGAAAATCTCCCATGTATTCTGATACCCAGTGCTGGGTGTTACGGTTTAGTCAGCACATAGAAGGAAGGGGTGGGGTAGGAGGACGGTAAATAGTTTGGTAAGGGTATCTGAGCAATCACAGTAGATGTCCTAGTGAAGTATGGGGCGCGCAAGATTGAAGGTGGTAACCACAACCCCATTGTGTTATTATAGGGGCGAGTCTTAAAGTCTGGGTGGACTGATATGCGTGAACGCGCATACATACAGAGACACACCTCAACAGACAAAATGCTAGTGTATGTGGGCATGTGCAAAGTATATGTAAGAAGAGAGAGAGAGAGAGGGAGAGCGAGAGAGAGAGAGAGAGAGAGAGAGAGAGAGAGAGAGAGAGAGAGAGGAAAAGTGCCTGTGATATACCACATAAGGTATGCGGAGTACGTTGATCTATACGTATGACGTTTCACTCATACTGTACCCTGTGAAATAGTCAGTATGGTTGATTGTTATACAACATATTTAAGGATCTACTTGCCCAGTGCTTGAGATATTGGGGCTGTATAAGATCCAACCACTGGTAATACACGTGAAGTAGGTAGGACAGAGAAGCAAGATGCAAGGGGGAGAGAGAGAGAGAGAGAGAGAGAGAGAAAGAGAGAGGGAGAGCGAGAGAGAGAGAGAGAGAGAGAGAGAGGGAGGTTGGAAAGCTGCCTGCGACATACCGCATGAGGAATGTGGATGGGTCGGTCTACCCATACGAGGCTTCACTCATACTGTTCCCTATGAACTAGAGCCAATAAGGTTGATTGTTATACACCGTATTTAAAAATCAAAATCGCCCAGTGCTTGTTTTATAGGGGCTGCATAAGACCCAACCACTGGTAATACACATGGTGTGGGTAGGCACAGAGAAGAAAGATAATTAGGAGAGAGAGAGAGGGAGAGATAGAGAGAGAGAGAGAGAGAGAGAGAGAGAGAGAGATTGGAAAGGAGCCTACGACACGCCACACATGGCATGGGTAGGCACAGAGAAGCAAGATTGTTGAGAGAGCGATAGAGGGAGAGAGAGAGAGACAGAGAGATAGAGAGATGGGCAGATAGAGAGGGTTGGTGTAAGATTATTGAGAGAGAGGGAGAGAGAGAGAGAGAGAAAGACATATATATCTGTGCACATACACACATACACATATGAACTAGTAGCGTGCTGAATTGCGTACGACAGGAGTGCCAAGAGTGGTAATGTGAAATGCCCAGGTAACTAATGTTTCGGTCACTCGGAATCGGGCCGAGGGAGACAGGGTAGAGGATAATATTAGTGGAGAAAAGGACTGGTTGGAGACCGGAAGAGGGTGATACCTAGGAGGGTGTGGAAGCAACAAAGTAGGGAGGGGAAATGACTACGATTAGATGAAACTATGTTGGGTGTTGAGGCCGTGTGGTGTTAGGCACCCCATAGTGAATATGAGCCGGTTTTCTGTGTTCTTGCAATGTTGAGTACCAGAGGAGCAGGACTGGATGACAGTGACCTGGACATCGGAAGCACCTTGATGGTTTTCGCTGTTGAAGTGGTCGGAGACAGGCTTGGGGGCGTTGGTGTTGATGTCCATCAGATGTTGGCGGAATCTGTCGGCTAGCATGAGGCCCGTCTACCCAATATACTTCATATCACACCGTTTGCATATTATGGCGTAAATGATGTTGCGACTGGTGCAGGAAAATTCTTCTGTGATAAGTAAACTGCCTTTAGGGAATCGCACCACTGGGGTGTGGATCACAAATGGGCAGGTCTTGCAACGAGATCTCAGGCAAGCCTTAGTTTCTAATTGTGATGGTGGAGGTGGAGATCCCTGTACTCTATTATGGACGAGTACATCTTTGAGGTTGCGGTCACGTCTGTAGGCCACTAGTGGTTTCTCTGAAAATATCGCGCTGGTAGTAGTGTCAGCTTGAAGGATAGATAGATGTCGAAACAGGATATTTTTGACTGAAATATTGTGCGGATGGTAGGTAAGAGAAAGTACCGGTCGAAGGTTTTTTGGTTTAGGTGCAGAGGTGAGATCCTCTGCGTGGCTAATGGGTAGAGCCCGGCGGAAGGCTGATGATAGGACATGATCAGGATAGCCACGGAGCCTGAAGAAGTCCAACATTTCCTGAGCCCTGTGGCGAAAATCCTCATCATCTTGGCATAGTCGTCGAAGGCGCAGAAGTTGAGAATAAGGAATTAGTTAGTTAGTTAGTTAGTTAGTTAGTTAGTTAGTTAGTTAGTCGACAGATCATCCTCATTGCACATCGAACCATTCAGTCCATAAGTGCTCGGATCCCCTCCTCAGCAAATCCCGCAACGTGTAGCGGCTAACGACGCCAGTTCTGTGTTGGTTTATAAATCTTCTTTGGCTTCCTGCGTTTCTTATGAATAAAATTATGAATAAGGAATTGCGTCTTTACATGACGGAGGGTGAGAGGAGGTGTAGAGTAGAAAGGCGTGAGAGTCAGTTTGTTTGTAGTAGACCGTCGTGGTGAGACCATGGGTCCCAATAGAAACAGTAAGGTCTAAGAAGTTGACAGACGTCGAGAGAATATGGGAAGTGAGTTTGATAGTAGGGTGAAAGTTGGAGAAGAAGTCTATGAATGTTTCGAGATCCGTCAGTGGCATACAGATGACACCAACACCATCATCAATGTATCGCCTGTATAGTTCAGGGACTCTACCGTTGTAGAGTTGCCATATCTGGTACTCAAAGTGGCCCATAAAAAGGCATGCATAGCTAGGGCCCATTTTAGTACCCATTGCAACCCCGCTGATCTGATTGAAATACTGGCCGTTAAACTCAAATGAGTTGAGAGTAAGGACCAGTTCAGCCAGGCGCAGAATAGGATCCGTGGCAATAGTAGGGTTGGGGCGCCTGTCCAGGAAGAACTTTAAAGCTGAGAGACCATCATTAAGTGGGATAGAAGTGTACAGTGTGGCCACATCAAGGGTGAAGATGTGATACTGGTTATCAGACGTGAATGTAATAGATTCAAACGTCGCTATCGCGTTGTTGGTGTCTTTCAAATATGATGGGAGGTCACCAACTAGCGGTTGAAAATTCTGTCTAGGAACTCGGATATGTGCTCAGTAGGGCATGCACAGGTTGATACGATCGGTCTGCCCGGATTGTTCAGTTTGTGTGTTTTAGGCAGCATACAAGACATCGATCTACCCAAACAGCTGTCTGGCATATTTAAAGACTTGGCTGCTGGGGGAAGAAGCCCTTGTTGGATCAGCGTAGAAGTGGCCAGTTTGACCTGGTGGTTATTGTCGACAGTGCCATCTGTAGGGTGTGGTTGGTAGAAAGACCCATCACTGAGTTGTTTGTGTCCTTCTACAATGTAAAGATCCTTCCGCCAAGGGTTCTTAGGACGTTTGACTCTCACTGTTGTGGTGTTATCGCCTATCCCAGCTGGTCCATATAGAACAGCCAAAGACATCCTGGTCAGTCCTCAAGGGAAGGCAGGGGCAGACCATGGGCATTCCCCGCCATCCAAGGAGGCTTCCATACTTGCAGAGCTGACACACAGCGCTCTGGTACTGGGCTCACCCAAGGAATCGTCACGTCCTGCACATGACTGCTTATCCTCACTTCCGTATATTGGGCCTTCCGTTCACCATAGGCTGTTCTTCCGGAAACCAGAAGAATGCAGTCTGCAGATGACATCCACACAGTGAGCTTTCGATTCGGACTTTTCACGTAATGGATTTGCTATCCAAGCAATATTCCATTTCGTGCTACTAGGACACTTTTTCCACCTTTTATGAAGCCCACACAGTGAGCTTTTGGTTTGGACTTTCCAGGCAATGAATTTGCTATCCAAGCAATATTCAATTTCATGCCTCTGGGACGCTTTTGTAACCGACATACCTGTGGTATGAAGTGCGGCAGTCTAAATACTTCTTCGTGCACCTTTAAATGTCAACCTTAATGTAGTTAAAGTAAGCTGCAGTCAACTTGAGCTTGTTGATATCTCCATAGAGCTTGTCCTCAAATGAAGCAGGTGTGGGCCAAAATATTTTTCTCTTTTTCTCTGTTCTGCATATATTGGGCACTCCTGCAGCAAATGTTTAGCTGTCATTTTACCAGTTACACAATTTCATTCATCGGTATCTCCTATCTTAAGTTTATTGAACAAGTGGTATTTCAGCCTGTTATGTCCTGTGCGGAGTCTGAAGATTATTACTTGTTCTCTTCGGTTGAGTTTGTAATATGCATCATCCTTCTGGTGGCCTGGATGCTCTGATTCCCATTTGGTTCTATAAGTGCTTTTTATAAACCTCTTTGCCTCATTATAGGTTATGTCTATGTCAGGCTGTGGTAATAGTCCGCCCTCTTTTGCTAGTCTGTCAGCCTCTTCATTACCAGGTATACTGCAATGTGGTGGGATCCACGGTATTACAACTTTTTTGGATTTCTGGCATAGACCATGGGGTGATGCTCTTAGGTCAGCTAATTCTGTGCTGTTTTTTGCTCTTCAGTATTGAGTCAGCTGACTTTGCATCTGTGAAGATAGCTATTTGCTTCCCTTTATTTTCCTCCATCAAGAGCATCTCTGCTACAGTTTTCAAAGCCTCTATCTCCACTTTGAAGTTACTTGAAAATTTTCCAGTTGCCACTGACTGTGTTTTATTTTCACTCCATTTTTTTTTATTTAGGAGAATTCCTCCATTTTCTATTGAATTTTTGGCTGATCCATGTGTATATGCATGGGTTCAATTGTTGCTTGGATAATGTTCTTTTATGCAGTTTAGGGTTATTTTTCGTCTTTCGGCTTCATTCTGAGTGTTCTTTTTTTCAATACCAGGAATTTTTTCTATCATCTTAGGCAGTTGCTGTTGTCTCCAAGCTGGAAACTTGTGTGCATTGTAAATGGATGTGACTGTTGATATGTTAAGTATGGGATCTGCCATAATCTTTCGTTTTGCAGTTTCTACAAAGTTGCCACGCTTCAGTCTTCCCTTTTCCAAAACCATTAAACCTGTTATACATAGGGTGGTCTGTCAATCTTCTGAATTTTTCTGCTTGTTGCTGGGCTCTGCTATCTCTTCTATCCTCCATTGGTTGTAAACAAGTGATATTTTTTAGTTCATTTTTAGGCGTTGACTTCAGGCTTCCAGTTATGATTTGCATTCCTTGATTTTGGACTCTACTTATTTTGTTAAGTTTGACTTAGCTGCTGTTGTCCAACCTGCAATGCCATATTCCAGTACTGGCCTCACCCGTCCAGTATATAACTTCTTGAGAACTTTCTCATCTGCTCCCCACGTTGTACCAGCAAGCTTTTTTTCATGATTGCCATACTTTGCCTTGCCCTTGTTCGATTTTTCTCAACCTGTGTCTTCCATGTCAGGCGACGATCAAAGGTGACTCCTAGATAGTTTGGATTTTCTTCATGGCGCAATATTTTTCGATTCCATACCAGCTTAGGTTGCTGAGTTTTATTTGAGAGGGAGAACACTGTGCATGTTGTTTTCTCCTCACTTATCTTCACTAGCCATGATTTTAATCAGTCCTTTAACGCTAATAAGGCTTGCTGTATTCTGCTGTTAGCTGTACTAATATAATCTTCAGATGTCCATATGGCTAGGTCATCTGCAAAGGAGGATGTGTGTACTCTGGCTGAAAAATTTTCTGAGATGTCATTTATATATGCTAGGAATAATGTTGGTGAAAGAACTCCTCCTTGGGGGACACCTTGCCCCAACAGCATCATTTTGCTGGTTTGTCCTTGTAATTTTGTCCTGGCAGTTCTGTTCTCAAGGTATTGGCTGATCCATTTATACATTTTCCCGTAAACATGCATTTTTTGCAGTTTTACTTTCAGTCCTTCCTTCCATACTTTATCAAATGCTTTGTCTAAATCTATCCAAACCGCTAGTGTGTGTTTTTTTCTCTTGGAAGGCATCCTCTATTTCCTGAGCTATATAGGTTATTTGATCTTCAGTGGATCTGTACTTTCTGAATCCTGCTTGGTGTGGTGTTAAGAGTTTGTTTTCTTCCAGATGCCATGTTAGCCTGCCATTGATATTGCGTTCCATTAACTTTCCTACACAGCTAAGTAGACTGATAGGTCGATATCCATTTGGTTCTTCCAGGTCTTTTCCTTTCTTTGGGACTAGTATTAGTATAGCTTCCTTCCATGCCTGCGGGACTATTCCTCTCTTCCAGCTGTTATTTAGGACTGCTAGTAGTTTCTTTTTTGCCTTAGTGCCTAGTCCTATTAGCATTTCATTTGTGATTCTATCCTTTCCTGGTGATTTCTTCTTTTTTAGGGTATTCATTGCCTGTTCCATTTCTTCCATTGCTAGATTTGCCATCATATATTCTGCTGCTGTCTCTGTATTACTATGATGTATCTGTTTATCTTTGATTGCTTTCTCCTGTTCGGTTGTAATATCAATGTGGTTTGCACTGCCATAGTGTTCCATTAGTGCATCTGCAGCCTTCCTCCCTGTAAGCAAAGCATTTCTTTGTTTAAATGTTATTTGTTTGTTTCTAGGTCCTTCATTGTTCATGGCTTTCATTAGTTTCCATAGTTTGTATCCATCCCTATCAAAATTCAGGTTTTCTGTTTTTTTCTCTCCAACACTCTCTTGTTGTTTGATTTACTGTTCTTTTATATTTTGCTGAGATGGCTTTGAGAGAGATGTTCGCTTCAGTTGTTTGTTCTCTCTCTCTCTCTCTGTCTCTCTCTGTCTCTCTGTCTCTCTGTCTCTCTCTCTCTCTCTCTCTCTCTCTCTCTCTCTCTCTCTCTCTCTCTCTGCTGTCTTCCTGGCATCTTCAACTTTGTCCTCCAAAATTTGTAGTTCTTCAGTCCAGTATGGTTTGTAATGTTTCCTCGCTCCTCTTGGAATAGACTCAGTGGCCGCTTGTATTATCGCTCTGTTTAGGCTTTCCACCATTTGCTTCATGTTGCCATATCGTGTATTTATGTTTTCACAATATGTGTCTGCTAGTATGGCAAATCTGTCCCAATCTGCTCGTTTGTAATTCCAGCCGGGCAGAGGATTTTGCTCCTGTGGAACATACTCCATATTCATTACAAGCTTGATTGGTCTGTGGTCACTACCTGCTAATTGGTCAAGCACATGGCGATCGACTTTGTGGAGGATGTCTTCTGTGCAGAAAGCTAAGTCTGGAGTAGAACTGGTAAACCATCTTCTGGAGTAGAAGCTCTGTGTGTCATCCGCTTTGTTGAGTAGATGGAGATTTGAGTCTATTTCCCAGTCCTCCACTTCATCTCCTCTTTTGTCAGTATCTGGGTATCCCCATCTTTCTGAACGGCTATTAAAGTCTCTGACAATAATGCAGTTTGTGTTAGTTATTTTCATGTTTGAGAGTGTAAGGTCCTTAACTGCTGGGCTGTACAGATTGTAAATTCTTATTTTCACGTCCTTTATCATTATATCAACACCTATAATTTCCGTGTGGTTGTCAGAGATCACAGATACTTCGCTGCAAGGTATTGTATTTCGTGTAAGTATTAGAAGTTCTCCTTTGTATCCTTCGCGGTCGAAACGTGTAGGGAGACTTTCTTGTTATAAACTCCTTCGGCATTCCACTGTAGTATGTTGAGTGTGTTGGGTGTTTGGTCAATAGCTCTTAACCTACTCCTCTGTGCCTTGACTCCACAGCACAGGGGAAGGTGACCACCAGTAGTCATGGGTGGACCCCCTCGAGGAAGGGGGCCCGGCACTATCACCGTCTGATGGGACTTCGCGGGATTAGCACCATAACAATTAATTTTAATCTGTGACATCATGAATTAAGTTACATTGCACTGCTTTGTCAAGCCTGTGGCTCAGTACATCCGATTTCGACTAGCAGTTTTTCGGGGTGCATTCCCTAGCCTTTGACTGTCCCCAGTATACCTACAAGGCAGCAGGTTTGTGTGTCTCTTCGTCTGTTCCCTCTCCCTTGACCTGTCCGACATGGGTGACCCTACCAGTAGCTGTGCTACTGTCGGCAAAGTTCTTGGGGTCATTGGAACGCGCAAGCCCCTCTACCTCGTCACGGTGGACACACGGCAGAGGGGGTGCTCAATATTTAAAAATGAAGTACCAATGTGACTCCTGGGTACTTCAGTCTGCTTTCTCTATTCATATAAATGTTATAGACGGATTTTAATAATATCTTGGATTTAAAAAAAAAAAAAAAAAAAGAACAAATGCATCCAAACGATAAGATCTGAATATTGAAGAAAGTTGGCTACTAAAGACGAAAAAAAAACAAAGAAAATGTGAATATGTTAGTGACTTGAAACGTCATGAAAGTTTGGAGATAACAATAATGGAGGGGTAAATGCCAATTGAAGAGAGGAAGGGGAAGGCCAAAGAGAAGATGGGTACAGGATGTGGCATTTGATCTCCAGATGGGTGTATCCGACGCTGCGCATCTTGCTTATGACCGATACATTTTCCTGGAAGTTGTTATAGGACCGAGGTTCCGCAAAGGGCATGCTACTGAATAATGATATTATATATGTAAAGCAACTGATAGTATGTATGTAAAGCAACTGATAGTATGTATGTAAAGCAACTGATAGTATGTATGTAAAGCAACTGATAGTATGTATGTAAAGCAACTGATAGTATGTATGTAAAGCAACTGATAGTATGTATGTAAAGCAACTGATAGTATGTATGTAAAGCAACTGATAGTATGTATGTAAAGCAACTGATAGTATGTATGTAAAGCAACTGATAGTATGTATGTAAAGCAACTGATTGTATGCAAAGCTACTGATAGTGTGTATGGAAAACAGCAACACAATGCTGGCACTATTAGCCGCTGGACGCTGATGCTGGGGGACACACCTGATCACCCATGGACTTGTCCGGGGTGCAAAGATGATACACCAGCAGATAACAGATGTTAAGCAATGTCTCCCATGGTTTATATATATATATATATATATATATATATATATATATATATATATATATATATATATATATATATATATATAAATCATGTGCCATGCCGGAAAGAGTGGGCGGTCATGACTCGCCATTTAACTCGATCACCAGAGTCGTAGATCAGCTCAGTGTTCCTGTCTCGTCCATGCCATGTGGCCAAGCCATCCAGGTATTTTCCTCTCGGTCTTCCTCTTGGTCTGTTCCACTCGATCTTGCCAGTTGTCAATAAGTTTTCCAATCCATTTCTTCTCATAACATGTCAAAAAAATTATATATATATAAAGGGAAGTAGTCTGATCATTAGAAACACTTCATTGTGTCAAATTATTGAATTTAGTTGTCAATGTAACTACTCTATGATAATATAATCTTCTAAAGTAAAGATCAAGTAAAGTAATCAGGTAATTTCAGCTTACAGCAAGCTGTATGCAATAACGGAATATTTCTTTGCATGACATTGTAAATCTATCAAGCATTTACTCTTCAGCGATGTGTGCTTAAAATAAAATATTCGTATTTACTACCAAGGTCTCTTTTCAACAGTTATTTTTCCCAGAAGGGAGAACTGCAGATCTGTAGCAGCTCAAGTTCACCCTTAAATGTCCAGAATAAGGAAATCCCCATCCCAAAAAAATAAATAAATTTGGAAGCCACAATTTAAATAGAATGACAATGTAAAGGTTATTGCCCAAGATCACGGAAATCCATGTACTATCATCTACAGAAAGCAAGAGATAGATCAAGACAGAATGTGTGTGTGTGTGTGTGTGTGTGTGTGTGAGAGAGAGAGAGAGAGAGAGAGAGAGAGAGAGAGAGAGAGAGAGAGAGAGAGAGAGAGAGAGAGATGGACATGTGTAACATGCATTCCACTTGTGGAGATGGAAATGAAACGAGGAATGTATGTTTACATGCACTATGCTATAACTGTCATATTATCATAACTGTATATGCATGTATTTGTTTTGTTAACGTATGTGACACATAAAACTAACAAACGACAACGCTCTATAATATACACAAACAAAGAAATACGCATTACACCTTGTAAATATACATTGCTTTGTATGAAATAAACGTTGGGAAAAAAAAAACATAAACAAATTATCGGCTGTCAAGACGGCAAGGTGCTAATGGTAATTATTAAATTAACGAATGTATGTTCAACCAACCATTTTATTATGCCAGTCTCTTTTGCATTATAGTGGAAAGGATAATAAATAAAATATCACGAGTAATTTCAACAACAACAACAACAACAACAACAACAACAACAACAACAACAACAAACATATCTGATATACCTTCTTGTGTTCTTACTGCACTTCGGCTCGAGGGGTACATGGCTATGTCATAATCATGCAACAAAAATAAATAAATAAATAAATAAAATACAGAGGTTCCAAGGAAGCTGACAGGGGGAAAATGTGGACATCAGAGGACAAGCTAAACAACACCAACCTTAAAAAGATGTCGTGTACAGAATGGTGTATTAGTACGAATAATTTTGTTTTTCTCGCTACAAGGCGAAGGGGTTACAGACGCAATTCGTAATCCCACATACCCGCGTTCGAAACGAACGAACGAACGAACAAACTTTATTTTCAAACACAGCTGCAGACGATTTGGCAGCAAACCGTCTTGCGTTGGGTTTTTACGAAATGGTATATGGCACATGCCTGTGTTCAGTGGCATTAAGGTGAGTGGCCGTACAAGATAAACAGTTCACGAGATAAAATAGGGCGGATAGTAAGTCCCCCAGAGGGCGTAAATGAGAAGACAGTAATTGAAAGGGGGAGCTGAGAAGAAGTCAGCTGGTGAGGCAGACAGTTGGAGCAGTGAGGTTGTGTGTTATGTGGGAGGCAATGTGGGGGATAGAATTGTTGAAAAGAGAGGGACAAAGACTGACGGGGGCAGTTGTTGTTTGGACTCTGAGCTGAGAGGAGTTGAGTCTAGACCGGACCAGGAGAAGGTCGTGGTCTGAGAAAGTGAAGAATTGTGACTGAGTTCGGAAGATAACTCCGCACTGTGGGTTCCAGGGATAGTGAGTGGAATTCGAGACCCATAGTGGGTTACTTTGAGTCGGGCCTAGAGAGAGGCTAGTATACCTGTCGTGTGGGACGAGATTTTAGTAGCCTTGAGAGGCAATGTTAGTCGAAGTGTTCCATTGGGATGGAGATATATTCTTAGAGAATTATTGTTCCTGGATTTATATGCTACATGTGTCTGTGTTAATTCATAATTAAAGGAATATTATGTGCGCAAATTAACGCTTGTTCACTGACTGGTGTTTGGGTGTGATGCATCTTGGTTAATCTGTTGTTCAACATCACATTGTTACAAGGACATACCCTAGACACAACCATAGCCACTCTATCTGTCACTTAGTCAACATTCACTTTGTGTCAGAGAAGATTTCTGAGGGCTCTCCGGTCAAGGACGACGGGGATATATTGACAATCTGGAGGCTTCGTCCATCAAGAACAATATAGACATTGTTGTCATTCCGTTTATCGGTGAACTAGTCGATTAGAAAGAATACTAACATCGGAGACATTAGGCGGATGCCCAATTACAACAACAATGATGAGGGCTCTCCTGTCAAAAATAAACACCATTTTCAGTAGACAGCGCATTTCAAAAGTGTCGGAGAATTAATACAGAGTCCACGAGAAACCAGATAAAAATAACACTTCTCACTCAGAGAGAGAGAGGGTGGACAGCGGAGCGAGTCCACGGTATAAACACTGGGTTTTTTCCGTGCGGGAACTGGGTAGCACAGAGGTCACGAGAAGGTCAGGACAGGTAAATTGGATACCAGGCAGTATTTCTTCAGCTATCAGGGACGTCAGAAAATTAACGCAAACAGGCGCGTGTGTTTATAGGTCAAGTGAACAGTACAAAAAGTCGGCGCCATGATACTGGCAAGATGATATCCTGACAGGTGCGTGTGGGTGTGACGAAGACAGGATTTAAGACAGTGAGCAATTTCGTTGGGAAGTCCTGGGCGTGGTGAGACATCTTGTGTGTGTGTTGAGGACAAAGCACAGTGTGGTTGCAGGGCGATAGGTTAAGAATTCACCACAGGTAAAACGACGGGTGAGGACGGTGGAAATTGTGAGTCGCCACGGACAAATTGGGTTGACAAGAGGGTCAGTGCTGTTTAAGAGGACAGCGAAGTATGTGTGGATAACGGAAAAGTTCCGGACATTACTTTGTTCGCAGTCAGTGAAGATTGTAGTACACTGAGGTACTAACAGAGATGACCTTGTGAGTCAAGGCCGAGAACCAGGGAATTTGACGGAAAAATTTCCACTGAGAATAACACGTTGGGTTTCTACTGAAACCAGGATTTACGTTTAACGTCTTTGTGTGTGTGTGTCATCATCAGCAAACAAACCACAACAGTCATTCAGGTGCCGTCTTCGCAAATATGAGCGCATTTCTCTACCAAAAAAGACTTGCAAAACGGATTTAAAGCGCGTGATAATTTTCTGCCATTCGTTGGTTTAACCGGGTCAGCAACAGTGAAACCATACCATCACTTCAAAGCGACAGTGACTACGAAGATAAACATTCATTGATTTTAAAGGTATTTTCGGCTCCCCAAAACGCAACGAAAACCCTATATTTCTGGCAAAACAAGAGCGATAACAGACATTATACAATCATAGGCCAACTCTACAGGGAGGGTTACAAAAACGTTACGGACTGTGTAGAGACAAGGCGTTGGGATAATTATCATCATCTTCAACTTTTACGACAGTCGAAAATCGTGTCACCACGTCAACAAAAAGTGACAACGCATCAGAACATTAATTCATTGTGGGAATCTAACGTCGTAATCTTTTCAAAACAGTAACGGACAAACATTTCCAGGCGATTTTCGGACACTATTAAAAACAAACTAAGGACTTTTGTAAGATTCTACCATCACATTGGTGGCGGCAACCCTTGTTTGCTTCTGTTGTTCTCATCGTCCTAAGTATTGTTGTTGTTGTGCGTTACGTAAATATTTGTATGTGGTCCAGTGTTCGTTATAAGTAGGATATTTTTGCATTGTTTCTCGAAATGCGGGAGACGACGCAAAGGTGAAATTGTCTAGGTACATATTGTATGTTGTTGAGAGACAGCTGACGAGTCAGTTTGTTTTGTGCTGTGGCATTGGGTCGTCTCGACTTTATACACGGTGTCCAAGTGTCTATCGTCAGATCTATGTACATTATTCATTTTATATTTGTGCTTTTTACTGTTTTCTCTTTACTGTTACATATAATATTTGATTTCTTTAGATATATGGTATTGTTGTAATTCGTATGTTAATACAGCTTCTATCTAGATGGTGTCTGTCAGTTTATATTATGCGCACGGTATGGTCTTTCATGGGCATGTTTATGTCAGTGGTTTTTATTTCTATGTAATCATCCGTCTGCGTTTCACAGGCCTATGCGTCTAGCGTTTAAATAGTTGACACTTAGTGTGTATCATTCATTTGTGTATGTATATGTATGTTTAAAACTATTTCCAGGAATTGTTCTACAGTTATTTGATATATATATATATATATATATATATATATATATATATATATATATATATATATATATATATATATATATATATATATACGAGGGAGTATAGTTAATATCCCCCCCCCCTCACTACCTAGTGCTTATAGAGTGACTGGGTGAGTACAGAGTGATATTTTAGCCCTACGAATTGACGTACACAGAGAGTGCGGGTGTACTTAGGGAAGTGACACAAAGACTAACAGCAGAGTCGTCACATTTATAGTTGGCTGATTGACAGCAACGTTTCCACAAGTACAAGATGCCTACTTTAATGGAATATATTGAAGCAGGTGAACGAATAGGCCTGAAGGGTAAAGAGTTACAAGAGTATGCCGAAGCAAAAGAACAACAACAGATTGAAAGAGACCAGAGACAAGCCGAAAGAGAACAGAGACAGGCAGAACTCGAGGCAAAACGCCTGCAGGAAGAAAAGTTAGCTGAAGCCCAACGCCTACAGGAAGAAAAGTTAGATGAAGCCCAACGCCTACAGGAAGTAAAGTTAGCTGAAATGGAAAACAAGCGTCTACAGGTAGAGAAAGAGACACAATTGAAACTAGAAATGACACAACTGGAACTTGAAAAGTTAAAACAAACAAATGCGGTGGAAATTGAGAAAGAGAAGATCAAGTGTCAGATGCAAACTGAAATCGAGTTAAGAAAACTAGAACTATCTTCGAAAGGTCAAAGTGAGGAAAGTAGAAAACCGTCACAGTCGTCACAGAGACTAAAACTGCCATACTTTACGGACCGAGACAACCTTGAAGCTTATCTTGACAGATATCAGGCATCAGCGAAAGTGTTAGGCATCCCCGAAGAACAGTATGCTATTAGACTAGGGGAGCTTCTTACGGGTAAGGCACTAGACACCATGTTCAATTTACCTGTAGAAGAAAGGAACAACTACACTATCTTACGTCAACGTTTGCTGACAAAGTTCCAACTCACTGAGCATGGATATAGGACAAAGTTTAGACAGTTAGTGCCAGAGACAAATCAAGATTTCACAGATTTTGTTAACACTGTAAAGAATACATTTAACAAATGGATGGAGCTGGCAGAGGTAGGAAAAGATTTTAATAAATTAGTGGATTTAATGCTGAGAGACAAGGCGGTATCATCGTGCAATACTAATTTAGTGGCTTTCTTCGAAGAACGTAAGCCAAAGGACATAGACACAATGTCACAGTTAGGGCAAAATTACATGACTGCACATCCAAACAGTTCTATTGGTAGACTTATTAGTGAGGAAATAGTCTGTGCAGCGTATACGAAACAGGACCAGAATCCAATTATTAGACCAAGATCGAAAAGTGTAGATTTAACACAAAGATATGAGGAACAAGAACCTAAAGACAATGGTTCCCGTGGCAACTATTTTGGCAGAGCAGGACGGTACCCATACAAAAGAGGGAATTTCCAGAGACGTCCAAATAGTTATGCCGGATGTTGGAATTGTGGGAGCTGGAGACACAAAATGGCAGATTGTGATGCACAACCATCAGATGGACCAACGAACAACAGTAAAAGGGAGATCACTTGTTTCAAATGTGGAAGGAAGGGGCATGTCAGTCATCATTGTAGGATGAGGGAAACGGAGCATTCTAATGCAGCACAAGTGATTGAGACTATCAACAATGAAGATTGTAGTGGGTGCAAACCTCTTTTTGAAAAAGACGGGCAACCAGTCTTAGTGTGTGGTCATACAGTGAAAGCAGGATCAGCAGTCCATGAAGGAGGTAGTCTGAAGATGCACCATGGATTTGTTAATGATAGGCCAGCGTTAACAATTAGGGATTCCGGATGTACGTCCATCGGGGTGAGAAAGAGTTTAGTGCATCCCTCGGATTATACAGGAAAAAAGATTAGATCCATAACATTTAATGGGACAGTAGAGTTCTACCCACTAGCCATAATAACAGTAAAAACACCATATATCACTGGAAGAGTGACAGCGTGTGTTTTGGACTCACCAGTGGCTGATTTGATCATAGGAAATGTTATAGGAGTTAAAGATTGTACAGAAGAGGAAGTAGTTTATTGGGACCAAAAATATAGTGTAAGCAGTAATGAGGTAGTTACCACAAGAGAACCTAAATTAGAGAGTATAGCTGAGGTAGAAGAGGCACTTGAAGTAGACACAGGAACTCAGGACAAGGATAGTACAGCTGAGCAGATGAGAATGGATCCCAAATATAGTGCTAGTGGCTCCCAGAGACAAGATACTACTCTGAACAAATGTTCCCAAGGGTGTAGTAGAGTAGAAAATAGTCAGTCAGGGAAGGGTAGATGGTGTTTCGAGAGGAAGAACAATGTTCTCACTCGCAGCTTTTCAGATAGCAGAACTGCACGTGGGCAAGGAGCAGTACCTTTAGCACATAGAGACCGATATACTAGAACAGCTCAGGATAGTGCATGTGCAGGGCACATAGGCATAAGGCATATGCAGCAGAAAGCAAGGTGCCAGATAAATGGGCCAAGATTGAATAAAGAGTTCAGACTAAACAGAGACTCAAGTGTAACGGTGCAATATGCAGATAGAAAAGTTGAGTTAGGTCTAAAGAGTGTTCGCGGCATTACTGACCCAGGGCTAGGGATAGCAAACAGATGTTGTAATTGTAGAGGTACCATGAGTCAGGGGTACATGAAAGGTAGACACAGCATCGACAGGAATCAGAGGTGGGTTAATGCAAGAACAGAACCACCTGATATAGGGTCGGTACACAAATAGTATTGTGTGTTCGTGAAGTAGTAAGAGACCTGTGGGTACATAAGTATAATGCTTTCCTATGACGTATTATTATTATTATGTGATGTAGTAGTTCATGCATTGGTACACAAGATAGAAAGTTGTTTTGTATTTATGTGTGGGGAATAGGGGAGTGTACTATGAGCATTTGATGTATTATTTAGGATGGTAGCTGGAGTAAGGTGCAGCCATACTTAGGGCTACCCAGGCAATGTGTCTGGGTCACAAATTTAATAAGTATTAGGCTCCCAACATTTGAAAACGATGTTTTCTTTTGAGGGTGGGGTAGTGTCACATGCCTGTGTTCAGTGGCATTAAGGTGAGTGGCCGTACAAGATAAACAGTTCACGAGATAAAATAGGGCGGATAGTAAGTCCCCCAGAGGGCGTAAATGAGAAGACAGTAATTGAAAGGGGGAGCTGAGAAGAAGTCAGCTGGTGAGGCAGACAGTTGGAGCAGTGAGGTTGTGTGTTATGTGGGAGGCAATGTGGGGGATAGAATTGTTGAAAAGAGAGGGACAAAGACTGACGGGGGCAGTTGTTGTTTGGACTCCGAGCTGAGAGGAGTTGAGTCTAGACCGGACCAGGAGAAGGTCGTGGTCTGAGAAAGTGAAGAATTGTGACGGAGTTCGGAAGATAACTCCGCACTGTGGGTTCCAGGGATAGTGAGTGGAATTCGAGACCCATAGTAGGTTACTTTGAGTCGGGCCTAGAGAGAGGCTAGTATACCTGTCGTGTGGGACGAGATTTTAGTAGCCTTGAGAGGCAATGTTAGTCGAAGTGTTCCATTGGGATGGAGATATATTCTTAGAGAATTATTGTTCCTGGATTTATATGCTACATGTGTCTGTGTTAATTCATAATTAAAGGAATATTATGTGCGCAAATTAACGCTTGTTCACTGACTGGTGTTTGGGTGTGATGCATCTTGGTTAATCTGTTGTTCAACATCACATTGTTACAAGGACATACCCTAGAAACAACCATAGCCACTCTATCTGTCACTTAGTCAACATTCACTTTGTGTCAGTATAGATGCCGGTCATTCGGGGAGCGATGGAGGACTGCTGAGCGTGGGCTTGCCAAGAGATCATAACAGCAGAACATGCTGGTTTTGACTGCAACGCCCTGTAAAGGATTTTTTTTTTGGTTTCACATATCCTTTACATCGCTGTCAACATCAGCATCTTTTAGCTGAATGTTGAATTTCTTGGCAGGATTGCGCTCGGTGGTTTGCCATTGCTTTCTGCGCGACCGGCTCACATACCCCTAAGTTACCGACGCGGAGAGAACCGCTACCAATTCTCGTGCACGTCACGTCACGTTACGAGAGTGTGCGAGATTACGGAGAAAGTCGTGTAACACCTAGACCAGGGATGCCGGCAGTGTTGCCATTTTAGTGCTTTTCGCACTAAATTTAGTGCTTTTTCAAGTCATTTAGTCCGAAAATTTTGCTTTTATCGTGGTGGCGCAAATTGTGTGCTTCACAAACCTTTTTTGGTACTTTTTAGTGCTTTTTTGGGTGGGTAAAAATTACTTTAAAAAATCATTTTGGGGACACTAAAAAGCCGAATTTGAACTGAAGCGAGGGAGTAAAACAGTTTTAGTACATTACCGTGCAATATTCAAGTAATTTAACTCCCTTTAATACGATTTAGATGAAGTGAGTGACTGCAATGCGCAGGCAATATGCAATGCGTTAAAAGATTGTTTAAACAAGAATGGACTTGAGATGCAAAGACTAGTTGCACTCGCCACTGACAATACATCTGTCATGACAGGTGTAAATAATGGAATATATACAAAATTAAAATCCGTAGTTCCTCATCTGGTACTAGTCAGGTGTGTATGTCATTCCCTTCAGCTGGCAGCTGCTTGTCTGCCCAGGAACATAGATTTCATGATAAGAGAAACATATAACTGGTTTTCTCACTCAAGTCTTCCTCAAGCAAAGTACAGGGAGCTTTTTGCTTTATTAAATGATGGACAACATCCGCTGAAGGTTGTTTAATTAAGCCAGACACGATGGATGTCCATTCAATCTGCCATTGTCAGAATATTGCAGCAGTGGGTCGAGCTCAGAACTCATTTTGATGTAGCAAGACTCAACGAGCGCTGTTATACAGCAGAACTTCTACATTCTATGTTTAGTGACATGAAAAACTATGTGTATCTCATATTTCTCAAGCACATTCTCGGAGAAGTTCAAAGTGTGAATAAGACATTCGAAGCAGATATACAGGATCCAACAGAACTACTCAGCGATCTTGTCCAGCTCATTGATTCTATCAGTTCAAAGATTGCTATTCCTGGGGAAAAAATAACAGAAAGTAATGCTATTCAAGATTATTTAGCTCCTAATCCCAATCTAGGTTATGAGTTTGAGAAAGAAATAGTAGACTACAATTTTCCCGATGAGAAAGAAATTCGTGGAAGGTGCATCCAGTTTTTAATAGAGCTATTGACACAGCTGCGTTTACGTACACCCGATAACGTTCGAGTCTTGCAGTCCATGTCATGTCTTAGTGGAAGTGAATGTCTACAGCCAATGACACCCTGTATATTGGATCTTGCTAAAATGTGTGCAGAAGATGCAGCTACTCTCACCCGCATCGATTTCCAGTGGAGAAAACTTCATCATATGCAGTGGACACAGACCTCTGACACACTTGGACTGTGGGCAGAAATAGCCTCATACAGGGATGCCACCGGTGAAAATCCTTTCCAAAATCTTACAGATTTATCTTTAACTGTGCTTATTTTACCTCATTCTGATGCGGACTTGGAGCGTATTTTCAGCTTATGGGAGTTATAAAATCAAAATTGCGGAACAGACTGAGCATCAAGAATTTGACAGCTGTTTTGACTATTAGATATGGAATGAAAAGATATGGCAAATGCTGCCATGATTATAAACTACCTAAGGATATTCTGCGAAAAATTGGATCACAGGAGGCATAAACATGTTTCTTTCAATCATCCTCCTCATCCTCATAATCGCAGGAGCAAACACAGCAGGAAATAGCTACAGAAACTGAAGAGGAGTTGTTTGACTGGGATTTGGCAGATCTGGAATAAACTTCATTCTAATATTCAGTGATAATAATATTAATAAATTATAATGTGCTACTTTATAACATTTTGAATGAATACCGCCAGGGCTTGTTTTAGTGATTTCTCACAAAATAGTATTGCAATTTGGTGCTTTGTTGGCTCGAAAGTAGTTCTGATTGGGATTTGGCGGATCTGGAATAAACTTCATTGTAATATGAAAACCAACACAACAGTCAAAATACCAAATTAGTGCACAAAAGAATTAAGGAACTTACTAATAAAAGAACAAGTACATCAACAGGGTATCTAAAAACTAAGATGGCAAAATCATAATAGAAAAAGACCAGATTCTACATGTATGAGCAGATTATATGAAACACCTTTATGATGATAACAGAGACGAACAGTATGATATTAGATTTAATAATGAAGGACCGCCAAGTTTGGACATGGAGGTTCGAAATGTTCTTAAGCATATGAAAGCTGGCAAGGCCCCCGGTGCAGATAACTTCACAATAGAAATGATTAAAGCTTTAGAAGAATTTAGACTAGAGCAAGTCACCAGACTGCTGAACACATTATATGATACTGGAGATATACTTCCTGAATTATGTAACTCTGTATTTATTGCAATCCCAAAGAAATCAGGAACCTTGGAATGTGATCAACATAGAACAATTAGTATAATGAGTCACATCACAAAGATTCTGCTAAGAATTATCTTGCAAAGAGTGAGGAAGAAGATACAACCTGAAATAGGGGAAGAACAATGTGGGTTTGTAGAAGGAAAGGGTACAGTAAATGCTGTGTATATGCTGCGAACAGTTATTGAACGTGCTATAGAAGTAAACAAGGATATACATTTTTGCTTTATTGACTATACAAAGGCTTTTGATAGAGTTAGACATGTCAACATGGTGGATATGCTTGCAGATCTACAAATTGATGGGAAAGACATTAGACTTATAAAAATCATATATTGGAAACAACAAGCAGCAATAAGGATTGATATTAGGCAGGGATGTGTGATGTCTCCAGATCTTTTTTCCCTATACAGTGAAAATATCTTCAGAAATGTAGAGGATATAAATGGAATCAGCATTGGAGGACAAAACATCAATAACATTAGATATGCAGATGATACAGTATTAATTGCAGACAATGAGCAGGACCTGCAACAATTAGTAGATGCGGTTGTTGTACACAGTGAGCAACTGGGGTTAGAATTAAATTGTAAAAAGACTCAGGTTATGGTCGTCACTAGGAAGAAAGAAGTGCCACAATGTAATATACAAGTAAATGGAAATATTCTTCAACAAGTGAATCGGTACAATTATCTTGGAACAGTCATAACATCTGATGGGAGATGCCTTGAAGAGATTAGAACAAGAATCGCCATGGCGAAAGTAGCCTTTAGCAAGATGAAAAACATTCTGACCAATAAAAAGATGTCAATTGAAACGAGAAAAAGAGTGTTGAGTGGATACATAGAGCCTGTTCTTTTGTATGGATGTGAAACTTGGACAATGAGCAGTCGAGCTGAAAAACATCTGATGGCTGCAGAAATGTGGTTTCTGAGGAAAATGCAAAGAATACCATGGACAGACAGAAAAACCAATGACCAAGTACTACAAGAGACAAATGAACATCGTAAACTGATTATAGAAATTAGACGTAGACAGTCAAAATTTTTTTGACATGTTATGAGAAGAAATGGATTGGAGAACTTTGTGACAACTGGCAAGATCGAAGGGAACAGACCAAGAGGAAGACCGAAAGGAAAATACCTGGATGTCTTGGCCACATGGCATCGACGGGACAGGAACACTGAGCTGATCCACAACACTGGTGATCGAGTGAAATGGCGAGTCATGACCGCCCACGCTTTCCGGCATGGCATTATAATGTGCTACATTGTTACATTTGTAATAAAAACAGTTAATGCTTTTTTTTTTTTTTTGGTGCTTTCCAAAAAATTTTGGTGCTTTTTAGTGCTTTTCTTTGGATCGATTTTGGTGCTTTTTCATCAAAGGGAGATGGCGGCCCTGTAAAGGATACGCAACCAATCTTATTTTATGTACTGCAAGGGAAATAATTGCATCTAGGTTCAAGTCATATTACGGATTTAGCAATCAAGGGGAACAATTATAGATTTCACTATATTTGTACTAACAGCTATTTTGCAAGAGAAGTATATGTTTATTCCTGTAAAAAATTTTATTCATATTCTAGAAAGTATAAATTGAATGCTACCGTCATAAAGCTATATACAGTTTTGAATATTATTTAGAAATTTAGGCACCAAGTTTTTGTACAATAAATAATGTTTAGTAAATTATTTATTTCTTTATCTGCTAGGCCGCGTCTGTCTAAACAGAAGTTTCGCATACTCTGGTTTCTCTTCACAACGTACAACATCATCATCATCATCATCATCATCATCAGAGTCTGACAATATAATTCCTACTTTCCTCTTTTATTCTACTATGTTGTCATGTAATCCATGGTTTTATTGGTAATTACAGAAGCTCCAATGAGTGAAGTTCTATAAAGTATATCTATTTATAAAAGATACAGGTTAGTAACAGCAAGTTTTGTCTAGAGGCATTGATAATCATTCCCGCAAAACCCTTCTAGAGAAACCATTTATAATTTGGCTCATCGAGTACCCCACTGTGAGAAATTAGACCTAAATTTAATTTCAACACCGAATTATTGTTAGATGATTCCTCTTCTAGGTTTGATTGATTGATTGATTGATCTAGGAACCGACATCACAGCATTCGGGACATTCCCATAAGCGCTCCGTCCCCATCCTCAGCAACCAGCGAAGAGTTCCAACACTAATAGTTCCAGTAGCAATCTGATTATATGTCCGTCTCGCCTTTCCTCTGAGCGTCGAGCGTCGGCCAGATCCCCTCGTCACTCCTCGCTGCCTCATTCTAACCAGACTATGGTGATCCATTTGCTCCTCCGAGGTGTACACGTGCTCCCACAAGGCCGCAACCACGTCTGCCTTGTCATGCATCAATACTCCACCAAGTTCTGCCGAGCCAGCCAATCTGTCCGCCTGTTCATTCCCCAGCACACCAGCATGCCCAGGAATCTTCTAGGTTATAGAGATCTTGGCAGTTAGCCACAGAAACTAAGGAAAAGCTGGTCCCTCATCTATCTTGTTGACTGTGCTCTGGTCACCAACCTCATTTTAGATCTCATTCTTAATATGATCACAAGTGACACAAGACACTTGAACAAATGACCAATTGGACAACTGGACTCAACTGTACCATTGTTGTGAACATAAACAGTAACAATCACTGTGCTTTACACAAGTTGAACAAGACATCAACATGACAGGATCTTGACAACAGTTGGACACACATTCACAAGGAAATGGTTACACCAACAGTTGGTCAAGTCATACATCATGAAAGATACTTGACAACATCTATACAGGATTTTTCACAATATCTGTAACTAACAACAGTAGAATAAGACATTCACCAGGAATAATACTTGACAGCAACTGTACTATACATTCACCTGGGACATGTACTTAAAACACTGGTTCAATAATACTATTTATTGAGTTGTTGGTGGGGTCGAGTGACGACCAATGGTTGATCCTTACACTTCAAAAGGTATGTAATATACATATATGCAGAACATGCATGCAGATAAAAAACATGGTACAACAGCTCCTAAGTAATCCACCAGCAGATCTCAATATACTCCCCCCCCCTCCTCCTCATCCTCCTCCTCCTCCTCCTCAACTCTAAACACCTTCTACACACCTGATTCATTGTACTTCTTCTTCTTCTTCTTCTTCTTCTTCTTCTTCTTCTTCTTCTTCTTCTTCTTCTTCTTCTTCTTCTTCTTCTTCTGCGTTCATCCAGTTTTTTTTTCGGATGTGATTGCGTTGTGCCTGTTTACAGCAAAGCTGCGTTCTTGCGCCGTTAGGCCGACACATCCGACTTCTGCTGGCATTTGTTGACCAGGTTAACCATCCCGGGCATTGTACTTCTCATCCCTTCATTGTCACTGGGGGAAAATTATAGAATCCTTGTTGTGGGCAAACCAACGGAAAGAACTACTGTTCTGGATCATTGGTATCCTGTTATCATCAGTAATTGATGTTGGGAAAGCTCCAGGTAGTATACTCCTTGTAATAAGTCCCTTGCAAGATAATTCCCTCCTGAGAACAGAATTTGAGGTGATGATATTGTACTGAATCCCAATGTTGACCAGACTGCCTGTGAAGCTGACGACTGGGGTACTTCAAATGGTTGAGGATATCACTCTCCTGACAATGGGAGATGTATTCTCGGTGCATGTTATTCATGACGTGCTGAAGACACCCAGGGGTAGGAACAATATCCAATATACTGCAGCATCACCACACAGGTCTGTTACACCACGCTTCAAGTCCCAACTGAACAAACAAACAAGTGAGCACCATGCTGGGTGTTCCTGAGGTTAAAGTCCCAAGTAAACAATCCACTACATGACTACCTCACAATGCTCCGAATGGGGATAAATACAAGATAGTTGTTCTTGCCTCTGGACACTTATAATAATGATAATCCAGATGATGGAATTGAATCACATAGAACTGTTTTCTCCCATTGACTTCAGCTGTTAGGGAGCTGAGGTAAAAACTTCCTGAGAAATTCCGGCATTTCGGATTCTAGGAGAAAGGTTGGTATTCCATGGGCACAGGATTAACTCTCTATAAGCCTGACCGAGGCAAACTGTAGACAGAGGTCATCTTTATAATAAAGCATTGTTTTCCTGCACTCCAAGATAGGGTTAACAAATGTAGACCAATCCTGCGTCCTGTTTATTAAACAGCGTTTCTCAGTTGTCCTGGAGCAATTCATGTCATGTCATGAAGATAAATGCTGGCGAATCATCCTGTAGACTTCTGTGGTTCTCCCTGGATTTGATTTCACCTAAACACAGAATCATATGCTGACTTAGGGACATGATTACACATTATGGGTTCTCATGGGGTTTAACCCACAGGAGTTCTGGGCACCCTGAGACAGACATTGCATGGCATCATTTATGAAGTAGGTAGCATGAGATATGTATTCCAAGATACATTTCATGAGAGAGACATGCTGAGCCAAACATCATTATGCATATGTGAGACAAACAAGAGACAGGCACCATCCATAACTGCATTAGGCAATATCATTATACTAAATAGCAAATAAACTATTAGCAGACCAATCACCCATCCTTTAGGTGGTATCTAGGTATATAGAGGCACTTTCTCATCCGCACTCACACCGCAATGCCAAGGTTCCCTTTTGCAGCCAGACCTGGTGTACAAACATCATCAAATCATCACCATCATCATGTGCTCTCTTCCTACATGGCAATCTCAATATCTACCATAGCAGGTACTAAGCAATATTGCATAAGCAATGCTTTCACATGTGAAACAACACATATGAAAGAAAACATGAATTTTCCCTGACAAATAGCATGAGCCTTCACATATATTCAGCTGACTAGACACTACAGATTCGAACACATATTGCTTCTTGTTGGAATGTAGTTCATATGAACATAAACCATTGTTGCAAAGGAGCCAGTGCATAACGTCAGAGAGAAATTGCATCCTAGGCAAATCCATATGAATGTTTTGGCAATTTTCCTGAGCGTAACATAGCCACCAGACATTACAGGAACTTTGTAATTCTGAAGTGTAATGCAGTCCTGCAAACATGGATATAATAAGCGTCTTTCCTTTTACAAATAGGAGAGGTTACTTATAAAATCACCATCTTACTCGCTCAAACATTCTGAGCAATTACAAGGGAAAAGTTACATGTTGCATCACGCATTCTGATCCAGAAATGTGAACTCACAAGAGCAGTGTACAGTTTGGTTAAGAATGAGTCATGATAGGCACTCACATGAAGATCCAGAGTGCACAAAGGGTTTGCGAATATGCGTTGAGAGTAGTTTACAGTCACAAGCATACGCAAATCATCAGACCAGACAGACAATAGACATGGTAAGAATATTTCACCGTGGTGGACATGACAGGGGAAGAGGCAGATTTAGTGTCACTGTACAACGAAGTTCCGTCTTCAATTCTACATTTTCTCAAAAAATACTCTGCCATTCATCTCTCTCTCTCTCTCTCTCTCTCTCTCTCTCTCTCTCTCTCTCTCTCTCTCTCTCTCTCTCTCTCTCTCTCTCTCTCTCTCTCTCTCTCTTTTATCACCAGGCTTACTACACACACCATATAAAATGATTTAGTGGTACCTGAGGTGTAGAGGACTACATCCTAGAGAAAGATTAGGGCATGTTTTATCACTGCGTCATTGACACATCCTATCTGGTTGGAATCAATTCTTCGACTGCTAGCCTAAGGAGGCATTTGGCCTACAAAACCGCGTTACTCGCCACGGGTCAGTTAATCAAAAGACGGGCCTCCACCGTTCATCTACCTTTCCCCGTTCTAGAATATTCGATTTTATTTATATTCAGGGTTATCAAGATGGCTTACGTTCGTAAATTATGAGTATTGATAAATGTATACGGATTGGGGATGTGGACGTCCATGAGACATTATGTCACATATGTTTATATTCGTTCTGGGAAATCGTGTTGAATTTAGTTATCAGTTATCAGTTATCAGTTGGGGTATCTTCAGTGCACTCCGGACAGGTCCATAGGTGCTCAGATCCCCCCCCCCCCCCAGCATATGCATCAGCGTCCGGTGGCTAATAGTGCCAGTTCTGTGTTGGTTGACGAGGCACCTCGTTTTCCCAATGTACCTCTCGCGTCTGGCCGTGCCGATTCTTACTCCCAAGTCTTTCAACCTGGACAGCGATGTGGATTCACTGACGTCAAAGTCCTCTGTTCTTGCCATATCTTTGAGGGCGTTAATAACATCGGCACGATCCATGGGCTGTCCATCTACAAAGGGTGTAGAGCCAGCCAGTTTGTCAGCTCGTTCATTTCCCTAGACTCCCGCATGTCTCGGGACGAAGATGAAGGTGACTTTAAATAAATTTTGTTGCATATCCCTTACGGGACGTTGCAGTCAACACCAGCATTTTCAGCTGCTGTTGATGTACTAGGCAAGTGTTACGTTCAGTAGTTTGCCATTGCTTTCTGAACGACCGGCCCCTATACCTTTTTCGAAACAACCGGCATCGCCGTGTTTCGAACCCGGGTATACGGGCTCATAAACCGCGTTCGCAAGCCCTTAGCCACAGAGACCGGCTTTTGACTACAGAGACCGGCTTTTGACCGGCTTTTGACAAAGTTCTGGTGACTTTCTGGAGACCGCGTTTGTTACGCAGTCCATATTCTCCAATCAACTTCAGCTCCTGGTCCAAGCGCTTCCTTCTTAAAGGGGCGACGGGGAGTAATGTAGGTTTCACTCTGGATGCATGGAACGCTCGGCATTGTGGTTGGCTACTCCACATGTGTTGCCAGGGCCCATAAGGGAAGCGAAGAATAGTAATACTGTTGCCTTCCATGCATGTCGTAAGAGGCAATAAAGGAGGCTTGGGCTGAGACTTAGTCTACAATCTAATGGGCTTCCGGTCCCCAACATGACGAATAGGCATTTAAACCGTTAAGGCCTCTGGAGTGTTTACGCTTGTGGCTACGATTTCACATTTTCCTTATGTTGGACTGGTAATGCATGGTTCCGTCGCCCTGCTACTGAGTGAGTGCGTGGCGCGGCACTGTGAGCTGTGAATTTTGCGTGGAATGCTTTTACATCTGTCCGCGGTTGTTTGTAGCGTGAACTGCATGTTCGGAACGTGGGCGGCCGGCTGTTGCAGGATTGACTGGTTTTCCTTTTCGCTTCACGAGCGCATTTTTCAGGAGACTCGTGGGAGTCGTCGCTGGAACTATGGAGTTAGTGCTTTGTGCGGCACTTTCGTCGGGTCACTCTGCGGAAAGAGACCGAGCCATATGAGATAAAACCCGGGTCAATGAAGTCTTTCTGGTGACTGCCGATTCTATCGGCGATGAACTGTATTTTTCGTGGAGGACTTTTGAGTTGGCATTCTGGCGGCGGCATTATGCACTATGCACCGTGCGGGCTGTTGCCTCGCCGTTATTCATGTCTATTTTATTGTTCACATAGGGAGCATTTTGTGTGATATTCGCTGGCACAGGAACGGAGCATAATGGGGACGATCCGTTGCCGTGAAATTGGAACCGCGACTAACTAACTAATTCCACATGTTTCTGGAAGTTTAAGGGTGAACTTGAGCCGCTGTAGCTCTGCAGTTCTCCCTCCTTGAAAAAAAGTATACAAGATTCTTAAACCACTTAAATTCGAATATTAGACTTGCAAGTACTTTGCACTGGCGAGCAACTGTTTGTTACTTTTACAATATGATGCAAACAAATAGTTCATTATTGCTTCCAGCTTACTTTAACCTGTAATCACCGTATCCCTTTACTTGGTCTTAACTTTTGAACATTAATGTGTTTTCACAGAGCAGTTACATTGACAACCAAATTCAATAATTCGACACAATGTAGTGTTTGTAATGATTAGGTTACGTCCCTTCTTAGAAAAAAAAAAACATGGGAGACGTTGATTAACATCTGCTGGTGTATCATTCTTGCAATCCGGACAAGTCCATAGGTGCTCATTATTCCCCCCCCCCCCTTTCTCTCCCCCACCCCCACCAACATATGCATCAGCGTCTGGCGACTAATAGTGAGAGTACTGTGTTGGTTGATGAGACCCCTCGCTCTCCCGATGTGTCATTCACGTCTGTCCGTGCCAATTCTTACTGCCAAGTCTCTCATTCTGGACAACGATGTGGAATCACCAGCCTCAAAGTCCTTCGCTGTCGACTTCTTTCTAAGGACTTTAATAGCCAGACCACGATCCGTGGGCTGGCCGTCTGCAGAGCCAGCAAGTTTATCAGCACTTACATTTCCCTCAACTCCCGCGTTTCCGAGAACGAAGGTGAGGGTGATTCTACGAACAGCAGACCTCCGGCAGAGGCTAGAGAAAGCAAACACACCTGAAATGCCTGTTGAAATAGGCACTGTGCCTAGGGACTGTAGGCACAGTATAAGGCAATTTGCTTCTTGAATTATGTCGTTGGTTGCTTGGTTAGTTAGTTGGTTGGTTGTTTGGTTTTGTTGGTTGTTTGGTTGGTTGGTTGTTTTGTTGCTTGGTTAGTCCATTGTTTGGTGGATTGGTTGGTTGTTTCTTTGTTTAGTTGGTTGGATGTTTTGTTGGTTTGTTGTTTCTTTGGTTAGTTGGTTGGATCTTTTGTTGGTTGGTTGTTTGGTTTGTTGGTTGGTTGTCTGGCTGTTTCTTTGGTTACTTGATTTGTTTGTTCGTTGGTTGGTTGATTGGTTGGTTGGTTGGTTGGTTGGTTGGTCAGTTGGTTGATTGTGTGATTGGTTGTGTGATTGGTTGATTGAGTAATTGGTTGTTTGGTTGTTTGGTTGGCTGTGTGATTGGTTATTTTCTTGGTTCGTTGATTGTGTGACTGGTTGGTCGATTCTGTGATTGGTTGGTCGATGGTGTGATTGGTCAGTTGATTGTTTGAATGATTGTTTAGTTGGTTTGTTGTTTGATTGGGTGTTTGGTTGATTGTTTGTTTGATTGGATGTTTGGTTAGTTGTATGTTTGATTGGATGTTTGGTTGGTTTGTTGTTTGATTGGATGTTTGGTTGTTTGTTTGCTTGTGTGGCTGGTAAATCCCCTGGAAGACTGAGTTTCAAATCTCAAGTCCCACACAGTGACAGTCAGGCCCTATGAGTCACGAGAAGGGCTTGCATCTATTGACGAGGTGTTGGTGTACAGACACTTCTCCAGACCCAGTAGCGAAGTACCATCTTCACAGGAACTTGTGTTGCAGAGCTCTCCTTCCCCATCCCAAGTTCAAACACCAGCCTGGTGTGTACGGCTGGTACTGGTACTAGACATCGGTGGAGAGGCAGATTACGTTGTAACCAGGTCATAATTCACCACAGCACCTACAGATGGCTGAGCTGTAGCCCCGGTTTGTCATGTTTCTCCCACAGGATTCAGGTGTCTCATTGTCAGCTGGCGCCAGCCCAGTTAGTTGTATATCCTCTACAGGACGTCGCAGTCAACCCCAGCAGTTTCCCCCGGTTGTTTGTGATTTCTTGGCAAGTTTACGTTCAGTAGTTTGCCACTGTTTTCTGAACGACCGGTACTCATGTTTTTGTATGAAAACCAACACAAGGTGTCCTGTTTCCAAATCCAACGCGGCTATGTTTCGAACGCATTATGCGGGATTGCATTGCGGAATTGTGTTTGTAACCCCTTCGCCCAGACTGACATAAATAATATCATAAACTGTAAAATAAAATAAAAAGTTAACGTCAAGTTCACTGCTACACTGGTCAGCATGGCCGAATGGATAAGAGCGCTTGCTCTTAAGATTCCAGCATGCTGATACCGAGGTAGCGGGTTCAACCCCTACGCTGATCAGTTGGACTAAAATGTTGACTTCTCGTTATTGACTTGGGGCATAAATTGCAAGTACCTCAGAAGTCGGAGTGGGTTCGCCTGAGAGCCGAGGACATAAATAATAGGGAAAGATAATCCACGCGAAAAAGAAAAATTAGTCCAGTGCTACTGGAAATAGCAGCCCCTGTATGGGCTACGCTTGAGTTCAAAGCGAGTGGACTCAAAAATAAAAACTGCTACACTTCTTGAAGATTCATTCTATTGTATGGGAATGTCCCGAGTGCTGGTTATATCGGTACTTGAAGATTCATTCTATTGTATGGGAATGTCCCGAGTGCTGGTTATATTGGTACTTGAAGATGCATTCTATTATGGGAATGTCCTGAGTGCTGGTTATATCGGTACTTGAAGATTCATTCTATTATGGGAATGTCCCGAGTGCTGGTTATATCGGTACTTGAAGATTCATTCTATTATGGGAATGTCCTGTGTGCTGGTTATATCGGTACTTGAAGATTCATTCTATTATGGGAATGTCCTGTGTGCTGGTTATATCGGTACTTGAAGATTCATTCTATTGTATGGGAATGTCCCGAGTGCTGGTTATATCGGTACTTGAAGATTCATTCTATTGTATGGGAATGTCCTGAGTGCTGGTTATATCGGTACTTGAAGATTCATTCTATTGTATGGGAATGTCCTGAGTGCTGGTTATATCGGAACTTGAAGATTCATTCTATTGTATGGGAATGTCCCGAGTGCTGGTTATATCGGTACTTGAAGATTCATTCTATTGTATGGGAATGTCCCGAGTGCTGGTTATATCGGTACTTGAAGATTCATTCTATTATGGGAATGTCCTGTGTGCTGGTTATATCGGTACTTGAAGATTCATTCTATTGTATGGGAATGTCCCGAGTGCTGGTTATATCGGTACTTGAAGATTCATTCTATTATGGGAATGTTCTGAGTGCTGGTTATATCGGTACTTGAAGATTCATTCTATTGTATGGGAATGTCCCGAGTGCTGGTTATATCGGTACTTGAAGATTCATTCTATTATGGGAATGTCCTGTGTGCTGGTTATATCGGTACTTGAAGATTCATTCTATTGTATGGGAATGTCCCGAGTGCTGGTTATATCGGTACTTGAAGATTCATTCTATTATGGGAATGTTCTGAGTGCTGGTTATATCGGTACTTGAAGATTCATTCTATTGTATGGGAATGTCCCGAGTGCTGGTTATATCGGTACTTGAAGATTCATTCTATTATGGGAATGTCCCGAGTGCTGGTTATATCGGTACTTGAAGATTTATTCTATTGTATGGGAATGTACTGAGTGCTGGTTATATTGGTACTTGACTCCCTCCAACTCATTTCAACTAAACTCAACTCAACTCAACTCAACTTATATTTCAACTCAGCTCATTTTATCATGAAATATGTCCACAGGTCCTAGAGTACAACCAGACGGCAGTAGAAACAGCCCTGACCGCAATTTCAACCACAAGCAGAGTGTGGATTACATATGAAGCCAACTATGCAATTTATCTTGCCACTGAGGTTAGTATCTCTACTATTCATTATTCTTGTTAAGGGAAAACATTCACACACAACACACACACACAACGTTTTTTTTTTTCCCGTTAACTCTGTTTCAGACAGAAATTACTCGAAACTGTTCTAGGCTGAGAGACTGTTATCATGGTTTAATAAACATTCACATCTAACAGATTTAAAGCAATAACGCTTAGAAGAAAAGACATTAATGAATATCTGGGATAGATCGAGTTCATGCAACAAATGGGTGGGAGAAAAGGATTTAAGTAATGATTGAGATGGATGGAATTCATGAAACAAGTTAACAGAGTTGCACATCCTTTACAGGACGTCGTAGTCAACCCTAGCGGTTTTGTTGTTGCTGCTGCTGCTGTTGCTGCTGCTGCTGGTCGTGATTTCTTGGCAAGTTTACGTTCGATAGTTTACCATTGCTTTATGAATGACCGGTACTCATACCTTTGTTTGGAAACCAACGCAAGGCTGTCTGCTTCCAAATCGCCCTCAGCAGTGTTTCAAATGCGTTATGCGGGTTTACGAATTGCATTCTTCACCCCTTCGCCACAGACATATAACAAATATATGGCATAAAGGAGTTAAGCCGAGATGTTTCTTTTCGTGTATAAAAACTTGTTCTTGTTTGCAAAAGTCCACGTCTCAAATAGAACCAGGCCTGCGCGAGCCATATGAAGTTCTCGTAACCTCTAAACAACCCCCATCCTTGACAACTTACACTTGGTATATTAATTCCTGACCGTAGTATTATAGTGGCTACATGCTTATCTGTTGGCCCAGTGGTCAGGGGTTCGATCTGCATCGGGGTGGATTCGACTTACATCCAAATCGCCTGCAGCTGTGTTTAGAACACGGTATGCGGGATTATGAATTGCATTCGTT
Organism: Cepaea hortensis; assembly: GCA_963921405.1. Lineage (NCBI taxonomy): Eukaryota > Metazoa > Mollusca > Gastropoda > Stylommatophora > Helicidae > Cepaea > Cepaea hortensis. Next base: position 91,359,997 of record OY992886.1, on the reverse strand, counting down.
AACTCCTTTGCCACAGAGCACCATTTTTTGCATAAATATCACTAGAAATGAGCCAATCGTTTGAGCTTGCAGAGATATAGTATATCACAGAGTTCTAAAAAAAAAAGTCTATTATTTAACCATGCTAGATAACATATATATTATTAATTATTAATCTGGATTTAATTTATTATGGGTTGATCTGTCAACATAATTTTGAGATTAAAATATGACACTCTTTTGTCATTCAGGTGCTTTTTTCAAAGCTCCTATGTTATTATTTTGTATTTCTTCATTTCACTGTTGCATTCTTCTTGTCTGTACATATATAAATACACATATAAACACACAGATAAATGCAAATATAATACTGATATAACACAGAAATGTGCATGCAAAATACATCTTCTTCTGTTACAGTATCCAATCTATGTGTCATAGGCATGCCATGATTGCTGTATTATTAGTCAGTACTTCATATTTGAAACGAGAAAAAGAGTGTTGAGGGGATACATAGAGCCTGTTCTTTTGTATGGATGTGAAACTTGGACAATGAGCAGTCAAGCTGAAAAGCATCTGATGGCTGCGGAAATGTGGTTTCTGAGGAAAATGCAAAGAATACCATGGACAGACAGAAAAACCAATGATCAAGTACTACAGGAGACAAATGAACATGGTAGACTGATTAGAGAAATTAGACGTAGACAGTCAAAATTTTTTGGACATGTTATGAGAAGAAATGGATTGGAGAACTTAGTGACAACTGGCAAGATTGATAGGAACAGACCAAGAGGAAGACCGAGAGGAAAATACCTGGATGGCTTGGCCACATGGCATGGACGAGACAGGAACACTGAGCTGATCCACGACACTGGTGATCGAGTGAAATGGCGAGTCATGACCGCCCATGCTTTCCGGCATGGCACATGATTGATTGATTGATTTCATGTCCGCATATCTTTACCATTACATATGAACGTGGCAGTGTGAGAGGCTGATCACTCTTTAATGTTATTGACCCAGGATTTTGCAGTCTATGATTTTCCACCTTTTCTATGACACACCCTGATAAAAAAGAACAATAGAATTCAGGAACTTACCAATAAAAGAACAAGTACATCAGCAGGCTGTCTAAAAACTAAAGATGGCAAAATCATAATACAAAAAGGTCGGATTCTACATGTATGGTCAGATTATGAGAAAAACGTTTATGATGATAACAGAGGAACAGTATGATATTAGATTTAATAATGAAGGACCGCCAATTTTGAAGATGGAGGTTCAAAATGTTCTTAAACATATGAAAGCTGGCAAGCCCCCGATGCAGATAACATCACAACAGAAATAATTAAAGCTTTAGGAGAATATGGAATAGATCAAGTCACCAGACCGCTGAACACATTACATGATATCTTCTGAATTATGTAACTCTGTACTTACTGCAATCCCAAAGAAACCAGGAGCCTTGGAATGTGATCAACATAGAACAATTGGTATAATGAGTCACATCACAAAGATTTTGCGACGAATTATCATGCAAAGAGTGAGGAAGAAAATACAACCTGAAATAGGGGAAGAGCAATGTGGGTTTGTAGAAGGAAAGGGTACAGTAAATGCTGTGTATATGCTTCGATCAGTTGTTGAACGGGCTATAGAAGTAAACAAGGATATACATCTTTGCTTTATTGACTACACAAAGGCTTTCGATAGAGCTAGACATGTTAATAAAGTGGATATGCTTGCAGATCTACAAATTGATAGGAAAGACATTAGACTTATAAAAAACATATATTGGAAACAACAAGCTGCCATAAGGATTGATAATGAAGTGGGACAATATCAGCCTATTAAGAGAGGCGTTAGGCAGGGATGTGTAATGTTTCCAGATCTTTTTTCCCCATACAGTGAAACTATTTTCATAAATGTAGAAGATATAAATGGAATCAGCATTGGAGGACGAAACATCAATAACATTGGATATGCAGATGATACAGTATTGATTGCAGACAATGAGCAGGATCTGCAACAATTAGTAGATGCAGTTGTTGCACTCAGTGAACAACTGGGGTTAAAATTAAATTGTAAAAATACACAGATTATGGTCGTCACTAGGAAGAAAGAAATACCACAATGTAATATACAAGTAAATATGAATATTCTTCAACAAGTGAATCGGTACAATTGTCCCAGAACGGTCATAAAATCTGATGGGAGATGCATTGAAGAGATTAGAACAAGAATCGCCATGGCGAAAGTAGCCTTTAGCAAGATGAAAAACATACTGACCAATAGAAAGATGTCAATTGAAACGAGAAAAAGAGTGTCGAGGGGATACATAGAGCCTGTTCTTTTGTATGGATGTGAAACTTGGACATTGAGCAGTCAAGCTGAAAAACATCTGATGGCTGCAGAAATGTGGTTTCTGAGGAAAATGCAAAGAATACCATGGACAGACAGAAAAACCAATGACCAAGTACTACAGGAGACAAACGAAAATCGTAAATTGATTAGAGAAATTAGACGTAGACAGTCAAAATTTTTTGGACATGTTATGAGAAGAAATGGATTGGAGAACTTATTGACAACTGGCAATATCGAAGGGAACAGACCAAGGGGAAGACCGAGAAGAAAATACCTGGATGGCTTGGCCACATGGCATGGTCGAGACAGGAACACTGAGCTGATCCACGACTCTGGTGATGGGGTGAAATGGCGAGTCACGACCGCTCACGCTTTCCGGCATGGCACATGATTGATTGATTGACCCTGATAGAGAGTTTTCAGTGAGAAAGAGGTTTTCATGGCCAAACCAGGCCAAGTTTTGATATTTCACACTTGGCAAGCCTGATTCTTGTCAGGCTGCTTGTCTTGTTTTTCCTTTGCAGATATATTGGTTGAATTCTCTATGATATGAAGATATATTATTATCACCGTGTGTATTTGAGCATACCTGTATAATAGAACATAAAATCAGTTAGGTGCATGTAAATCCTGCGATAAAGTGAGAGATACTAAACACGGACACAGTGTACATACCTTACAATGAACTCCACTACGACAAGTATAAATCACGGGAGGGGGAGGGGGGGGGGGGTCAATGTTGATATTTTATTATATCACACCACACACACACACACACACGTACTCACGCACGCACACACACAATATAATTTTAAAAAATGAGTATAATTCGACACAACGAATCGACTTTTCAATTACAATATTCTTCCCCAGGAACAAGACAAACAGATCTAAAGAAATACATGAAATTAGACAATTTAATAAATAACATTTCTATGATACAGCAATACCGGTCTCTGTGGCTAAGGGCCTGCGAACTCGGATTGTGAGCCCGTATACCCGGGTTCGAAACACATCGGTGCTGGTTTTTTTTCGAAAAAGGTATAGATGCGGGTCGTTCAGAAAGCAATGGCAAACTACTGAACGTAAAATTTGCCCAGGGAATCAGGAACAGCGAAAATGCTGAGCTGCTGTGTGTGAAAATGCTGAACTGCTACGTCCTGTGAAGGCACATGCAACTACATTTGGTACAGCTATATTCATGAAACACTAACTATAATAAAGCGAGTGGCCATTGTATAATCTTTTTGTCAATGATTATTGCAGTGATAAACTAAAAACAAAAAGTGGTACAAAGAAGTTACTTGAGAAAAAAGAACACTTTGCACAAATTTGGTTTCTGTAAATGAATGGCAATTGCCTCTGCCAGTTTTAAAATGCTAGCATTTGCAGAAACGAAATTTTTATAAACAAAACAACATGATAGTCAGCTTAAATTTACTGTGGTAGACAATAAAAATTACTGTGTGAATATGTGTGTTGTATATATCAGTTTGAGTGATTTATCTAATTACTGTAGTTTATGTTGTGTGATGTCTGCAGTATGTACACGACGAAGTAGCCACATATGCCACTCAATACATCTGCTATCTGTTGTTTGTGGCTTCATTATTCAAATTCACTACGGGAACACATTATTTTTAATTTTTCTCTGTTTTAATTCTTCTGCCTCTCTTGCCTATTATTTTTTCAATTTTGCATTGATGTGTCCTATGATGGTAGCCGATATTGATTTAATTACATTTATCCACAGAACAATCGCACGATTGATAAGTCACCCATAGCCCTGGTGAAATCAAAGAAAAACCCAGTGGAGCAAAATGGCATGCAGAGGTCTCATGTTAGTGCCTCACATGTTTTCTTTCATAAAACATTGCTTGTGAAGAGATATGTATATGTTAATGGTGGAGAAACGTATTTAGTTCATGTTTGTCTGAATAAGCAATGCTAATGTATATGCACTTTTACTTCAGCATATCTCAGTGTATAGCTCATATATTGTAACTTTTACTTCAGCATATCTCAGTGCATAGCTCAAATATTGTAACTGTTACTTCAGCATATCTCAGTGCATAGCTCAAATATTGTAACTGTTACTTCAGCATATCCTAGTGTGTAGCACAGATATTGTAATTGTTACTTCAGCATATCTCAGTGTATAGCTCAGATATTGTAATTGTTACTTCAGCATATCCTAGTGTATAGCTCCGATATTGTAATTGTTACTTCAGCATATCTCAGTGTATAGCTCATATATTGTAACTGTTACTTCAGCATATCCTAGTGTGTAGCTCAGATATTGTAATTGTTACTTCAGCATATCTCAGTGTATAGCTCATATATTGTAACTGTTACTTCAGCATATCTCAGTGTATAGCTCAGATATTGTAACTATTACTTCAGCATATCCTAGTGTGTAGCACATATATTGTAATTGTTACTTCAGCATATCTCAGTGTATAGCTCAGATATTGTAATTGTTACTTCAGCATATCCTAGTGTGTAGCTCAGATATTGTAATTGTTACTTCAGCATATCTCAGTGTATAGCTCATATATTGTAACTGTTACTTCAGCATATCCTAGTGTGTAGCTCAGATATTGTAACTGTTACTTCAGCATATCTCAGTGTATAGCTCAGATATTGTAACTATTACTTCAGCATATCTCAGTGTATAGCTCAGATATTGTAACTGTTACTTCAGCATATCTCAGTGTATAGCTCAGATATTGTAATTGTTACTTCAGCATATCCTAGTGTGTAGCTCAGATATTGTAACTTTTACTTCAGCATATCCTAGTGTGTAGCTCAGATATTGTAATTGTTACTTCAGCATATCTCAGTGTATAACTCAGATATTGTAACTTTTACTTCAGCATATCTTAGTGTATAGCTCAGATATTGTAATTGTTACTTCAGCATATCCTGGTGTGTAGCTCAGATATTGTAACTGTTACTTCAGCATATCTCAGTGTATAGCTCAGATATTGTAACTTTTACTTCAGCATATCTCAGTGTGTAGCTCAGATATTGTAATTGTTACTTCAGCATATCTCAGTGTATAGCTCAGATATTGTAACTATTACTTCAGCATATCCTAGTGTGTAGCTCAGATATTGTAATTGTTACTTCAGCATAGCTCAGTGTATAGCTCAGATATTGTAACTGTTACTTCAGCATATCCTAGTGTGTAGCACAGATATTGTAATTGTTACTTCAGCATAGCTCAGTGTATAGCTCAGATATTGTAACTTTTACTTCAGCATATCCAAGTGTGTAGCTCAGATATTGTAATTGTTACTTCAGCATATCTCAGTGTATAGCTCAGATATTGTAACTTTTACTTCAGCATATCCTAGTGTGTAGCTCAGATATTGTAATTGTTACTTCAGCATATCTCAGTGTATAGCTCAGATATTGTAACTTTTACTTCAGCATATCCTAGTGTGTAGCTCAGATATTGTAATTGTTACTTCAGCATATCCTAGTGTGTAGCTCAAATATTGTAATTGTTACTTCAGCATATCCTAGTGTGTAGCTCAGATATTGTAATTGTTACTTCAGCATATCTCAGTGTATAGCTCAGATATTGTAATTGTTACTTCAGCATATCCTAGTGTGTAGCTCAGATATTGTAATTGTTACTTCAGCATATCTCAGTGTATAGCTCAGATATTGTAACTGTTACTTCAGCATATCCTAGTGTGTAGCACAGATATTGTAATTGTTACTTCAGCATATCTCAGTGTATAGCTCAGATATTGTAACTGTTACTTCAGCATATCCTAGTGTGTAGCACAGATATTGTAATTGTTACTTCAGCATATCTCAGTGTATAGCTCAGATATTGTAACTATTACTTCAGCATATCCTAGTGTGTAGCTCAGATATTGTAATTGTTACTTCAGCATATCTCAGTGTATAGCTCAGATATTGTAACTATTACTTCAGCATATCCTAGTGTGTAGCACAGATATTGTAATTGTTACTTCAGCATATCTCAGTGTATAGCTCAGATATTGTAACTGTTACTTCAGCATATCCTAGTGTGTAGCACATATATTGTAATTGTTACTTCAGCATATCTCAGTGTATAGCTAATATATTGTAACTGCTTATTCAGCATATCCTAGTGTGTAGCTTAGATCTTGTAATTGTTACTTCAGCCTACCATGCATGTCGTAAGAGGCGACTAAGGAGGCTTGATGGTTCCGTCGCCCTGCTACTGAGTGAGTGCGTGGCGCGACACTGTGAGCTGTGTTTCGTGTGAAATGCTTTTGAATCTGCCCGAGGTTTTTTGGAACGTGACTGCATGTTCGGAGCGATGGTAGATGGCTATGTCCCAGGGTTGACCGGTTTTTGCCTTATGCAGAAATGCGTGGCTGCTGGGCTTCTGGTTGACTGCCACTGCCATCGACGATGAACTGTATTTCGTGGACTGTGTGGGTGAACATCTAGGAAAGATCCAGATGGGAAAATGACTGCCGATTCCATCAGAGATGAACTGGGTGTTTCGTTGGGGACTATTGTGTTGACATTCTGGCGGCGGCATTATGCACAATGTATCTGTGCGGGCTGTTGTTTGTCGAGACTCCTGTCTTTTCCACTTTTCACATTGGGCAGTGGGGAGCGTTGTGTGCGATATTCACTGGCACAGGAACGGAGCATAATGGGGACAACCCGTTGCTATGACGTTGGAACTACGACTAACTAACTAACTAACTAACTTCAGCATATCTCAGTGTATAGCTCAAATATTGTAACTGTTACTTCAGCATATCCTAGTGTGTAGCTCAGATATTGTAATTGTTACTTCAGCATATCCTAGTGTATAGCTCAAATATTGTAACTGTTACTTCAGCATATCTCAGTGTATAGCTCAAATATTGTAACTGTTACTTCAGCATATCCTAGTGTATAGCTCAGATATTGTAATTGTTACTTCAGCATATATCAGTTTATAGCTCAGATATTGTAACTGTTACTTCAGCATATCCTAGTGTGTAGCTCAGATATTGTAATTGTTACTTCAGCATATCTCAGTTTATAGCTCAGATATTGTAATTTGATGTGTTGATAATTTTATGTGATGTATTGTGTCATACATTTTTCCTTAAGTTAACTCACTCTTGTCTCCTTTTCTTTGCTCTCCCCCCTCTCTCCTTTTCTCCCTGTCCCTCTCCTCCTTCCCCTCTCTCTCTCTCTCTCTCTCTCTCTCTCTCTCTCTCTCTCTCTCTCTCTCTCTCTCTCTCTCTCTCTCTGATTCTCTTTGTGCCTCTTGCTCAAGAACTAATGACACTCTTATTTCTTCCAGGAACTTCTTTCAATGAAGTAATTTCTGTCAACGTTTTGTGTTAATAACTTCCCCAGTCTCTTTTCTCATTGTCTTTCTATTTGTCTCTAGCTCTATCTGTCTCTCCCTCCCTCGCTATCTATCTCTCTCACAACTGTATTTGGACGTATGTCTCATTCATTTTATATGATAGTAAATACACAAAGATGCATCCGAGTGATTGCGCACACACACCAACTAAGTCAATGACAAATTGAAATGTTCCTTAATATATAATTTTCTTTTTTTTCATATCCTGTGTACAGGACATTGCAGTCAACACCAGCGTTTTTCAGTTTGTCTTGGCAAGTTTTACGTTCAGTAGTTTGCCATTGCTTTCTGAACGACCGGCTCAGATACCTTTCCATAAGAAACCAACGCGACGCGATCCGCTGCCGAATCTCGTGCAGCTGTATATTGCACTTGGGTATATGGTATTACGAACAGCATCCTTAACGCCTTCGCCAGGGAGACCAGCAATATATTCTTCTTCTTCTTCTTCTTCTTCTTCTTCTTCTTCTTCTTCTTCTTCTTCTTCTTCTTCAGCATTCCGAGCCATTGAGGCTCTTTGCTGCAGATACAAGCCTTCTCCATTTGTCTCTCTGGCGGACCTGCTCTTGCCAGTCGTTGATTCCAAGTGCTTGTAGATCTGTATGTATATTATCTCTCCACCGTCTTCTTGGTCTACCTCGGGGTTAAAGGTCATTTATTTCTTGAGTGTAAGCGAGATTTGTTTCCTCCCTATTATCTTCCATTCTTCCTATATATATATATAATATATAATTACAATTTCATAAATGAAACAATTTTTATATGCAAATTTAACAATTTTAGATATCTCTGTTGAAGTTTGTATTAATTTGTGGAAATAACAATATGTCCAGAAATGTCACGTAAATACACTGATCATTTATTTATACAGTGTTTCTGTCATTCATTTGTAAAAATAAATCAAAGACTGTTCTCAAAACAATTATAATTTTGAAGGTGCAAAACTAGTTCATCAAACAGCACAATCTTTCTTTTAGTAAATATGTTAAATATTGTTTCTACAACAGAACAGAGATTCTGCTGCTCTCATCAAGTTTCTTGCATTTTTGGAGAATGAGGTAAAAATTTACTGTTTATGAACATTGTTTACCATTACTGTTTATTGTTGTAAGAACCAGCATGATTGTATTCTGAACAAAGCCTGCGCAAATATTGAAGGGTATATACGCACACTGTCCTTGTTTCACACCTGCTGTGTACATACTTGAGTCCTTTGTTAGTCGTAGTCGCGGTTTCAACTTCATGGCAAAGGGTCACCACATAATGATCCGTTCATGTGCCAGTGAAAATCATACAGAATGCTCCTCCCTATCCCGTGTGAAAAGTTAAACAGACAGCAGTTCCAACAAACCAATAGCACGTGCAAGCATACATGTTTAAGGCCGCTGCCAGAATGCCAACACAACAGTCCGCCACAAAAATGACAGGTCATTGGCGATGGAAGCGGTAGTCACTAGAAAACCATGCTTGAACTCTATGTCTGACCATGATGATGTAGTCTAACATGTTCACCAAAGTCACCTTTTAATGCTATCTTTCAATATAAAGCATTGCAATCCACTTTCTCGTATGTCTTTTATGTGTATCTCTATTCATCAAGGAATTATGTGCGCTAATATTTTCTTTGTCTTTGATTTCATTCACTTTTTCATCGTTGATTTAATTAGACCTTCATTATTTCAAGTCAGCCAAGTGCCTTGTAGACTGGCATGGGTGATCATGCTTCTTGGCACCTCACGATCTTCAAATAAAAAAAATATATATTCATGCGCTGATACTCTTCCATGCCATGACAAAAAACCAGCAAGAATCTTCTCGTGAATCTGCATTGATTCCTCTTTCCAAAAACCTTTCTAGTTGTCACAAGATATTCCAGTTCTTCTCTTTTCATAATATGGCAAAAAACATGACAATTACCCCTTAACCGCCAATAATATATTTTATATGGGTAGAATCACCTATAATTTGTATCTATAGATTTATTTTATACATTGGTCAATTTATCTACATTATATATCTGGCTATTCACCTATGTAATATAGCTGTAAATTCACCTATTGTATACATCCACAGATGCATATATATTATATATTTGAAGTTTCATATATAACATATATTTAAAGATTTACAAACTAGCATATACCTGAAATTTACATAATAATACACTTGCACATTCATAAAATAACATACATTTTTAAAGTTGCATAATACTGTATCCTTAAGAGATTCATATAATAACATACATTTGGAGATCAAATAGTAATATATGTTTGGAATTTAACATACAAGGATATTATATCTGGAGACATAGGTAGTTGCATATCCTTTACATGACATTGCAGTCAACCCCAGCATTTTTTGGCTGTTTGTGATTTCTTGCAAGTTTACGTTCAGCAGTTTGCCATTGCTTTATGATCGACCGCTACTCATACCTTTGTCTGGAAACCAACGCAAGGCGGTCTGCTTCCAAATCGCCAGCAGTTGTGTTTCGAACACGTTATGCAGAATTACAAACTGCACCCTAACCCCTTTGCCACAGGGCCGGCCGTCACCACAGAGTCACAAGGGAAGACGAAAAGATAAATACCCGGATATCTTGGCGACATGGCATAATTGAGACAAGAGCACAGATCAGATCCGAGACTGGCGACTGTTTAGACGGTGAGTCATGATCTCCCAATGCTAATCAGCATGGCACATGATGATAATGACGATATGTACATAACAATAATTTTATGTGATGTTGATTCTAAAGATCACGTCTGGGAAGAGCTGGACAGAGGTTAGTGCAGCAGCTGAACTGGATGGCAGAAGGGAGTAAGCTTGTCCTATTTGTTTAACTTATGAATAATAATTACTAAACTATTTATTTACATAATGCAGTCAAAATGGCTGCTGAATTAAATGTTATTATATGCATACTGTAAAAAAAAATTTGAAAACTGTAAAGAATAATCAAAAATATGTTCAGGTTTTACTTATTGGTTATTGTTATTATTATTATTATTATTATTATTATTATTATTATTATTATTGGTTTTCGGTTAACGGAGGAGATGCCACATCACTCTAGACACCCATAAATGCTCCACCAGCCTCAGCAGATATCGAATGTTTCTGATTTATTGAAAATCTACATCATAACACCCCAGGCGTGCCCATAGATGCACCGTCTCTGCAGTAAATATTGCAAGAGATATAGATGGACATTGTTTCATTGCCACTCTGGTCAGAAGATTCCTCTTTTTCATACGACCCTGCCTACCAGACCCGTCCCATATTTAACTTCTAATTTTGAGTGTTTCATCCGTTACTGTGTCCATAACTATAGTCATTCATAGATATTCTATGGTATGTCTGCCTTGTCCATGATGATTATCGCAAGCGCTGGCACTTCTGAAGCTAGCCGGTTCGCTTACCCATTATCTCACTATTCATCATGTTCTGACCAGTATATATCAAAGTCCGTTAAGAGAGATAAAGAACGAGAGAGAGAGAGAGAGAGAGAGAGAGAGAGAGAGAGAGAGAGAGAGAGAGAGAGAGAGAGAGAGAGAGAGAGAGAGAGAGTTATCTATCTTTGGTATCTATGCAATCAAATCTTTTAAATATGGCCCTCCAATAATGTACTGGAAATTGACTAATCACAACTGATATTAGAGACACAACACTGGGCGAATAATTTACATGAATTAATTATATCATGGTATGTGATTCATCAAATCTAATGTGTTAGTCACACATAAGGAAGTGAACAATGTAACATGAATGAACAGATTAAGAAGTGCTTGGAGGCATGAAATGATGTTTTTAAGGCTGGACTACCAGACTAATTGATAAGTGCACGGAAAAGGCTAATGAATGTAGAACATTATAAACATTGATAAGAAAGACACACAAATGGTCTTGAGTCATGTCATGAGACATTGGGAAACACTGTTATGAGGTGAATGATCAGAAGAGGCAGAGGAAACAGAGAGAAATGACGCTGGGTGGACTGCAAGGGTGGCATGGAGGCATGAAAACTATAGAATTGTTCCAGAACACTAGGGACAGAGATCTGTGGCGATTTATTATTGCCCAAGCTAGATGTAAGGTCACATGATGAATATGATGATGATGTAATTAATAAATTAAAAAGCTACTCGTAGTGTTTTGTTCTGAAGAAATAAAACTAAGAACATTTTTTTTTTGTTTTTTTAATAGATCAGTTAAAGTGTGTAAATTTTGGGATTCCACGCATTATTTCTACTTACAATCTTTAAAAGTGAACTTTAAATAGACATGACTGTTATTAAATGGCAAGCCCTCCATCGTCACGTAGCAGTCCCTCTCAGAATGTTTCTCATCGCGGCCCGTTGACAAGCGTCTCTGTCAACAACTTAACTGACAGCCATTATCGGGTACTTCTCACACACCCATACAAGACAACTTGCAAGTCGTGTGGGAGGCAAAATGCATGGTCCATTTTATTGCCGTTGGCTCGCTTACAAGCGGTAAACAGTCGCTAATGCAATACACAATATACAGCCACAGAATTATCTAACACAAACTGCTAACCCTATGCTAGTTCTATCTATTAGTGAACACAAAACTCCTAACGCTATTCTAAACGATGTGAACGCCTCAAGTCCAGTCTCCCGTCTCCCTAACCTCTCTCCCGTGGTTACACACCACGCGGGGTGACCTTCACCTTCGTGCGTGTTACCTCACATCGCACTCTGCTGGCAAACGTGGCCTGTTGAGTGTCTACTCAACTGTGCTATGGCTTCACGAGGTGTGGTACTATCGAGTCTTTGACACACACCCACCCCTCTTGTGTTGCGTCATCAACTTTCACTCATTGGTTGTGACGCAAGAGGTTCCTAAACAAAAAATTAGTGTCTCTAATTTTTGTCAAAGACTCTAGATAACCTGGCTTTGGGCATTCCAATGAACTATTAATAACTATTGTCACAATGTAGCAAAGCCTTACTTGGCTACTGGCAATCGCCACAAACTTGACTGGTTGGCGTGAGCCCCTTCTCACATGCTATATTATATTTATCAGAGGTATGTCTGAACCGGACCGTTGTCTTATAAGACCTGCCCTCACATAGTAAATTAACTTACTACCCATACAAAGTTGACTTTCTTAGGGTCAACACATGAATTATTTCATGTCCCCCATATAATATTTAACAACCATTCTACAAGAGTGTGTGCGACAGGCTTTACCTCCTTCGCTTCCGCGCGTAAGACTTTATTTCACTGTTAATTTAGTTCTTCGTTGTCCATTATGTCCCCTGGCCCCATAGTTATCTGTCTTTGATTTACAAATAGTGTATGCAATTTATATGTTTGTTTTTCTGTTTGTTTGTGTGTTTGGATGTAATAAATCTACTAATCTAATTTCTATCCTCTATTTATAAATTCTATGTGTATGTATGTTAGTTTTTTGAGTGTCATAATTTGGTTCAATGTGGCCACAAACAGGTGTATAACACTAATTCGTGACCACATTCACTTGTTATGAAACCCAAAATATTGTAATCTAAGTTCTAAACTATATTACAGACAACACATTCACACTAACACAATTTCACTAACGAAAACTTTACATTCTAACATACCATTCTAATTCTATAACTAAGTATTTAATGTGTTACCTAAATTTATTAAATTTGTTATGTTAATTATATGATATGATTATATTACTTCTTATTTTTTTCTAATCTAAGTGATGTAATCTAACTATTTAAATGCAATTGTTGTGATGTGAGTTATGTACCTTAATTAAATGGATTATGTGACCACAATTTATGTACTTTTCTAAATACTATGCTAAATAATGTTTTTAAATGCACAAAGGAATTATATGAGTGATGTTCTTAATCTAACTGGTGTAAATGCTGTATGTTACCTTATCTACTCTTTTTAATCTATTATGATGTAAAATGATGATACTAATAAATGGTAATATTTGAAAGATGGTATGGTTTCATTAAGATGGAATAAACTAACTACAATGAAACTAAGTGAAATATAACAATCTAAATGGTACTATTCATATCATAAATTTAATTTAACTTGTAATAAACTATTCTTATGTCTAAACTAATATTCTAATCTAATTTTAATGGGTTAATTACTGTACTAACTACATTATTAAAATAAATGAGAACTGTTATAGTTCCTAACCTACATCTAATTTATCACTATCTTAAAATATTATATTACATATCACAATAAGTTTATATACATAGTATTTGGTTTACACAGGTTAGTAGTTGCCTTCATGTATGTGCAATGGTTGTATAGGCATAATATAACCACACACTTTGCCTGGGTATCTGAAATACATTACACAGTCATCTTAATGTTCTCTCGGTAGTGCACGTGTAGAGTTCGCTGGTGTTGTAGCTCTGTCTTTTCGTGTCTGTAATTAAGCACTGTTCTGACACTGTTTTCTGCGGTTCATATATATGATACACCGGAATGGAGCTTAGTTGGAAATGAGCTGTCCTAGTTCACACGGTGGTATCTAAGTATAGCAGCACAGTTCTTAATCTGATGTCCACGGACACATGATAGTTCATTGTTTTGGTACATGACTACACCAACAATGTGGATATGTATGTAAGCTATTTTAGATCTTATATTATCAGATATTCATGTACCAACCATCAGTCTACATTTAACTGTTGGATTTCAGGTATTTTTACCCCAGATGGTAAAACTAGTGACCATCTGAATATCCGGTCATTTTGATGCACACCACTATGTATGACCGTGATCAGGGAGTTGTCGGTCTGGACAATGCAGTGAACATCCGTCAGAACTCGATGGAGCCTTCTCACCGTATAGATGAAGCCTAGGGTTGCAACTGTGATATGGAATCTTTGGACTCAGCATGTGTGATCTTACTGCTCACGTAGCAAAGCGGATGGAAGATGCCCTCAAAAAAAAAAAAATTGGCCTAGTACTGCAGTGATGGAGATTCTGCTGGCATATGACCTAAGATAATAAATGAGCCTAGGATTAGGCAAGCGGAGGGATTGGAATATTTACAAAAAAGGATCTTCAATTTTGACAATGCAGGAATTAATAATGCATCTTTCACATTTCATTTCCAGAAGATTTTAAGACATTGGAAAATATATTTGTAATTTCTGAGTAATTTACTAATCCCAAAAGGTTTCTGACCTGTTTCTTTCTGTTAGACATGGTCAGATTCATAATTTTGGTACTACTTTTCAGGTCAGTCTACAGTTGGACTTGAGAAATGACATGACCCAAAAATGAATTTATTTTAGGCCTAATTTGACTTTGCTGGTTTGACAGTGAGACCGAAGCGTCGCACTCTGTCAAAGGCATGTCTCAGTTTCAGTAGGTGTATTGTCCAGTCATCAGTATTCTGATTTATTCATGTGTATTCTATAAGTTCACTACATGTATGCCCCTCGTCGGATTTGCCAGTCTCACTAACTAGTGTAGTTGCGTTGTGTATGTCTGTCGTCTGATCACTTGGTGTTGGTGCAATCTGTTCGTCTCTCACTACTTCTGTCTCTTGTCTTGAAAAGTGAGGTTTCCGCATGTTGACATGGAATATCTCTAAGTGTCTGTTTATCGATATTTCATAGTCAACATGTACCATGGTTATGTGCCAATTTGAATGGTCCTTGCCATTTCGTTTGTATGGAAGTAGCCTAAATCTGTCTTGATCAAGTTCCAGATTACTTGTTTTTGCACATTTGTTTGTGTGCTTGTAGTAGAACTGACCCTTCCTCTATCAAATGGCTTGGGTGCCAGTGTAGAGGGTTGTATTTCAGCTGTAGGATGTTTACCCTTCAACTTTTGTATCAATTGATGACAGCCATTACCAGCAAATAGATTATGACAAAATAATTTTATGTTATTGAAAAAACTTGGCCTGGCATTGCTGTATGCACGATGACCTGCACATGGTGTTTTGTGTGCATTGTTTAGCACACCTAACTGATGTTGTTCAAGTAACACCTGTTCATGGTTACTAGTAATATGACATGTAGTTGAAATGCCATTATTACGTCTAACGAACCAAGATGCATTCTTGGTCATTTTGGCTTTGCCTTTTAACAATTTTAAGTATGGAGACACATTAAAATCAGATTTCTGCTGGTGTATAAGTTTTTGTGTGTTTTTGTCATCTGTGCTGGTTGGAAAAAGCATTAGTAGTGTCTCATTTTGCAATGGGTCATGATGTTTTGAAGTGTCAACTCTGGTTGTTGCCTTAGCTGCATTTAATTTCTCCCATGCAACTATTTCTTCACTAGTACATTGTTTCAGTTGAGGTAAGCACCCCAAAATTAAATCTGTACAAGGGTTGTTAAGTATTGCACAAGTAAAGGTACCGGAAAGAAAAGGAGAATCAATACAGGCTTTTGCCAAAGGGTAAATTTCAACGTTACCCGAAAAGGTTCGGCATTTCACAGTGTCACCTGTGTAATCACCCGGACTCACTAGTTCTTTTCGAAGACCAATAAGGGTGCTGCCGCTATCCAGCAAACATTGGCATGGTACATCATTGACCATTGCATTGTGGAACACTAACTTGCCTCTGGAGGCTAATGCTGCATTCACACTCTCAGATGAGCATGGTACTGTATGTCCACACTCTAGTATTCCGTCTGCATAGAATTGGTGACATCGTTCACAGCTGTCAAAGCTTAATATATCGTTAGCAGCACACACATCCTCTGCTTGGTTAGTTGGTAAGTCACTTTCAATCTCACACTCATTCTCACTACCACTATCTGAAGAGGTCTCAATCAACATAGCGTTCTTAGCTTTCAAACGTTGGCGGCCAAGGCACTTATTAGAATAATGGCCATAAGAGGAACAAAAAAAACATTTGATTGCACGCCTGTATGCAGACCGTTTGCTTTGCTGCTTCTTGATCACATTTTCAAGATGCGCCGGATAATTCGGCGATTTGTCGCACATAGCATAAGTGTCGTGCATTAGTTGACAGTACATGCATTTGGAAACTTTTCTGTCTTTCTTATCATACTTCTGAAAAGGTTTTCTGTTACCCTGATAGTTTTTTGATTGGTCTTTGACAAAGGAAACTATCTCAGAGTCACTTGAGGTCTTAAAAATCTGTCTGTTAGAAGAAAAATATGCTGAGCCTTTTTTTTCGAACTGCTCGATGTTTTCAATGTCTGACTGCTGCAAAAACTTAGCAAAAGGAGAAGGTATAGTAGATATACACTTGTCCATAGCTATTAGGTTTTTTAATCTATCAAAGTCTTTTCCTATGTTAGCTGCTTTAAGCCACCTGTTTAGTACACTCTGCACATTTGAAAAATAATCTATAAAAGTTTCACTAGGTTTAGGTTTTAAATTTGAGAACTGAACCTGATACCCAGGGGCATCAAGTAAAAAGTGCTGCATAATCCTATCATGGATGTATTGATAGCTAGATCTAAGTTCAATAGGAATAGACTCTATTACTTTAAGGGGCTCACCACTTAGATTCTTCATGTAAATCGGAGCCCACATATCTAAAGGAACTTGGTGATATTTAAATTGATACTCTACATTCTCTGTCCAGGCAGATATGGAGTCCTCTTTACAATATGGTTTGATAATATTTTTGTATTTGTTGAACTTATTTTCCTCTTGTTGACTTCTTAGTTTAGTGGCAGAGATCTCTGCGTGTGAGTCTACATCCATGCTTTTCATCTTTAATTGTGTCTCTGATTCTACTTGAATTTGTTTTTCTTTAACTCTTGCCATTTCATCTATCTCTTTTTGCTTTAGATCTAATTCCTTTTGTTTTAATTCTTTCTCTTGATCTAATTGTTTTTGTTTCATCTCCTTATCATGTTCTCTTTCTCGTGCGCGTTCGTCCCTTTCCGCATTCTCTTTTCGTGTTTGTTCCTCTTTTGTTTCTTTAAATTTCTGATCAGCATATTGTTGTAGTTCTTTTCCTGTTAATTCCAGTTCTTTGCCTGCTTTTATGAAATCTGATAAAGTTGCCATCTTACTTTAGTACTTGGCTAACAGTGATAGGCAATGATGACTTTAATCAGTTATTTATCTTTGATATGTTATGTTTGTTCTTATCTGATCACTATCAGTTGTGCTTTCTGTTTTTACCCTGCCCAGATTTATCTTGCAGAAAAACAGAGTATACAAATATGTCAACGCGTTACATGCTGAAAAAGAGATGCACTATTAATCAAATTGCATGACAAAATATATAAGTGTACTCAGCTTAATGTGGGAACGAAGCTCCTTTGACACAGGTCACCTTGTTTGGTACACTGGGGTGGCGACACGTTTCGTACGTAGCACACGGTATTTGGCTCACAGGTGTATGTGCACAGCTGTTGTTTGCCCTCTGATATATAGGGCAGCAGTAAACACGCCTACTAAACGATATGATTTACTCGACAACTAAGGACCATGACTTAGACAATGACAGACTTACGAACACCTAGAATATGTATTAATTAATTTTAATGTCAATGTCCTGTCTTTGTTTTAAACAATAATTGCCTTTCGTTACTAACCTAGTTAATTTCTGTAAACGTTGTGCAGCTAAGTATCAGATGCTTAGCCCGAAAATAGTTCCATCGTGACGATAAGCAAAGAGAAAATAGACCCAAAAATGAATAAATGCTTGTAAAGAAATCAAAATAACATAATAATGTGTCAACAAATAAATATATTCATTTAGTAACTTAAATAAGTAAATAATAAACAATATACAGCACAGATTCAGGCGGGCCGCCGCTAAGCGATTTTGTAAACACTCGACTGCTTTATGCTAATGACGCAGAACAACTGTCTGTCAATCAATCTACGTCATCGCGCAGCGCTATTTTTAGATCTCAAAAATCAATATTGTCGGCTGCCTGTGTATTCCTGCGCCGTGAATCATGTTTGGTGCTTATTCAAGAATAAATTGGTAAATATATGAATAATTATAAGAAAATAAGAATATTAATACTTACAGCTTCGAAGAATACATGATTTCATTGAATAAATATATCATAAACACAATTAAACACTATTTTGTCACGATAGGCATATTTCTAGCTCGCAAATTCTCCTGTCTGCACAAATTATCGTTACTACAAAAATGAAACCCTAGTCTCGAGCCCGTGGATGAGTGGATTAGCTTGAACTTTTCGTTCAAGCTTCACTTCTTGACACCACAATTACCTTTTTACTGTGGGTATTAGCTTGGCGCTTTCGTCCAAGCACCACTTTCTGACACCACAATTACCCTGGCCTGTCAACAACTTAACTGACAGCCATTATCGGGTACTTCTCACACACCCATACAAGACAACTTGCAAGTCGTGTGGGAGGCAAAATGCATGGTCCATTTTATTGCCGTTGGCTCGCTTACAAGCGGTAAACAGTCGCTAATGCAATACACAATATACAGCCACAGAATTATCTAACACAAACTGCTAACCCTATGCTAGTTCTATCTATTAGTGAACACAAAACTCCTAACGCTATTCTAAACGATGTGAACGCCTCAAGTCCAGTCTCCCGTCTCCCTAACCTCTCTCCCGTGGTTACACACCACGCGGGGTGACCTTCACCTTCGTGCGTGTTACCTCACATCGCACTCTGCTGGCAAACGTGGCCTGTTGAGTGTCTACTCAACTGTGCTATGGCTTCACGAGGTGTGGTACTATCGAGTCTTTGACAGTCTCAATCCCTCGTCTGTTCCACTTCCCCATAAAGCCTTATGCCCAAGTTATCTGCAGTGTCCTGTGTCCATCTTCATGCTGGACGACCTATGCCACAAAGTGTTACTTCACTTGCCTCTTCCTTTCTTGTCAGGCACATACTGCAGAGTTAGACATACGAAGTGAATAGATGAATCCTTGTTCTGGGTGAAGTACTGGGTGACACACATAATCACCGATATTGTTTAAATGTGGAGCAATACTATTTTTTTTTTTTTTTTTGTGGTTTTGTTTTTTGAATCATAATGACAATTTTATTACAGAAAAACTATATGCACAAACACTGAAACATGGCATCACTAAATGGCTTCAGAAGTCAAACCACAGAATTTAATAGATTACATCTTGAACATTCTTAATGTCGTCGGGGTTGCCCCTTGGCATTGTATCTGATTGTGTGTCCTGTCTTCATACAAACTCACACCGGGAAGGTTAACCCGGTCAACAAATGCCTGAGGAAGCCGGGTGTGTCAGCCGAAAGGTGTAAATATCACAGCTCGGCTGCAAACAGACACAAGGCAATTACGTCCGAAATAACATTCCGGACGAACGCAGAAGAAGAAGAAGAAGAAGAAGAAGAAGAAGAAGAAGAAGAAGAAGAAGAAGAAGAAGACATATGAACCTATGGAGAGATAGGTCTGTTTCACTTCATCTTGCTAGCAAGCTTGCTTTTTATTTCAAATGTTTTATTCACTCCCATTTTCTACTCCCTTCTGATGTGCAGATTAAAAGAAATGGGGTTTTGTTGTGTTTTATTGTTACATCAAAACAGCAGATTCTGAGTGAGTGCTTGCCCCTGGTCCACGTCTAGCTTCCATCGGTGGTGTTTTGTGTGGGTCTTCAGACTTGGCTGTGACGTCTAGTTAGCAACAGAGCTGTTCTGAGTCTCCTCCAATCCGCCTTGTTGAGGTCTGTGTAGCTGGTCTGTTTTTTGTTTTAAAGGCCTCTTAGTCCCACTGTGTTCCTTTTGGCCCATTGTGGCCCACTGTCCGCCAGTAATAGTACTTTTAGTACTGTGATTGATAATGCCATTAATGGTCAGTTATTTCGATTAGACTAATTCTAATCATTAGGTGACTCGAGTTTGCAGTTTGGATGACCTCCTCTGCACCCAGGTCAGATTTAGTGCAGGTAAATAAATAATATACACTTTGATCTTGGCCAAAAGGCCTTTATTTTTTCTTAGAAGCGTTCGCTGTTCCCCCAGGGGCCAGAGCCACCCCATCAAGTCCCCGCGTGTCTTTCGGATGACCGCCTCTGCATATGGCCCTGGCAGGATCAAAGGCTTTGATCTTAGTCAAAAGGTCGAGAAGGATCCGATGCACAACAGTGAATTTGAAAATGTGTGTCTTGTTCACTAAATGTTTAATTCAGAAGGCTTTGTAAATTGTAATATATTGATAGCAGAAACAGGGAATGCAATTTTAATATATGTTCTATGTTTCCACTTTTCTTAGAAAGTTACAATATAACAGAGGGTTAAGTTTTCAAACTATATCTGGATATGGGAGAAATGGGGCCATCATTCACTATGGCCCTAGTAATGATACAGACAAGAAGATCAGCACAGACAGCCTCTACCTTCTGGATTCTGGTGGACAGTACCTGTGAGTTGTCTTCCTTATATACATTATAACATATAATTTGTGAGTTACCTTTCTTATATAAAATTTTTAACAGATAATTTGTGTTATTATTTATTAAAGAAAAAAATATACCTGTTTCCTGGCATGCATTCTTAACTGTTTCTGTCTCAAGCAAATGCACAATGTGGGATCAATTATTCTCCACTGTGACAGTGACGTGTAATGGCTCCAGACCTTTTTACAATATCATATAAATATATGCACTGTAAATGTTATTGAGAAAGGAAGGCAGCGAACCCTTTGGCTTCAAGAACATTGATGGTTGGATTAATCAGTGTGGACAATAATTGATACTCTCTACAACCAACTTCTGGGTGAAGACACATCAACATATAAAGCTACCTCTTTAGACATACCTGAGTCTGGGTTTAAATATGGTTCCAGAAGAGAGGAGGAATATGTGAGAGGATGAATCTAAAATGTTTGTAATCAAACGTGGTACTTTAATAATCAGCTTTTACTCTCTGCGGTATTTGCTTAAGGAGAATGAAGCATCTGTTGTTTCATCATATGTGCTATGATGTTGATTCTATATTAAATATCATGTATGATGCTGGCCTATGAAGTTACAATGAAACAAGTGACTGCATAGACAAGTGACTGCATAGACGAGGGACTGTAAATACAACAGATAAGTGACTGTAAAGGCAAGTGATTGTGCAGGCAAGTGACTATAAACAAGTGACTCCATAAACAAGTGTCTTCAAAGACAATTGACTGCATAGACAAGTAGCTGCATAGGAATCATATATGAAAATATTAAATCAAGAATCAAAATTGTTGCAGTTGGGACATTTCCACACGTGTGCCGCTCCCTTTTTCAGTAGAACAGAAATTGGCGTGTTCTGCATAATGTGGCTTGCATCACTAGAAAAGATGAAGGTGATGTGCATATCATGAATGTTCAGCCTAGGACATGCGGATATGCGAAGAAATGAACAGGGTGATAAGTGATAGACTAGCTACTCCTGGTCCTTATTTGGCAAGCTAGATTATGACCAGATTGAGGTGATGAATGCTCTCCTAGATTGAATATTAAGTGGAAAATACATAGGAATGTGACTGTATAGGCAAGTGACAGCATATACCAACATCATATTTTACATTTATAAAGACTATGTGGTATGAGTGGGTACCAAGCAGACACTTCTCTCTTACATTTGCCAAGAATACATTTATTTTCAATTATACTAGAATTGTGGTGGAGTGATGTGTAAGAGAGTACTGAAATATATAAATTATGTTCTGCAGTATGACAGTGAATTCTGGAATGTGAATGGACAAACTAGGACAAGCTTTGAGGCAGTAGAGATGTGGTTTGAAATAGGTTATGCACTAATTCACACAGGAAGAAGCATGGACAGGGCTGATATCATCAATGCAGCATGGGCCAAGCTGGCCGATAGTGACAAGTCTTTAATGCTAATTCGATTACATGAATATGTCAGTGCTGTCTTTCGTGGGCAACCAGCTCCTCATGGAACAGTAAATAGAGATACTTTGAGATGGTTACCAGGACTGAGCATGCATGGGAATACCCCAGTGCATGGGATTTTCAATCATGATAGCGTAACAGAGATGGCATCTGAGACAAATGCTGCAAATATTTTGTAAATAATTAGACATGATTGTCAGTCATGATAACGTAAGAGAGATGTGGTTTCTGAGACAAATATTGCAAATATCTTGTATGTAATTAGACATGGTTGCCTGGTGAAGGCAAATGAAAGAAGAATATTCACAACTGTAAGAAAGAGACAGTTGATTTTGGTCATATATTGAGAAGAGAGGTGTTGGAGAACATTTTGATGACTAGAAAGATCAGCAGTGGATGAGACAGTCTGACAAAGAGAATGTTTGGTGGTCATAGATGACATGGAAGGATGTCATCAATAGCATGGAACCAGAACATCAAAGACCTAGATCTGGGGAGAGATATCAGCACCTATGCCATTTTACAAGGCACATGATTATGATAAACTTGTTCAGGCGTGATGCCTGTGGTATGAGATATCTTACATTTCAGGGGTTACAATTTTGCATTTAAACTCTTCTAAAAAATACTGGCAGTTTTTGTCTGGCATTTCATATTGCATTTGATGACTATTTTACCTAATTGTAAACTATGTTTTTTTTTCACTAACTGCTGCAGTGATGGAACCACAGATGTGACTCGAACCATGCACTATGGCAACCCAACAGCTTATGAGAAGGTAAAATGTGTGATTTTGTGAGCCCAGTAGTGAAAAGTTGTTTACAATCTGACATATTTAGTAACTTGTGTGGCTCTGTCAAGTAAAATACATGTCTTTTTTTACATGCCTTAAAGCACATTAGGTTCTAGGTCCATATTTGTTTTGACCAACAGGAGGTAGGTGAGTTGAGAGGTTTAACATACTCACACTTAAACTTTCTCTGGTGACCAGGAAGTTATAGGTTCATTCCACACACCGGTCAGTTGGACTTAAATGTTCACTTCTCGTCCTTGACACGGGACATAAATTACTGTTACCTCTGAATTCGGTGAGAGGTTCATCTAATGGTGAGGACTCAGATAATAGGGAAAGCTAAACTTATGCAATATCAGTACAGTGCACTACTCACTAGTAGTAGAAATTAGTAATAGTAGCGGCACATGTGTGGACTGCTTAATATCAAAACAAGTGAATGTAAAACAAGCATAAAAGATCCATCAACACTTTGTAAGTGGTGCAATCAATATCAGGCTGGCCGCCTTTTTCCAAGACATTTCCTGACAGCCCAGGTTAATTTAATGAATCTGCCTCGATGCAGATTCAAACCTATAACCACTGGACCGCTAGGCAAGCATTTAACCACTACTCTACCACAACTCCCTGTGACTGTAGCAGCCACATAAAATATTGCCTGATCAACACCAGCAATTGAAGGAATCCAACAGGAATTAGTTTTTCTCATTTACAAATAAGGCTGTGTCCTACATGATCTAGCAATTAAATACATCTACATTTTAGGACCTGCTCCGTGGTGAAGAGGAAGTTAGTCGTTCATTACTCATTTTCATATTCTTATCCACTAATATATTATTCCTCATTAAGTAAACACTTTGAAAACACTAAGTATAGGTATCATCATCATCAAGTGCCGTGCTGGCTGGCGTAGGCGTTCATGGCTCTGCACAGATCTCGGTCTTTGGTGTTCTGGATCAACTCTGCTGATGATATTCCTCCATGCCACCGTCTCAATCCGTCCAGCATCATTTCTCTTGGTCTGCCTCTGCCTCTCTTCCCCTCGATCTTTCCAGTTGTCAGATCGAGGGGAAGAGAGGCAGAGGCAGACCAAGAGAAATGATGCTGGACTGATTGAGACGGTGGCATGAAGGAGTATAGGTAAGCTTAACAAAATTGCAAGAATAAAATCTAGAGGATGTCATGGTGACAAGCCTTCATCAGCAAACAACAAGAGACAAACCTCAATAACATACAAAAATGGAAATGACAGTAAAGTAGCTACATTAAAGCATAATAATATTATGGAACCATGTGGAATAAAAATAATAACCAAACAGAATGAAAGGAAATGTGTGGTACTTAACTCAGAGGCCCCCAATACAAAAAGTGTTTTCTGGTTGTTTCCATTTCCACAGCTATACCACATTAAACAAACCTATTTTACTTATGTTTTAAGTAGCATTATTATCATACTTATTACAATTAATTATTTCTATGATTGGTTTTCCAGGAGTGTTACACTCGTGTTTTGATGTCTGCAATTAATCTAGCAATGTTAAAGTGGCCTGAAGGACTGTATGGTTTGTTACGCTTTCAATTTTTAGTAATAGTTCTTTACAGTATATTACATTAAGGTATATTACATCTCAGTTTTTGTATTATTCAAGCTACCCATAGTGCAACAATGAATGCCTAAAAAGTAGAAAGGGTTAATGAAGGTAGAACATTAGATACAACCATAATAAAGACACAAATAGCATTCCTTGGACATATTATGAGAAGAGAGGCATTGGAAAACATTGTGACAACTGGAAAGAGCAGTGGGAGAAAAGGCAGAGGCAGACCAAGAGAAATAATGCTGGTTGGGAGCGGATGAAGTAACAATGAGGGATATCACCAGTAGAGCTGATCCAGAACACCATAGGCCAAGATCTGGGAGAGACATGGATGTCTGTGCCAGCTGACTTGGCACATAATGATGAGGATGACCCATGGAGCAGTATATTATGGTGGTCATGAAGTGTATTTAAGCTGGGATGGGGGTGAAGTGTGACTGTCATTGTTTATAGGCACAGGACAAATGTTATAATTGAAGTGTGTTTGATTTAAAAGAGTGACATGCCATTCAGCTGGAGTAAGACATGTGAGTATTTAAACAGGCTGGGTAATTGTCTGTAACCGCAACTACTTTGGATGTGTTTGCTGGTGGGTATACATTGTGTACACATAACACTAATGTACAAACTGTACACTATACTTTACACTGGTGTATTGAGTATTCTTGACTACACCTAATACCTTGCCCACAACTTGAACACTGTTACTGGCATCACACCATCTTGACAGATGGTAGTTTATTACATTGTGCTTCAAAGAAGGCATAATAACCACAACCCATCATGGGGTGGCGGGATAGTGGTATCCACTATCAAAGGAGACGTAAAGTGCCTCCTTCCCATGCAATATGATCCTTCTCTCTGCCTGCCTAGTTTACTCCAGAGGAAAGGTAACAGCAATACATCTGGAACAAAACAAGCTGCACAAGCTGCCGGATCAGCAAAGCAATTTCTCTAACTGTCTACCTGTCAGAGCTTTGAATCTAGACCAGCTGCCAACCAAGGTTTAGGGCCTAGTCTGCCATGCCATGATGTTTAGTCTTTAGGTTGCATATCCTCGCACCAGGATAAGGCCCACTCGCACCCCTCCACCTGAAGCCATTGGCACAATGTGGAATCTCGGGTTTGGTTAGCGATGCCCAGCATTCAGTGCCCCAAAGCAGGTAGTACCTTCTACTGTTATACAGTAGCTCAGTCATATCTGACTAAGACCTGACAGAAAATGGACACTGTAAGCAATCTACAACAACGTATAATCAAGTTCTATGTTCCTACCATAAACTGGGGCTTGCAACTTTAGTGGGTTTATACAGCAATAACACTTTAGTGCCAGTTCTGTTATATTTTGTGTGTTGTGATTTGCTTCTTGTTGTTGTTTACTGATAATGGATATATTATACTACTTTCTACGGATGGCTTGTCACTACATCTTCTTTTTGTTAAAAAAAAAAAAGCAGCACGCCAAGCAGGCAATGAGACCCATCAGTCAGCAATGATCTGGCACAGTCAAATGCCAACTAATGGATTTGTTATTCACTTGATAGAACACCTGTGGCATGTCTAGAGTGTGATCATGATAATCTGAACTTAACTGAGCTAATTGATTGCTCCAGTATTTTAATTTACCCATGTGTTATCAGAGGAGCATCTGGCCAAGTGGCTAGAATGCTGGGTTCTCATTCAAGAGACCCAGGTTCAAAACCTCACTAAGGTGATGAATTATTTCTGTCAGGGGCAAAAAGAAAACCCTAACCTGCACAGTTCATGGTGACTGCAATAGCCAGGCGGTCTTAATTCCTTAGGCTTGAGACCCTCCTGTCCTTCACCGCAAGGTACTATAGGCAGTTATGACAGTTTTGACAGTTGCCACGGCCCATTAAAGAAGCAAACAATAGTAACAATGTAACCTGCCATGCGTGTCATTAGAGAACTAAGGAGGGTTGGTGTGAGGGTGGCTGCCTCATGCCATAGAAGAAAACTTTAACTATGAAATCCAGCCAACAATGGACAAAGCTTGGAGTCAGTTGCTTGGGGTGTTTTGCTCCATTGTGGAATGAAGGGCAGAAAAGTAAGAACTTTTGAATTATTGTTCACTTTGAAGTGTATATGAAAAGACTTATTTCATTATTACAATTTCCAGGGCGGCAGATTGATGCTATTGCACGATCTCCTCTGTGGGAGGTAGGTTTTGTGTACAGACATGGCACTGGTCATGGGATTGGAGCTTACCTGAGTGTGCATGAAGGTAGGGGACTTGACCTGCTGCTAGCACGTCGAATTTATCATGGTATATAGAGCAAGGTCATATAGGTATACACAGTTAATGGTACATGTAATCCAGTCTCATTTACTCATATAAAATGTATTGTTTTGTACTATATGCATTATTATAATACTGGTATACAGGTATTTACAATGGCACATACTTAGGTAACTTATGAACATCCATAGAATTGATTGTAGTCTACACAGTAAGGTCCTATATGTGGGTGGCACCTTACAGTCTTGACAGACCAAAGTATGTGAGTTGGAATTTGGCCAAATTTCCATCACAATGCCTGGGCAGAGCTTCAGAGAACATGTGGTGCCCAAACGACATGTTCCCTCTCTCGGCCTTGCCTTGTTGGATCCAGAGGAAAGGATAATCAGTACGTCTGGAACAAGGTAGGCTGCAGACACTGGCGGCTCAGCGTCAAACCTCCGAGACCTCTCCTCCACGAGCAGGAGACTAGCGATGGCCAGACCCTAAACCCTTGGGATTTGACTTAGAGGCGTTCAGCCAAGTCCCGCAGGTAAGGGTCGTATACACGCCCGGACCACTGGGCACGTACACCTGTCTATCTCAAGTGTCTGGACCTTGTAAACGTGTACTACCATCAGACTTCCCGCCTGACTTGTGCGGCTCCCGCGACCAATGAGAGTAGGCCCGCCGGAGATATTGCTCGTCTGCTGCGAGCAAATCTCCCTGCCTGCCATTGTGCGGATCTCGCGACCAGCTAGAATAGGCCCGCCGGAGATATTGCTCATCTGTTGTAGACAAATCTCCACGACTGACTAAAAGTAAAGAAATGATAAAAGTAGTGGTATTTCAATTGCGCTTGCGCTATATACACAGTTAATGGTATGTATAATCCAGTCGCAGATACTCCCATAAAATGTGCTGTTTTGTACTATATACATCATTATAATACTGGTATATGAGTATTTACAATGGCAGATACTTAGGTAACTTAGCAATACCCATAAAATTGATTGTAGTCTATACGCAAGGTCCTATAGGTATTTACACAGTTAATGGTACATGTAATCCAGTCGCAGTTACTCCCATAAAATGTGCTGTTTTGTACTATATACATCATTATAATACTGGTATACGGGTATTTACGATGGCAAATACTTTGGAACACTCATAGAATTGATTGTAGTCTCTACTATACAGCAAGGTAATACAGATGTATCCTAAGTTAATGGTACAGGTAATTTTTTGGCAGACACTCTCAGAGGGGAATAAAGTATTAGACATATATTAGGTTACATGATAATAAGATGAGCTGACCAGCTCTCTTACTTTACCAGAAAATTATCTAGTGCCTATTTTATGAGGCTGGGTTGACTCTAGAACCAAACCTGTTACTTTTGGGCATTTAGATCCTGGATCTAATCTGTTGGTAAGCAGGTGAACTAACCAGAATATCACTGCAGCTCCTTCAGATGTATACATCAGAGGGTACAGTGAAAGAGCATGTTGTGGAAACAGAACAATTCGAGTACACTTGTTCTTTTTATAATCTATTGTATAGTGATGGTTGTCTCCTGCCTTGCAATTGCCTATCTATACTGTTACAGATGTTTCTTAGTGCCATGATGTAAAGTTGTCTAGCATCTGCTGTCTAAACCTTCCTCTGTCTTATTTCACCTCCAATTTTCTTATTTTCATAACATTTTCTAATTTACTCTTCTCATGACATGCCCAAAGAATGTTTGAGTAACCACTTCTCTTTGTCAGTTAATTTCTGTCAACATATCTTTAGCAAGATGAAAAACATTCTGACCAATAAAAAGATATCTATTGAAACGAGAAAAAGAGTGTTGAGGGGATACATAGAGCCTGTTCTTTTGTATGGATGTGAAACTTGGACAATGTGCAGTCAAGCTGAAAAACATCTGATGGCTGCAGAAATGCGGTTTCTGGGGAAAATGCAAAGAATACCACGGACAGACTGAAAAACCAATGACCAAGTGCTGCAGGAGACAAATGAAAATTGTAAATTGATTAGAGAAATTTGACGTAGACAGTCAAAATTTTTTGGACATGTTATGATAAGTGAAAACTGGCAAGATCGAAGGGAACAGACCAAGAGGAAGACCGAGTGGAAAATACCTGGATGGCTTGGCCACATGGCATGGACGAGACAGGAACACTGAGCTGATCCATGACACTGGTGATCGAGTGAAATGGCGAGTCATGACCACCCACGCTTTCTGGCACGGCACATGATTGATTGATTGATTGATCTTCATTACCCTTTTTATCTTTCCAAGACCCTCCCTTTGAGCTTTGGGTTGGAATCTAGTGACAATTTCTGGAACAAGACGAGCTGCAGAAGCTATCAGATCAGCAAAGCAATGGTCTAACTGTCTGCCAGTCAGAGCTTCGATCCTAGACCAGGTGCCCATCAAAACCTAGGGCCTGGTCTGCTCTGTCATGACACTGAGTCTTTAGGTTGCATTTCCTTGCACCAGGCTAATACTTGTACCCTTCC
Organism: Cepaea hortensis; assembly: GCA_963921405.1. NCBI lineage: Eukaryota > Metazoa > Mollusca > Gastropoda > Stylommatophora > Helicidae > Cepaea > Cepaea hortensis. The sequence goes on along the minus strand of OY992886.1, from coordinate 91,330,307 downwards.
ATTTGCACTCCTTCGCCCGAAGCCACTGGCACAATGTGGGATGTAGACATTGGAATACTTGGAACACATTTAGGAAACATTACTAACCTAGTTCCAGCCAGCCTGTATGTGTTATGCTATGACCAGGTTACATCCTGATATGCCACTTCCCTAATGTGTAGTTAAATTGCCAGTCTTGGGCTCCTTGTTGGTTTCTTGACTTGTTGGTTTCTTGGCTTGTTGGTTTCTTGACTTATTTGTTTCTTGGCTTGTTGGTTTCTTGGCTTGTTGGTTTCTTGGCTTGTTGGCTTGTTGGTTTCTTGGCTTGTTGGTTTCTTGGCTTGTTGGTTTCTTGGCTTGTTGGTTTCTTGGCTTGTTGGTTTCTTGGCTTGTTGGTTTCTTGGCTTGTTGGTTTCTTGGCTTGTTGGTTTCTTGGCTTGTTGGTTTCTTGGCTTGTTGGTTTCTTGGCTTGTTGGCTTGTTGGTTTCTTGGCTTGTTGGTTTCTTGGTTTCTTGGTTTCTTGGTTTCTTGGCTTTTTGGTTTCTTGGCTTGTTGGTTTCTTGGCTTGTTGGTTTCTTGGCTTGTTGGTTTCTTGGCTTGTTGGTTTCTTGGCTTGTTGGTTTCTTGGCTTGTTGGCTTGTTGGTTTCTTGGCTTGTTGGTTTCTTGGCTTGTTGGTTTCTTGGCTTGTTGGTTTCTTGGCTTGTTGGTTTCTCGGCTTGTTGGTTTCTTGGCTTGTTGGCTTGTTGGTTTCTTGGCTTGTTGGCTTGTTGGTTTCTTGGCTTGTTGGTTTCTTGACTTGATGGTTTCTTGGCTTTATTGGTTTGTTGGCTTGTTGGTTTCTTGGCTTGTTGGTTTCTTGGCTTGTTGGTTTCTTGGCTTGTTGGTTTCTTGGCTTGTTGGTTTCTTGGCTTGTTGGCTTGTTGGTTTCTTGGCTTGTTGGTTTCTTGGCTTGTTGGTTTCTTGGCTTTTTGGTTTCTTGGCTTGTTGGTTTCTTGGCTTGTTGGTTTCTTGGCTTGTTGGTTTCTTGGCTTGTTGGTTTGTTGGTTTCTTGGCTTGTTGGTTTCTTGGCTTGTTGGTTTCTTGGCTTGTTAGTTTCTTGGCTTGTTGATTTCTTGGCTTGGAGTGTGGCAGATGATGCTCTGCAACTGTCCCCATGGAGGTGGTAGTTTGGTACCAGGGCGCAGAAAAATCTCTAGTTAGTTAGTTAGTCGACAAATCATCTTCACTGCACATCGAATCATTCAGTCCATAAGTGCTCGGATCCCCTCCTCAGCAAATCCTGCAGCGTGTAGCAGCTAACGACACCAGTTCTGTGTTGGTTTATCAGTCTTCTTTGACTTCCTGCGTAGTGTTCTTGTTTGGCTACCCCTCTTTTAATTTGCTGTTCTCGCAGTCTGGCCATGGTTGTAGATTCAGTCATCACATGGTTCTCACAAAAGTCTTACTTCTCGTAGAGCATTCAGAATGTCAGCCTGGTCCATGGCGCGTCTGCTCTCCACAGTAGCATTACCTGCGAGCTTGTCAGCCGCTCATTCCCTTGTACTCCCGCATGCCCTGGCACGAAGATGAAACTAATCTTTGCCAGCCGAGACCGCTCCAGAGACATCAACCAGTCTCTTCGGATCTCCCCCATCTCTATCCTCTTGAACATGTTCATTGAGTTGCTAAGGAAACATGCCCTAGTGAATGTCTGTGTCTTGAGCCATGTTATTGCTTTACTTACTGCCATGACTTCCATAGTCAGGCTACTTGTGGTCTCAGCAAAAGCACCAGAGTCCTCCTTCACAATTCTCCCTCCGGCCTGAGCCATAAAGGCCCATGAGCTTCTCACATGTCGGACGACCGACCCATCTGTGTAAATGACAGCATCACCGTCTAGGGAATTCTCGAAAATCAACGCTTGTACTTCCGCCTCCACAGCTGCCGGGTTTTCTTATCTGCATTTTCTGTCTAGTTGGATGCAAACTGAAAAGGATGTGCAGAAATCTGTTGGCACTTGTACCCACTCCTCGCCAGGTTCTAAGTCCTCAAATGAACACACCTGTTGAAGAATGTCTTCGGCTTGACCCATCCACGACCGTCCTCTTTTTAACCTGCTGCCCTTCACCTTCATAATTTCACTATGCAGTGGATGTTGTGTGTTTGCGTTAACTCTGAGGTAGGCGCGAGCTCTGCAGACTTGTATTCTGTCTTCAGTGGTTGGAAAATCAAGAAGATAGCGCATCGCCCTGCATGCTGTATCTCTTGTACATCTAAGAATAATGCGCATAGCTTCATTATGTATCCTTTCCATCCTCTCTATCTGCTTACGGCTGAGAGTCAGGATTGCCATTGCATACTCAAAAACAGACATGACCAGCCCTTCATATAGAAGACATAGATGGCGCTGCTCACAGTTTGCTGCCGCCATCACCCGCATCGCAGCCAACCCCCGCTTGGCCTTTATTATCACCTGGTCTATGTGCTCATTATAAGCAAGGCTTCGATCAAACCATATGCCCAGGTAATTCATTGCATGCGTTCTTTCCACCGTCTCTGAACACAGATTTACAGTTGGTATTGGAGTGTTGACAATATGATTATTCAACGAGAACCAAGTCACTGTTGCCTTTGTTGGGTTGACCATTGCCCCAGCCTCAACACACCAAGTACTTATGCGATTGAGTTCAGTTTGTAGTTCCACAGTAACCTGATCTCTATCCTTACCCTGGCGATACACTAAAACATCGTCGGCATATGACAATGTCCTACCAGATCCAGTGATCTGCTCACTGGTGATTCTCACAGTGTAGGCGTTGAACAGTACCGGAGGTAATGGTGATCCCTGTGGTAGGCCAGGATATATTGTTGTTGGTTCCGACGTCCAACTGCCACATCTAAAAACTGCTTTCCTTTGGAAGAGGGCTGCAGCGATCCAACTAAGGAGGAGTGGACTTATTTTGAGTTCAGGAAGCTGAAGCATTAAAAAATCCAATAGTACTCTGTTGTACGCATCCTCAAGATCAATCGCTGCAGCAAAGGTTTCAATACCTGAGTGGAAACCTTCATAGACATCATGGGCAAAAACTGCTGCATTGGTCCAGGTTTCTCTTTTTGGACGGTTTTTTAGAAAAATATCTAAACCAACTTGACTCTGATAGATGCAAGCTCTTTCACAGCTAAGACCTGAACACCAACGCATCATTCTTATGAGTTAAAACTTGTGTTTTCCAGAGACTTCACAACTAACCAACCAACCAATCAGCCATCTGTTTAGACATGAACTGTAAGAAGATGTTGAGATTTTAATGTAAATTTTTATTTGATACATTCAAATATGTATATATATTCATTTATTTCTCCACAAATTTAAAGGACCTGGCAGTATAGGTTTGACATCATCGTCAAACCCCAGCTCAGAACCTCTGTATGCATATCAGTATTACTCGGACGGTATGAAACACATTCTCAATGGCACCACGTATATTTGCTTTCCATTATATCTCAGAAGTTACCGCAGTATAACTTGTATTTGTCACACAAACAGGCCCAGGTCGGATCAAACTGGTAACAGAAATAAACCCCAGTGATGAAACTTTGACTGCGTATCAGTATTTCTCAGATGGTAGGAAGCTGCATGAATTAATTTCATTTATAACATGTGATAGTTATTCTCATTTTGGCAGGCAGACTCAATGCTGGTTGACATGATTTTTTCAGAGTTTAATTTCAGGTATTCATTTGAAATAGCTCTTTTTATTAATGATGATATGGTAGGAATGTTCAAAAATATTTATTTATATTTATTTTGTTTTACCATTTTATACCTAAAATAGAGAATATGCCTTACGAAGACATCATATTGTTTGAAGATGTTAAACATATTTTGCAAAAGGCAAAAGACACGGCACCAGGGCCTGATGGTGTCAGGTATGGCCACATGAAGGCTTTGAGCGATGTGGACCTGAAGGAGATGGCCGGCTGCTTTAATCAGAGCATTAGGACAGCGTCAGTACCGCAGGATTGGCTGCATAGCTATCTCATCCCTCTCCCAAAACCATACAAGGATCATTCAAAGCTTGGCGGCTTTAGGATCATCACCCTTCAAAATACATTTGGGAAGGTTTTAGAGAAGATAGTCGCTGTTAAGCTGCAGGATTTTTTGGAAAGGGGGAAGCTTCTTAAAAGAGGCCTGGGGAGCTACAGGCCAGGAAAAGATACCTGGTCGAATGCAGCCACCTTTGCCTTTGACGTTTATGAGGGGTTCCAGAGTAGACAGGAAACGATGGCGGCAGCGCTTGATCTCGAGGATGCGTACAATAGAGTTCGCTATGATATTTTGATGACCGCACTTATGGAGAAGGGGGTCAATCCCTGGTTAGTGAACTGGATAGCGGCCGTCCTGCATTCTCGTCAGGTTGCTCTCCGTCTGGGCGCATGGACCTCAGAGCCACATATTTTAACCCCGGACTGCCACAGGGATCTGCAATCTCACCGGTGCTCTTTAATGTGTATACGAGCAAGATTGCATACCTAGAAGCACCAGGGGTTGGAAGGATTCTAACATTTGCAGATGATATTCTTGCATACAGGCAGGGGAGAAATAGGGATCAAACAGCCCAGGAGCTACAGGTGACAGTAGACAAAGTGATTGACTGGTGCACTGAAATGAGTGCTGTCATCAACCCGGAAAAGGCGGCTGTGTTGTGGTGCTCTCTGGACAACAGGATTGTGAGAGATGATGCCCCAAGCCTCACGATAGATGGTAGAAGCGTCAACAGAGAGAACAAACTGAAGTATCTGGGAATCACATTTGACAGGAGTCTGTCCTTCAAGGACCATGTGGAGACGGTTGTGACAAGATCTCAAAAGGGACTCAATGCAATTAAAATTATGGCTGCAATGGACACAGAGCAGAGAATGCTCTTCACACTATACCAGCACTTGATCCTCTCAGTGATTGATTATGGACTAGGACTGCTCACTGTCTCAAAGAGTCAGCTGGTGAAATTAGAGCGCATACAGAATGAAGCTATGCGGGTCATTCTGGGATGCACCAGAGACACTCCAGTAGTGTGTATGCGTTACATCCTTGGTCTGCCTACTGTTGCTGGTAGGCACAAGGTGATGCAAGCGAAGGCATACCTCAGAGTAGCTGCAGACACAGATCACCCGTTGCATGAGGCGCTGGACGTAGTTAAGGGTCAGAGACTGATAAGAGGGAAATCATGGATGGCTCAGGCGGAGGATACGATCAGACAGGTGTGCCCCTTGGAGAACATTAGGCGAGGAGAGGAGTGGGTCAAAGTGCCAGCGGAGCAGTCAGACTTGTGCAGAGTTATAATCACATTGAGCCGGGAGTGCAGGGAGTGGCCAGCAGCGGCCACGGAAGTGGAAATTCAGCAATTAATTCAGGAAAATTCTCGCCCGGGTGATGTGATTATCTACACGGATGGGTCGGTGTTGAGAGGTAGGAGAAGTGCTTGGGGGTTCTTGGCAAAAACTAATGGTCGGCGTTTGGTGCAGGAGAGCCTGGCGTATGATGACACTACATCTAGCTTAAGAATGGAGGTGGAGGCAGTCAATGCAGCTTTCTGCTGGATAGAAAACACGATACATACACATATTGTGATTGTAACTGACTCAGAAAGCATGCTGAAAAGGGTGAGAACAGGCAAGCTTCGTGCAGAGTGGCTTGCTTCGCTTCGGAGGTCACGGGTAGCAAGCATCACCTGGATCTTTTCTCCTGGGCATGCCGGTGTGTGGGGGAATGAACAGGCGGACAGATTGGCTGGCTCGGCAGAACTTGGTGGAGTATTGATGCATGACAAGGCAGATGTGGTTGCGGCCTTGTGGGAGCACGTGTACACCTCGGAGGAGCAAATGGATCACCATAGTCTGGTTAGAATGAAACAGCGAGGAGTGACGAGGGGATCTGGCCGACGCTCGACGCTCAGAGGAAAGGCGAGACGGACATATAATCAGATTGCTACTGGAACTATTAGTGTTGGAACTCTTCGCTGGTTGCTGAGGATGGGGACGGAGCGCTTATGGGAATGTCCCGAATGCTGTGATGTCGGTTCCTAGATCAATCAATCAATCAATCAATACCTAAAGATTTAGCTTTTTGTGACATTCGATACCTGGAAGTAAAGCTTATTTCAATCAGCATTTTTCATGATCTGCCCTTTATTCCCTAATCATATAGTGTTACCTGATTGCATTGGAAAATTTGGTGTATATTCGATAAGTATGAATTAGAGCACAGCAATTTATGCAAAATATCTAGGAGTAAACATTTTTATGTGTAAAAATATTGCAGCAATTGTTTAAAAACATTAATTATGTTATATTTCAATATCTTTTTCTTCCTCATTCACCCAGAAAGTTAAAAATTGTTTCAGTTCTGTGTTTCAACTTAAGCTGTTAACAGGTTTACTTGTTGATCAACATTTCTGACTTCAGCACTGAATATTTTCCGAATCAGGGTTGCTTTAATTCAACTTCAGAGAGCTATAAGTATTCTGTTGTTTATAGGTTTTCTCATTTTACACATTTTGCTTAGGACAGTTGTTTAGTATATTTTTACAAGTGCAAGTGATAAGAGTTAAAAAGGCATTAAAGACAAGATGTTTCACTGCTCTGTGTTTTACCCCATGTGGCTCGGCTCTCTCCACAAAATAGCAAGCCTCCTATGGAGAGTATCGCACAAAGCATGAACTTCATAGCTCCAGCGGTGACCCAGTGGGTCTTTGAACAAATTGCACTCGTAGTCTGGACGATGCAGTCTGAAAATGAACCCACGACCTTCAGAGCACAAGGTAGACACCTTGACCACTTGGCTACAGAGATCTTTAACAGTTACAACATGCACACAACACCTTCTGTTACACACTGAGAAGGTTGGGCACTCCACTGCTCAGATTTCAAGATGCAATGTGGTATCATTGGGTGTTTCTGGAAAACTCTCCAGCAAAAAATATGATTTTGAGACTTTTTTTTACAGTTATTATTCCTTTATACATTGTGTTTATATCAGTTGACCTTTCTATTTTTTTTTAAACAATAGTTGGCCTTTCTTTATTAATTTTGTCACAACAGCTAGTTACCCTGTCCTTACTCAATCTTATATGTCACATGAGCTAAAATTTCTTAACTCATTTTGTCACAGCAGAGCTCCTTTCTTTACCTATGTTGTCACACATGTTAATCTTTCTTCATTAATTTTGTCACAACAGTTAGCCTTTCTGTATTCATTTTGTCACATCAGTAGTCCTATTTTCTTCATTCTGGCTGAATAGTTAACCTTTTTTTACCCATTTCGTCATAACAGTTAAAGACTTATCTTTACATTTTGTCATAAAAGTTAGTCCTCTTTACTCATTTTGTCACTAGACTTCATCTTCTTTACACACTGTGTTTACAGCCTTTCTTTACGCAGTTAGTTTATCACAACAGTTTAACCTTTTTGTTAGATTTATTTTGTCACAACATTTAGTCTTTCTTTAATTCATTTTGTCATAACAATCAGAGCCTATTATTTATTCCAGTTTGTCATAATATGTAGCCTTTATTTTCTCATTTTGTCACAACGATTAGCATTTTGTTTATTTCTTTACTTATTTTGCCATAATGGTAAGCCTTTTTGTGTGTGTGTTTATAAGTTAGCTGTATTTTCCCCTCATGTAATAATGGGTAGCCTTCTTTTTTTTTCTCTTGCCATAATTATATTATTTTACACTTATCATATGGTTAGCCGTATTTTTTTTACTTATGTTATAATGGGTTGTCATTTCTTTTTACTCATGCCATAACAATTAGCCTTAACAATTTTTGTGTGTTTATAAGTTAGCTGTATTTTCCCCTCATGTAATAATGGGTAGCCTTCTTTTTTTTCTCTCGCCATAATTATATTATTTTACACTTATCATATGGTTAGCCGTATTTTTTTACTTATGTTATAATGGGTTGTCATTTCTTTTTACTCATGCCATAACAATTAGCCTTAACAATTTTTGTGTGTTTATAAGTTAGCTGTATTTTCCCCTCATGTAATAATGGGTAGCCTTCTTTTTTTTCTCTCGCCATAATTATATTATTTTACACTTATCATATGGTTAGCCGTATTTTTTTACTTATGTTATAATGGGTTGTCATTTCTTTTTACTCATGCCATAACAATTAGCCTTTGCTTACTAATTAATTCATAACACTCTTTAAGCTTTCTCCTGTAGATATAATGTTTATCCAAGAAGACAGCTGGTAAAGAGTTGTCTCACCCACATGGAAATATCTTTTGGAGAACACAAGACATAACTGCCAAACTTTTACAGTCTTCTTGAACTCCACTATTTCAGGATGGACATTTTTTTACTGAATTTTTGTCAGTCATAGTCCATCCGATAGTTTCATCTATAATTTTTATATACAATCCAGGTGTAATTTTAGTGATTCTTTTGCATTAGATTGCTGTATTATCACAAAATTAATTTTGAACTTTGTGAAAAGAATTGTAAATATTCCTTAATCAAGCTGTTGATGTATGGCACATGTTCAGAATGTCAGTTTATAATAAGGTAAGTTTTGGAGAATATGAATTGGGTTGAAGCAGATTACACGTATGCTGTGGACATTTTACAGGTTAATAGATACAAATGTAGATTATAGAGTTCTTAGCAACTTGAAAGATGCAGGAAAAGATTAAGCAATAAATAATAAGAACAAAAATTCCTAAATGGGTTGCCTATTTTTGGGAAGGAAATTATCAATTATTAAATGTCCTTAGTTTTACAGAAAAATATACTTACAGGAAAATATACTTACAGGAATGAAGATAGATAGCACAATAAGAATATCACAACTATACAAAAGACATAATTTGAAACCCCTGCATTATGGAAAAGCAAAGTGTAAGTCAAAATCTATTATCTCAATGAACAGTAAATACTATATATCTATGTGAAGATATGGTCAAAAGGTTGCAGTGTCAACCTCAAACACAGAAAGTACTGGGTTTAGTCTCAGCATAGATTAAATTTGTCCAAGAACCATTGGCGTCTAATGGTTTCACATGGCCCCTGATCTCTTGTGTCGTGAAATTGGATACCTAGCTTTCTCGGATAAGGGCAAAAAAACTAGAGGTGCCATGTGCAAGTTATCCACATTAAAAATCCCATGGCAGCTGAACATTTCAAAGAGTAGGCTGTAAGGCTCTGGCAAAATTGTTACGAATGAAAACCTAATGAGTAGATAGAACCCATGACATGGGATGGAATTTGTCTAGACAAAGCAAACCTGACAAAAATATATGCTGAAGTTTGACACACTGACCTTTGACACACTAACCTTTGACACACTAACCTTTGACACACTAACCTTTGAGGTGCATAACTCCCTTCATATGTTTATAGTTAAAAATACAGAAAAGCAACATGTGACAATTAAAATACAACACCATGGGCACATTATGTGATGTGCACTTTACACTACATTATCTACAACATTAGTAATGGTTTTTATGCTTGTCGTTTGTCTCACTTCTGAGTAGATAAACCTTATGCAAATTTAATATAATTTTATATAGAAATGAATTTCTTAGAATTAAGATATCTTATCTTGAACATTTATTGTTATCAATTCTTTTGCTATTTATTTTAATCAACTAATTTCATCCCATTTATGTAATTTTTTTTCTTGGCACGTCTGCTTCTAACATTCTTAGCCATTTATAGAGCTTTCATATTTATATTTATAGCAGTCTGTAAGTTTCCAATATTATTCTTCAAATGCCTTGCCTACTGGCTACTTTCAATACGGTGCATTATAAGCAGACTGTATAAGGAAAACAAACCAGGTGACAGTTTGGGTGTACATTATCATAGTCCCACATGGGCTGAGATATATATATATATATATATATATATATATATATATATATATATATATATATATATATATATATATATATATATATATCTGGGAACATTTGCCAATTGGAAATTGTTTTAACCCACTCTCCCTCCCACACACACAAACAAACACAAGTCCCTAAGCAGAATTCTGCTATAGGTCTATATGTATTAAGGCCATCAGACCTGTATGTACTTTCACCGTGAGCGACGAGCCTAAGTATTGAACCCCTGTCCGACCAAGCTCATGCCCTTATCGGCACAACCACTTAACCATTCTCCCAAGGCACCTGCTCAACACACATTTATTTACTATATATTATCTTAACATGCAAAATTACTTTAGATGTAAATTCTACAATTTATATGTGTGTGTGCGCGTGCGTGCGTGTGTGTGATAGTTATTAGTTAGGGTGATTTAAAGGTTATAAATCAATACCTAAATCAAAAACACCTTAAGCATTATGATGATGAAACACTTAAAGTCTGAAGAAAGGGACTTGTATTTAGTATGTTCTTCTTCTTCTTCTTTTCGTTCATCCGGAGTGTTTTTTCAGATGTGATTGCGGTGTGTCTGTTATGCGCCCTTGGGCCGAAACCCGCAGGCCAACACATCGACTTTAGCGTGCTTTTTTGACCAGGTAGCATTCCTGGGAGACTCACTTTTTTGGTGCCATCTGCAAGCATGCTGGCCAAGGTTGAACGGTCGAAGACAACGGTCATCCCTCAAAGGAAGGCAGGGGCAGTCCATAGCATTTTCCGCCATCCAAGGTTGCTTCCATAGTTGCAGGGCCGACACATAACGCCCTGGATCTGGGCTCACCGAGGGAGATCATCACGTCCTGCTCATGGCTGCTTTAAATCCTCACTTCAATATATTGGTCATTTCGCTTCCCCGGGTCATTCCCGCACAAACCAGACAGGTTTGCAGACGGCATCCACTCAGCGAGTTTTCGGACATGTGCTTGTCGTTGCGCCCATCAGAGCTTTTCCAGGCTCAACAGACATTCGGAAAACTACCCAGTCAGAGCTGTTCCGAACAAGAGCGGCATTCGGAAACTAGGTAGTCAGAGCTGTTCCTAGCACGAGAGACATTCGGACGAGACATTTCACTCGGACGTAATTGCGTAGTGTCAATTTTTAGTTTGCCACCCGTAGGGCGACACTTCCGACTTCAGCGGGCATTTTTTAATGAGGTTAGCCATTCTCTGGTTTCGGGGCACGTTGGACTGTTGTGATGTCGCTAACATCTCAGCTGGTCAAGATAGAACGATGAACGACATCGTGGTCGGCCCTCAAGGGAAGGCAGGGGCAGACCATGAGCATTCCCTCGCTATCCAAGGAGGCTTCCATAATTGCAGAGCCGGCAAATATTGCTCTGTGACTGTGCTCACCCGAGGAGTTGCCACGTCCTGCTCATGGCTGCTTTAGTTCCTCACTTCCATGTGTTGGGCAACTCGTTTGCCACTGATCGCTCAAGCACACACCAGGGACGGTCAGACTGCAAGCGACACCCACTCGGTAAGCTTTTGCTTTTGACTTCGGACCACGCAATAGGTTCGCTCGCCGTGCGTTCCATTTTGCGTCATTGAGACGTTCTTCCACTTTTGTCTACACTCTTTATGAGTTAGATACAGTTTTTCCAGCCATTTTCTTCGACTGAGGCACTTTTTTGACTTTTTGTACTCGCTCACGAGGTAGGCTACTTGTGCTGCCGGCTCAGCACCTTACCTTCGTGCAGCGGTGAACGAGAAACGGCCTGGCCCTATCATCCGGGAATCTCTCATATCCCCCAGCTGAGAGCCTTCGAACTTGTATCAGACCTGAGCATGTAGCTTGCTCAGTATCACGCCTTTATTTTTCGAAAGGTGGGTATCGGCCTGGCTCTCAAGTCCGAGGGTTTGTGGCTTAGAGGCGTTCAGCCACAGCCCTCGACAGGGAGCCTTTAGTGTTTTGTGTCGGCCAGGCTCTCACTTCCGAGAGTTTATGGCTTAGAGACGTTCAGCCGTACACCTCGGATGGGAGCCTTAGAGGTTATGTCCGGACTGAAATTTTAGGGATCGTTTGCCTGATTTTGACTGCTATCCTCAGTCTTACCTGCAGAGCAGCAGGTTGTGTCTCTCTTAGTCTGGTCCCTATCCCACGAGCCGTCCAATATGTAGTTTTCACCCATCGGCAAGCACATGGGGTCGATGGGACACGCAAGCTCCCCCACCACGGCAAGGTGGAGACACATCGGGGGAGATTTAGTATGTTCAAAACCACAGACAAAACCACAAACTACACAAGACACCTGAAATGGTCTGCTGTTGTGGGATATATATGTCACTTTAATCTCCACATATTAACTGTTTATAGCCTTTACATAAAGACAACGCATGCCAGCCAGCTATTCTGTTTCTTGTAGTCCATGCTGAGTGGCATTGGTGATCATATCTATCCACAGCCTTCAAACTTGTGTGTCACCAATCATTTCTGTAACTGATATTCTTCCATGCCATGATGTCAAACTGTCCAGCAACTTCTGTCTTTTCCTTCCCTGCCTCTCTTTCCCTCCTATTTTCATAACATTCTCCAGCCTTCCCTTTCTCTTGATGTTCTCAAAGAATGTGGACTGTGTTTCTGATGTGAATAAGCAGTTCTCTTTGTGAGTTGACATATTGCAAGATACCATCATTATGCTTTTTTTCCATAGTATTCTCATCATTCTCTCTCTGCTGTTATCATGATTAGATTATGTGTTTTCTATTTTTGCATAATCTTCACATCATATTTAGTGTTAGCATCTATGGATTAATGCTACAGCAAGCCATTTGTGGTGTACAGGCTAACATTCTAAAAGTGTTAAAGTGCTGCATACAACCATACACTCATATATGCACATAAGACCAGTACAGTAAGCAGAAGCCTTTTCCTCACAGACTGTAGTGTCAGTCCTCATCATATTAAAATTACACTTGTACTTGCAATTACTACTACTGTTTACCAGTTGCCCATCTCTGTTGAGATACATCAATTCTGGCTGTGTCAGATTTGAACGAACATAAAAAAACAAATAGTAGCAGAAAAAAGCTAATAATTAGAATAATTAGATCTAGATAGTCAAGATTATTTGAGAACTCATGAGGAGACCCTGCGTAGAACCATCATTAGAGAAGGCTCATTCAATGGCCAAGTAAATATCCAAGATCTACAACATGTAGCAGCGAACCGCCAAGCATGGAGAGACAGGACTTCTGCCCTATGCGCCGCCTTAGGCTCAAGAGGAAAGACTAACTAACTAACATGAGGAGAAACATAACTGAAAACAGGCAAACTTGAAGAGAATGAGAAAGATTAAGACAAAACAATAAATACTTAGACAGTTTGGGGAAGTGTCTTAAGTGGGACAAGAACACTGTCCTGATCTGAGACACTGGTGAGTGTGTGGGATAGCAAGTCGTGATGACCTATGATGTCAGCATGGCACATGATGATGGTGTAGAAGGGTTTGAACAAGCTCTGAGCATTATACAGTTTGATGTATTCTGCTTTCAGAACCAGGTTATTATGAAGATGGGAAATTTGGAATCAGGTTGGAGACTATTGTTATGATAAGGCCAGCGACTCCAAAGGTTGGTAAGCTGTTATTAAGATGTGTCAGCCATAACAATAAAATTGTAACTTATTTTAGTTATATACATTTGTTCTCAAAGTTTTCAAGTAGTTGCACGTTGTTTCATAGTTATATACATTTGCTCTCAAAGTTGTCAAGTAGTTGGTTGTTGTTTCATAGTTATATACATTTGTTCTCAAAGTTTTCAATAGTTGCACGTTGTTTCATAGTTATATACATTTGCTCTCAAAGTTGTCAAGTAGTTGGTTGTTGTTTCATAGTTATATACATTTGTTCTCAAAGTTGTCAAATAGTTGCTAATCACATGTGCGAGAGAACCCAAAAGGATTCACTTCGTTGCCCTGTGTTTCATCCTATGGCGCTGCCTATTTTCTGCAATGTGGTCTGCTGAAAGCATTGCACATAACATGAACTCCATAACTCCAGCGATGACCCCCAGGATAGAATCAAGTTTCGGTATGACATGATCATTGATCTACTAGTATCATATGACAGCAAATATAAATAAAATAAAAAAAATAGTTATAATGAGTAAACAGTAAAACAGGGGGGCATGTTTTAATTCAAAGTTAATTTCCATGCGGTTTAATAATAAACTGTGGATACCCTGTTTAAGTACATGATAAGAGGTGCATGCTTCGCTGGTACTTTCAGCATCACATTTATAAATTGCAGATCATACAGTCTGAATGTCTTATGCTATTCAAAGTGTAAAGTTTTCAGCTCTAATTTTATATGTAAAAATAATACCAGTCTATTTTTCATTTCTGTGTGTTTACTATTTTGTTACTTAATTTCTAAATTGTTTTGTGGTTTTTTTTTAAATTTATTTCCCCCAGTATAAAACTGCAAATGAAACGTTTTACGAGTTTGAGCCCATCACATTGGTGCCTTTTGAGACAAAACTCATTGACTACTCACTCCTCAATTTGAAACAGGTAAATTAGAAATTAATCAGTGCCATTGTATGACATGTGATAATATTGTGTCCACTTTTGAGCAGGGATCAACGCTGTTGCCCAGACATCAAGAAATTGATGGAAAGGCTGTGGTGGCAAACCACCTGTGTAAGTGTGGAAAGCAAGTGGAAAATATCTTATTAATTTCCTGAGAACAAGTTTATGATTAGGCCAAAACATTAGAAAAAATAGACAACAATTGTATATTATAAGAAAAGTTATCTTGGATTGATCATAAAATGAATAATAACCCAGCCAATGAAGATGAAATGAGGCTCTTCTAGAACATTCTTCAGGAATCCCTGTGCAGTCATTAGGTCATAAAACTTCGAATTTGGCCATCAAGGAACATTTGCTGATTAGTAATCACACAGCCAATAAACAATCTGCATTTCGTGTACTGTATTCTACAAATATATCTATGCAGATGATACAGTATTGATTGCAGACAATGAGCAGGATCTGCAACAATTAGTCAATGTGGTTGTTGCACACACTGAACAGCTAGGGTTAGAATTGAATTATAAGAAGACACAGATTATGGTCATCACTAGGATGAAGGAAATACCACAATGTAATATACAAGTAACTGGGAAAATTCTTCAACAAGTGAATTAGTACAATTATCTCGGAACAGTTATAACATCTGATAGAAGATGCCTTGAAGAGATTAGAACAAGAATTGCCATGGTGAAAGTAGCCTCTTGCAAGAAGAAAAACATACTGACCAATAAAATGATGTCAATTGCAATGAGAAAAAGAATCTATACTGTTGTATGGATATGAAGCTTGGACATTGAGCAAACAAGCTGAAAAACATCTGATGGCTGTGGAAATGTTGTTTCTGAGGAGAATGCAAAGAATACCATGGACAGACAGAAAAACCAATGATCAAGTCTTACAAGAAACAAATGGAAATCGTAAACTGATTAGAGAAATTATACACAGACAGTGAAATTTTTTTGGACATGTTATGATAAGAAATAAATTGGAGAACTTGGTGACAACTTAGCAAGCTGAGGGGGAGAGAACAAGAGGAAGATAGAGAAGTAAATATCTGGATGGCTTGGCCACAAGGCATGGCCGAGACAGGAACACTGAGCTGATCCACGACTCTGGTGATCGAGTGAAATGGCGAATCATGACCGCCCACGCTTATTGGCATGGCACATGATGGATGGATGGATTCTCTCGCTCTCCTCTCTCTCTCTCTCTCTCTCTCTCTCTCTCTCTCTCTCTCTCTCTCTCTCTCTCTCTCTCTTCTTGCATATACTGTGCATATGTCCACATACACTAGCATTTTGTCTGTTGAAGTGTGTCTATGCATGTACGCGTGTTCATGCACACCAGTCCACCCAGACCTTAAATAACACAATGAGGTCTTGGTCAATTTTACACGCCTCCTACCCCGCCCACTTCTTTCTATGTGCTCACTGAACCGTAACATCCAGCACTGAATACAACTACACCCGAGAGTTTCGTAGTCATTTCAGATCCGTACGTGAGGTGAGTATGCAGTGTTTTTCTCTATTAACAGTTTTTCTATTAAACATTTTCTTCAACTAACATTCTTTTCAATTAACATTTTTCTCAATTCTCATTTTCTCTCCATTGCTTCTATTTTTCCATGCATTTGTTCCTCTCGTCCTGTCATCACCTTCTAATGTAGTCACAGGAGTTCTCCTTGACTGTATGTTGTGTTTGTGAATGTGTTTGTTTGCTGATGAAGGCTAACCGCCGCAACGTTCTGTATGTGTCGTAACTCTGTTATGTAAAGCTGCACCACTTTGTGTCATTCTATGTAAACAGAAGGACTTCCTGCTAAGTGTTAGACTTCCATGGATATGACGTTCAACAAATTTGCGTAATATCAGCGATGAAGTACATCATATTTCAGCCAAAGTAGCATTCATTGTTTCACATAACATGATATGTACCTCAGCATTATGCACCTGACAAGATACAGTGAAATATGCCAGGCGAGAAATCATGCAATATTTTATTTATGACGTATGTGTTTAAATTCACATTGCTTTAAATATTCTATAACAATCAGTGTGCAATGTGGAGAAAGCTTCAAAGGAGTCCAGATTGCTGACTTGTCTTATTTCATCAACGAAAGTCTCCAAAAGTTGCAGCTGGAACTATGTTAGAACTACTTATCGATTGAGAAAGATACTATAGGTGGGCAGAAAATATTAAATACTTTAAGATTAGCATTTTGGGGAACCCACTCGTCAAACAAAATAGAGGGATTGATTAATTGATTGATTTAAGAACCGACATCACAGCATTCAGGGCATTCCCACAAGCGCTCCGTCCCCATCCTCAGCAGCCAGCGAAGAGTCCCAACACAAAATAGAGGGAGAGCTAAACAAATATTGAAAAGAGAATAAGAGACAGATGACTAATATGTAGCGAATATACAGAGAGCTGCAGGAGATAGCAAAGGATAGGACAACTTGGTATGGGTGAGGACTTATGCCTCGTAAAAGGATAAAGGGAAGAAGGAGGAGGAGGTTGTGGAGGTGGTGGTGCTCTGTTAGTGAAAATGCTGGAGGACAAGATCCAGGATGAGAGAAAAAGAGGACATCTTAAGATAAAGTATATCATACAAGCTTGTAAAGAGTGGAGCACAGACTTATTCTTTCTTAGTTACATATCCTTTACAGGACGTCGCAGTCAACCCCATAATTTTTTGGCTGTTTGTGGTTTCTTGGCAAGTTTATGTTCAGTAGTTTGCCATTGCTTTCTGAATGACAGGAACTCATACCGTTGTATAAACACCAGCATAAGGCGGTTTGCTTCCAGATTGTGCGCAGCTGTGTTTCAAACATTTATGCAGGATTGCAATATGGGTTCATAACCCCTTCACCACAGCACCGGTGAACAGACTGACTGGAGTTGCTGAGAATAAAAGTCAGTGGAGGGATATGATCAGACAATAATTGTCTTCGGGCTGACTGGCCTAATGAATAAAAGAGACATGAGCAGCTAAGTCACAAAGGCATGATTGTTAGAAAAATATTGAAATTATCATGAACAGAAAAAAGAAAGAAAAAAAACTTAATGACAGTTGCAAAGTGTTACTAGATTACTTATTCAAGCTATAAGGACAATGACATTTATGGGACACAGCAACAGAAGGTGTGGAAAATGAGAAATGTGCCTTATATTGGGAACTGCTAGGCTTGAATAGCAAAGGAAGATAGAGGTGAATGTGGAAAGCTTTAACAAGCGGGCAACTGTCTAAACTGACTGTCATTGCTGCCTATATTACCTTGCGGTGTAGAACAGGGGATCTTGAGCTGAGGAATTAAGGCCGCCTGCTTAGTACAGTCTCTGTAAACTGTCCAGGTTAGGATTTTATTTTTTTCCCCTGACAGAAAAATATTCAAATCCGATTTTCTTCCAAATGGGAGCCAGCTGTTCTAGCCACTTGGCCAGATGCTCCTAACTGGAGAACAAATAATAAAATAAGCAACATGTACCAAACCTGGATGTATTGATCACTAGATCGATCAGGTAAATTATTACGCATGAGTGCCACATTTATCTGAAACCTGGCGGCAGCTCTCCATCTGATGATAAGGTGCACACAGAGCTTAATGGGGATGTGCATGAAATAGTCAAAGTGCATTCGATAGCATGCAACCATTAAGTCTATCACTTACCATACCTACAAGAAAACCCTCTAATGTGTTGTATGCCTCTTTAATAGATTACAATTCCTCCCATAGATAACATAACCCCTTAGATCACATGCCCTCTCAGAGAGAGAAACAGACAGAGAAAGAGAGGCTGGGATATAGAGAAGGGCTGTGTGGGTGCATCCATGGATATTTTCCCATGTGTTTCTTCGATTTTCTTGTATAAAATAAAAGCAAAAGCATAAACTCAACACCTCAGGGCAAACAAGGAAAGACTATGTATGAATTAACTCTTTTTGGTCCAGACAGCTACCACATTAAAGGAGGTATTACAAGTAATAATTATCTGAGGTAGTGGGAGTTAAAGCAACAACAGAGACAGAATGGGGTAAACATTAACTGTCTGAAACAGAAAGAAGTAAACATTAACTGTTTGAAACAGAATGTGATAAACATTAACTGTTTGAAACAGAACGGAGTAAACATTAACTGTTTGAAACAGAAAGGAGTAAACATTAATTGTTTGAAACAGAATGGTTAAAATGAATAACTAGGACATCGAGAGTTAATGCGAAGTCTGGTTAATATGGGTTGGTTGGAAGACCCTGGCAGTCTGTGAATTCTAACTCTTGAGTCTGATGCGCTGTCATTCAAGTCACCTAAGTCCTACATCTCTCACAATGAGAATGGTGTAGAGTCTTTCCTTCTTACCTGGTACTGAAGTACCATCTCCTGAGGGACTGTACTGCAAACCTCTCCTTCCCCTCTCCAAGCACAGGAACTATTGGGGGGGGGGGTGCAAGAAAGGTATGAAGCTGCCACCTTCAGGGAGGTATGGAGCATTTTGGAATGTCAGCCAGACTGGGAAAAGATTCTGTAGATTGGCCACACCACCTAGAGGTTCTGCCAGGTCTCGGCCAGTTAAGTCCTTGCCCTATGAACTCTGTAGTCCAGTAGGGATAGAAAGCACAAGGGGGTCTCTGTGGTGACGTGTTTAATCCATCTGCTTTGCACTCTGAAGGATATGGGTTCATTTTCAGACTGCGTTGTTCAGACCATGAATGCAATTTTTCTCAAGACCCCTGAAAGGTCATTGTTGGAGCTGAGAAGTCTGTGCTATGTGCGATGCTCTCTAGCAGGTAGCTTGCCAGTCTATGAAGAGAGACTGAGCCATATAGGATAAACCCAGTGCAGTGAAGTTGGTTTTCTCACGTTTGACCGTTAGAAAGCAGTAATAATTTCAAATAAAGCTGACTCTTATGGTATTTTTTTTCTTTGGGAGGTAAGAGAGTTTTCTTTGAGAAATACTGAGTCTGCACCACTTGGTGGGGCACTGGTGCATGGTGGGGCACTGGTGCATGGTGGGGTACTGGTGCATGGTGGGGCACTGGTGCATGGTGGGGCACTGGTGCATGGTGGGGTACTGGTGCATGGTGGGGCACTGGTGCATGGTGGGGCACTGGTGCATGATAAGGCAGATGTGGTCGGGGCACATTGGAATCGTGTGTATAGTGCAGAAGAACAGATAAATCCTCGCGGCTTGGAGAGAATGGTGCTGCAGGAAGTAACCAGAGGATCTGGCTAACACTCAGGACTCTAAAAGAAGGCCAAACGGACACGACTGCTACTAGTACCATTATTACTGGGAATCTTCGCTGATAGTTGCAGATGAGAATGGAGCACACATAGGAATGTTACATGTGCTGTGATGTTGGTTCTTGACTCAACACAACTCATTTAGAAGTAATATCTGTAATTTCAGGTGGAGTGGCTCAACGACTATAATGACAGAACTAGATCACAGATTTTGCCTTTGCTGGCAGGAGATCAGGCAGCTATCAACTGGTTCAATGACAGGACACAGAAAATTAATACTGATTTGTATAAGTACAACAACAACTTAGCACCACAAACCTGCTACCTTCCTGTATTATACATAGCTGTCATGACGGCATTTCTTCAACTGATTTCCTAAACCATTTCCCATATGTTTAGTAATTGCATTATTTTAATGATTATTTAAAGATAATATCCTTCCAACACTTCTGATTTATAACTGGCATATAGTTATCATCATCATCATCATGTGCCCTGCCAGCTGACATTGGCATTCATGTGCCTCCACAGATTTTGGTCTCTGGTGTTCCACATCAACTGTTGATGATATTCCTCCATGTCATAGTCTCAATCCATCCAACATCATCTCTTTTAGTCTGCTTCTTCACCCACTGGTCTTTCCAATATAATCTTGTTTTGTAATCATGTAAGGAATTTTGATCAATGAAGATGCTTATTTCAAATGTTAACATCTCACCCAGACACATCATCCTCTTCAGATGTTAACATCCCACCCAGACACATCATCTTCTTCAAATGTTAACATCCCACCCAGACACATCATCTTCTTCTTCAGATGTTAACATCCCACCCAGACACATCATCTTCAGATGTTAACATCCCACCCAGACACATCATCTTCTTCTTCAGATGTTAACATCCATCCAGACACATCATCTTTTTCAAATGTTAACATCTCACCCTGACATATTTTCTTCTTTAAATTTTAACATCCCACCCAGACACATCATCTTCTTCAGATGTTAACATCCCACCCAGACACGTCATCTTCTTCAGATGTTAACATCCCACCCAGACACATCATCTTCTTCTTCAGATGTTAACATCCCACCCAGACACATCATCTTCAGATGTTAACATCCCACCCAGACACATCATCTTCTTCAGATGTTAACATCCCACTCAGACACATCATCTTCTTCAGATATTAACATCCCACAGAGCACATCATCCTCTTCAGGTGCTTGGTCTGGAACAGGCATCAGTGATCATGATTCACAGTTCCTCTGTCATGTGATGTTATGATTTATTCATTTTTGTTTTTTCTGTTTTCACTTGCCATTCACATGCTTCTACTCCTAGTGAATGGACTGATGTTTGCTTGTGGATTAGCTTTCTCTGTTACCAGTGTCCCCCGGCATCAGGCAAACCCACTCTGACTTCTGAGGTACTTGTAATTTACGTCCCTAAGTCAAGGACAAGAAGTCAAGATTTCAGTCCACCTGACCGGGTTAAACCCGCCGTTTTGGCACACCAGAAGTTTAAGAGCTAATAATCTTATCCATTCGGCCGAGCTGACCTCCCACGATATTTTGATGAAGTTGGTATTGCTTGTATTATTATTTGTTGCCCAGCTGTTTCAGCGTTGTACATACATCTTTCTCTGTCTTCCTTTGCCTCTCTTGAATAGTATTTTTATACATAAGGTTAATTCCAACTCTTCTACTGATAAGTTTAATGTCTTTTCCATATATGGCTGTAATAAGTGATCTTGTAACACCTTCAGCTGTCAATATGCCCCATAAGTTTAATGTCTTTACAATATGGTTGTAATGAGTCATCTTGTAACACCTTCAGCTGTCAATATGCCCCATAAGTTTAATGTCTTTTCCATATGGTTGTAATGAGTGACCTTGTAACACCGGCAGCTGTCAATATGCCCCATAAGTTTAATGTCTTTTCCATATGGTTGTAATGAGTGACCTTGTAACACCGGCAGCTGTCAATATGCCCCATAAGATTGTCTTTTCCATATGGTTGTAATGAGTGATCTTGTAACACCGGCAGCTGTCAATATGCCCCATAAGATTGTCTTTTCCATATGGTTGTAATGAGTGATCTTGTAACACCGGCAGCTGTCAATATGCCCCATAAGATTAATGTCTTTTCTATATGGTTATTGGTTGTAATAAGTGATCTTGTAACACCGGCAGCTATCAATATGCCCCATAAGTTTAATGTCTTTTTTTACAATATGGTTGTAATGAGTGATCTTGTAACACCGGCAGCTGTCAATATCTCACCATTTCTTTCCTTCTCTGCCCATGATATTCTCTCCATTCTTCTCAAAAACCACATCTCCACAGGTTCCCTTTCACCATTTCAGCACTCTATGTCCGGGATTCACATCCATACAGAAGAGAAGACCACACATATTGACTGGCTGAACAGCACTCACTAAGTGACATGCCCCATTCATTGCCTGTACTTACACAAGAAATGGTTTTGTCCCCATTGTTCTAGGTTGTGTGGGGCAAAGTGTACTTTTTTATATTATAAATAATAATTTTACTTAGAGGTCAGCATGGCCGAATGGATAAAATCACTCACTATTAAACTTCCAGTGTGTTGATGCTGAGGTAGAGGGTTCAACCCCTACACTGGTCTGTTGGACTAAAATGTTGACTTCTCATCCTTAATTTGGTGACATAAATTACAAGTACCTCAGAAGTCAGAGTGGTTCGTCTGATGGTGAGGGACACTGGTGATAGGAAGTTTTGTTTGTTTGTTTGGTTTTTTTTGTGCTCACTTTGAAATCAAGCGTCGCCCATACACACTACTTCTAGTAGTGCTGGACTGAATTTTGTATGTGGATTAGCTTTCTCTATCAAGAGTGCCCCTAGCCATCAGCGAACCCACTCTGACTTCAGAGGTACTTGTAATTTACGAGGGTGAGTCAATAAGTAAGTCACACAATTCTGTGGGATGGGAGGTACATGTAGTTGGTGTTTTCTACAGGTGTCATTAGGTGACAGCAACATCGAACTTTATATTCCGTTCATCAGGTGGTGCTAGGTGTCTCATGCCTATGTACAGCGCATAAACAAAATGACGACTGTACTTATGGAGTGTACAACCAAAGAGCAACATACTATTGTGCGTTATTTGTGGGTAAAAGGACTGCCTGCAAAGGACATTCATAAGGAAATACTTCCTGTTTATGCTGACAAATGTTTGTCCCATAAAGCGGTGCATAGCTGGGCATAAAAATTTTCTCAAGTACGCTCTAAATTTGTTGTGTCCAAAAATTCAAGGTTACGCCATCAGCAGGGAAGGTTATGCTGACAGTGTTCTGGGATTGTCAAGGAGAACTTTTAACCAATTTCAAGAAGAAAGAGGACAATGTGAATTCTGAATCGTACTGTGAAGTTCTATTGATGCTTCATGATGCAATTCGAAGAAAACGTCCAGGACTGCTGACTAGAAGAGTGTTGCTTCTTCATGACAATGCCAGACAGCTAGATTAACTCAGGAGAACATTAACCAACTAAGGTAGGAAGTTCTGGAACATCCACCTTACAGCGCCGACTTAGCCCCTAGCGATTTCCACCTTTTTTGGTCCACTGAAAACCCACCTTGGCAGGAGACATTTCGCAAATGACGCCGAAGTTGAATGTGAAGTAAAAACGTGGTTTAGAAAACAGAGCATGCAGTTCTATGCAGCCAGTTTGGGAGGACTGATAAAACGATGAGATAAGTGCATCAATGTTGGTGGAAATTATGTTGAGAAATAAAGGGACAATGTATGTATACAAATAAAGTGGTTTCAAGTTATCATATTTAGTTATGTTTCTTCAGCCATTTATGACTTACTTATTGACTTCCCCTCGTACGTCCCCAAGTGAAAGACGATAGGTCAATATTTTAGTCTAACTATCCAGTGTAGGGCTTGAACCCCTTACCTCGGTATCAGCACACTGGATGTTTACGAACACAAGTTCTTATCCATTCGGCCATGCTGACCCACATATATAGGGAAAGCTAGTCTACATAAAAAAATAAGTCCAATGCACTTGAAGCAACAGCACGTGCGTGGACTTTGCCTGAGTTCAAAACGAGTGAACGCAAACAATAATTTTTACTTAAATCTGGTATTATTACTCAATGAAAAATCTATAGGTTCCCAGGCTCCCAGAGGTAATGCATAAGAAGAACCATTCTCACGTATATGCTGACTGCTCCTTTAGTTTACTGGGGATGTCTGGTTCTCTCAGAGGCTTCTTCTAGGTTTTACCTTTATTATCTTCATTCAAATAATCAAATATCATGTATGCTGATTGTTACCATGATTTTTCTACATTAAACTGATCAAAATTGAACACAAATAAAGAATTTGTCCAAACCTGGTTTTTGTGTTTAGTGTGTTCTTCTTTAACATACACAATTTCAAATAAACAGCAGGTACAAAGCCTGTGGTGCTATTGACAGATGCAAAACCAGTACTTGAGGCACTCCTGTCAGGGAAATTGCCAGTACTAAGGACACTACTTTCTGAAATAGGCATCAACGTAAGGTCACCATACAATGGATACCATCTCACTGTGGAGTATCCGGAAATGAGGAAGCTGATCAATTAGCTAAGGAAGGAGCAACAGAACAACCTGATATGCCACCTGTCATACCACCAAACAAATACAGAATGATCAAATCAGTCAGAAAGCCACCAACACCAGCTCAAGATGATTACCATCTTAGGAACAAACCATAAATCATTATTCTGCACCTCAGAACAAGACACAATAAATTACGCAATCACAAGTATGGACTGGCGCTGCAGACAGCAGATCACATACTCCAAGACTTCCCAAATTACAAAATATTTAGGCAAACCTTCTGGCCTTGAGAAACAACAGTGGAAGATAAACTCTATGAACCACTGAGTGAATTAAAAAAGACAGTTAAATTCATACAAGAGACAACATTGAAGTTACGGATAAAATTCAAGCGAAAGAAAGAAGAGGAAATAAATAGGTGCTCAGCAGAGGCCTTGCTCAGAAGAAACAGGTGCAATATGTTTCCAACATTTGTTCTCTACAAGTCTAAATCTTTTCCATCAACAATTAGTAGAATTAATTTGCACTTTTGTCACATCAGTGTGTCTTACTCTCTCCTAAACTTGTGTATAATCATTTAGTAAAAGATCTAGGTCTGTGTTTACTTCCAAATGCTTTACTAATGTTCTCAGCAAATAATGTGATGCCTGTTTCTTGTACAAAACCACATTGTTCTTCACCTTCTGGTTATATTTTCTTCCCAGCTCTTTCCATGATGATTGTTAGTCAAACCTTTGTGATGTGACTCAGTTTACTAACTGTTAAATGCTGATCACATTCTGTCGTTCCTGATTGTTTGGAGGGATTGCAGTAAACACAGACTTAACACAAGTCAGGAGATGTATATCTCCACTGGTACAGATTGTGTTCAGAAGTCTGGGGCCCTGCTTGATTTCATATAGTTAAGATTATTGTGAACTTTCATTTTCTAAATTGGCAGTCTTTCACTGTTTTGGGAATATTGAACTGTTTCTCATATGGATGATCAAGGTCTTTCACATACTCTTATTTTGTTTGTTTTGTTTATTTTTTTTGCATATCCTATTTACAGGACATTGCTGTCAACACCAGCACTTTACTGCTGTTGTTGCTGTCTTGGCAAGT
Source organism: Cepaea hortensis (assembly GCA_963921405.1). Classification (NCBI taxonomy): domain Eukaryota; kingdom Metazoa; phylum Mollusca; class Gastropoda; order Stylommatophora; family Helicidae; genus Cepaea; species Cepaea hortensis. The sequence goes on along the minus strand of OY992886.1, from coordinate 91,304,920 downwards.
TTTATGTTCAGTAGTTTGCCATTGCTTTCTGAACAACTGGCTCCCATACCAACATGTTAAAACCCAGCATGACACGGTCTGCTGCCAAATCGGTCACAGCTGTGTTTCGAATGTAGGTAAGCGGGCTCACGAATTGCGTCTGCAAGCCCTTAGCCACGGGGACCAGCTGCATATACTGTGACCAGTCTAAAAATATGATTTGGCCTTCAGGCATCCTGTCGATGTCATGTTATTCTTTTGATGAGATTAAGAATAGTTTTGAATATTAGTTTAGTATTTTGAGTGCTGGGTTGTTTTTCAGTTTCCCTGCAGTTTTCCTCAAACTATGTTCCTTTTGCCTCTTACTGATGTGCATACACATGAATATCATATTAGACTCTGTGAACATGCTACAGATAATTGCAGACAGCACTCTCCATGTTTAATGGATAGACAGCATTTTAAAGTCGGACCTCACATCACACCTGGATGTATGCACCCAGACATGACAGTGTAAAGAGCAATGAACTCGTAGACCAGCTGACAAGAACCCAGGAAGAAGCATGCACAGGGCCGATATCGTCAATGCAACACAGATATGACCATCTGGTCAATACCGGAGAGTCTGACACTAGTTCAATTACACGACCCAGTGTAGCCTGATCATTCATGTTGCCATCTTTGAGGGTGAGAGAGGAGACATTACAACTAACTCCTCATGGGAACAGCGAGTAGAGATGCTTTCAGATGGGCTGCTGTATCAGAGGACTGAGCATGCATGGGAATAACCAGTGTGCAGTTATGTCAATTGTGATAACATAACATTTTGCCTCATTACATAATTTTCTAATTTCTTTTGGAATGTCATACTGTTACTGCCATTTAAACTTTTCCCTGTTATTTTAAGATATCTTTAATCATTCATTTCCTACAAGCTCTCAAAAGGTCCCACTGGCATAAGATTTTATGGATAAAAATGTCTGCAGCCTGTCTGGCTCTGACTTGTAAGTAAAGGAAAGCATCCAAGATATTTTCTGGTACTCATTTTAGGTTTAGTTACTCTGGGAGCCCGTGTCAATTTTTACAATTTGCCTCAATGCAAAGTTGAACCCAGACCATTGGTCTGGCAAACAAATGTGCAAGCCACTATATTAATGTGGCTTCCCTATCTAAATTGAGTTCTTCAAAACGTTCCATATTAGAATTTAGGGATAGTTGTTTCTGCAGCCTGTTTTGACTGAATTCTTCAAAATTTCCATTGATCATTAGAGTTTAAGGATGGCAGTTTCTGTTAAATATTAGACTATAAGAAAGAGAGTTTTCTTTGGTGATATAATGGAATAAAGGCATTGGAGAACACTGTGATAACTTGAAATATAGCAGTAGAAGATGCAAAAGCAAACCAAGGTAAATTATGCTTGATGGTCTAAGAGGATGGCATGGGGAAATGCCAGCAATATAATTGATCCAGACCACCAAGGGCCGAGATCTGTGGAGAGACATGATCACCTACGCCACTTTGCAAGGCAAATGATGGTGATGATAACACTGTCCAGATTGGCTGAGCCAAGGCGAGTGACAACACCACAAGGGAGATCAATCTCAATGCTTGCAACATGCATAGTGATTAGTGCACTTGCTTACCACACAGTGGTCAGGACTTGTTTCAAACAGTACTGCTCTGGAATAGAACCAGCCTTATAAAACGGTTGCCAGATAATATTTAGAATGTCTGAATGTCTGGGAGGGAGAGGTGATAACGAAGTGAACTGGCAACCCCAGCTCATAATGCCATGACCTAGAAAATATCAAGGCCTAACACTTCACATCTACCTTTAGATGCACACTGGTTTCAACCGTGTTGAATTGGGCACAGATGTATCACACTATGAACGTGATATGCACTAGCTGTTGTTTCTATAGTCACAGTTTCTCACTTCAATTTCCACACCTTTCTTATCCTCCAGCGAATTTGCACAGCTAGCATTTACAAAGTGGCAACAGAAAACTAGGTACTCATTCTTGCTGATGAAAGAAAACACTAGGAGGTTTCACTTTGGATCCACACACATATGGTACTTGAAGGACTGACAGGACTCTTTTTCCCCACCTTAAAGTGTATTGGGTATATGTTGCCAGCCCTATATTTTTATATCCCAAACAACGTTTAATGTGAGATGTGATTAATATGTTAGCTGCCTTTACTTCCCATGGCATTCTCCAGCTCCCATTTTGGGCTGGATTGACCTGGAGACCAGGTCAATTAAAAATTTAATCAATTTTTTAAATTTTAAAATAAAATTTAACAATAGGCATCAATGGGAATTTGAACACGTGACAGGCAGGCAAGTATGCTAGCCATGATGCAACTGCTGCTCCAACTATATCTCAGAACTATGGAGAAGACAGAGGCCAGGGCTGTGATAAAGTTCCTGATATTACAGGGACAAAAGCACTATAGAAATACACAGGGAGGTGGAACCAGTGTTTCATGATTCCTGCCTTTTGTATGCTTCGGTAAAGAACTGGCGTAGACATTTAACATCTGACAAAAATAAGTCCAATTTGCAAACTCTTGGAGTATCCTTTTAATGAACATCAGATGTTTCTGACATCACACTAAAGGTGGCTAATGATGATGATGCTAAGGATTGAAAGTGTCCACAAAAATCATTTCAGGACTGCAAATAAAGAGAAAATGTTACAGCCACGTTAGTTTAAATATGTCTTTCAAGGTTTCCCTTCACCATTCCCGTTTTATTTGATTTATTTTGCAGAAATTACAAAATATATGCTCTACAGGACACCGAATCAGCAAAAATTAACATTTATTTGTATAGACTTATTTACAAAATGGTACAATGTGCAGGTTAGATATGAACAATATAGAACAGCAAGGAAACAAAAACAAACATCAAACACACATCCAGAGATAAACATTTTCCTCAAACTACAGCTTCTGTATCTCATGAATATCAATTACACATTTCGGCAACAAAATTAAATATAGAAACTGTTTTATTTTAATTAACATAATTTTTTTTCTAAACACGTCTAGCTACTCACATCTATTGCACCAATTATTTTTTTTTTCTTGAGACTCATTCAAAACAGTGACAATATTTTATTCAAAGTTTAATTTTGAATATACAGGAATTAAAATGAAACACACAACAGCAACATTCAGTCAGTAACAAAAGCTATTCACATAATATCACTACCATCAGCATTCAGCATTATTTCCTGACAAACTAGATACTCAAATATTGCTATTAAAATAAGTGTGTTGAAAATATTGAAATTTGAAGTGACTTTCTAGTCACTGAGATGATAAATGAATTTACAGAACAGTGAAAAAGAAATGCAACTCATTGATAATATGTACATTATAAGAATACTTTTTTTTTTAAAAGTACTGAAGACTGAAGTCTAACAATTACTGAAATTATAAGCACAGAGTTAAGTAAAATCCACAAAAATAAACCACAAATCCACAAAGGTATATATGTAATCATGGTGCATGTAGCACAGAACATCACTATGTAAGAACAGACAATACATTCCAAATTCCCTTTATAAAAACCAGTTGCGTTCTGGTGTAATCAGGGCAAAAACACAGACCTGATCCAAGATTGGTGACTGAGAAGAGGAACCGTGACCACCAATGCTCATCAGAATGGCACATGATGATGAGTGTTCTACGTGCACAAACTTCAGAAGACAGAGTTATCTCTGAGAATAAGTAATTTGTTTTAATTTAAACACAAACAGTATGCTGCATGATTTATTGCCTGGCATATTTTGCTGCATCTCATCAGGTGCATACTGCAGAGTTACATACAGTATGTTGCAGTATGCACCTGACAAGATGCAGCAAAATATGCCAGGCAATAAATCATGCAACATATCGTTTGTGGTTTCTGTGTTTAAATACACTAAGGCAAAACATTGTTGTAAATTTGTTTTAACATTTCAAGAGTAGCCCCAAGAATTATATAAGAAAGCTTTCTATGCAGAGGGATGTGCTTGTGAATTTTAATGTGCACAACTGATAAAAGTGGAGAAGAATCTTACAGACATACCTGCATTACATACCCCTATGACTTGCAATCACTTATTCTAAAGTGGGCAATCTGTCAACCAAGTGTCATCTCCATATTAAAATTCAGCTGTAATGAGTCTCCAACACAATCAATCAATGGCACATTGCCGTCTTCACAGACAGTAGTTTGTTACATTGTGCTTCAAACATTCATTATAACTATAACCCATAGCGAAGACCAGGGTTGGAGTTATACCTCTCCATAGCCTAAAGCTTGGACTGAATTGTAGAGAATATGTGTTGCCCATGCAGCATGATCCTTCTCTCGACCTGCCAAGTTTACTCCAGAGGAAAGATAACACCAATATACCTACCTGGAACAAGACAAGCTACAGAAGGTCCTGGATCAATAAAGCAATGCTCTAACTGTCCGCCTGTTGGAGCTTCGATCCTAGACCAGTTGCTGACATAGGCTTTGGGACTGGTCTGCCCTGCCATGACATTTAGTCTTTAGGTGGCATTTTCTCGCACTAGGATAGGGCTTGTAACCTCCCAATTGCATACCTCCATCCAAAGCCGTTGGTGCAATGTGCGGTGTTGGGTTTGGTGAGCACCGTCCAATATTTGGTGTTAATAGAAAGCAGGTAGTACCATCTACTGTTATACAGCAGCTCAGTAATATCTGACAACAATCTACCAATAGTCTCCACCACACTTTTTCTTTGATCTACATGCTAAGGTATACAGCACAAAATGCCCTATTAATAAACTGCTGCTTCCATAATTTGTCAAAACAATGAAGTCAGAGGCCAGGGCTGTAATAAAATTCTGCATGTTACAGAGGAACACGCTAGAGAAATTCGCAGGGAGAGGGATCCAGTGTTTTATGATTCCTGCTCTTCATATGCCTCAATAATTTAAAAAAAAAAAACTGGTAACATCTACCGCATTTGCTTAAGGGTTGAGCCAATAACCATGACCTAGTTTCACCATTATGACCCCCAATCAAAATTTCCAGTATGCAATAGAAAAATTCAGGCTCCCCAACACCTGTCAAGCTGAGAGCACAAAAATGTGCAGGAAAAGTGATGTCATTTTTGGGATGCCAAAGGTGCCACATTGAAAGATTATCTGCTTCATGGCAACACTGTTAATGGACAACACTTTGCAGATCTCTGTAACAAACTAAACATGGCAGTGAATATGAAATGAGATATGGCACAATCTCAAATTCTTCCTTTGCTTCAACAATATACAATATGATCTCTCACAAAATATGGCTTGTGCAAATAGCAGCCAACTGCCAAATTATTCTCCAGATTTGGCTTCAATACGCTTCATTAGATTTTCCAATATCTAAATAAGCAACTCAAATCTTTCTGAGAGTGATGAAGACATGTTGGAATGTGACAACTGGTTTCGTTCGAAAGATAGTGTTCTAGTTAGTTAGTCGACAGATCATCCTCATTGCACATCAAACCATTCAGTCCATAAGTGCTCGGATCCCCTCCTCAACAAATCCCGCAGCGTATAGCGGCTTATGACACCAGTTCTGTGTTGGTTTATCAATCTTCTTTGGCTTCCTGCATAGTGTTCTTGTTTGGCCACCCCTATTTTGATTTGCTGTTCTCGCAGTCTGACCATGGTTGCAGATTCGCAGTCATCACTTGGTTCTCGCACGAGTCTTACTTCTCGTAGAGCATTCAGAATGTCAGCCTGGTCCTTGGCGCGTCCTCCTCCATCTTAGGCTTACCTGCGAACTTGTCAGCCCGCTCATTTCCTTGTACTCCGGCATTCCCTGGCACGAAGATGAAACTAATCTTTGCCAGCCGAGACCGCTACCACTCTCTTCGGATCCACCCCATCTCTATCCTCTTGAGCATGCTCATTGAGTCGCTAAGTAAACATGCCCTAGTGATTGTGTGTCTCGAGCCATGTTATTGCTTTACTTACTGCCATGACTTCCATAGTCAGGCTACTTGTGGTCTCAACAAAAGCACCAGAGTCCTCCTTCACAATTCTCCCTCTGGCCCGCGCGTGAAGGCCCATGAGCTTCTCACATGTTGGACGACTGACCCATCTGTGTAGATGACAGCATCACTGTCTAACGAATTCTCGAAAATCAACGCTTGTACTTCCACCTCCACAGCAGCCGGATTTTCTTGTCTGCATTTTCTGTCTAGTTGGATTCAAACTGAAAAGGACGTACATAAATCTGTTGGCGCTTGTACCCACTCCTCGCCAGGCTCTAAGTCCTCCAGTGAACACACCTTTTGAAGAATGTCTTCAGCTTGACCCATCCACGACCTTCCTCTTTTTAACCTGATGCCCTTCACCTTCCTAATTTCACTATGCAGTGGATGTTGTGTTTGCGTTAATTCTGAGGTAGGAACGTGCTCTGCAAATTTGTAGTGTCTTCAATGGTTGGAAAATCAAGAAGGTAGTGCATCGTCCTGCATGCTGTATCTCTTGTACATCCAAGAATAACGTGCACAGCTTCATTTTGTATTCGATAGTGTGTTCTATTCCCAAGATCTTGTCAAGTCAAGGGAAAATGGTGTGTCAATTCAAGAGACGGCTATAACGAAAAGGAATAAACACTATATAAAATGTCACCTCTTTAAGACATTCCCTTCATAGTCAGGAAAAAGACTTATGGCCAGCCACTTGTAGATGATATTCAAGTGTCTCTATATGTTCTGCCTACAACTGAAATCTGGTCAGAAGGCTAGAGGAAGATAAACAGATGAATAAAGTCTATTCTGGGTATTCTACACAAATGCAAACTCAACACAGTTCAGGACAGCACATCCAGATCTAGATCTTAAACCTCTGTCTTCAACCATCCCCTCCAGGTTATCAGTAAACCACAATAAACAGTATGTGATGAGTCATAAAATGGATGTTGATAACATTTGCAATTCCATATATCACATGTTAACTATAAACATTAACATATTTCAAATTATCATACACTCATACACCACTAACAATGCCACGCCAAACAAGTAGAGAAGAATGATATTGTCATAATTTGACATTTTACGAGCTCCCACAAAAATCAGCCATTAAATAATACACTTAAAATAAGGTTTCAAACAACTAACTTTATACAATCATTCAATATCTTTCACAGTACAAAACACAAGGCGAGTTGCTATGCCAAATTTTCACGGATCAGTAATGGATATAACAAATACATATACATTGACATTTCTAAATAATTTACACATGATCATTCTAAATAGAAAAGTGAAATCAACATCAATTATCATATGTACACAAAACATACGGCAAAGGAAATTTACACTATCAGCTTTCATTAACAATAAACATTGTTTTGTTTCATTGTAGACAACAGTTAATTGTTAGTTTCTTAAACTTGTGTCAGACCCTTTGGGTGTCCAGTAAAGTCTAAGGACCACTTCTGAGTTGGTCAACTATCCATAAGTGCCTGTAGATCAGAATCTTGTCATCATGTGTGATTCTAGCAAATTTCAAACATATGAAACACCAAAGAGTGTTAAGATAGTTGCAAAAGAGTGTTAAGATAGTTTCAAAAGAGTGTTAAGTTAGTTGCATATCCTTTACAGGACGTCACAGTCAACCCCAAGCATTTTTTGGCTGTTTGTGATTTCTTGGCAAGTTTACATTCAGTAGTTTGGCATTGCTTTCTGATCAACCGGCACTCATACCATTGTATAAAAATAAACGCAAGACGATCTGCTGCCAAATCGCCTGCAGATATGTTTGAAACGTGGCACACAAGATTACAAATTGCGTCCATAACCCCTTTGCCACAGCGCCAAAGTGTACATAATGTATTAAGAGTGTACATAATGTATTGAAACAAAGGCAACATATAGCAATACATCTATTGGTGAAATGGTTATAAGTCTGATACTACTGTTTAATTTGTGCCTAATTTTGTAAAATTTAATGACCAAAGATTTTTAGTTAAAATGCAAGACATTCATAGAGCACACAGGACCAAAATTACGAAAATATAAACACCTTACAAGTCCTGAACATCGAAAGAAAACTGGCATATAAATGATTTGGAAGCTGAAATTCTTTTGCAACATTAAACATCACAATAGTTTAGATAGAGAAATAATCAAAGGCATGATCCATAGAAGACAAATGTGGGCCTACAAAGATAACAGTGGAGATGGGATGTTAAACAAAGCAGTGTACAGGCATGAGGACTGCTGCAAGAGTTTTTCAGGCAGCCTGTTGACAAGGACATGCTTCAGGAAGCCCTCTGTTTCGTGTACTGACAATTTCTGCTACTGCATGTTCCTACATGCCATGATGTCATATTGTCCAGTATCTCACTCCATCCAATGTTCCCATTGTGATGACATATTTCAGTTTCCCCTTCGCATGACATGCACAAAGAAACTGGACTGCCCTCTTCTGATGTGAGTAAACAGTTCTCTTTGTGAGTTAACTTTTTCAAAATAACTTCATTACTCTTTCGATTCATTCAGTGTTTTCACCAGTCTTCTATAAAACCGCATCTCCACAACTTCCACATAATTCCTCACCTGTCTGCAAACTGTCCACAATTCACTCCTACATATTAGGATTGTCCCAATATAGCTCTTAAGAACTCCCCTCACCTCAATTAACAAAGATAAATTGCAGAGAATATCTTCATCTTGTGAAACGCTGATTTTGCTTGGGCTATTTATTCTACATTTAACTGTCTTAATACATCTTCCATTCTTCTCTTAAGAAATTACACAAATAATTAAATACGTTGACTTGTTTCAGACTGGTTCCATTCATTTTGATGTTGCAACATTTTCTTTGTAATTACCATTACTTCTGTTTTTCTGTTATTCAGACTAAGTCTTTTGTTTTTATTTCTGCTGCAATTATATCTATCATTTCTTGTAATTGCATTCCATTTTTAGCAACCAAAACCATGTAATCCACACTTCTAGTCAAATTAGTGGAATTCAAGTAGAAACCATCATTGTACATCCCTAGTACATTATGAATCAACAACTCACACAAAAACAGATAAAAACCATAAATTGATTAGAGGAATTAGATGTTGACTGTCAACATTTTTTGGGTATGTTATGAGAAAAAATAAACTTTAAAACTTAGTGACAACTGGCAAACTTTATGGTAAAAAAGCAACGAAAAGACAGAGATAAATACCTAAAAAGTGTAGCCATGTGTCGTAATCTGGACAACAAAACAGGCTAATATTGGTGATCACGTGCGCCATCCCCCACTTATTGGAATGGCAAATCTTCTTCTGCGTTCATCCAGATTTTTTTCCCCAGATGTGACTGCGTTGTGCCTGTTTACAGCAGAGCTGCGTTTTTGCGCTGTTAGGCCGACACATCCGACTTCTGCGGGCATTTGTTGACCGGGTTAACCTTCCCGGGGGAATGGCACATGACGATGGTAACGTTTTAACTTTCTGGACAGATTAGCTTTTATGCAACTTTTACTTTCTGGACAGTTCAGCTTTTATGTTATTTTTATTTCCTGGACAGATCAGCTTGTATGTCACTTTTACTTTCTGGACAGATCATCATTTATGTCACTTTTTTTTCTGGACAGATCAGCTTTTATGTCACTTTATTCAAGTATTTCTTCATGATCTATGATTGATTGATTGATTTAGGAACCGACATCACAGCATTCGGGGCATTCCCATAAGCGTTCCATCCTCATCCTCAGCAGCCAGCGAAGAGTTCCAACACTAATAGTACCAGTAGCAATCTGATTATATGTCCATGATTTTCATCATCTAAAGACATCAAAGCATCACAAAACTTATCTTATATGTATTTCTAGCTGAAAACAACAAAATACTGATATTCTTGGAGACAAGCTGAGGATACTGCAAGATGATACTACCAACATATATTTGGAGATTTTGTCATGACTGCAAGCAAGAATTAAAACTACATGTGCCAGCAAGCAAACACAGAGAAAAGTGTGCTGAATACAGCCTACCATAGCTGAGGTATTACAAAGGTATTTCCAGTATAAAAGTTGTCACTACTAAGTTTGTTCATACTGAACATATTTAAGAATCAGAATTATTCTCCTCTAAGTCAAATAGAACAGCTTGACAATCATAATCATTCTCCTCTAAGTCATAAAGAACAGCTTGACGATTAGCATCATTCTCTTCTAAGTCATCTAGAACAGCTTGATGAAAATCATTCTCCTCTAAGTCGTATAGAACAGCTTGATGATTAGAATCATTCTCCTACTAAGTCATACAGAATACACTTTTTTTTGTGTGCATATCCTATTTAAAGGCTGTCAACAAGAGCATTTTACCACTGTTGTTGATGTCTTGGCCAGATTACACTTAGTAGTTTGCCATTGCTTTCTGAGCGACCGGCTCACATACCCCCGTAAGTAACCAACGTGACGCGTTCCGCTACCGAATCTCACGCAGCTGTGTTCCCCTACGCGGATATACAGGATTATGGAGAAAGTCGTTAACTCCTTTGCCAGAGAGACCAGCACAGAATACATTGGAAATAAGAATTATCCTCCTGATAAATTGTTTAGAACATTTTGAGAATCAATTATTCTCCTACTAAGTCATAAAATACCTGAAGAATTATAATCATTCTCCTACTATGTCCTATAGAACACCTTGGAATATGAATTATTCTCCCAACTTATATACAGCATTTTGCAGCTCAGTCCCTAGACTGGTTATCATGATTCACAATCAAAAGAGAAGATATCATAACCAACACCTCATGGGAACAGTGAACAGAAATACTTTAGGATGGCTGCATATCAGTGCAGGACTGAGCATGATAGGGAATGCCCACTCTATGTTCGACATAACATAACATGGCACATCAATGAATCCATTTCTGCTGTTTTCTTTACTGATTTATTTGTGTATATTGAGGTTTTTCCATGCCAGGATAGCAAAAGAAACCTTGTCCTTGTCTGTCTAGTATGTTGCCTTCAGTGGCTCTTTTTAGTGGACGAACTTCACGGCGTAAATTATAATCAAGCCATGACACCTTTGTTTCTGTATTGTTTGAGTAATCTGTATTTTTTACCTCCCCCCTCCCCTAATTATTGTCTTTTATTTGTATCCAGCTTCCAATTTTAAGACAGCAGCTCAACTAAAATACCTATAAACATCCACACTTGTTATTGCTTTTTTTGGGTATCAGAACTGTTTAAAAGGCTAGATACGCCTAATGGGCTCCATTCTGTAAGTAGAACTGAACACAGACAGCAGGTATGTTGAACTATACATTGTAGATAACCATTCTTCTTCTTCTGCATTCATCCGGAGTGTTTTTTGCAGACATAATTGCGCTAGGACATTCGACTCTTACTGTTGTGGTGCCGTCCACATCCCAGCTGGTCAAGTTAGAAGGGTCGAAGACTTCATGGTCAGCCCTCAAGGGAAGGTAGGGGCAGTCCATGGGCTTTATCCGCCATCCAAGGAGGCTTCCATAATTGCAGAGCTGACACATGGCACCCTGGTACTGGGCTCACCCAAGGAATCGCCACGTCCTGCACATGGCTGCTTTAATTCCTCACTTCCATGTATTGGACATTTCGTTCGCCACGGGCTGCTCCCCGCACAAACCAGGAATGGTCAGTCTGCAGACGACATCCACTCAGAATTCGCTAGTCAAGCGTTACATTTTGTGTTATGAGACTTTCAGACTTTCTGCGGGTGTTTTTTGACCGGGTTACCTTCCCGGGTGCTTCGAAGGACATTACACTCCCACTCGGACGTTTTTGCGTTGTGCCTGATTTATTTGCACCCTTAGGCCGACACATCCGACTTTAGCGGGTGTTTTTTTAATCAGGTTAGCCTTCCTGGGGTAAGTAACCATTCCATTTTACTTAAGCTGTTTAAGCAATGAGGATTTCCAATGCCTCTTGTACATCTTACAGTATGCACATAGATATCAACTGACATGTGTTCGATCAGCATGCACTAGTAGTCACACTCTTCAGAATCAAACATAAAACATGTTATTTACCATGACAAACAAAAACATAAGCAAATCTTAAATACAGTTAATGAATAATAATAAAGTTAAAAACACAATTATTCATGAACAAGAAGACCCATATGAAAATATACCCATACTTGTTTCATGACTACACTAAGAGTTTAGACAAAGGTAAGCATGAAAACACCAACATTTGTTTATGTGAAGAAAATAAGAAGAAACAAAGGCAAAGCATTTAGAATATGAAATTACATGTACTTATGACAAACAGCAGTAACTGACAAACAAATATGGCATTTTCAACAATTGACACTGAGTATTAACCAAGATGGTACCAAAGAAGATGATTAACCCAGGGAAAACCACCACGTGCATTTCCCAACAATAAGTTTATGGACAGCCACATCATTTATGGTGGAGTGTCATTTGCAAACAAATTCATACCAATCTTCTGACTGAACAACCCAGTGTGACATATGATAATTTTTAACACATGAAACTATGAAGAGCTTTACAGAGCAGCCCTACTTTGTTTTTACGTCTTTATATGGGTGACAACTTCAAAGAATATCGTGTCAAATAATAAAATAGAATTTCAGTATGTTGTGATGAAACAATAGAGACATGATTCTAGAATTATTTGATGTTTATCTATATTCTTTCACCTTACAGTTTCTCTAGCCCTGAAACACCAGACACAAAAATTCATGCAATTGTAGATAACCGATTCTTACATATTTTGTTGAAAATTCTAGATGAATTATTTTTTATTTAAATTAGTGATTTTGGATAATGAATGCCACAAAATTCAGTTGTTATTGACCAATTTTATGAGGGGAAGTCAATAAGTAAGTCACAAATAGCTGTAGAAAAATAACTTAATATGATAACTTGAAACCAGTTTATTTTTATACATACTTTAACATATTTTCACCAACATTGAAGCACTTATCCCATCATTTTATCAGTCCTCCCAGAACGGCTACATAGAACTGCATGCTCTGTTTTCTAAACTACGTTTTCACTTTGCATTCAACTTTTGCATCATTCGCGAAACGTCTCCCGCCAAGGTGGGTTTTCAGTGGACCAAAAAGGTGGAAATCGCTAGGGCCTAAGTTGGGGCTGTAAGGTGGATGTTCCAGAACTTCCTACCTTGGTTAATTTTCTCCTGAGTTAATCGAGCCGTATGTGGTCTGGCATTGTCATGAAGAAGCAACACTCCTCTAGTCAGCAGTCCTGGACGTTTTCTTTGAATTGCATCATGAACCATCAATAGAACTTCACAGTACGATTCAGGATCTGCATCGTCACCTTTCTTCTTGAAATTGGTTAAAAGCAGTCCTTGACAATCCCAGAACACTGTCAGCATACCCTTCCCTGCTGATGGCGTAACCTTGATCAGATTTCATCAACAATTTTAGAGCGCCCTTGAGAAAATTTTTCTACCCAGCTATGCACCGCTTTACAGGACAAACATTTGTCAGCATAAACAGGAAGCATTTCCTTATGAATGTCCTTTGCAGGCAGTCCTTTTGCCCACAAAATATGCACAACAGCACGCTGGTCTTTGGTTGTACACTCCGATTTTGTTTGTGCACTGCGCATGCGCATGAGACAACTAGCGCCACCTAACGAACGGAAATATAAAGTTTGATGTTGCTGTCACCTAATGACACCTGTAGAAAACACCAACTACATTTACCTGCCATCCCACAGAGCTGTGTGACTTACTCAGTGACTTGCCCTCGTGCCTTCACAATTATCACAGCAGGACAAGTTGACCGAGATAAGATGTAAGTTATGTAAATTCAATGCTGTGATGAAATATTATTATTCCATGTTGTTTCATTCACTATGAAATTTACATCACTTTACAGTTGTGAAATCACTTGTTTCAATACTGAAGAGCAAAAATGGTGCAGAACTAGCAGACACAAAAGCTGCCGCCCTACTGAACTATACCAGATATCCAAAAGGTTTTTTTTTTCCTTGCTTTTTATTTTCGTTTGCTTGCTTTGACCTCTAGCGTAGTCCAGAGACATTACTTCTAGTAGCACTGGACTTAATTTTGCATGTGGATTAGCTTTCCCTATTAACAGTTCCCATACCATCAGGTGAACCCACTCCAACTTCAGAGGTATTTGTAATTTATGTCCCATGGGGGTTGAACCCCCTACCTCAGCATACCGGATATTTCAGAACAAGTACTCTTATCCTTTCAGCCATGCTGACCTCCAATAATAATACAATTGATCCCTTTACACGGCACCATACCTGGAAATGAACAGGCCGAAGACTAGCAAAGGAAGGTGGGAGTCTACTCAGCCTGATACAGGCATAACCTATAATGACTTTATGGAGATGTCAACAAGCTTAAGTTGACTGCTGATTTCTTTGCATTTATTCACACTGGTGCCTCATCAAAGTGAACGAAGAAGAAGCAGCAGCAGCAGAAGAGGAAGAAATCTACATCATGGTGACTGAAAAGCAAAGTCAGTCAAGGACCCTCTTACATGCCCTAAGGTGCTTTGGGCAAATGGTGTTAGACAGATATTTGTATAGACCAATTGGCACTCGGTCACTGATGTGCTCGGTGCCACAGCAGCTGCCTTTACTTCCCAATACATTTCTTGGTTCCCCTTAGCGACTGGGAGCCAAGATATTTGTGACAAATCTGCCTCGATGCGGACTTGAACCCATGACCACCAGATGAGTTAGCCACTATGTTACCATGGTTCTCATTCTAATGATAGGGTGATTCTTAATGTTTTGTGAGCATGTTATGCTTGTCAACCGAATATTTTTTGTTCGCACAAAATTGCCTGGAGCTGCCTAACTGTTAATGCCTCGGTATAACTATACCAAGGTATTAACAATTATGCTGTTCCGGCCAATTTTGTGCAGACAGATAGATTTCATTTTAAATTTGCTATTGCTGTAGGAGTGACCAATGCTCCACATTCAAACCAAATACTTTTTCAACAAACGTGCATCCAAAATGAACACACAAAACAAGCACATATTAAAATAAGAAATTTCAAGCTGAAATAAATTATGTTTTAAACTGACTACATTAGCTGTTAGATAAGTGTTCCCATTTAGTTATTTAAACTCTTGTACCTATTTTTGGCCAGCTCTGTGGCGAATGGGTTGCAAATACCAAATACAATTCATATTCCCACATACTGCATTCGTAACACAGTTGTGGGCAGTTTGGTGTTGGTTTCCATACAATGGTATGAGTGCCAGTCATTCAGAAAGTAATAGTAAACTACTAAATATAAACTTTCCCAGGAATCACACACAACAACAAACATTTAAAACACATACAACTAACTTTTCAACCTTTCTTTAAAAAAAATAATAAATAGATAAACAGTCAAAACAATAGAAAATGTCAAGTGTTTTCCCTTCTTCCAAATTACATGTTGTGGATTGTTTTTTACAATGTTATGTTTGCTTCTTAAAACTGTTAAGTAAGCCACTTCTTTGTTACATATTTGCAACATATTTACACATGTATGACTTGTGCCCAGTTTGGTCACTATCAATGCAGATGATATGCCAGGTAAAGTATGGAACAAAATATGTGACTATTAGATTTCAGACAACACATGTCAAAATGAAGTACAAAGTAACGTATACATGGCGTAAGAAAATAAACAATGAACAAATTGTTAACTCACCATTTATGCCACATTCAAACTGACAAAACTGAAGTATCTACATAGCAATGACCAACTAAGGATTTAACATGTGAACATGTTAACCAACTAACGATATCAGCATGCATTGACAATTAAAAATAATCAGCAAAAACTCAGCAAATTTTGCTTTAAGAAATAATAAACATGAAAAACAATATACGTAATTACGTTTTAAATATACAAACCCTATCACAGGAATAACAATAATGAATTCCAAAAGCTTAGTAGGCTAGTGAAATCATAAAAATAGAAGACAATGATAATACACTGGAAAAGTTAAAACAAAACAAACTGAAACGAAATCACATATTTCTAGGGTTGCTGCAGGTGGAGAAAATCTGAGTTAACTGGAATTTGATGGGACAGCAGGTATAGGATGATATGCAGAGTTCAGTCATCTTGAATGAATGAAATGGGACCAAATGCAGCAGTTACATTTCACAAGAGCAAGGGATCCTGACAGCCAAAGCAAAACTCTGGCACAAGCGATAAAACTCTCTCTACAATGCTTACCTGCATGCAAGGACCAGAGAATGAAGGAGCATTTGAACTGTATTTTCAAAGTGTCACAAATTGGTCACACAGGGCCAGTCTTACACAGATGCTGACATAACGACTTTAATCCTTCCCTATTATGTTTACTTGAGTTCAGTAAGTGGCACCTTGCCGTCTTTGCAGACGAAAGTATGCGAATTGGAACTAGAGCTAGAATTCCAAAGCACAATGTCTGAGCATGAAATCAGAGAACATGTGTTGCCCATACAGCATGATCCCTCTCTCGACCATGCCTTGTTATCTCCAGAGGATAGGATAACCAGTACGTCTGGAACAAGGTAGGCTGCAGATGCTGCCAGCTCAGCATCAAACCTCCAAGAGCAGGAGTTGGGTATCGGCCAGGCCGTCACATACAGGGGATTTGACTTAGAGACGTTCATCCATATCCCTCAGCTGAGTGCTGTATACCAAGTGTCTGGACCGGTATGAGCGCGTACACCTCTCAATTGTAAGTGTCTGGACCTATAAAGGCGTACTCCAGACTCCCCGCCTGACACTGTCTACAGCGTGGATTCCGCGACCAACGAGAATCGGCCCGCCGGAGATATTGCTCTTCTACGTTGCGATCAAATCTCCCTTGACTGAACAAGTAAAGAAATGATAAAAGTAGTGATATTTCAATTGCGCTTAAAGAAGCAGAAGAAGACGAAGAAGAAGGAGAGGGAGGAGGAGGGGGAAGAGGAGGAGGAGAAGAAGAAGAAGAAGAAGAAGAAGAAGAAGAAGAAGAAGAAGAAGAAGAAGAAGAAGAAGAAGAAGAAGAAGAAGAAGAAGATTTACATTAGGTAGGACTGTAGTGGGTGTCTGGATGTCAATGGACTATTGCCAGCCCCCCCCCCCCCCCCCACACACACACTCACAGAAAGAGAGAGAGAGAGAGAGAGAGAGAGAGAGAGAGAGAGAGAGAGAGAGAGAGAGAGAGAGAGAGAGAGAGAGAGAGAGAGAGAGAGAGAGAGAGAGAGAGAGAGAGAGAGAGAGATCCAACAAGCCGATCTTGAACCTATGATATAGATAATATATCAATCTGTTATGTGCTGCTGGCAATCTGAAAATTATGACCTAACTTTTTCTTGAAAATTTATGATTTAAAAAAAAAAACAGTTCAATAAAATATAACTTGAAAGTTAGTTTCTCAGACGCTCATTAACCACCATATACAAAAACATACAATTTATGTTTACACTTCTCAACCAAAAATGAGTCTATAGTCTCGGCTGTGGTTTCTCAACTATTGACATGTTTTTAATGAAACAATATCATTGACTCATGCTTGGTTCTAACTGTTCACACTGTTTTGGAAAACAGTAATTTCATGAAGAAAACATTTCCCTGTTCTCCCTTTACCGACCTAGAAATAAAAGGTTTTATCTGTCTTCATGACACTAATTATTTCCGGAAGAGCCACGGCCGAGAGGTTACAGTGTCCACTTCAGGTTTACAAGGTGCCAGGTTTGATCCCAGCATAGGGTTGGGAACTCTTCCAAGAACCATTGGTATCGAACGGTATCACAAATCCTCCTGAGTTATGAGTTATGAGCTAAGAATTGACATCATTGCACTCAGGACATTCCCACATGCGTTGCGCCCCCTTGGTCAATAGTCAGCGAAGAGTCGTACCACTAATCGTTCCAACCGCCATCTGATTTAATGTTCCTCTTGTCTTCCCTCTCAGTTTTAAGATTCGTCCAGGACCCCTGCCGATCCCCAGCCATATCATTCTCTCCACGTACTGGTTTTCAGTCTGTTCCACCACTTGCTCCACCTGGTCCCACAGGTGTCCGACCACCTCTCCTTTGTCCATCGATAATCTACCACAAAGAAGTGCATTCCCTGCCAGCCTGTTCATTCCCCCACACAACCAGGGCAGAAAATCCATATAATTCTCTTTGACCTCTGAAGTGAGGCAAACCATTCCACAGGAAATATTGCTGTTGACGACAAAAACAAAACCCGCCTGATCTCTTGGGTAATGAGACTGGATACCTAGCCTTCTTGGATAAGGGTGAAAAAAAAAAGGCCCCCTAGTACAAGTTGTGCAGGCTAAAAATTGCAAAGAGTAGGCCATAAGATTGCTGCCTTGGCAAAATTGTTTAGAAAGAAAACCTACCTACAGGTAGATCAGCCCATGACCTTGGATGGAACTGTCTGGAGGAAGCAAACCTTTCACCGAAGTCGGCGTGCCGAAGTCTGACACACTGATCTTTGAGTGCACAACAGGGTGTGATGCACTCCCCTCAATAAAGGAATGAAGAAGGAACTATGTCTGACCCAGACAGTTGAAATGTCAACATGTGTTTTAGTTATTACATTACTTTCATTGACCAAGATCATATTTACTGAACTATATTCTGTCCCAGATATTAATTCTGTCTCCAGCAAAACACTATGTTTGATAGGCTGTTCTTTATGTGCACAAATCAACATGTGTGATTGACTATTCTTTATGTGTAACAATCACCATGTCATATGAGATTGGCTAGGCTTCATTTGTAACAATCACCATGTCATATGAGATTGGCTAGGCTTCATGTGTAACAATCACCATGTCATATGAGATTGGCTAGGCTTCATGTGTAACAATCACCATGTCATATGAGCCTGGCTAGGCTTCATTTGTAACAATCACCATGTCATATGAGCCTGGCTAGTCTTCATGTGTAACAATCACCATGTCATATGAGATTGGCTAGGCTTCATGTGTAACAATCACCATGTCATATGAGATTGGCTAGGCTTCATGTGTAACAATCACCATGTCATATGAGCCTGGCTAGGCTTCATTTGTAACAATCACCATGTCATATGAGCCTGGCTAGGCTTCATGTGTAACAATCACCATGTCATATGTGCCTGGCTAGTCTTCATGTGTAGCAATCACCATGTCATATGAGCCTGGCTAGTCTTCATGTGTAACAATCACCATGTCATATGTGC
Source organism: Cepaea hortensis (assembly GCA_963921405.1). Classification (NCBI taxonomy): domain Eukaryota; kingdom Metazoa; phylum Mollusca; class Gastropoda; order Stylommatophora; family Helicidae; genus Cepaea; species Cepaea hortensis. Next base: position 91,285,721 of record OY992886.1, on the reverse strand, counting down.
CTGGCTAGTCTTCATGTGTAACAATCACCATGTCATATGAGACTGGCTAGTCTTCATGTGTAACAATCACCATGTCATATGAGATTGGCTAGTCTTCATGTGTAACAATCACCATGTCATATGAGACTGGCTAGTCTTCATGTGTAACAATCCACATAGCAAATGTGACTGGTTAATCTTCATCTGTAACAATCAACACATATATGATTGGCTATTTTTTTTTTTGGTTTACCAACTAACATATCATTTGTGACTGCACTTGTTATATTTAGTCAGAACATACTAAAGGAATCTGGCAACATATTCAAAAGGTGTTACATGTGGTCCCTGTGGAAATAATACACCTGTGATTTTGTTGTCCTCAGTATTTCCAGTATTGGGAAGTTCCTGTGACTTCTAGAGACTGAAAGAGTAATACTGGGTTGTTTGCGTATCCCCTGGAAGGCTGAGCTTGAATTCAATCAAGAAAGCTGTACTGTGATACAACTTTGATGCAACTTGATCTGGTACTAGACAGTCATTAACTGGCACATGAGACACCCCTGTCACTTCACACCTTTCCTTCAGTATCTGCCATGGGTAAGTAAAAGGACCCTTGCGCACATCTTTAGATGTATTGAGATATGGGTTTAGACCCATCAACACTCCAGGCATGACGTGGTCAATACTGCACCAGGTGCCTGTACTTATCAAGACATTTCCTGGCACTCATCTTAGGCCGTGTCAACCTGGGAGCCCAGATAAACATTTAAACTCCGCCTTGATGCAAATTTGAACAAATGACCAGCAAGCCTGCAGACAAGCTTCCAGCCACTCACGACTGCAGCTTTCTGCCATGGAAGTGACATATGTTGTGTCATACATAGGTCTTTGTGTACGGTTTATATTTAACTTAAAAGATAAACCAAAAGCAATCACATAAGTTGCTGTCCTCACTTGGGATCACCTTGTTGTCTTTATCATTTGAATATTTAGTAGACCATCATAAAGTAAATCACTGATTAACAATTAATCTATAACAAAGGGATCTATCTCTGAGCCGCCTGGTTGATTATTTTCTTCTCCATCTCCAATGTCACCATTAGTTGTTGATGCTGGAAGTAAAGATATAGCTCCATCAGCCAACTGCAGCATGTCCTTATACTGTTCCTCTTTCCTGCGTAATAACTCTTTCAATTTCTCCAGCCGGTCACCCTTGAGACCACACACCTCCTGAACCTGAATGAACTTTCTCAGTTCCTCAACACCATTTCTCACAGTTTCCAATGTGACTGCTTCACAAGGCCCTTTAGAAGACGCCAATGATGGACTACTGCCGAGCGATCTCACATTTTCTGCAACACTTGATGTACCTGAATTGTGTAAAGACTCTGCTCCAGAATTGAGTGGAGAGGCGGAGATTGTGTTTATAACATTAGTTGCTACAATCGGCTGACTTGAGGTGATAACTACAGATGATGCGGATGAGGTACCGGTTGCCAGCAGTTCCGTAGCATTACTAGAAACAGATGCAGGCAAAGCAGTTGAGGTGTTTTCTGTGGACTGCAGTGCTGGGGACGAGGAATTATGTTCAGAAATGGCCCTGAATGATGAAAATGAAACAGGTGATATGACTGATGAAACACTAGAATTAACTAAATTTGTGGCTGTGTTATTACTTGCTTCGCCAGCAGTGGCGACTATAGGTTCCAAGGATGAAGTAATGAATGGTGATGAGGAAGTTACAGAAACAGATGTGACTGTTGTGGTTGTCCTTGTAGATATCTGTCCCAATGATGTTGGAAGCAGGATTGTCTGTCCACCACCTATGGAAGCAGCTCTGTATATAATATTTGAGTTGCCATGTATGTTCCTTGCAGATAATGAATTAGCTAAGGAGGGACTGATTATTCGAATGCTTGGAAATGTTGTACCAGATCTAGAAGCAGACAGCAAATGTAAATTCTGTGAAAGTAATGACCTAGGTCCACTTACAGTTGTGATCACTGGGGATGGTTTAGGCACAGCGTCTAGTGGTTCTGTTTTAATAACTACACCTGGAGGCAGAGGGTACTTTTTCTCTAGCTTTCTCCGTTTGGCGGCACGCTGCCCTGGTGTCATTTCTAGATCTGAGCTGCGTTTGCGCTGAGGTAACAATGTACTGCTGGCCGTCATGTGAGTAAGTGGACTGCTGTTGGCGATGCTCCCGAGGGTTGCGAAGCGGCTGGGCATCCCTGTAGCTGAACATCCAGGCACAAAAATTCTGAATGAATGAAGCGATGTTGACTGGTTTGGAGCAACTGCTCTCAAATTAGGGCCAGGCATGCGAACAGTTCGAACCACTGTAGTTGTGTTGGGTGCAGCCATGGGTGTGACAGCAGAAGGTAATGCTGAAATAGAAGTGACGGATGTCCCAGAATTTGCTGCAGGTATGACATTAATAGGTGCTAAGAGACCAGCAGCTGAACTCTGAGAGATCTGTTGTCCTGAAGTTGAGAGGTGTATAGGTCTGACACTAGAGGTGCTGGTCAGGCTCGATAGCTGAGCAGTTCGTATCCCAGGTATTGATGACAGGGAAACATTCTGAGAACTTGTGGTGACTGGTCTGCTTATAACCTGTATGCCCATCATTGGTTGTAGAGGAGCAGCTGATGATGCACCACCCTGAGATACTGTGACAACTGACGTGAGAGGTACTGGCAATGCCTGTGTGGAGCCAGGAACTGAAACTAACTGTTGAAGAGGCTGCCCAAACAAATGAGATCCTGCCACCAATGGGACTGAAGGTGAAAACAAAGTCTTCCCTTTAGGCACTACTACAGGAACTGGTGTTCCAATACCACCCGAAGAAACAATCTGTAAAAGCACATCTTTACCGTCCATTTTAACAACACAATACTGGGGAGGCTTTTTAATTCCACCTGCGGTAGGTAACTGGGTAGGAAATGGTGCTCCAGCAATGAGGGTCTGTGTTGGCAGGCTTCCAGCGATGCTCAGGGGTAGTGATGGGTACAGAGTGACAGGATTTGGACGATGCACCAAGGTTGCTGATATGGTTGTGGTCGGTAAAATTGTGATGTTAGTTGAAGGAGGTGAAACCGGTATGGTACTTGTAGGTTTTTGCTTTGCTTGCAATGTGGTAGTTGATAATGATGATTTAGCAGCAACTTTATCTCTGACACAATAATAATTTCTAGAACCCAAACCTCCAGGTGGATAAACTATAATTTCTTTACCTGTTCCACCGATTTTTGCCTTGTGCACATTTGGTTTTATCTTTCTAGATTCACTACCATCTGCTGTGTTCTCCATTACCTTAATTCTATCACTGCTATCCGGTAGGGAAGCAACGGACAATGAAGTAACCCTCTGTGAATTAACTGTGTCATTTTTTGATTCAGACAAAGAAGTATGCTTCTTTCTTTTCTTGTTTTCACCTGTGCTTTCATCCTCAGACCTTTCAGCAACATCTTTGTGCTTCGAGCGACGGCGCTTCCTGGAAAACTCATCTAATATATCATCTTCTGAAGGTTCCACATAGCTGATGTGTTTATCTCTCTTTCTAAGGTTTCTTCGTCTGGAACTATTCAAATCATCTTCAGTGATTTCAGGTAAAAGTGTCTCTTCGAAAATATTTCTGTAAATTAACTCTTCTCCAGTCTCTTCCTGTTTCTTCAAACACTTAACACGTCCTTGGTCACACAAATCTGAAAGGTGCTTCAATCTGGCAGAGAGCGGTAAAATCCTGTCCACATTACTACAATCTTTCATGAACTTACGCATTTGAAGCTTTTTAACAACTATAAAGCAAGGTGGGAATGTATTCATAATTTTCTTGTTGTGTTTTACAATATTAAAACGATGGGATTTTATTTGGGGAAGCTTCTGTCTTGACCTACTTCTTTGATTTTGATTTTCCTTAGTAGAGGAAAATGAAATATTTGAGATTTCTTCTGCGATCATTTCTGAATTTTTATCAAAACTTTCACTACTCACATACCCATTTTGTAAAATCCAGCTTTGGGAGTCGCTGTCTTTGTTGTTCAATCTTGCAGTGCACTTGTTAATTACATTATCATAGGAAAGTGATTCACTCCCAGGATTTTGCTCAGGCATTTGTGTATCGCACATAAAGTCTGTAAGCAACAAAGGGCTGTTACTGTTAGAAGGATAGACAGTGGGTGTATCATTCTGTATACAAGATTCTGATGCTGACTTTAACTCTGTGCTTACTTTCTCGTTAACTTCACTTGACGAGCTGCTTGATTTGATAGAATCAGAATCTTTTCTCTTCTTTTTCTGTTTCTTTTTCTCTCTGGCAATGCTAGCAAATGGCCTCGACATGTCTTCTGAATCTGAATCTCCTCTGGAATGACATTCACTCGATGATAAATCAGCTGAATGCAACCTTCTGGATGTTTTTTCAAGAGATTCATCATTAAAAACTTCACAGGAGCTTATGATCTCAAGATCTGCTTTGGTGATTTTTGCTTTGACCACTGCTTTATTTGTAGATGCAGAAGATGTGTTTATAGTTTCAGTCCCTGAGTCTGTTTCGACATCTTGGGTCTTAGAATTGACAAGGGCTCCGGCCAAAGAGTCTGTGGACAATGGACACAATAATTCAGGAGGGGATTCTGTTGTATTGGCATTTGGCAAGACATCAGTTGATGAACCCATTACTACGTTCGTGGTAGTTAGTGTAGTAATATGGCCTTTTCTATTTGCATTTGTTAAGTCACCAGTTGAATCCATTACTGTGTTTGTGCAAGTAAGTGTAGTAGCATGACCATTTCTACTGGTGTCTGTCAAGTCACCAATTGAATCCATTACAGAATTTGTGGTAGTAATTGTACTAAAATGATCATTTCTGTTGGCATTTGTCAAGTCACCAGTTGAATCCATTACTGTATTTGTGGAAGTAAGTGTACTAACATGACCATATTTACTAGCATTTGTCAAGTCATCAGTTAATGAATCCATTACTGAATGTGTGGTAGTAAGTGTAGTAATATTACTATTTCTGTTGGCATTTGTCAAGTCACCAGTTAATGAATCCATTACTGAATGTGTGGTAGTAAGTGTAGTAATATTACTATTTCTGTTGGCATTTGTCAAGTCACCAGTTAATGAATCCATTACTGAATGTGTGGTAGTAAGTGTAGTAATATTACTATTTCTGTTGGCATTTGTCAAGTCACCAGTTAATGAATCCATTACTGAATGTGTGGTAGTAAGTGTAGTAATATTACTATTTCTGTTGGCATTTGTCAAGTCACCAGTTAATGAATCCATTACTGAATGTGTGGTAGTAAGTGTAGTAATATTACTATTTCTGTTGGCATTTGTCAAGTCACCAGTTGAATCCATTACTGTATTTGTGGTAGTAAATGTACTAACATGACCATATTTACTAGCATTTGTCAAGTCATCAGTTAATGAATCCATTACTGAATGTGTGGTAGTAAGTGTAGTAATATTACTATTCCTGTTGGCATTTGTCAAGTCACCAGTTAATGAATCCATTACTGAATTTGTGGTAGTAATTGTATTAATATGACCATTTCTGTTGGCATTTGTCAAGTCACCAGTTGAATCCATTACTGTATTTGGAGAAGTAAGTGTAATAATATGCTCATTTCTGTTGGCATTTGTCAAGTCACCAGTTGAATCCATTACTGTATTTGGAGAAGTAAGTGTAGTAATATGACCATTTCTGCTGGCAGTTGTCAAGTCATCAGTTGATAAATCAACCGCTGTATCTGTAGTAGTAAGTGTAGTAATATGACCATTTCTATTGGTTTCTGTGAAGTCATCAACAGATAAATCCATCACTGTATTTGCAGTAGTAAATGTAGTAATATGACCATTTTGAGTGGCATTTGTCAAGCTATCAGTTGAGCCAACCACTGTGCTTGTGGTAGTAAGTGTAGCAATATCACCTGTAGATGCACAGCTGGTCAGAATGGCATCACTGACAACAGATGCTGCCAGGGTTGTGGTTTCAGGATGGATGCTTTCATGGGATTCCTCAGTGTTCAGACATGTACCATCAGACATGGAGCATTCTCCATGCAGGAGCTGAACTGCCGATTTAGGAAAAATGATGTCCATAGCTTTTCTGATGTCAGGTGACAGAACGGTTTCATCAGGCACAGTTACATCTACGTGACCTGCACCACCTGTTGTCATTGAACTTGAAGGATTAATGGTGCTTGAGATGTCTGTCATTCTTGCAGATGTGGAAAATTATACATCTATGGCAAAGACTGTATCCACTGTAAGGCTTCTGTCTGATATGTGACTGCTGCAGACTCCATCAGACATGTTGATGAAACTTGTACCGCCATGAGTTGTCAGCTGTATTCTGTTCAGTAAAAAGATGTTTTAAGAAAGAGAATGTCAGTCAGCATGCCTCTTTAATTTTTATTTTATATACTTTAGTTTGTGCACAATATTATCAATACCAAAATCTTAGCAAAATGTTTCAGAGTTTGCACGCACATATTTGCGGGGAAAGACTGCCACACAGAAAATTATCTGCAAGAGATTATGATTGGACTTTCCTCTTAGACTGATGTGCTATGGTGGTATGTGGTGCTTGAAGTCGATAGTCAGAGAAGTAATGATAACACCACATATACTAAGTTGTATAGGTATATAGAAACATCACCTTACAAGTACTAATACAATTGTTGGACATAGTCGTAAAATAGCAGTCAACATTGCATCCAGAGATAGAAGTGGATGCTAAGATGGAGCTTTTGACTGTCGGAAGCTATAACACAGTCATCTAATTAATGGCTGATAGTGTTAACGAGGAACTTGTCATAGGCATATAAAGAGTATGCAGATTCGCTCGGCTTCGGAATTTGGTGCATAGTTCCGAATACTTGAAGGTTCTATCATAGAGTATTCATAGAAATTAATGCTTGCACCTGTTGATTGCATGCTAGATTAATGTTGGCACAATAATACTATCAATCGATTACTTGTTGGTTACTAACACAATTAGTTGATTGATAAATTAAATATAGTTAACTGAATGATATATATTGTAAAGAACATTAATAAGTTATAAATGTTAATTAATTAATTATGTGCCATGCTGGAAAGCGTGGGCGGTCATGACTCGCCATTTCACTCGATCACCAGAGTCATGGATCAGCTCAGTGTTCCTGTCTCGACCATGCCATGTGGCCAAGCCATCCAGGTATTTACTTCTCGGTCTTCCCCTTGGTCTGTTCCCTTCGATCTTGCCAGTTGTCACTAAGTTCTTCAATCCATTTCTTCTCATAACATGTCCACAAAATTTTTAATCTGTCTTTAAGCGAATCATAATGAACTAGGCACTTTTAAAGAATGTAGTTTGCCGTTGCTTTCCTTCTTGGCAGTGACCATACTGGCCGGTGACCATAGCCATTGTCTCACGAAAGAGATCTTCTGTCTACCGTCGCGAAACTTGAGACCATAACGAACAACTATCTGTCGGCTGCTTTCAAAATTTCATCCATCACCTGCCTTCCGTGGCTTCTTTTAAACACTTCCAATAAACGAATACGAAATAACACCACATAATAACACTAAAACAGCATCGTCCCGAAGAATAAACACGTCATGGTGTCGTAATTTTACCGGAAGCCTCAGAAAGAAATGTTAATTACTACCATCATGTTGCATCATTTAATTATATTCAAATGCATTAAAAGAACTGATTTAATTAAATTGTGAGTTATTAATTTAAAAGAATGGGGTTCCTTATATGGATAAGATAATATTATTTATTTCATTATTTCATTAATTGATTGTTTATAGATAATGAATTATAATAGAGATAGTATTACATAAACAAGTTATAACATATAACAATAAGAAGAATAACATGTGTTTAGTAATGAAGATATAATGAAAGCCACTATATTTTGAGCATAATGGTTGATAATGAAAGTATAAAATGTACGTGGTGTAGTTTTCATCCCACAGGAGCGGAAATTGTGATGGAATTGTCTTGAACTTTACTCACTGCAATTATTATTCACTGATTATGAGCTAGGTCAACAACAACAGAGTTGAATAGGAATGGCAACGTATAGTAGTCTGTCTACCATGACGCTGGCTTGCTACATATCATATGTTAAATTGATAAGCATGGGCAGTGGGGAAGTTTAAATCTGCTGTGGTTGACTATGATAATCCTTGCAGACCTGGACGAGTGATTATGGCAATTAGTTTGGAATATTGGCAGGTGAAGTGTTGGTCAATTCATTATGGCCACCATCGATGCTACCAACCGACAACATGCTAGAGTGTTGAATAAGATTGTAGCATATACGTGGAACTAACTTGAGTTAGAGACGAGAATGTACATGTAAATGGAGATATTTACAGATTCTTGTCACCTTCAATCAATTGGGCAGGAACCACGGTCAAGTCTGGACCTGGTTCTTTGGTTCAAGTAGCACGGCCACACACTGCGCCACTACTAGAGTGTTGTTAGGGGTTGTGTTTGTTGAATTGTTTTTGTTAACTTGTAACGTTGGGTAATTGGGCTAGTTTAAATGAAGTGTATTTTGTGATTAGCCTAATAGATTGTGAAAATATGATACGAGTTGTCAAGCTTTGCGTTCTACTGGTGCACAGTTTGAGTTGTTCAGAGTTTGAGTTGTTCAGAGACAAAGAATGACAGTTGCATATAACCAAGTGTAATATTGAGATGGGCACACCTGAGAGTTGCGGCACTCAAATATAATGGTTAATATTCAATATAAAGTTCACGGAGTTAGAGGCGAAAGGAATCAATGAAAAAACTCAGTCAACACTCAGATAATAACATGTGTACTGTATGTAAGTATGAACGGACTGGCATGAGAAGAACTGTTATAATATAAAAGTCTGGTGTTAATGGCTCCATCTGTCAACCCGCTATCTACTCCATGGCAATTGTAAACAAATATGGCATCAATCACTTCATTCCATCAAAATTAACAGGAATGTCACACACATGTTAGGAAAAGATTGGTTTTAATATGTAGGATTCAAGGACCGTCTTAGAGTCGAGTAAAGGACAAGGAAGGAACTAAAAGAGATAAACTGAATAAGGTATTGATGTGAAATCACAGAGGATTTATTCTCTGTTGAGGGTATAGTATATGTTGCATATCCCTTACAGGACGTAGCAGTCAACACCAGGATTTTTCAGCTGCTGTTGATGTACTAGGCAAGATTACGCTCAGTAGTTTGCCACTGCTTTCTGAGCGACTGGCTCACATACCCCGTAAGTTACCAATGTGCCGAGAACCCCTACAAATTCTTGTGCAGCTTACATTACTCACAAGAATATACAAGATTACAGAGAAAGACATTAATCCCTGAGCCAGGGAGAACGGCTGTTGAGGGATTAAAGTGAAAAAAGAAAAGATATCAACTCCACTAATTATTACTCTAAGCAAACAGTTGTTAACTGCTGGGACTTTTCTGCAACCTCACAGCATGCAAGTTTGTAATAGCCAGCAGACTTCACAACAGTGGCAATAATGGCTGGTCTTTTCTTTGTTAGCGGTCAGACAGGTGTGCATCTTGGGGAACAGTGGGCGAGGGGAGGGGTGGGTCGGAGTGCCAGCGGAGCAGTCAGACTTGTGCAGAGTTATAGTCACATTGGGCCGGGAGTGCAGGGAGTGGCCAGCAGGGGCCACAGAGGTGGAAGTCCAGCGGCTAATTCAGGGTAGTGCTCACCCGGGTGATGAGATTGTCTACACGGATGGTTCTGTATTGGGAGGTGGGGGAGATGCCTGGTGATTCTTGGCAAAAGCTGATGGTCGACGTTTGGTGCAGGAGAGCCTGACGTATGATACCACGGCATCTAGCTTGGGAATGGAGGTGGAGGCGGTCGGTGCAGCTTTCCGCTGGATGGAGAGCACGATACATACACACATTGTGATTGTAACTAACTCGGAAAGCATGCTGAGGAGGGTCAGGACAGGCAGGCTTCGTGCAGAGTGGCTTGCTTCGCTTTGGAGGTCACGGATGGCAGGCATCACCTGGATCTTTTCTCCAGGGCATGCTGGTGTGCTGGGGAATGGGCAGGCGGACAGATTGGCTGGCTCTGCAAAACTTGGTGGAGTATTGATGCATGACAAGGTGGACGGGGTTGCGGCCTTGTGGGAGCGCGTGTACACCTCGGATCACCATAGTCTGGCAAGAATGAGGCAGCGAGGAGTGACGAGGGGATCTGGCCGGCGCTCGGCACTCGGAGGAAGGGCGAGACGGACATATAATCAGATTGCTACTGGAACTATTGGTGTTGGAACTCTTCACTGGCTGCTGAGGATGGGGACGGAGAGCTTTTGGAATGCCCCGAATGCTGTGATTTCGGTTCCTAAATCAATCAATGTCTGTTTCTAGGATTGTGAAGTGAAAGGAGGTCTTGTAATGTCTGCTCAAACTACTACTTTGATCATCCAGCATGTTTTTGTTTTGCACTTAAATGCACTGTGCCTGTTTACAGCTTCTTCTTCTTTAGCCCTCTATCCACCACTGGGGCTTAGGCCATCAACCAACCCACCCCAATCTCCCAGAGCTGTATTGGGATATTTGCAACTTTCCGCCAACACATTAGACTTCTTTCCAGCATTTGTTGACCAAGTTAGCATTCTCTGGTAGTTTCAAAGGACATTTTACAATGATTCGTTTTGGTGATTTCTTCGCCTTTCCATCTACAAGTGGAGCACCACACAGACATTTCTAGAATAACAGCATGCATGCCGATCGGGCCCGCAAGGGAAGGTAAGGGCATACCACAGGCATTCTTCATTATTCTTATATTCTAAGAGGCTTCCATAAAAACAGAAGTGATAAATGATGCTCTGGTAATGGGCAAATTCAAGGAATTGTCACGTTTTGCACGTTGCTTAGCCTCATTTCCAGATAATGAGCCCAATCAATGGGCATTAGAACTTGTCATTTAGTAGGAATAACAAACTGAGAACATTAAAACCCAATTGTTAAATTAGTAGAGCATACCCTCAATGGTCATCGTTTATCCATGATCTGAATGATTTCTGGATAATGCATCTCTAGGGGCCACAATTCTGAGATCCCCTGCCAGCTTGGTGTATGAGGGCAAATGACAGAAGCTTTGCATTGGGCTCCATAAAATTAGCAGAACCCGCTAATGCTTCAGCTAAGGTACAGGGTATACTTTTATACACAACACAACTTAATTTTTCCCCAACATGTGTCCGAAATCACCACATCACTCTGTTCAAACTGAACTAATAACTGTGTGCAACCTCTATCTCACCAATTAGTTAGTTGCATATCCTTTACGGGACATTGCAGTCAAAACAAGCACTTTTTTGCTGTTGTGATCTCTCTGCAAGTTTACATTCAGTAGTTTGCCATTGCTTTCTGAACGACCAGCACCCATACCATTTTGTAACAAAACCAACGTAAGGCAGTCGGCTGCCAAATCGCCTGCAGCTGTGTTTTGAGCGTTTTAAATTAACAATGTATTAACTGATTCAGTGACAAAAAAAAAAGAGTTTGGACCAAACATGTGTACAATCAAATGAACAAGCACTATGTCGATTTCCGTTCACTGAGCACTGAAGTTGTGGAAGATATCATGAAACAAAACAAATAACATGATGACCTATTATGGCCATATATCGTCTTTCTGGGAGGTCATATTTGGCAATATAATATCCATCAGCATGGAATCAGTTAACGTATAACTAAAATACCAACTGAAAATAACAGAGAAAAGAGAAATGTAAAATTCAGATGTACTTAATATGCACCTTGGACATTCCAAACACAAGGTCTGTTCACATCTACAAAAACCACAAAGAATTCCCTTGATGATTACTCCAGTGGCAATTTAATTAAAAATCCACCTGATTTTTCCTCTGCACTTTAAGTATCACTCAGATACTCCACAAACTCCATTGGCCTGTCTTTCCAGATATGAATACTTTGTTCATCTGCACTCTCCACTGAACTCTAGATTCCACGACTCACTGCCCAGTTGTAGCAGCAGTTAATCTATCAGCCTGTTCACTGCCCCGCACACCTGCACGCCCCGGGGAGAACATCCATCATATGCTGACATCTTCATCCTATCAAGCAATGCTAGCCACTCCACCCAGAACATGCCAGTTTCAGATGTAGTATTACTTTACATTACTATCACATTGCTCATTGGTATCTTGTTCTTGTAATGCTAAACATTTCTGCTTTCTTCACACACAGACTGTAGCATCATCATTATCAAGTGTCTTTTAATGGTAATTAACATGTTTTCTCGAATGAGGATAAAAGGTAACAGGAGCAACTTCACTCCACCTGGGTTTAATCCCCCATACACTTTGGTCTCTCCCCACTGGGCAATAACTACCTACCGAAAGAGTCACATAGTGCCTAAACTAGACATCTCTAGCAATGACTCCCAGAAGACTAAAAAAAAACTGCACTTGAAAACCAAATGATGAAGTCTGAAAACAAAACCACAATGACACTATTCTGAGCGAGACGCAGATGGCTTAAGTTAACCAATTCACCACAAAATCCCCCCCCCCCCCCCAAAGTCTCAATGTGTCCTACCCAGCACAAATATCTTTGCTTAATCTCTTGATTCACTGGAATTTGTATCATCCTCTTCATAAATTCCACAATAGTGACTCTGTTGTATAATTTACTGGAATTTGTTTCATCCTCTTCATAAATTCCACATTAGTGATTCTGTTGTATCATTTACTGAAATTTGTTTCATCCGCTTCATAAACTCCACATTAGTGATTCTGTTGTATCATTTTACTGAAATTTGTTTCATCCTCTTCATAAATTCCACATTAGTGATTCTGTTGTATCATATACCACAATTTGTTTCACCCTCTTCATAAACTCCACATCAGTGATTCTGTTGTATCATTTCAGCATTTCTATTCTGTTCAGGCACCCGTTAATGAATGCTTGCAGTTTATAAATGATTGTTTTAGTCATTTGTCGGTTCTGTGGCGAAGGAGTTATGAATACAATTCATAATCCTGCATACTGCAGTCGAAACACAGCTGCAAGCAATATGAAAGCAGACCACCTTGTGTTGGTTTCTATACAATGGTATGAGTGCCGGTCATTCAGAAAGCAATACCACACTACTGAACATAAACTTGCCCAGGAATCACAAATAACTAAAGAATGCTGGGGTTGACTGCTAGGTCCTGTAAAGGATATGCAATAAACTTCTTTTAGTAATTCTCCATGTTTCTGAATCATATAGCAGTACTGACTGGCCATTAGATCTAAATATTCTAAGCTTGGTATAAGATTAACTTCTTTCGACTTCCACAAATGTCTTAGTGCTATAAAAGCTCCTCTTCTTGCCTTGTGTATTCTCATTTTAATATGTCTATTTGTTCCTCCATCTTTATTTAATTGCTACTTCATGTGTATGATTCTGCTGCTTTTAGACCATGAACAAATTTAACTGGAATTGGTTATCACCTTCCTTTCTCAACCCTTGTTCTCTAGTGCTTCTGATAAATCAATCCAAGTAATAATGTTTTGTCACAATTAGATAACTAAACTAATAGTAATTGTCTTCTCTCTTTGCTATCTGTTTCCATCAATCCTTTCAGGTGCTACAAAAAAAAAATTATAGTTTTTCACTTCTGGTGATATTTCCATGCAATGTCTGTGAATAGTCTGATTTGTGTTGGCCTCTTTTAGTACAACTATACGCCGCATACTGGTACTGAAGTCCAGTATACTGGTATACTATACTTATATTATATACTATGTCTACTTTGCTTCTTTTCTTTTTTTTTTAAAGGCAGATATACTGATACACCCCAACACTGTTTCGTTTCTGAAAAGAATTATATCATTATAATGATTATATCAACATTGAGACTGTGGTGTACCAAAAGGTAAGTTTTATATAACTCTGCAGCATGCATCTGATAAGATGTAGCTAAATTATAAATATGGCAATAAATATTTTTGCAAGCTACTATTGTTTGTGGCATCTGCCATCGTGTATTACTGTATAAATAATAAAAGTAAAAAGGCAATTTTATTCCTGTCATGATCAATTAAATAAGTGGTGCTTCACTTATAAAACACACTCACACAAGAATAACTTTCAATCAAATCTGCGTGTAGTTACTATTAAAACGGTGTAATTCAAGCTGGCATGTGTGAATCCTCTCTACTCACTGTGTTTTGTCTGACTGACAATATTCAGTGGCATTCATTCAGTACTGTGAACTGTGTAAAGTCAGTGCGAGAATCAGAAATCCTACCCCCACAAAAGTACAAAAGAAAAGAAAGGCGAAAGCTGGTCAGTTACGTTACAAGTACAAGCAACACCAAGAACCCTCTCCCTAACAGTAACACAGTCATTGTAAGCATGAATCTGTCTCATTATTTCAGTTAACCACCAAGCAATTCATAGCCAAAAGAAGACTGGCAGTTAACCATGTATATACATAAAGATGTGATTTGTTGGACAGTATTTTTATTCCAGAACACGGCAGGAAAATAAAAACATTGTTTCGGCTAAAGCAAAGACAGGATCCACAATTTTGCAACTGCACAATTCAGAAACGGTACGATAATGGAATCAATACCGATCTGTAAAACACAAACATTCACAGGAAACGAAGGCGCATATTTAATTTACAAATCATTACATGAAGCGAAATGCTAAATAAAATAACCATCTCACATATTGCTTTAAAACTATGGCCCTATTTTCATTTGGCTAAAAGTGAGTGGAGCAGACGTCCCCAAACGGTGCACTTTCCTAGTCGGAGCACGCGCGGTATGAACACATCCATGCTTACCTAGGGTTCTTCAGAAAAGCCAAAACATCCTCTATATTTCTAAATCCCACTCAGCCGTGAGGTAGTAGACATTGTTTCCGATTATATATGCCTTTTTCCGACTCAGGTGTTGGAGAAATTCAAGGAAATGGTTTACATACACACCGACAGAACATGATCCGCGAAAAGCAAAATTGTGGCCCGGAAAAAGTAGAACAATTTGCAGAGGAGCGACATCTAGCGAATGGTTTTGTTCTACATGGGAGATAATTCAACAGCTGTGAATGTGTCACGTGATTTTGTTCTGTTCTTCCGATTTTGTTCTATTGCTATTATTACATGTCTGGCAAGCCTTTGTTTTTAAACTCCTGTGATCTGAAAGATCGTTTTTTTATGTTGGTCTCTCCCGCCTTAAAATAACTGATTGATCTATTGCTGACATTGAAAGACATCCTTTCTGCCACTATAAGACAAGATGTCTGACAAAGAGACAGATACCGATGCAATCCTAACGGCGGGATAGTTTTCGCGCCAACGGGAGTTTAAATATGTGACGGAAGGGGAGATAATGTGTCAATTGGATGCTCTTTGTATAGTTGCAATGTCCTGTCAGCTCAATTATGGAATGAAGTTCTTGAGCATCAAAGGGCGTTTAAAGAGAAAGAATTACACCGGGTGTTATCTCATATGGTTTAGTCTCTTTCCGCAGAGCGGCCTGCCGAAAGCGTCACAGAAAGTACGAAATCCGTAGCTCCAGAGACGACCCCCAGGAATATAAAAATTGCACTCGTCAACCGAACGACGTAGGCGAGAATCCAACACACAACCTTCGGAGCGCGAGGATGCGGCGTAACCGGTTCGCCATGGAGACGTTTGAGCATGTCACTCGTCCATTCCCGATTTGAGACCTGCTGATTAACTTATTATTGGGAAAATAATGGTCTGGTTTCCCATTGGAAGGGCCGAATGTAAGACAGGCCTGCGTGCCCAATTTGTTACCCTTCGAAAATAAAGATTGTTCGTTCGTTCGTTTAACATTTGTGACTGCCGCCCGCAATTCCCATATGTAAAGATAGCCCTGCTGTGTTTATGTGCAGAGATGGCCATTTTTTCCGGTTGGTACTATCTGCTGTAAATTACGTTTGCCACACGCTTGAGTACTACCCGTTCTCTATTATCGGGAGAAGTGTTTGCTAGCTGCCTTCATCGAACTTAGATCATGACATTTCTCATATTCTACAATACTTTAGACGTCTCGACTCCGGCTCAAACGATGAAACTATTGAAACTGCCTCCGGTTTCGAGTTTCGGTGTCTCTACGCCGGCTTCCAAATGGATTTGTGTGTCTCAGAAAATCAAAATAATATTTTCCCGTAGTGAATTTGAATAACGAAGACACAAACAATAGATTGCATGATTTATTGCCTGGCATATTTCGCTGCATCTCGTCAGATACATACTGCAGAAATCACACAAAATAAAATAAAGTAACTAGATAAATCCTTCAAGCTGAAATATTAACATATTCGCACATTAATTTCAATTGTCTACCAAGGTAATTTTAAGCTCACTATCGTGTAGATCTATGCAGATTAACCATAATGGCTTCTGCGATCTTTACAAGCGACTATTTTGTATGTTAAACAACACACGAAACGCATTTTCTTTATAATCACGTGGCTGGTTTCTAAAATGTGCCAAGCAATCGATGACATTGGAGGTTTGTGGTGTGTCGGTTTGGCTAAGTTCCCATCTTAGAAGAAATGAGATCCTCAGACATTAGAAACTTGGTCTTCTACCGTCCTTATGTGGACGATATAATAATTATCACCACGGACGATCTACAAGCAACATTGCTCCAGGCTACAATGAACCAGGCGCATAAGAACATCTCTCTATCTCTATTCATCATGTGCCATGCCGATAAGCGTGGGCGGTCATGTTTTGCCATTTCACTCGATCACCAGAGTCGTGGATCAGCTCCGTGTTCCTGCCTCGACCATGTCACGTGGCCAAGCCATACAGGTATGTATTTCTCGGTCTTCCCTTTGGTCTCTTCTCTTCTATCTTGCCAGTTGTCACCAAGTTCTTCAATTCATTTCTTCTCATAACATGCCCAAAAAACCTTTGACTGTCTACGTCTAATGTCCCTAATCAGTTTACGATCTTTATTTGTTTCTTGAAGGACTTGTTCATTGGTTTTTCTGTCTGTCCATGGTATTCTTTGAATTTTCCTCAGAAACCACATTTCCACAGCCATCAGATGTTTTTCAGCTTGTCTGCTCATTGTCCACGCTTCACATCCATACAAAAGTACAGGTTCTATGTAGCACTTCAACACTCTTTTTCTCGTTTCATTTGATATCTTTTTATTGGTCAGTATGATTTTCATCTTGCAAAAGTTGCCTTCGCAATGGCAATTCTTGATCTAATCTCTTCAAGGCATCTCCCATCAGATGTTATGACTGTTCCGAGATAACTGTACCGATTAACTTGCTTAAGAATATGCCCATTTACTCGTATATCACATTATGGTATTTCCTTCTTCCCAATGACGACCATAATCTGTGTCTTCTTACTATTCAATTCTAACCCTAGTTGCTCACTGTGCAAGAACCGCATCTACTAAATGTCGCAGTCCTGTTCATTGCAAAATCTCCGTGGTGTGGCTCATTATACTAATTGTTCGATGTTTATCACATTCCAAGGCTCTTGATTTCTTCGGGATTGCAAGTCATGTACATATAGAATTATATAATTCAGGAGGTATATCTCCAATATCATATATTGCGTTTTCTCTATCTATGGAACACAAATACAACGAAGTGCTACCTTTCCTAGATATTCTAATGAGACGTAGAGGAGACGGCACATTTCAAAGATCGGTGTACCGCAAAGAAACATGGACTGGCCATTACTTAAATTTTCAGGGCTTCACACCTGTCCAGTAGAAACGGGGCTTAGTAGGGACCCTGTTTGACCGTGCTAAAAAAGATATGCACCCAAGACACATTGACAAAGGAATTTGAAACTCTGAAGAATGTCTTAAACCTGAATGGGCACTCCACGGGATTTATAAAGCGCCATTGCCAACAGCCGAAACCAAAACCCGAGGAAACTACAGTCCCTACTCAAGGTATTCATCCAGCTAACCTTTCGAGGGGATGACGTAATGCAACGTCTACGGGACCGGCTCACTACAGCAGTCGGTCGAACATTCTATGCTGAAACTCCAGTTATCAGGTACAGAAGCACACATATTCCCACCCCAGCAGTAAAAGAACTCGTCCCTCTGTGCGCCAAATCCAATTACAT
This sequence comes from Cepaea hortensis, assembly GCA_963921405.1. Lineage (NCBI taxonomy): Eukaryota > Metazoa > Mollusca > Gastropoda > Stylommatophora > Helicidae > Cepaea > Cepaea hortensis. The sequence goes on along the minus strand of OY992886.1, from coordinate 91,267,605 downwards.
TTAACCATTCACATGCGGGTGCCAGTCTACCTACATCGGCAGAACAGGGTGGTCGAACACATACCCAATTGGATTGACAAGATAATAGTGCTAGAGCATTATTTGTATAGACCTGTCGATGCTCGGTGGGCGATGTGGCCAATATCGCACCAGCCACCTTTATTCTTAAGATATTTTCTGGTACACATTTTAGGCTGGATCGACAAGCTTGCCTATTACCAGTGTCTCTCAACATCAGGCGAACCCACTTCGACTTTAGAGGTACTTGTAATTTTACATCCTCAAGTCAAGGACGATAAGTGATATTTTAGTCTAACTGACCCGTGTAGCGGTTGAGCCCGCTACCTCGGCATTAGCACACTGGAAGTTTATAGCGCGAGCACTCTTATCCATTTGGCCATTTTGATCTCATGTTCCATTCGATGCAATGCATTGTCCTTTATATTGTAATATTTTGTAAGACCTGGACATTTACTAAACAAGCTGAATAGTGCATAAATACCTTTGAGTATAAATGTTGTAAGATTATCTTGGATACAGGCAAGATCAAATACATTCAAACGAAAAGAGTTGAATATTGAAGAAGGTTGGCTAAGACGATAAAACACAGAACATTGAAATATTTTGGTCACTTGAAACGTCATGGAAGTTTGGAGAGAATAATGGAGGGGGTCTATGCCCGGGAAGAGAAGAAGTGGAAGGCCAAAGAGAAGATGGGTGCAGGGTGTGGCAGATGATCTCCAGATGGGCGGTGTATCGAACGCGGGACATCTTGCTTATGACCGAGAAGTTTTCCGGAAGGTTGTTATGGGAGCGAAGTTCTGCAAAGGACATGGTTCTGAATGCATATTTTGATGTTAGCTTTTCCTTCCATATAATTATTGTTTCTGCTTTCCTCATATTCAAGCAAAGTCTTTTTTGCACTGTTTCTTATAACAATGTCCAATGTGGTTGTAGACCAGTGGTTCTCAACGTTTTTTTGGCCCATGCACCCTTCACCATATGTTCAGAATGTCACCCCCCCCCCTTTCGTATTTCCTATCTATAACCCCCCCCCCCCATCGGCCCCTACACAATATACGTAAAAATGGAAGCTAAATTTAATAACACATACTAGAACAAGCCTAGACGTCTACATAAAACGTGATTTGCGGGTTTACTTACGTTATAAAATGAATTTCAGAAGGGCGAGAAGTACAGAACCGTAAAGTATGGAGGGAAAACAATATCAAGTAATCAGTTCTTGTATTAACGCGATCTTTAAATAATCTTACCTCCCCCCCCCCCGGAAACCCTAAAATTCCCCCTGCGGGTGGGGGGGGGGGGGTGGAGGTATTCCCCACTGGTTGAGAACCACTGTTGGAGACCTTTTGCGTTTTCAACTATCTATGCTGTATCATTCGCACTACGTCGTTTGTTTATAACCCCCAATTCGTATTTCTGGTCCACTTTTGCTCTCCCTCGTTATTATTTGGCCCTAGTTAGAGGATAGCCATTAAGGCCTTAAGCTTTCTTTGCTGACTGTGGGTACATTTCAAAGCCGACCTTAAATCTTGAACTCTCTTTTCAGAATACGATCTAAATTACAGCAATATACGTGTATATCCCTCCCACCCCTTCACTGATTTCTTGTGTGGACATAGTAGTATGAACTCTACCGCGAAGCAATCATGACAGGAGGTTTCCGATCGTCAGAAGTAGCCCACCTCGCCAAATGTTTACTCCCCCTTACCTCCTTGACACTCTCAACACACCTAGATCATGTGATTCACAAACGTTTTTCCACCGTCGTGCCTTCGCACATCCATCTTTTTACGTATCCCACAAGAACATCGCAATTTTCGCCTACCCACAAACCAATCCTCCCTCGGGGTGGCGAACATTGGACACAAAATGCTCATTACGGGTATCTCGACATTAATAGAACAGTTAAATTAGTTAGTTAGTTAGTCGACAGATCATCCTCATTGCACATCGAACCATTCAGTCCATAAGTGCTCGGATCCCCTCCTCAGCAAATCCCGCAGCGTGTAGCGGCTAACGACGCCAGTTCTGTGTTGGTTTATCAATCTTCTTTGGCTTCCTGCGTAGTGTTCTTGTTTGGCCACACCTCTTTTAATTTGCTGCTCTCGCAGTCTGGCCATTGTTGTAGATTCACAGTCATCACTTGGTTCTCGCAAAAGTCTTACTTCTCGTAGAGCATTCAGAATGTCGGCCTGGTCCATGGCGCGTCCGCCCTCCACAGTAGCCTCACCTGCGAGCTTGTCAGCCCGCTCATTTCCTTGTACTCCCGCATGCCCTGGCACGAAGATGAAACTAATCTTTGCCAGTCGAGACCGCTCCAGAGGCAGCAACCATTCTCTTCGGATCGACCCCTCCTCTATCCTCTTGATCATGTTCATTGAGTCGCTAAGGAAACAAGCCCTAGTGAATGTCTGTGTCTCGAGCCATGTTATTGATTTACTTACTGCCATGACTTCCATGGTCAGGCTACTTGTGGTTTCAGTAAAAGCACCAGAGTCCTCCTTCACAATTCTCCCTCCGGCCCGAGCTGTAAAGGCCCATGAGCTTCTCACATGTCGGACGACCGACCCATCTGTGTAGATGACCGCGTCACCGTCTAGCGAATTCTCGAAAATCAACGCTTGTACTTCAGCCTCAACAGTAGCCGGATTTTGTCTGCATTTTCTGTCAAGTTGGATGCAAACTGAAAAGGATGTGCAGAAGTCTGTTGGCACTTGCACCCACTCCTCGCCAGGTTCTAAGTCCTCAAGTGAACACACCTGTTGAAGAATGTCTTCGGCTTGACCCATCCACGACCGTCTTCTTTTTAACCTGCTGCCCTTCACCTTCCTAATTTCACTATGCAGTGGATGTTGTGTGTTTGCGTTAATTCTGAGGTAGGCGCGTGCCCTGCAATCTTGTATTCTCTCTTCAATGGTTGGAAACCCAAGAAGGTAGCGCATCGCCCTGCATGCTGTATCTCTTGTACATCCAAGAATAATGCGCATAGCTTCATTCTGTATCCTTTCCATCCGTTCTATCTGCTTATGGCTGAGAGTCAGGATTGCCATTGCATACTCCAAAACAGACATGACCAACCCCTCGTACAGAAGACATAGATGGCGCTGCTCACAGTTTGCTGCCGCCATCACCCGCATCGCTGCCAAACCCCGCTTGGCCTTTGTTATCACCTGGTCTATGTGCACATTATAAGCAAGGCTTCGATCAAACCGTATCCCCAGGTAATTCATTGCCTGCGTTCTTTCCACCATCTCTGAACACAGCATTACAGTTGGTGTTGGAGTGTTGACAATATGATTATTCAACGAGAACCAAGTCACTGTTGCCTTTGTTGGGTTGACCATTGCCCCAGCTTCATCACACCAAGTACTTATGCGATTGAGTTCGGTTTGTAGTTCCACAGCAACCTCCTCTCTATCCTTCCCCTGACGATACACTAAAACATCATCGGCATATGACAATGTCCTGCCAGGTCCAGTGATCTGCTCACTGGTGATTCTCACTGTGTAGGCGTTGAACAGTACCGGAGATAATGGTGATCCCTGTGGTAGGCCAGGATATATTGTTGTTGGTTCCGAAGTCCAACTGCCACATCTAAAAACTACTTTCCGTTGGAAGAGGGCTGCAGCGATCCAACTAAGGAGGAATGGACTTATGTTTAGTTCGAGAAGCTGAAACATTAAAAAATCCAGTGGTACTCTGTTGTATGCGTCCTCAAGATCAATCGCTGCAGCAACGGTTTCAGTGCCTGAGTGGAAACCTTCATAGACATCCTGGGCAAAGACTGCTGCATTGGTCCAGGTTTCCCTTTTTGGACGGTACCCACCCAGGGTGGGTGGGAAAACACCTTGCCTCTCTAGTTGGCTTGATATTTTCTTGGCAATTACCTTCTCCAGCAGCTTGCCTATTGTATTCTGCATGGTTATAATTCGATATCCCTGAATTTTTTTGTGGTCTTTGTCAGGCTTCGGCAAGGGAATCAGATAGCTGTGTAACCATTCCTCCTTGATGCTAGCACCCCCTATACTGTTGTTGTACATGTCTGCTAGTTTCTCTAGCTCATTGTCGGTACACCTATTAATGTCATCGTATCTTATGCCATCAGGACCTGGAGCACTGTTTTTTGATCGTCGAAGCACAGCCTTGATTTCTTTCACTGTCACTGTGTCTTCATCCGAAGTGTCCTGGGCCTTGCATCTGTCTGAGGTGACCTCCTTGGCCAGATTTCGGCCTCCCATGTCTGTCTGGTTGCTTTGCTCAAGGTAGCGTTCAAAGAGGGCTTTGCCCTTGTCCTCGTCAGTCCTCTGCCAGATGAGGTCAGCACCTTGGAAGTCAGAAATGCTCTTATTCTTGACTACACCACTCATGCTTTTATGTAGTCGCCAGAACAATTTCAGTGACTTGTCTGTGCTTACTCTTTGACACACCTCTGCCCATTTTTCGCTTTTAACAACCTTGACCAGTTTTTTGAAGTAGCTTACTTTTGTGTGCATCTCTCTTTCTAAGTGCAAGCAGGGACTAGGATGACCAGCTCTGTTCTTCTTGGCATTTTGCCATCTCCTTACAGCACTACGCTTATCCACCCAAGCCTTCTCCACCTCGAAACTCCACCACGGTGGCTGCTCCCAGCTTTTTTTCCTGCCCTGAAACGTTCTGCGCTTGTCACGTCTTATTTTACTCACCACATCTTGCCCTGTACTGTCATACTGGAACGTCTTTACCTTTAGCTTGTGCTGCCTGGTTCTGCCTTTCTCCACCAGTATGCTGCACGGGTGGTGGTCGCTGCCATGGTGTCCTAGGACACCCCATCTACACACTGTAGTGAGTGAAGGTGAAACTAGCGCCAGATCAATAGCACTGTCCTCATCGCCCGGACGGCTTGCTGTTCTGGTGACACAGCCACTGTTGATACAAACCAGGTCGATGGTTTCCAGTGCAGTCTCGAGCTCCTCCCCCTGTGTATTGGATGAAGTGTTTCCCCATGATCTGCCTTTAGCGTTGAAATCACCACAGAAAATAACATTTCTCTCGTGGCCTAATATGCCACTTAAGCACTGCCACTTCTGGGAGTCCACACTGGCATTGCGGGCATAAACATTAACCACCACGAATGGTAAACTGGAATGAACTCTCAACGCTTGTATTTGTATATCGACAGTTAAATTATTCCACGGCAGTGATAATTCGCAAAGAGCAGGCCTTTAGGTTACAGCCCTGGCAAAATTGTTCAAGAAAACGTACCCACGGGTAGATAGAACCCATTTCTTGGATTACATCTGTCTAGGAATCACACCCTGCACAAAAACATGCCGAAATATGCATTCTGAGGTGCATGATGAGACGCACTTCCCTCGGAAGAGGGACGAAGAATAAGACCCGCGAACGAAACGATTACATTGTTCCGTTGTTTTGTTATTATTTGATTTTAATGTTTTGCCTCCATAGGTCATAGGTCACATACCATTGAGTTAGTGACCCTGGTGTCGTCGGTACAACAACTCAAGTATCTTGTGTTGGGCTCAAAAGAGATACATGTTGACGTTAGTTAGGTGTGTTGCCGTTAAGGCCTTACTTAAACTTAAGACATTAAAATTAGCTTGCTAACTAATTGTGACACAAAACACTAAATTCTATCATTGGTTTCACTTATCATGACTTATGCCTAGGTGAAAACCGCGCAAACTACTGCACTACTGACTGACTACTGCACTGCAAAAAAAAAAACAACTTTACCTGGCTAGTTTAAAAGTTAAACGAAGCATTATTAATATAAATTATAATAATATTATTAATTAAACATAAACAGTAACCAGTTTGAAACTACAAATTTTAGTTAAGCACTTCAGCTGCTTTAATTTTGAGACAATAACGTTTCGTTTAAATTTAGTATTTGATTTTACTGTTAGTGAAATTCAAAACAATGTTTTCCCCATGGTGAATTTGAATAACGAAGACACAAACAATAGATTGCACGATTTATTGCCTGGCATATTTAGCTGCATCTCGTGAGGTACATACTGCAGAAATCACACAACATAAAGTGAAATAACTAGATAAATCCTTCAAACTGAAATATACACATGTTCGCACAGTAATGTCGATTGTCTACCACGGTCATTTTAAACTGACTAACATGTCTTTCTGCTTGCACAAGGATGGCTTACGTAGGTTAATTATTATAGCTTCTGCAAGCTTTAACAAGCATCTACTTTGTGTGTTGAACAACACGTGGAAGGCACTGTCTCTTTCAACCATGTGACCGCTCTTGAGCACATGTTTCGCGACCGATGAAGCAACACTGTTCTGGTGTGTTGGCCTGCCTAGGCTACCATCGTCTGTGTATCTTGTCGACCCAGTTCATAATGTGTTCCGAAACTCTGCAATGTAACTGTTGCTCTGTTCTACCTATGTACATGGCCTCACACCTGCATGTAAATTGGTAAATACAATTTGATTTGGCATACAAAGCTACAGGTTCTTTTACTGCTGGGGTGGGGATCAGTGTGATTCTGTACCTGATAACTGGAGTTGCAGCACAGACTGTTCACCCGACTGCTGTGATGAGCCGGTCCTGCAGATGTTGCATTACGTCATCTCCTCGGAAGGTTAACTGGATGAATACCTTGAGTTTAGGGACTGTAGTTTCTTCTGGTTTCGGTTTGGGCTGTTGGCAGTGGCGCTTCATAAATCCTGTGGAGTACCCATTCAGGTTTAAGGCATTCTTCAGAGTTTCAGATTCCGCTGTCAGTGTGTCCTGGGTGCATATCTTCCTAGCATGGTCAAACAGGGTCCGTACTAAGCCCCGTTTGTACTGGACAGGTGCGAAGCTTTGAAAATTTAAGTATTGGCCAGTCCATGTTTCTTTACGGTACACCGATCTTTGAATTGTGCCGTCTGCTCTACGTCTCATTAGGATATCTAGAAACGGCAACGCTTCGTTGTGTTTGTGTTCCATAGATAGAGAGATGTTATTATGTGTCCCGTTCATTTTGGCATGAAACGACGTTGCTTGTAGGTCGTCTGTGGTGATAATTAGTATATCGTCCATGTAACGATGGTAGAAGGCCAAGTTATTGATGTCTGAAGATCTCTTTTCTTCTAAGTGTGCCATGAAGATGTCCGCTAGAATAGGTCCAAGCGGGCTCCCCATGGCCACTCCATCAATGACTTTTTTACAAAGTTTAATTGTATGTTGGCGGTACATAATTTTAATAGCCTCTCTAGAATAGCTGATGGTATGCTTAGTTTTAGTTGTTTGTCTCTAATGCATTCACTTATTATATTCACGGTCTCATCTAATGGAACGTTGGTGAATAAGGAGGCAATATCCATGGATGCCATGTGTTTATTATTTATGTCCATAGTATCCAATAATTCCACCAGTTTGAATGTATCTCTGAGTGTTCTTGGATCGAAGGACTGTCGTACTGGCTTTAAAATTGTAGCTAGCCATCTCGCCATTCGGTGTTGTGCAGATTTAACCATGGACAGGATCGGTCTTAGTGGGATGCCGGGCTTGTGAAGCTTGGGTAGACCGTACATTTGAGGGGTTTGGTAGCTTGCGGTGTTAACATCTTTGCAGTGGCCTCACTGATGAGTCCCGCATTCACAAGTGGCTGGATTTCTTTCCTCATTTTTGCATCCAGGTCCTCCGACTTGTTGACTTTTTGATCTACCCTGAATTTAAATTTGTCTGATAATATTTTGTCCATTTTTCTCTGTTAGTCTGACATGTCCATAAGTACTGCACCACTCCCTTTGTCAGATTTCAGTATGACGAGGGTGTTGTTAGCCTTTAACGCTTTTAGAGCAGTAAGGTGTTCGTTGGTCAGTGGACATGTCTGTTTAGAGGGTGTTGTGCGATACTGGTGTTCTAAATCTACAGAAATAGTGTACAAGGTGAAAATCGCAGAGAATGCCCACCTCAACAAATCACTGAGCACTGAAAAGATAACGTCAGTACTAGACAACCCAGAGAAGTATGTGAGGAACTTATCGTCATACGTACTCAACAACATTGAAACGGAGGCCCTTGCATATGGATTAAAATTCTGCATAAAGCCCAAACACATTAACTGTGTTGAGTCGCAAGCACAGTTTGAAATGTTGTTTGATCAAGTCTCCAAGTTATCATCTACTTCTGCTGAGTCGGTCGGGTGGCTGAAGGCCAAAATGGTAGTCTGCCCGATAAAGGGTTAAGTACCACATATCATGTCCCCCACGCTTTTTCTAATCTTCATCAATGATCTCGTTGCTAATCTACCGGCAATGTACGCCGATGACCTGGTTCTATGGAGCACAAATGAACATGCATCAGTGGCCACCAGATTGCTATAAAGAGCTGTAGATACATTTGTTACATGGGCAAATAGATGGTGTGTCAGCATAAACACTGACAAGTGCAGCACCACCCTATTTACCCTCTCTCCAAAACAAAAGGCAGGGATCATCCAGATAAATAGAACACCCCTAAGAGAAGATAAAGAACCAACATACCTTGGAGTGATATTTGATGGCAGGCTGACATGGAGAAAGCACATCAACAAAGCAGTAGCAAAAGCCAGAAGGAAAATAGCCATCCTGAGAAAGCTAAGTGGAACCACATAGGGAGCCAGTGGGAAAATACTTAGCAAAGTTTATCAACAGAGCATACGACCATACCTGGAATACGTGTCAACTGCATGGTGTTTGGCATCAAAAACCACACTACAAGAGCTGGACAAGTTGCAATATCAAGCAATTATAGTCACCACAGGAGGGATGAGATCAACCCCTATAGTGGAAATGGAGAAGATGGGGAGGACACAAGCACTGAGAGAGCGCAGAGATACGAAAATGCTAATACAAGCAGAAAAGTTCCTCAGCTTGCCAGGCCACCCTATGAAGAACAGATTTGAAAACCTAGCTATGGGGCGGTTGAAAAGTAGTTTTATCCACCAGGCCAAACGCCTCTGCAGAGAAACCACTGATCTGCCCACATTTGGTATCCCCCTAACAACTATTCCAGAGCGAACTCCATGGAAAGATGAACATAGACTATCATTACAAATCTAGACAAAAGTGAGAGGAATATTTGACAAGGAAGAACAGAACAGTGTGCAGCGCAGAACAGCCACTCTCAGCTTCCTTGATGAAGAATACCCACAGGACCTCTGGATCCGAGTCTACACAGATGGGTCAGCACAAAATGCTATTCGAAATGGAGGAGCGAGAGTGTACATAGAATACCCAAATAATACTAGGGACACAGCCAGAGTACCGACAGGAAAGTACTGCCATAACTATGATGCTGAAATTGAGGCAATCAAGATAGCAGCAGAGAAATTACTAAATACCAGCAATGGTGTGGTGCTATTGACAGATGCAAAATCAGTACTCGAGGCGCTCCTGTCTGGGAAATTGCCAGTACTAAGGACACTACTTTCTGAACTTAGCAGTCAGCATAAGGTCACCATACAGTGGATACCATCCCATTGTGGAGTACCTGGAAACGACAGAGCTGATCAATTGACTAAGGAAGGAGCCAAAGAAGAACAGCCTGATGTGCCCGTTACATACCACCAAAAGAAAAGAATGATCAAATCAGTCAGAAAGCCACCAAAACCTGCTCAAGATGACTACCACATTATGGACAGACCAGAACAAGTAATTATTCTACATCTCAGAACAGGACACAATAAATTACGCAACCACATGTATACAAAATTCAAGATTGGTGAAACAACCATGTACACATGTGGATTGGCATCGCAGACAGCAGAGCACATACTCCAAGACTGCCCAAAATATATCTTGGCAAACCTTCTGGCCTAGAGAGACGACAGTGGAAGATAAACTCTATGGACCACTGTGTGAACTAAATAAGACAGTTAAATTCATACAAGAGACAACATTGCAGTTATAGACATATTTCAAGCGAATGAAAGAAGAAGAAGATATTCCATTCTACTTGCTTTTAAAAAAAAAAAAAAACATGATTCCATATTATTATGCCTTCATGTAATTACTGTAGTGTCATTTTCATTTGTTGTTGTTTTTGTGTTCTTCTGTGTTTGTTAATGAAGGCTTGTTACCATGACATCCTCTTATTTTTTTTTTTTTTTTGTAATTGAAAATTCGGAACGCAGCCCAACACTTCATATTTTCCTGTTGCTTCTGTTAAAAAAATTGATATGGTAATGGATTCTCTTTACTTGAAACTAGTTTATCTGTATAGTTTATGGGAGGCATTATTCATAGTGCACTGAACAATACTGAGCGTTATTCGCAGTTGCGGCTGGTCACATGACGTTTACTTTGAAAATCGGAAACCTAAATGCTTGTTTATTTCTTTTATATAATTATATAAAATAATTTTAAAATATGTTTTTTGATTGTTTCAGTTTTCTCACCTCTACCCAGAAAATAGAAAACCAAGCATGTCAAGTGAGCTCAAAACTCTACTTTCTCTAAAGTATCTGTCTGTTCAAGACATGCAAAACATTGTGAGGCAAAATGATGGAAAAATAATACTTGGCCAAGATGTGAGGAACTTGAAAAACAAGCTATGTGACCAGGGAAGCAGGGAGGAGTCTGAGAATGTGGAGCAAGCTGGGAGGGGGGGGGGATGTTGAAGTATGGAACAAATGAGGGTGGTGAGTTGTTTTTAGCATTCATGTCTAAAGAAATGCTTCATTCCCTGGCTCAGTTCCCTGAGGTTCTTATTATGGACACTACCTATAAGGTAAATAAGAATAATTACCGTCTCCTAAACATTCTTGTCGTGGACAGCAATGGTCAAGGTAGGCCAGTATTTCATGTGTTTCTGGCTTCAGAAGACTATTATTCTCTCTTCTTGTCTGTCTGTTGTTGCAAGTTCTGTTTCTTCAAACCTCACTAAGGCGATGTTGCAGATGACAAAATGTATGTATCAGGACAAGTTAACGAACACTGAAAGAGATTTTCTTAGAGATAAGAAACTGTTCTATGACAATTTTGCCTGCAAAAAGAGTGAGGTCATTCTGAATTGCATTGAAAATATCCGAATTATGCTTTGTGTTGTACTTTAATGACATAGAGTGTATACAAGCATAGGCATCTGACCAGCCGCGACTGCGAATAACACTCAGCGCGCTGCGAATAATCACTTCGATAGTTTATACTTTTCTAGCCTTTGTCTGTAAAATGTGTACTCATAAGGCAATGGATAATGTGTTTTAACACTAATGATCACATTAAGATCTTTAGATGTTTTATCTCCTCTCATCATATCATCAGGTTCCTCTTTTACCTTGCAGTAGGCTACATATATATAGGCTTCATATATCGAGGTTCCAATGGTCTCTGTAATTCCCTCTATCCATTGTTTACGGGGCCAGCCTCTTCCTCTGCTTCCATCTGGTCAATGTACAGCAATGTACAAGCAAGTACATTGCTTGTTGAGGTATACTGTTAGTTGGTAATCTAGTTATATGGCCAAACCATATAACCTGTTGTTTTCTGATAAAATTTAGCGCTGCTATAACCCCAACTTTAGTCCTGATTTCTTAATTTCTGATTTTCTCTCATCTTGATACATTGAGTATTCTTCTCAGGAATCTTCTTCTTCTTCTTTTCGTTCATCCAGAGTGTTTTTTCAGATGTGATTGCGGTGTGTCTGTTATGCGCCCTTGGGCCGAAACCCGTAGGCCAACACATCCGACTATAGCGTGCTTTTTTGTCCAGGTAGCATTCCTGGGAGACTCTCACTTTTATGGTGCCATCTACAACCCAGCTGGCCAAGGTTGAACGGTCGAAGACAATGGTCATCCCTCAAAGGAAGGCAGGGACAGTCCATAGCATTTTCCGCCATCCAAGGTTGCTTCCATAGTTGCAGGGCCGACACATAGCGCACTGGTTCTGGGCTCACTGAGGGAATCGTCACGTCCTGCTCATGGCTGCTTTAAATCCTCACTTCAATATATTGGTCATTTCGTTTGCCCCGGGCCATTCCCGCACAAACCAGACAGGTTTGCAGACGTTATCCACTCAGCGAGTTTTCGGACATGTGCTTGTCGTTGCGCCCGTCAGAGCTGTTCCAGGCACGACAGACATTCGGAAAACTACCTAGTCAGAGCTGTTCCGAACAAGAGCGGCATTCTGAAACTAGGTAGTCAGAGCTGTTCCTAGCACGAGAGGCATTCAGACGAGACATTTCACTCGGACGTAATTGCGTAGTGTCAATTTTTAGTTTGCCACCCGTAGGACGACACTTCCGACTTCCGGCGGGCATTTTTTAATGAGGTTAGCCTTCCTCTGGTTTCGAGGCACGTTAGACTGTTGTGATGTCGCCAACATCTTAGCTGGTCAAGATAGAACGATCAATGACATCGCGGTCTGTCCTCAAGGGAAGGCAGGGGCAGACCATGGGCATTCCCCTCGCTATCCAAGGAGGCTTCCATAATTGCAGAGCCGGCACATATTGCTCTGAGACTGGGCTCACCCGAGGAGTTGCCACGTCCTGCTCATGGCTGCTTTAGTTCCTCACTTCCATGTGTTGGGCATCTCGCTTGCCACTGATCGCTCAAGCACACACCAGGAGCGGTCAGACTGCGAGCGACATCCACTCGGTAAGCTTTTGCTTTTGACTTCAGACCACGCAATAGGTTCGCTCGCCGTGCGTTCTATTTCGTGTCATTGGGACGTTCTTCCACTTTTGTCTACACTCTCTATGAGTTAGATACAGACAGTTTTCGTTACCATTTCCTTCGACTGGGGCACTTTTCTGACTTTTTGTACTCGCTCACGAGGTAGGCTACATGTGCTGCTGGCTCAACACCTTACCTTTGTGCAGCAGTGAACGAGAAACGGCCTGGCCCTCTCATCCGGGAATCTCTCATATCCCTCAGCTGAGAGCCTTCGAACATGTATCAGACCTGAGCATGTAGCTTGCTCAGTATCACGCCTCTATTTTTCGGTAGCTGGGTATCGGCCCGGCTCTCATATCCGAGGGTTTGTGGCTTAGAGGTGTTCAGCCACAGCCCTCGACAGGGAGCCTTAAGAGTTTTGTCCGGACCAAGAACTTCTGCCTTCGTGCACCTGATTTAAATTTTTGACTGCTATCCTCAGTCTACCTGCAGAGCAGCAGGTTGTGTCTCTCTTAGTCTGGTCCCTATCCCATAAGCTGTCCGATATGTAGTTTTTCATCCATCGGCAAGCAAATGGGGTCGATGGGACACGTAAGCTCCCCCACCACGTCAAGGTGGAGACACATCGGGGGAGCTTCTCAGGAATCTTATTTCTGTTGTGATTTTTCTTTTCTTTTTTTCTGTAATTGTCCAGGTTTGGCATTGGTAGCATAGAGTGGTAGGAAGATTGTGTTGTATAGTACTTTCTTAGTGGCTATTGATACATGTTTGTTCTTTAGTATTGGTGCCATTTGTCCAGTGAGTTGGTTTGCCTTATTGCATCTATTTTCGATCTCGTCTGCTAATTTGCCATTGGATGATATTATACTCTCTAGGTACTTGAAGCTCTTTACTTGATTCAGGGGTTTTCTTCTAGATGAATATTTATTGCGCTTCTTTGGTTACAGTCATTACCTCTGTTTTACTTGTGCTAATTTTCATGTTATGTTCTATTCACACTTCGTTCCGACTATTTAGGTGGTCTTGTAATTTTGATTCTGATTTTGTTAGAATGTTTTATACGTGTAGCTATTCCCCCAAGCCACTTGTAAGCAATCATATAGCATGCACTGAGATGACAGCACATAGATTAAAGTAATATGAAAAACAAACTAAATAGAGATTTTATGTTGATTGCATGGGCTTGTTAGGTGTGAATCCAATCAGCATGTGATGAGCATACTTGGTTAGCATCCACATTCTTCATTATCTGCTGAGAGAAAATTGAGTGCTGGACTTTTTATAGGTCACATGAACACAAGTTTGGTCCAGAATTATAAAAGTGGGTTTCAGAAAATGTTCTGGGAACTTAAAAGCGACCAATATCGTCTTCTTCTGCGTTCATCCGGAGTTTTTTTTACGTGATTGCGTTGTGCATGTTTACAGCAGAGCTGCGTTCTTGCGCCGTTAGGCCAACACATCTGACTTCTGCGGACATTTTTTGACCGGGTTAACCTTTCCGGGGAAAAGCGACCAATATGATACTGACTACATGACTCATCAAGTGCTGATTGGTCTATGAGGGGAAGTCAATAAGTAAGTCACAAATGGCTGTAGAAAAATAACTAAATTTGATAACAACTTGAAACTAGTTTATTTTTATACATACATTGTCCCTTTATTTCAACATAATTTGCACCAACATTGATGCACTTATCCCATCGTTTTATCAGTCCTCTCAAACCGACTGCATAGAACTGCGTGCTCTGTTTTGTAAATTACGTTTTCACTTCATATTCAACTTCGGCGTCATTCGCGAAATGTCTCCCTCCAAGGTGGGTTTTCAATGGACCAAAAAGGTGGAAATCGCTAGGGGCTAAGTCGGGGCTGTAAGGTGGATGTTTCAGAACTTCCCACCTGAGTTGGTTAATTTTCTCCTGAGTTAATCGAGCCATATGTGGTCTGGCATTATCATGAAGAAGCAACACTTCTCTAGTCAGCAGTCCTAGACATTTTCTTCGAATTGCATCATGAAGCATCGATAGAACTTCATAGTATGATTCAGAATTCACATTGTCACCTTTCTTCTTGAAATTGGTTAAAAGCACTCCTTGACAATCCCAGACCACTGTGAGCATAACCTTCCTGCTGATAGCTAACCTTGAATTTTTAGACACAAGGCGAAGAAGGATGTTTCCATTGTATTGAAGCACACTTTGATTCAGGCTGGTAGTCAGCATAAACAAGAAGCATTTCCTTATGAATTTCCTTTGCAGGCAGTCCTTTTCCTCACAAAAAACGCATAACAGCACGTTGCTCTTTGGTTGTACACTCTGTAAGTGCAGTCACCATTTTGTTTATGCGCTGCGCATGCACATGAGACACTTAGCACCACCTAACGAATGGGAATATAAATTTTGATGTTGCTGTCACCTAATAACACATGTAGAAAAAGTCAGCTATATTTACCTGCCATCCCACAGAACTGTATGACTTAACTTATTGACTCTCCCTCATAAAAATATGGCCTTGGAGCCTTGTTCCCAATATTCCATAGGACATGGAAATGGGGCCTTTAATTGTTAATGTTGACCTAACACGGATATCCATTCACATTTGTAATGTTTGTGCTTTGTCAGAAACTCATCATCATCAAGTGCCCTGCCAGCTGGCATAGTAGTTCATGGCTCGCCACAGATCTCGATCTTTGGTGTTTTGAATCAACTCTACTAATGATATTCCTCCATGCCACCATCTCAATCCATCCAGCATCATTTCTCTTGGTCTGTCTGTGCCTCTCTTCCCCTCGATATTTCAGAAACTAGTTACATTAAATGCTATTAAATATAACATATCTAGGCAAAACTTCTGGCCTAGAGAGACGACAGTGGAAGATAAACTCTATGGACCACTGTGTGAACTGAAAAAGACAGTTCAATTCATACAAGAGACAGCTTTGCAGTTATAGACATATTTCAAGCGAACGAAAGAAGAAGAAGAAGAAGAATTAAATGCTATTGTGTACAAAAGTTTTTATATTCTATTTCATCATCATTATCTAGTGGCTTGTCTGGTACAAAACATTGGCCTCATAACAGTTTTTTTTTTGAAATTTCATTATATTATAAGCTAGATGTTCTGCATCTGTTGCTGTCATGTGTAAGTTATCTATCACATCTGGAATCCATCTATGACATATTCTTCCACTTCTCTGCTTCCCCGATACGCCTTCCTCTATACATGTCTTTTTCAGAAATTCATGTCTCTTTACATGCTCAAAATATTTCAATTTTCTCAGTGTTATTTGTCATAACTAATCCTTTTTTTTTCAAACGTATGAATTTATTGACTTACTACTATGTCAGTAATGCATTTAACTACATTACGTATGTTGCTTTCACAGATTCATGGCAAATTGTATTTACACAGATTCATGGCTAATTGTATTTACACAGATTCATGGCAAATTGTATGGCTTACCAGTGACTGCTGCAAGGGTTGCTACTGCTGCCTGAATGGATGCAGAAAGTGATCCGTGCTGTGCCTTAACAAGTAATAGTTTTATCATCTTTGTTAAATGATAGTGAAGATTAAAGAATAACATAAAAATAGTTCCAATCCTCCTGACATGGGGCAGGGTATCCTTAAGTGTGGTGTTACCCTGTTTGGTAGGCGAGGTATATTGTATCACGGCATTGACCACATGTTCTGTATCTCTCATGAAAAGGTGATATGTAGAGAACACAGTGGAGATGCTACATACTTCTCATGCAGTTGCTCATACTATTTAAACTAACCAGCACATAAATGGTTTATTATAGAATGTATGTCTTTTTGTTTTTTGTAATTAACATGTTCTCCAAACATTTAATGTTGCAGTAAAATGATTTATGACAAAAAAGCATTAGTCTGAGGACTATCTAATAAAAGTAGTTCCCAAATTGTGAGAATATGTTTGATGTTGCATGAAGTTTCCAAAATAAATAAGGGTTTAATGAAATTTGTACAAAAATGCATCATCATGATGCATGTAAGCATGTGTGATAATAGTTAATGATTTCACTCAAATCAGAGCTCTGAATCAAGTCTATATTCGTTTTCAATTATGCTGTTTGGCCAAGCCATTTAGGTCTTAGTCTTTTTTACCTGTCCTGGTGACAAGTCAGACGTAGCCACAGAAAAGGATAGATACAGAGGTTGAAAACAAGTTAAAATATGGTCCAAAGCTTGAATAATAGGAAGACAGAAGTAACCGTAAGATCAATGAAACAGATCATGCTTAATTAATTAACTACAAGTCAATGGTATTAATCTGAGACAAGTAGAGTAATCCAAATATCTAGGCACATGAATAATATATGAAAGATGTATCATAGAGATATAACAGAATAGGATATGCAAATAGTGTATTTTATAAAATGAAAAAAATAATTTTTGTTTATAGAGTAAATCTCTGTCAGTGGAGGTTAGAACAAGAATTACTTGCATCTTACATAGAACCAGTTTTAATAAATGGCTGTGAATTCTAGACAAATAGTAAGCAAGCATAAAAATTCCATTAGGCTTCAGAAATTTGATTTTACCGAAGAATGGTTAAAATTCTGCCAAAAATGAGTAATGTAATTGTTTGAAAAAGGCTAAGACTCAAAGACAGCTTATCACAGACATCACAAAGAGGCAGTTATTATTTGCCAGTTGTCACTAAGTTTTAAGTTTATTTCTCATTTTCTTTATTTTCTGTTACGCCATTGCAATTTCTCATCTCTCTTTTTTTCTAATTAGATGATTTTATTCACATTTCTGTTAAGCCTACATTTTGCATAGCATGTCATTCATGTATTTGTAACAACATTCTTCTGGGATTTAACTAAAAATTTTCAGTGTTGAAATCATGTAAACATTTTTGTGTGTATTACCAAGGTATAAACCAATTTTATGTCTTTATTTTGCCATTATGTTTCATAGATCCCTAGCCATTCAGTCGTATCCATCCTCAGCATGCATCATATGTAGTCACCGCTGTGAGCCACTTGAAGTGATCAATGACCTTCCAGTTGAAAGCCGCACACATTCAAATGCCAGGGAAAGCCAACTACATTCCACTCCAGCATTATCCAATTATCCAGCTCTACATATCCTAAGACCAGTTGTGTGAATCAACATCTTCATAAGAATGGCACTGGGCTGCTAGGAGTAGACAACTCGGGAGCTTTGGAATAGAAGCACCATCAGCAGTATAACAGCAGCCATTGAGCCTTATTCCGCTAGTGCTATTGATATATCCTTGTCACATACTAAGTTTCAGGGTGAAAGATCTGGTTTATACTAAAGAAGTTAAAATAACTAGAAATTGGTGATTTAATTTAACAACATCTAGTTGATAATAATTCATTTTCAGGGCGTCAATGACTTATTTTAATTTTAAAACATCATGAAAATCCATGGCTGAAATTGTACTAAGGGTGTATTGTGAGGCCTTTATGTGTACTATAAATTTAGAAGATATGAGAGGAAACACAATTGAGGGACAAAACTTAAATAACAGTAGATATGTGGATATGGGAATATTCATAAACCAGTATTTCGTTACAACTATCTCATAACATCTGATGGGAGTGCTTTGAAGTGATTAGAACAAGAATCACTATGGCACAGGTAACCTTTTGCAAAATGGAAAACAAACTGACAAATAAAACAAAATATGTCAAATGCAATGAGAAAAAGTATAGAACCTATACTTTTGTATGGATGTAAAACATGGACAATGAGGAGACAGGCTGAAAAACATCTAATGTCAGTGGAAATGTGGTTTCTGAGTTAAATGCAAAGAATATCATGCATGGGCAGAAAAAATAGTGAGCAAATCTTACAGGAAGCAGATAAGAACCGTCAAAATTGTTTGAACACATTATAAGAAGAAATAAATTAGAGAACTTGATGACAGCTGGCAAGATAGAGAAGAAAAGAACAAGGTGAAGGCAGAGAAGTTTGTCTGGTTGGCTTGGTCACATGGCGTGGTCGAGACAAGAACACGGAGCTGATCTATGACCCTGGTGATTGTGCGAGATAGTGAAACATGACCGCTCACACTTATCCTCATAGCACATTATGGTGATAATTAGTTCTGATATTGTGATGTTGACTGATATTTATAGAATACATTGAAAATAAACAAGCATCAGAGGACACACTAAACAAGAGAACAGTTTTAAACAGTTGGCTCATATCTTTTCAGTCTTTAACAACAACAAAAACACTCAGACAGACACACAGACAAAGTTCATTTGAAGAAATGGATGATTTGGGAGAAATCCTCCACCTCCATTTTCTGTTCCAATATTTGCTAATCCAGCTGAAGATGTGCAAATCCATATGCTGTTTGGATGTTTCTGTGTGTTGTTTAGAGTTATTTTCCATCTTTCTATTTTGTAGGAGTGTTATTTATTTCCTCAATATCACGGATACTGGATACTGAATTTAGGAATCATCACTGCATTAGAGACATTCCCACATTTGCTTCATCCTTCCCTTCTCAATACCAGAAATGTTTCCCATCATCTCCGGCTGACACTGCCGTCTAAAAGCTGTGTACCCATGTGCATTTTAAATGGATTCAGCTGTTTATAGGTTAAGTATATATGTCCTGAAATTTCCTTTAGCTAATTCTGCAAAATGGGGTTACTTTAATCTTTGATTTCCAAGACTATGAAGCCTCTGATACACAGGGTGGTCTGTAAAGCTTTTCAATTACTCTGTCTATTGCTAGAATATGCTATCTCTTCTGTTCTGCAGGGGCTGCTGATATGTAATCTTTTCCTTACCATTAACTGATTCAATGCTAAACAAAAAGTAGGTTTGGACTAAACATGGTAGACAATCAAATGAACATGTAAATTACCATGTAAATTTCTGTTCACTGGTCATTGAAATTGTGGAAGATACCACGAAACAAAACAAATAGCATGATCCCCTAGTATGGCGACATATAACATCCTTCTGTTTAAATGAGAGGTCACGTTTGGCGATATATTATCCTTAAGCACTGAATCAGGTAATTTCACTGAGCTCTTGTTATAACACTGTATTCATGGACCCAGTTTAGTTTGCCAGAGTTTCACTGAGCTCTTGTTGCAACACTGTATTCATGGGACTCAGTTTAGTTTGCCAGAGTTTCACTGAGCTCTTGTTGCAACACTGTATTCATGGGACTCAGTTTAGTTTGCCAGAGTTTCACTGAGCTCTTGTAACACTATTCATAGGACCCAGTTTAGTTTGCCAGAGTTTCACTGAGCTCTTGTTGCAACACTGTATTCATGGGACTCAGTTTAGTTTGCCAGAGTTTCACTGAGCTCTTGTTGCAACACTGTATTCATGGGACTCAGTTTAGTTTGCCAGAGTTTCACTGAGCTCTTGTAACACTGTATTCATAGGACTCAGTTTAGTTTGCCAGAGTTTCACTGAGCTCTTGTAACCCTGTATTCATGGGACTCAGTGTAGTTTGCCAGAGTTTCACTGAGCTCTTGTAACACTGTATTCATGGGACTCAGCTTAGTTTGCCAGAGTTTCACTGAGCTCTTGTAACACTGTATTCATGGGACTCAGTTTAGTTTGCCAGAGTTTCACTGAGCTCTTGTAACACTGTATTCATAGGACTCAGTTTAGTTTGCCAGAGTTTCACTGAGCTCTCGTTGCAACACTGTATTCATGGGACTCAGTTTAGTTTGCCAGAGTTTCACTGAGCTCTTGTTGCAACACTATTCATGGGACTCAGTTTAGTTTGCCAGAGTTTCACTGAGCTCTTGTTGCAACACTATTCATGGGACTCAGTTTAGTTTGCCAGAGTTTCACTGAGCTCTTGTTGCAACACTGTATTCATGGGACTCAGTTTAGTTTGCCAGAGTTTCACTGAGCTCTCGTTGCAACACTATTCATGGGACTCAGTTTAGTTTGCCAGAGTTTCACTGAGCTCTCGTTGCAACACTATTCATGGGACTAAGTTTAGTTTGCCAGAGTTTCACTGAGCTCTTGTTGCAACACTATTCATGGGACTCAGTTTAGTTTGCCTGAGTTTCACTGAGCTCTTGTTGCAACACTATTCATGGGACTCAGTTTAGTTTCCAGAGTTTCACTGAGCTCTTGTTGCAACACTATTCATGGGACTCAGTTTAGTTTGCCAGAGTTTCACTGAGCTCTCGTTGTAACACTGTATTCATGGGACTGTGTAGTTTGCCAGAGTTTCACTGAGCTCTTGTTGCAACACTGTATTCATGGGACTGTGTAGTTTGCCAGAGTTTCACTGAGCTCTTGTTGCAACACTGTATTCATGAACTGTGTAGTTTGCCAGAGTTTCACTGAGCTCTTGTTGCAACACTGTATTCATGGGACTGTGTAGTTTGCCAGAGTTTCACTGAGCTCTTGTTGCAACACTGTATTCATGAACTGTGTAGTTTGCCAGAGTTTCACTGAGGTCTTGTTGCAACACTGTATTCATGGGAATGTGTAGTTTGCCAGAGTTTCACTGAGCTCTTGTTGCAACACTGTATTCATGAACTGTGTAGTTTGCCAGAGTTTCACTGAGCTCTTGTTGCAACACTGTATTCATGGGACTCAGTTTAGTTTGCCAGAGTTTCACTGAGCTCTTGTTGCAACACTGTATTCATGGGACTGTGTAGTTTGCCAGCGTTTCACTGAGCTCTTGTTGCAACACTGTATTCATGGGACTGTGTAGTTTGCCAGAGTTTCACTGAGCTCCTGTTGCAACACTATTCATGGTGTAGCCCCACTTGTCCAGTATACAGCCTTTTGAGAACTTTCTCATCTACTCTCAACAAATATTATGAGATGTCTAGAAAAGGCATAAATGCTACAACGGTGCTCATGTTCTACAAGTCATTTATTATAGGACAATTAGACTATGGAAGCATCATCTTAGACTCAGCAGCTATAAGTAACAAGTATAAATTAGACAGACAACAGTTTATAATCACAGGCATGCAAAGGACAAGATCACTTGAGGCACTAGAGGCAGCAATAGGAACCATTCCACTAAAGCTAAGAACAAAAAAACTAAGATTCAATTTAAATTCTAAAGTGATATCTTAGGGTAAAAACAAAACTCAGCATAAGCAGTGTTTAGTTTAATCAGATACAAATAGCAGTTGATAATTCAGTCAGTACTAAAAATAAGCAATGAATAGCATAGTAAATCTGAAGGAATCAACATTGTTAAATAAATTAAAACCTAGCATTGAAATGCATGGGGAAAGTGATGGAAAAACGATGGAAAAGTTATTTTAGTTTAGTCGACGGATCAACATCACGGCACACAGGTGTAACCTATAAGTGCGCCGTTCTACTCCTAACTCAAGCCTGAGTGCGGAGAATCTCTGCTCAGTGCACAAACTCCGTAGCAAGGGCGAGGATTCTGAAATACTTTGAGTAGATTTTTAACTCGAAGTTTTGCCTGGGGAGCACCATTAGGCTACTCTTTTTTGATTTCCAACTGCCAAGGGATTTTTTTACGTGCGCAACAATACACACGGACGTCCAATCTGACTACCCAGACACCAGGGGAAATTTGTTTACTAGAAGTCCACTTGAAAGAATCCCGGCCGATGGAAAATGTGTAAAAATGTAGCCACATTTTTCACACTAAATGAAACAGTTTTATTGGTTGTGCTCAATTAGCATATACATGGGAGATTTTAAAAAATGACACATTTACACCTCATGCAGACAGATACATTAGTCTCAGCATAAAGCAGAAAGTAATTCATGCAGTCATAAAACAGCATTTGTGCATGGAAAGTTTTTAATATTGTTTTGGCTGATTGTACTATCAGTTATGACAAACAGTCATTTGGTTTAGAATTGTTACATTTTTTAAGATTGTAGATGTCTCAAATCTACAGAGTTGTTGACCCTCATGGTTATTTAGACAACTCTTATGGTTATTTAGACACTCTCATAGTTACATATATAACTCTCATAGTTACTTAGATAACTCTCATAGTTACTTAGATAACTCTCATAGTTACTTAGACAACTCTCATAGTTACTTAGATAACTCTCATAGCTACTTAAAATCTCATAGTTACTTAGATAATGCTCATAATTAATTAGACAACTCTCATTGTTATTTTTACAAATCTCATAGTTACTTAGATAATTCTCATAGTTACTTAGATAATTCTCATAGTTAGATAATTCTCATAGTTAGTTAGATAACTCATAGTTACTTAGACAACTCTCATAGTTGGTTAGATACCTCTCATGATTGCTTATGTAACTCTAAAGGTTAATTAGACTAAGTTGAGATTAACAGTTATTTTTTGTTTTGGTTCAAAATATTAACTGTATTAATATATGCTAATATTAACTAATTTTTCTTTGATCATCATCATCAAGCGCCGTGCCGGCTGGCGTAGGCGTTCATGGCTCTCCATAGATCTCGGTCTTTGGTTTTCTGGATCAACTCTGCTGCTGATATTCCTCCATGCCACCTTCTCAATCCATCCAGCATCACTTCTCTTGGTCTACCTCTGCCTCTCTTCCCCTCGATCTTTCCAGTTGTTACGATGTTCTCCAATGCCTCTCTTCTCATCACATGACCGAGGAAAGCTGTTTGTCTCTGTCTTATTGTTGTATATAATGTTCTAGTTTCGTTAGCCTGTTTCAGGCAGTCGTCGTTAGTTACTCTGGCAGTCCAAGGAATTCGCAACATTCGTCTCAGGAACCACATCTCTGTTGCTTCTAATTTCTTCTTAATTTGTTCATTTACATTCCAAGATTCACTGCCATACAGCAAAACTGGTTCTACATAGCATTTAAGCACTCTCTTTCTTACATTCAGTGATAGTGACTTATTGCATAAGATACTCTTCATTTTCTGAAATGCGGCTTTTGCCTGCCCTATTCTGCTCCTAATCTCTGTTGTACATCTTCCATCTGATGTTATAAATGCCCCTAGGTATCTAAAATTATCCACTTGGTTAAGGATTTTCCCTTCTATTTCTATGTCACATTTTGGTGTCACCATTTTCTTTGATATTACCATTGTTACTGTTTTCTTGATATTCAAGGAGAGTCCTTTCCTTGCACTCTCTGTTACTACTACGTCTAATAATTGTTGTAGGTCTGTTGAATTATCCGCCACCAATACTGTGTCATCTGCATAGCGTATATTATTTATATTATAACCTCCAACTAGTATTCCTGGCATCTCTTTGATCTCTCTCATTATTACTTCGCTATACAGGGAGAAAAGATCTGGTGACAAGACACACCCTTGTCGTACTCCTAGCTTTATCTGTTCGTAACTACCCTCTTTATTTCCCATTTTAATTGCTGCTACTTGGTTCCAGTAAATATTCTTTATTATTCTTAAATCTTTTCCATCAGTGTTGATATCTTCCACCATTTTAATCAGTTCATCATGTTTTACTTTATCAAATGCCTTAGTATAATCTATGAAGCACAAATATATGTCTCTCTGTTTCTCTATTGACCTTTCTATTAGTGTCCGTAATGTATAAATTGCATTGTTTGTGCCCTTTCCTTCCACAAATCCATACTGTTCTTCACTAATTTCCATTTTTATTTTCTTTTTGGTTCTTCTCATTATGATTCTGAGTAGAAGCTTAGTGATATGGTTTATAAGGTTAATTGTACGTAAATCTTCACAATCAATTGCTCCTGGTCTTTTTGGTATAGCTATAAATACAGATTTCAGCATATCACTGGGTAAATATCCACTGCTGTAAATATCATTCAACATTTTGGTTAATATATCTACTCCAAATTCTCCCAATACTTCTAATTCTTCTATTGTGATTTCATCTGGCCCAGCTGTTTTTCCTTTCTTCATACGTTTCATAGCGTCAGCGACTTCTTCTTTCAGAATAGGTGGACCTTCTAAGTTACTATCTTCTGTTAATTCTTCCCTTTCTCCTTCATATAATTCTCTTATATACTCATTCCACCTCTTCATTATAGCATCTTCCTCTAATATTATCTTTCCTGTTTTTGATTTCAAACACCCTGTATTTATTCTTATTTTTCTTCCTGTAAGCTCACTGATTTGTCTGTGCATATTTTTTGTATCTTTAATGGAATTTAATTCAATTTTTTTGCATTGCTCGTTTAACCAACTTTCTTTAGCCTTCCCACATTTATCTTTTATTTCTTTATTTATCTTAGCGTATTCTTGTTTGTCATTTTTACTCTGTTTTCTTTTGTCAATCAGTTTTAAGATATCTTCATTCATCCATTTTTTCTTAGCTATTTTGCCTCTCTCCGGTAATACTTCTTTGCTAGTTTGATGAATGGAGTCCCTTAACATTTCCCATTGTTCATCTATACTCTGTATTTTAGTTATTGCATTGTACCTATTTTTCACAGTCACTCTGTATTGTTCTTGCATTTCTTTATCTATTTTCAGAACCTCTTTATTAAGTCTCATGTTCTTAACCATTTTTTTCCCTCTCTTTAATCTTACTTTTATATGTCCACATAGTGGTACATGATCACTATTACATTTAGCACCAGGCATTGTCTTTACATTAATTAAAGCATTTCTAAATCTTTTATTAATTAGTATGTAGTCAATTTGGTTGCGTATTTTCTTATCAGGGCTTATCCATGTGTACAGTCGTCTTTTATGGTGTTTAAACCATGTGTTTCCAATTATCATATCATTGATATTTGCCCATTCTATTAGCTTTTCCCCTCTTTCATTTCTTGTACCTGAACCACAATTCCCCACTACATCCTCCATTTTTCCCTTTCCTACTTTTGCATTAAAATCACCAAGTATTATCTTTATTTCTTGTGATCCAATTTGAGCCATCGCCATTTCTATTTCGTCATAAAAGTGTTGTATTTCTTCATCACTACTGCTTGCTGTTGGTGCATATACTTGTATAATATTTATGTCTATTGGTTTGCCTTTGATTTTTACCATAATAACTCTATCTGAAATACACCAGTATCCATTAATTGACTTGGCTGTTTTTTCATCTAATATTATTCCTACACCTTTTTCATGTGTATCCCCTCCAGAATAAATTATTGTGTGATTATCAGCTATAATTTTGCCCGATCCCTTCCATCTCATCTCACTAACGCCTAGTATATTCATTTTCATTTTCTTTGATAGTCATCTTTATTCTTAGTAATATACTGCTGTCTTTTTTCTTTAGAGTGAACTGTGATGACAGAATCCATCAAACATTACACAGTTCAGGCCAAGCTCTTTTCTGAACACAGAGAGCAAGATATACTTCTCAGTCATGGCCAGCAGAATTGCGGCATACTTGATGGCAAATGTTGACAAAACAGTGCAGAAAGATGTCAAGGAGATGGGCTGAAACATTTGGCGAGGGGGACCTCTTCTGATCATCAGAAACCTCTTGTCATGTTCATCCACAGTGGGATGGACTTCATATTACTGATGCATGGTCAGATCATTAGACTTATCTGGCAGAATACAAATTGTCGCCCTGGAAAGACTGGCATCGCTGCAACACAGTAGTAAAATTGATTTCATTCGTAACACATGAAGTCATGGGCAGACTGGGCTGACAATCCCTAATGATGTTTAACATTTGATGTCATGCTAAGAAACAAAAGAAATTTTCCCCAGGATTCTCTGAAAAAGAAGGCAAGGGGAGGAAATGATGAATCCATAGGCATCCTACAGTTATGACATAGAACAACTTCAGTTTCAGCCATGCAACTGGGTTGACCATGCGTGTGATATGAACTTCACCACACAAAGTGTAATGCAAATTCATGCTGGACTAAACCAGTGTATCATAAGGTGATCAACAGCGCGTTGCCTCGGCCACTGCCGCAGTAGATAAGTCACCAGAAAAACCCAGCCATGGGAAACCCCACAGAGCTGACAATATTCAAGTTGATCATCCCAGAGATGCCCATGGGCACTATTCTGACTCTCCATGGGTGAAAATCAAGTTCTTGCCTGCCAGCAAGAAGGCAGCATGGAGAAAACTTGAGAACACTTTGTCCCACATATTAGATAATGAGTTTAAAGAAACACCACTGGATGAGAAATGAAGTGAGAGTGTGGAAGAATGCTGCTCACACAGGACCAAAGAAGTGAGAATGCGGAAGAATGCTGATCACAAAGGTTCAAACTTTTAAATAAAAATTGCCCCAAAGCTGTTTCCTGCCAAGGGTCAGTGATGTGGTAACACTGTCACATTTTGTAATGTTGTATGGACGGAGGAATAGGTGATCAGTCTTTCCCTCACTTCTGCAGACGACGAGCCCAGGCGTCGAACCTGTGTCCGACCATTCTCATGACATTACCAGCACAATTTGCTATCAGCTACACTTGTGTGCCTGCTAAACTTCTACCTTCCTTGACAGTATGCGTGTGTGCTACCATCCCACCACTGAGATTCTCCTGAGTACATTTTGGATAAAGCAGCTGTTTGTCCAAGTGTTTGCTTGTTTTCTGTCAGTGGAAACCAGGTCTTTTGATGCTAAAATCATTCAGGTGTGTGCCTCAATAGCAAACTAGCAGTGAAGACAGTAAAGAGGGATTTTATAGTGACCTAGATAATGCCTTAAGGATTACAAGAAGTCATAAATAAGTGTCATATTGGGAGATTTCAATTCTAAACTGGGATTATAAAGGATTAAAGGCAAGAGGGCGATAAGATCAAAAACCTGATTGATTGGGGGGGCGTAAAGGGGGTGCCATGTTTTGCAATCTCACTCGATCACCAGAGTCGTGGATGAGTTCCGTGTTTCTGTATCTCGACCATACCACGTGACCAAGCCTTCTAGGTATTTAATTCTTGGTCTTCCCCTTGGTCTGTTCCCTTCGATCTTGCCAGTTGTCACTAAGTTCTCCAAGTCATTTCTTCTCATATCATGCCCAAAAATTTTTGACTGTCTACGTCTAATGGCTCTAATCAATTTACGATCTTCATTTGTTTCTTGAAGGACTTGTTCATTGGTTTTTCTGTCTGTCCATGGTATTCTTTGCATTTTCCTCAGAAACCAAATTTGCACAGCCATCAGATGTTTTTCAGCTTGTCTGCTCATTGTCCACGCTTCACTTCCATACAAAAGTACAGGTTCTATGTAGCACTTCAACACTCTTTTTCTCGTTTCAATTGACATCTTTTTATTGGTCAGTATGTTTTTCATCTAGCAAAAGGCTACCTTCGCAATGGCAATTCTTGTTCTAATCTCTTCAAGACATCTCCCATCTGATGTTATGACTTTTCCGAGATAACTATATCGATTCACTTGTTTAAAAATATGCCCATTTACTTGTATATTATGAGGGTAAGTTAATTAGTAAGTCACAGATGGCTGTAAAAAAATAACTAAATATGATAACAACTTGAAACCAGTTTATTTGTATACATACATTGTCCCTTTATTTGGGACGCAGAGGTGTTTCCAAGGCACCAGGGCCGGGTTATATACTGGCCAAGACCTATTGACGCGTCCTCGTCGAGCGTCCTGGGCAACAGGTCCCTCTGGGGTCCTGGCTAAAGTCAATAGGATCGCCGATTCCTCCGAAGTCAGAGAGTGTCTGCCTGTACGGCGAGGAACCACCAGTCTGCACACCAATAAGCCAGACATGGGACAACAGATACTCATGCAAACCTCAGGTCCTGTATGACATCACACTGATGTTGGACAACAGGATGTCTTCATCCGACATACAGGACTTCGCGTTGGAGCTCAAGCCAACGAACACAAGCAAGCAGCAGTCCCTTTATTTCTCAACATAATTTCCACCAACATTGATGCACTTATCCCATAGTTTTATTAGTTCTCCCAAACCGGCTGCATAGAACTGCGTGCTCTGTTTTCTAATCGATGTTTTCACGTTATATTCAAATTTGGTGTCATTCGCGAAATGTCTCCCACCAAGGTGGGTTTTCAGTAGATTAGCCCCTAGCGATTTTGATTAAAGCGGTGCATAGTTGGGTAGAAAACGTTACGAGGGTGAGTCAATAAGTAAATCACATAGTTCTGTGGGATGGCAGGTTAACGCGAACAGGGCATGCAGATCTATGCAGTCTATTGGGATAAGTGCATCAATGTTGATGGAAATTAGTTGAGAAATAAAGGGACAATACAAATAAACTGATTTCAAGTTATTATCATATTTAGTTATTTTTCTACAACCATTTGTGACTTACTTATTAACTTACCCTTGTACATTGTGGTATTTCCTTCTTCCTTGTGACGACCATAATCTGTGTCTTTTTACAATTCAATTCTAACCCTAGTTGTTCACTGTGTGCAGCAACCGCATCTACTGAATGTTGCAGATCCTGTTTATTGTCTGCAATCAAGACTTTCATCTGCATATCAAATGTTATTGATGTATCATCCCCCAATGATGATTCCTTCCATATCTTGTATATTTCTGAAAATATTTTCACTGTACAGGGAAAAAAAGATCTGGAGACATTACACAGTCCTGTCTCACACCTCTTTTAATAGGCTGATATTGACCTACTTCATTATCAATTCTTATGGCAGCTTGTTTCAAATCTGTTTTTTTTACAAGTTTAACGTCTTTTCCATCAATTTGTAGATCCCCAAGCATCCTTATCATGTCGACACGTCTCACCTTCTTGAAAGCCTTTGTGTAATCAATAAAGCAAAGGTGTAGACCTTTGTTTACTTCTATAAAACATTCAGTTATTGTTCTCAGTATATACACAGCAGTTATTGTACCCTTGCATTCCACAAAACCACATTGTTTTTCTCCTATTTTAGGTTGTATTTTCTTCCTCTCTCTTTTACTGGGTGGCGGGGTAGGGGTATCCCCTATCAAAGGAGAAGTAAGATGCCTCCTTCCCTCCGCTAGCCTACGGGGTACCCTTGGGCATGGTGGAGTACCCGTTTTGTCTCCCGATCAGTGTTACGTGAAACCATGGGTGCAGGTGGTGGATGAAGCTGAAGAGCAGCCAACAAATAGTTGTGGGTTATGGTCTATAGCTTCACAATCTTTTTTTTTGGGAGACAATGGCTACGATCATTGGTATGGTTACTGCTAAGAAGGAAAACTGGCAAACTTCCTTCTAAGAACATTATGTTTTATGATCTCAACGGAAATCAGAAACGTGGTAAATGGGTACTCCTTAGGAGCAGCCTCACCCGGTAGGGATAGTCATGTGCACCAGGTGACTCCAGACCGTCAGCAGGCTACTGAGTGCAGGCTACTGAGTGCAACAGATAACTATAACTGAAAGTAGGAACTTGGAATGTTAGAACAATGAGTGCAGATGAAAATTAGAAAACATCAAAGAAGAAATGGAAAGAGAAGATTAATATATTAGGAATGTGTGAAAAGAGATGGAAAGGGGCAGGGATCATGACAGGAGAGATTGTAAGATTATTTATTCTGGGGGAGAAAAATGGCAAAGAGGTGTAGCCATTATATTGGATCGGCAAACATCAAATTCTGTTAAAGGATATTGGGCTGTGTCAGACAGAGTTCTATAAGTAAAATAAATGTAATTTACAATAGTGCGAACCAGAAATTGTGTGTGTGTGTTATTTGTCAACATTGTCCCTCTACCTGGCAACATATTTGGTCCACCTGTTCACTAGCTTGTTGATGCCTTCTAGGAAAAAGTGTTTAGATGTGGCCTTAAACCAATTTTGCACCATGTCCATTGCCACGTTGTCATCTGCCAACCTCTGACCGTGAACATTCTTTCAAGGGTCCAAACAGGTGAAAGTCCTATGATGCCAAGTCTGGACAATATGCTGGATGTTTCAAGATCTCAAATTTCAGAGCATGTAGTGTATTCACTGTATGCATAGTCATATGAGGGTGGGTGCTGTTGTGCAGCAACAATACTCATTTTGAGAGAAGACCCCAACATTTTGATCGTGTCACAACACAGCTTCCATTCGTTCACCAGCATGTTGCTGTATTGAGCAGTAGTCATAGTTTCACCCCTTTCCTGGAAATGCACTAATATAGGGCTCTTGATATCCCAAAAGTTGGTAATCATGACTTTCCCAGTGAATTCATAGATTTTCCATTTTGAAATCCTACCCATTCATACTCTTCCCTGTCTCAAACAACTGTCTCCATATTGAGTCACCATTCATTCGAGATTTCACAAGGTTTCACACCCTCTGACCATAAAAAACACAAATAATGCCTCAAAATAGTGTTATAAACTTATAAAACGTCCCGTCTTTCTTGTGTATATTAACATTCCTATTGGATATATATAATTAGATCTTGGTATGTCATTAGAAACTTTTATTAGGTATTGAATTGAATTGAACTTTATTTTAAAAGGGTTACAAATTGGACACACAGGCCCGTCTTACATTCTGCCCTTCCAATCACTCATCTTTCATTCATCAACTGTGCATGATACATAAGAACAAATAAACATAGTCAAATGAATGTTGTAAGCATAAACGATGCATATTGTCATGTTAGTGGCACATCCCAACTTCAACACAGACATCCCGCACCAACCCACACACACACATAACCCACCCATACCCACACTCCCTGCCCTCCACAATAACCTCCACACACCCCCTCACCAACCCAGGCATCTCGCACACACCCACACAAACATCCCTCACACACATCTCCACCCACACACAACTCCCCACTCACACACTCCCAACCGACACAAATGCTCCGCCCACCCACACACTCCCAACCACACACACATACCCCTCCCACATAGACACCCTGCACCAACCCACACACACATCCCTCACCCATTCACACATCACCCACCCATACCCACACATCTTACCATCCACACACACATCTTCCCACCACCCACACATTTCACATCCATCCACACATACACACCCACACACATCTCCCACACACATCTCCCACGAATACACACATCCCTCACTTCCCCTAAACATGTCCCAAAACACCCGCCCACACTCACCTACCAACACCCACACATCCCCCACCCACCAACATATGCATATACAATTACCCACCAACACCCACACAAACACACCAACCCAAACACACATCCCCCTCCCACACAAACACACCAACCCAAACACACATGCCCCATCCATATACACTTCCCTCCATGCACTTACACATCCCCCCCCCCCCCCCCCCACACACACACACATGTCCCCACACATCCTCCACTCAAACACTTCTCCCATACTCCCATAATTCTCCCATACTCCCACACTTCTCCCATACTCCCACACTTCTCCCATACTCCCACACACATCTCCCACCCACACAATCTCCCATCCATGTATACATCATACACACATCCCCTACACACTCATCCACATACCCCTATCCATACACCCACTCATACACACATCCATCACCCACACTACCCCACCCCCAGCGACCCAGACACATCCCTCATCTTCACACATATTCCCCCACCCACCCACATCTACAACCCACACACAAATCCCCCATCCACACAAATCCCCCAACTCACACACAAACCCCCACCCATAAACCCATCTCCCAACCCAAACACAATCCTCACATCTAGACACATACACGATGCCTCACATAATCCTGAAGCTAATGTGAACAAACTCCCACACTTCACTCTCTCTCTCTCTCTCTCTCTCTCTCTCTCTCTCTCTCTCTCTCTCTCTCTCTCTCTCTCTCTCTCTCTCTCTCTCTCTCTCTCTCTCTCTCTCTCAATGTAACGAGACCTTGATGAAATAAAGCCAACGACATTGGATAAATCCGAGACTTAGATGTTATGTGCCACCTTAAGTATTTCACATTTTGTATACAGTTGTGTATTATTTTGTAATGAACAGATTCAATATGTGCTAACTTGAAAATTTAAAAAAAGTTTTTGGTACAACTCATGTTAAAGACTAATTGTCAGTTACTGGAGTAGAAGAGGATGTGGAATATATGAATCTGTGGTTCTGTTCTTGCCTAGTCCGTTTCCCCTGCTTGCTTAACTGATAAAGTGCCAGGGGTTTGATTGATCACCTCAGGTGATTTTCCGTATCTGCCATCATCTTATATATAATAAGTTTTCCTATGCACACGCCCCTTTAAGCTGATATATACCTGTCTGCTACCATATTAACAACTTTTGACAGCACTATTTTCCATTTTCCGCCATCCATTTTTGTTTAGTCCAAACCTACTTTTTGTTTGGCACTGTCATTTAAAAAAAAAAAAAACTGTCATTTACTGCCAATATAGTACCTTGCAGTGTATGGCAGGCGGGTCTTGAGCCTGAGGAATTAAGTCCGCCTTACTAATGCAGTCACTGTAAACTGCAAGCTAGAGTTCTCTTTTTGCCCTGGACAGAAAAAAAACCCAACATCACAACTTACTTTTGCTAATTTCTGTTGTTATTCGGTTCCAGTTTGACTACTGTAGGCAGTGGGGATGTGGCTGGTTGTGGCTTTGGCTTAAGAATAACCTTCATTAGACATGGATGCTACCCCAAGTGCTCCAGTATCCCTCCACCTGCATCCCTTAGATGACACAGTGCGCAATCTGTAGTACTTGACAGGATCAAGATGTGTGCACACTAGAATCCCACATGCTATACATATTCTATTTGTTGTTGTCGTGGGTGGGTTTTTAAATTTGAAAATTTAGGCTCGGCAGGAGGCTATTCCCGAAGAGTAAATAAAATAGAGGGAGACATGAGATCACACTGAGAAGAGAATTACACACATATGAATACCATGAGGACGACTTAGAGTGTGCTATAGGAAACGGCAACAAAATGGGAGGGCTTGGTGTGAGTTGGTAGATGGCCTATGCTCCACTGGGGGAGTAAAGAGCGGTAAAAAAAAAAAAACAAGACTATTCAGCCTGGTCGTCTCAATGTCCAAGTGCCGAGGGATCTCTGTCTGTAGTGTGTACAATGTGCATACCGGCTCTGTGGCGAAGGGAGTTACAAATGCAATTTGTAATTCCGCATACAGCGTTTGAAATAGCTGCGGGGATTTGGAAGCTGACCGCCTTGTGTTGGTTTTTCATATAAAGGTATGAGTGCTGGTCAATCAGAAAGCAATGGCACACTACTGAAGGTAATATTGCCAAGAAATCACATACAGACAAATAAACGCTGGGGTTGATTGTCACGTTCTGTAAAGGATATGCAACTAACAATGTGCACGTCTTCTGCAGGACATTCCCATCTACTCCAAGATTACGTTTTAGGCAATTTCATGTTCAGTGGTTTGACATCGATTTCTGAATGAGAAGTCAACGTTTAGGTCCAAATGACCGATGTATGGAATAGACCCACTACCCTGCCGTCAGCACACACGAAGATTTAAGCGTGAGAGCATTAAACTTCTCTTCCGCGCTGGCCTATACAATGTACACTATGGTTAAATTTATTTAATGCTGTTTCACCCTAATTTGAGAAGGCAGATCTTCAGACTACCCCAGGATCAAGTGGGAGTATACCGTCCTTTTATTGTATTCTGAAACCAGTCCAGACAGCGAAACAAACCACGTCCGCAAGAACCAGAGTTGAACGTTGTAAAATCTGTACCATAGAGATGTTGAGGAAAATATAAATCTATACTTGGTTCTTGATTTCTAAGAATCGATGTAGCATTCCAGCCAACTCATAGAATGCATCGGAAGAAGGAAGTCCATACTCTTTGGGTTTATCAGAATGGGGAAAGCTGGAATATTACAACCGGATAGTTGAAGGGAAGGAGAAGCAGGAGGGGACAGAGGGACAATGCTGGATGGTTTGATATCATTGAATGGAGGAACATCAATGACTAGCAAATACACGAGATAGAAGGCTGGACATACATGATCACCAACGCCATCTCTCATCTCATACTGTTCCTCTTGTATCTTGCGGTATCGGGGGTGAAGCACAAACCGCAGGAGAGTGTCCGTTTATGAGCTTCATGTATCCAGATTAATATTGCTCGTAGAAAAATTAAGAAGTATAATCACCAACGCCACATGTATGTAATATAAGACGAAGAAACCATATGAGTCAATTTATTCGCAAACAAAGCTTGGTGATGGATCTTCCGCCGTCGTACTAACCCCACCGACCCTTGGTGCAAACTCATTGCTGTATATATAAAGGGCGATGTTCCAGCCCGTCCTTGGGACGCAGAGGTGTTTCCACGGCACCAGGGCCGGGTTATATACTGGCCAAGACCTATTGACGCGTCCTCGTCGAGCGTCCTGGGTAACAGGTCCCTTCGGGGTCCTGGCTAAAGTCAATAGGATCGCCGATTCCTCCGAAGTCGGAGAGTGTCTACCTGTACGGCGAGGAACCACCAGTCTACACACCAATAAGCCAGACATGGGACAACGGATACTCACGCAAACCTCAGGTCCTGTATGACATCACACTGATGTTGGACAACAGGATGCCTTCATCTGACATACAGGACTTCGCGTTGGAGCTCAAGCCAACGAACACATGCAAGCAAGCAAGCCGGTGCATGAAAGAGATAAGGGAGATGAGGAAGGCCCATACTAATTACTTTATACTGTGAACGCAAAAGAATGGACGCGGCACGGTAGTCCTGTCGTCCCGTGGATAGCTAAAAATTAAGAACACTGAGCGTCAATGTAAACAGAAAATGCACATAACAGAAGAATTCACAAATTAACAAAAATGAATATAAGGCTAAAAAAAATAACAAGTGATATCTTTAATTGTGAAAAGATTTACTTCAAAATAATTCATTAAATAGCAACAAGTGACTAACATGAGTAATCTTTTTCGTTAACAATTGTTAATTGCATGAGTTTACTTACACAAAATAAAAAAAAAAAAATAAAAAAATAACATTATGTAATATACTTCAGTGTTTCGTTATGTTTGGGGAAACAAAACACCCAGAACACAACCATTGGCAAAACTTAGCACCCGTGTCTTCGTGTAAGAATCAGTGGACAGATAAGGCAAGCTACCCCAAAGTACAGCGGGAGGGTATTTCACCAAGGCACCATTACTTGCATGAGGTCGTGATACGAGAAGGCTGTGACAATCGAGAAAATCGACGTTGTTAGATACAGAGGTAAATAAGAGTAGAAAATGCTGGGTAGTCTGGCACGGTAGGCCATCAAATGTCGAATTTAAGAACACTGGGCATTTTTGTGGAGGATCTATACAACCGACATGGCGCATGATATCTCGCCTGACAAAAACTACGATGTTAATATTCACCTACTGTCTTTCATGAATTATTTCCTCAACTCACAATGTACGAACATGATCAAGAATCAGAAAAGTAACTAACAGTATAGAAACAATCAGGAATTGATATTCTTGCACACAACAGCAAATGAAGATACGTTGTTAATTGCATATCCTTTGCAGGACTCAGCAGTCAACCAAAGCATTTTTTGTGTGTGGCTGTTTGTGATTCCTTTGCAAATTTCCTTTCATTGCTTTCTGAACGACCGACACTCATACCACTGTATCAAAATCAGCGCAAGACGGCCTGCTTACAAATCGCTCGCAGCTGTGTTTCGAACTGTATATGCGGTATTGCGAATAAAAAAAAAAAAAATAAACAGTCGCATATAACAAATGTCGTAGGTTAGGAAACCAATAAAAAGAGATGTATGTAAATTACTATTTTTTTTTTTCGCATATCCTATTACAGGACATCGCTGTCAACACCAGCATTTTACCTTTGTTGTTGATTACATCGTATTAAATCTAACGGCAACAAAGAAAAAGAAAAAATCTGAAGCGACTTTCCTTATTGTTAGATTAAGTTATTGTGACTTAATTGAGCAACTGTATCTGAAGATTGACTAGAACAGCACACGTCATGTTTTGATTCCCACTTGCACTACACTTGGACACTATAGGACAAGCACTTCGTTCAAGGCTCTCTCTCGGTAATGTAGTTTGCACGAATCCAGCGCCGCTGTATTCTGCCTTGTGTTATGATGGGGCTTGTATGATCTGATGGATCAAGTTTTTCTCATCGTCGTCAAAGGATAACACTTGAATCAGCTCCGCTGCTGTAAATATTGCATGATACAGATATAGTTAGAAATGAAGTTTGCTGAGATATGGTGTGATATATTGTAAATATTGCATGATACAGATATAGTTAGAAATGAAGTTTGCTGAGATATGGTATGATATATTGTAAATATTGCATGATAAAGATATAGTTAGAAATGAAGTTTGCTGAGATATGGTGTGATATATTGTAAATATTGCATGAGGCAGATATAGTTAGAAATGAAGTTTGCTGAGATATGGTGTGATATATTGTAAATATTGCATGATACAGATATAATTAGAAATGAAGTTTGCTGAGATATGCTGTGATATTTTGTAAATATTGCATGATACAGATGTAGTTAGAAATTAAGTTTGTTGAGATATGATGTGATATATTGTAAAGATTGCATGAGGCAGATATAGTTAGAAATGAAGTTTGCTGAGATATGTTGTAATATTTTGTAAATATTGCATGATACAGATATAGTTAGAAATGACGTTTGCTGAGATATGGTGTGATATATTGTAAAGATTGCATGAGGCAGATATAGTTAGAAATGAAGTTTGCTGAGATATGGTATGATATATTGTAAAGATTGCATGAGGCAGATGTAGTTAGAAATGAAGTTTGCTGAGATATGGTGTGATATATTGTAAAGATTGCATGAGGCAGATATAGTTAGAAATGAAGTTTGCTAAGATATGGTGTGATATATTGTAAAGATTGCATGAGGCAGATATAGTTAGAAATGAAGTTTGCTAAGATATGGTGTGATATATTGTAAAGATTGCATGAGGCAGATGTAGTTAGAAATGAAGTTTGACGAGATAAATTGTAAATATTGCATGAGGCAGATTATGTTAGAAATGAAGTTTGTTGAAATATGTTGTCATATATTGTAATTGCTGAAAAATTGTGTTTCTGATTAATTATCATGTGCCCTTGCCCTTTCAGCCAATTTTATTCTCAATCCAAGGCTATATCCCACAGTAATATAATTCTTCACCAGAATTTGCATTCAGATCTCTGTCGAAATAACAAATGCATTAGTTCTTGTGTGTATACGGTTGCTGGATGACGGTCTGGTAGCACCTGCAGAACAGGCTGTTCCCTACCGGACCAGGCAGCTTTTGAACGCCCCTTAATGTCGTTCACATTGAATCTATAGGGGTCAGACGTGACACGTGAGGCATCTGTAAAGAAGGTAATTTGCCATTGCTTTCTTTCTTCGCACTGACAATACTGGTTGGTGACCGTAAACACTGTCTCTATAAACATATGTCTGCCATTGCGAAACTTGAGACCATGACCAACTATCTGCCGGAAACACTCAGCTCCATACACAACCTGCTAGCGTAGTTTCATGTTACCCTCCAAATAGGGGGGGGGGGGGGGAGATAAACAGGTACTCCACCACGCCGAAGAGTAGGGAAGGAAGAAGACACCTCATTTCTCTGACAGCAGATTCCCCTACACCGCCACCCACAAGTAATTGCACTGCAATATTGTAATTAATACAAATATAATAAATAGTCCAGAAGCATTTTCCTGCTATGGATTTATGATAACGATAACTTGTTACAAGCGACGATCCTAGGCGTCGAATTCATTTCGAGACCTTAGGGGTTCAGCATTCCTTATGCGATGACCTCCATAACATTTAGCCTTGTGGTTCAAGTTTTCTAGTCTGCGCAACGTGGGGGTGGGGATTGTATAACGGCGGGAGATCCATTGGCAACTGATGGGACATTGTGAATCATACAAATAGGAGCTAGCTGACCGCAACACTAACGTTTGCGCTGTGAAGCGCCGCCATACATTATAGGCTATATATACCAGTGCTACAGAATTCGTGCACTGAGCTGAGTTTCTCCAGACTCACGTTTGAGTTAGGAGGAGAACGGAGCACTTATAGGTTGCACCCGTGTGCCGTGATGTTGATCTATCGACTAAACTAAACTAAACTATATATACCAATATAATATGTTATCCAACACCACTTTCACGGAAAGCTCATCATCCCTTCACAACTTTAGCTAAAAGTATTCAAACAATCATGAAGAAGTTTACGAAGGGCTTGACATGAGATGTTTGAGTACCTTTGGTCCGTTAAACGACGAAAGTTAGAAGAAGATGGTTGTATACATTGTGTCTTTGCATAAAATCATCCCATTTGTTATATTTCATACAACATATGTAATTCCCCTGTTATACAAGTGACGGTCTGTGACCAGGACTTCCACACGTGTTATAGAAGCGATGTCCTCACCAGAACTTCCACACGTGTTATAGAAGCGATGTCCTCACCAGAACTTCCACACGTGTTATAGAAGCGATGTCCTCACCAGAACTTCCACACGTGTTATAGAAGCGATGTCCTCACCAGAACTTCCACACGTGTTATAGAAGCGATGTCCTCACCAGAACTTCCACACGTGTTATAGAAGCGATGTCCTCATCAGAACTTCAACACGTGTTATAGAAGCGATGTCCTCACCTGAACTTCAACACGTGTTATACTAGTGACGTCATTCCTTCTTGCCGAAACAGTTTTGTACCCATTTTAGGCGGGGGTCGAACTGGGAATCGAGCTGCGGATTAAACCCATGACCATCACGTCTACAGACGAGTGCCTAGCCACTTTGCTACCGAAGCTCTCACGTGTTAGAAACTATATATAAACTTAAGTGAACATATAAATAAGAACTCACCCGTGTATGGAGGGACATGAGGCTGCTCAAGACTGGTTACGTACGGGTGTTCTAGTATCTGGCTGACAGTAGGCCTCTCATTTGGATCGACACTCAGAAGCTGCACGATTATATTCAAATGGTTTTCAGCCAGCATCATGTAAATTATGTTTTACTATATTTTATCGATTACGTCCGTGAACGCTATTGATAAAGGAATATGATAACTTTGGCTATAATATATGCTTAATAGGACAAAATAAGGGAACAATCAAAATTAGCTGATGGAGCTCAAATTCTGGAAGGAAATCCATGTACGTGAAGGGCGACACCGAATGCCAAACCACCATTGCCTTGTGGAAGTTCTTGTATGAACAAAGGCCAGGGCAACAATGCCCAACAAATAATGTGGGGGAGGCAGAGCCCACAAGCCCGGACGGTAATCTACCTATGGGAGGAGGAATCACGAAAAGAAAACTCAACCATCAAAGTAGGAAGATGTTGGTTTAAGTCGCAAAGGACTAAAAAGCGGACATCTGAGCACTAGAAAGGATGTTATGCACAACGCATAGCAAACGATCGCAGACGAAGAATGGAGTAGGAGAAAGCTATACTGCGACGTGCAGAAATGAAAATCTTTCAACTAAGAAATGTGCTAGGTGAACTAATTAGTGTTATACCTACACTTGTTCTTTTGATTTGTCTATCTCTTCTTGTTTTTTCCAGCTGCGTTTCTTATGCATCTAAAATCGTGTTATGTGCATTTACACTTCTGTGTTTCTAGGACTGTCCATGTTTGCATCGCTGGAACGAATAAAGCATCTATCAGATTTGTTTGCATGTATTTTGATATTTGGATGTTTTAGAACAAGTGCTTATTGAAGTATTTGATAGTTGATGTTTGCTGCCTGTATTATCGTTTCTATTTCTCTGTTTAGACTTCTAACCTATGTGAATACACTGCCTAGATACCTATAATCTCTAACTTGTTTTAATGATGTTTCCATGTATATTTACGTTATATGGCGCTGCTGTCCGTCGAACTGTCATAAACCCCTCTGCTGTGTGTCCACCGTGACGAGGTAGAGGGGCTTGAGCGTCCCAATGACCCCAAGAGCTATGCCAACGGTAGCACAGCTACTGGTAGGGCCACCCATGTCGGACAGGTCAAGGGAGAGGGACCAGACGAAGAGACACACAAACCTGCTGCCTTGTAGGTAGACTGGGGACAGTCAAAGGCTAGGGAAAGCATCCCGAATAAATGCTTGTCGAAATCGGATGTACTGAGCCACAGGCTTGACAAAGCAGTGCAACGTAACTTAATTCATGATGTCACAAATCAAAATTAATCGTTATGGTGCTAATCCCGCGAAGTCCCATCAGGCGGCGATAGTGCCGGGCCCCCTGCCTCGAGGGGGTCCACCCATGACTACTGGTGGTCACCTTCCCCTGTGCTGTGGAGTCAAGGCACAGAGGAGTAGGTAAAAGCTATTGACCAAATACCCCGGACACTCAACATACTACAGTGGAATGCCGAAGGAGTTTACAAGAAGAAAGAGTCCCTAACACAGCGTCTTCATAAAGATAAAATAGATGTGGCCTGCATTCAAGAGACACACCTCAACGCCAATCGCAAATTCTCAGTCAGAGGATATCAGGCCACACGTTTCGACCGCGAAGGACACAAAGGAGGAGTTCTAATACTTACACGAAATACAATACCTTGCAGCGAAGTATCTGTGATCTCTGACAACCAAACGGAAATTATAGGTGTTGATATAATGATAAAGGACGTGAAAATAAGAATCTACAATCTGTATAGCCCAGCAGATAAGGACCTTACACTCTCAAACAAGAAAATAACTGACACAAACTGCATTATTGTCGGAGACTTTAATAGCCGTTCAGATAGATGGGGATACCCAGATACTGACAAAAGAGGAGATGAATTGGAGGACTGGGAAATAGACTCAAATCTCCATCTACTCAACAAAGCGGATGACACACCGAGCTTCTACTCCAGAAGATGGCTTACCACTTCTACTCCAGACTTAGCTTTCTGCACAGGAGACATCCTCCACAAAATCGATCGCCATGTGCTGGACCAATTAGCAGGTAGTGACCACAGACCAATCAAGCTTGTAATGAATATGGAGTATGTTCCACAGGAGCAAAAGCCCTTGCCCCGCTGGAATTACAAACGAGCAGATTGGGACAGATTTGCCATACTAACAGACAAATATTGTGAAAACATAAATACACGATATGGCAACATAAAGCAAATGGTGGAAAGTCTAAACAGAGCGATAATACAGGCAGCCACTGAGTCTATTTCAAGAGGAGCGAGGAAAAATTACAAACCATACTGGACTGAAGAACTACAAAGTTTGGAGGACAAAGTTGAAGATGCCAGGAAGACAGCAGAGAGAGAACAAACAATTGAAGCGAACATCTCTCTCAAAGCCATCTCAGCAAAATATAAAAGAACAGTAAATCAAACAACAAGAGATTGTTGGAGGGAAAAAACAGAAAACCTTAATTTTGACAGGGATGGAAACAAGCTATGGAAACTAGTGAAAGCCATGAACAATGAAGGACCTAGAAACAAACAAATAACAATTAAACAAGGAAATGCCTTGCTTACAGGAAAAAAGGCTGCAAATGCACTAATGGAACACTATGCA
This sequence comes from Cepaea hortensis, assembly GCA_963921405.1. Lineage (NCBI taxonomy): Eukaryota > Metazoa > Mollusca > Gastropoda > Stylommatophora > Helicidae > Cepaea > Cepaea hortensis. The sequence continues at coordinate 91,225,641 of OY992886.1, read as the reverse complement.
AAAGCAAACCACATTGATATTAAAACCGAACAGAAGAAATCAATCAAAGACAAACAGATACATCATAGAAATACAGAGACAGCAGCAGAATATATGATGGCAAATCTAACAATGGAAGAAATGGAACAGGCAATTAATACCCTAAAAAAGAAGAAATCACCAGGAAAGGATGGAATCACAAACGAAATGCTAATAGGACTAGGCACCAAGGCAAAGAAGAAACTACTAGCAGTCCTAAATAACAGCTGGAAGAGAGGAATAGTCCCACAGGCATGGAAGGAAGCTATACTAATACCAGTCCCAAAGAAAGGAAAAGACCTGGAAGAACCAAATGGCTATCGACCTATCAGTCTACTTAGCTGTGTAGGAAAATTAATGGAACGCATTATCAATGGCAGGCTAACATGGCACCTGGAAGAAAACAAACTCTTAACACCACACCAAGCAGGATTCAGAAAGTACAGATCCACTGAAGATCAAATAACCTATATAGCTCAGGAAATAGAGGATGCCTTCCAAGAGAAAAAGCACACACTAGCGGTCTGGATAGATTTAGAAAAAGCATTTGATAAAGTATGGAAGGAAGGACTGAAAGTAAAACTGCAAAAAATGCATGTTTGTGGAAAAATGTATAAATGGATCAGCCACTACCTTGAGAACAGAACTGCCAGGACAAAAGTACAAGGACAAACAAGCAAAATGATGCTGTTGGAGCAAGGTGTCCCCCAAGGAGGAGTTCTTTCACCAACATTATTCCTAGCATATATAAATGACATCACGGAAAATTTTCCAGCCAGAGTACACACATCCTCCTTTGCAGATGACCTAGCCATATGGACATCTGAAGAACATATTAGTACAGCTAACAGCAGAATACAGCAAGCCTTATTAGCGCTAGAGGACTGGTCAAAATCATGGCTAGTGAAGATAAGTGAGGAGAAAACAACATGCACAGTATTCTCCCTCTCAAATAAAACTCAGCAACCTAAGCTGGTATTGAATCGAAAAATATTGCGCCATGAAGAAAATCCAAACTATCTAGGAGTCACCTTTGATCGTCGCCTGACATGGAAGACACAGGTTGAGAAAAATCGAACAAGAGCAAGGCAGAGAATGGCAATCATGAAAAAGCTTGCTGGTACAACGTGGGGAGCAGATGAGAAAGTTCTCAAGAAGTTATATATTGGACGGGTGAGGCCAGTTTTGGAATAAGGCATTGCAGCTTGGGCAACAGCAGCTAAATCAAACTTTAACAAAATAAGTAGAGTCCAACATCAAGGAATGCGAATCATAACTGGAAGCCTGAAGACAACGCCTATTAATGAACTAGAAAAGATCACTTGTTTACAACCAATGCAGGATAGAAGAGATAGCAGAGCCCAGCAACAAGCAGAAAAATTTAGAAGATTGACAGACCACCCTATGTATAAAAGGTTTAGTGGTTTTGGAAAGGGAAGACTGAAGCGTAGCAACTTTGTAGAAACTGCAAAACGAAAGATTAGGGCAGATCCTATACTTAACATATCAACAGTCAAACCCATTTACAATGCACACAACTTCCCAGCTTGGAGACAGCAGCAACTGCCTGAGATGATAGAAAACATTCCTGGTATTGAGAAAAAGAACACTCAGCATGAAACTGAAAGAAGAGAAATAACCCTAAACTACATAAAAGAACATTACCCAAGCAGCAATTTGACCCATGCATATACAGATGGATCAGCTAAAAATTCAATAGAGAATGGAGGAGGAGGAATTCTCCTAAATTTAAAAAATGGAGTGAAAAAAAACACATTCAATGGCAACTGGAAAGTTTTCAAGTAACTTCAAAGCGGAGGTAGAAGCTCTGAAAACTGCAGCAGAAATGCTCTTGATGGAGGAAAATAAAGAGAAGCAAATAGCTATCTTCACAGATGCAAAGTCAGCTGTCTCAATACTGAAGAGCAATAATAGCACAGAAATAGCTGACCTAAGAGCAGCACTCCATGGTCTATGCCAGAAATCCAAAAAAGTTGTAATACAGTGGATCCCATCACATTGCAGTATACCTGGAAATGAAGAGGCTGACAGACTGGCAAAAGAGGGCGGACGACTACCACAGCCTGACATAGACATAACCTATAACGAGGCAAAGAGGGTGATAAAAAGCACCTATAGAACCAAATGGGAATCAGAGTATCCAGGTCACCAGAAGGATGATGCATATTACAAACTCAACCGAAGAGAACAAGTAGCAATCTTCAGACTCCGCACAGGACATAACAGGCTGAAATATCACTTGTTCAATAAACTAAAGATAGGAGATACAGATGAATGCAATTGTGGAACTGGTAAAATGACAGCTAAACATTTGCTGCAGGAGTGCCCAATATATGCAGAACAGAGAAAGATATTTTGACCCACACCTGCTTCATTTGAGGACAAGCTCTATGGAGATATCAACAAGCTCAAGTTGACTGCAGCTTACTTTAACTATATTCAGGTTGACATTTAAAGGTGCATGAAGAAGTATTTAGACTGCCGCACTTCATACCACAGGTATGTCGGTTACAAAAGCGCCCCAGAGGCATGAAATAGAATATTGCTTGGATAGCAAATCCATTATGTGGAAAGTCTGAATCGAAAGCACACTGTGTGGGCTTCATAAAAGGTGGAAAAATTGTCTAGTGGCACGAAATGGAATATTGCTTGGATAGCAAATCCATTATGTGGAAAGTCCGAATCGAAAGCTCACTGTGTGGATGTCATCTGCAGACTGCATACTTCTGGTTTCCGGAAGAACAGCCTATGGTGAACGGAAGGCCCAATATACGGAAGTGAGGCTAAGCAGCCATGTGCAGGACGTGACGATTCCTTGGGTGAGCCCAGTACCAGAGCGCTGTGTGTCGGCTCTGCAAGTATGGAAGCCTCCTTGGATGGCGGGGAATGCCCATGGTCTGCCCCTGCCTTCCCTTGAGGGCTGACCAGGATGTCTTTGGCTGTTCTATATGGGCCAGCTGGGATGGTGGATAACACCACAACAGTGAGAGCCAAACGTCCTAAGAAACCCCCGGGAAGGTTAACCTGGTCAACAAATGCCTGCAGAAGTCGGATGTGTCGGCCTAACGGCGCAAGAACGCAGCTCTGCTGTAAACAGGCACAACGCAATCACGTCCGGAAAAAAAAAACTCTGGATGAACGAAGAAGAAGAAGAAGAAGAACTGTCATAAATCAAGTCTTTTAGATGTTTAATTTTCTGATCAAAGTACTGACAAACTTGTCAATGCAATTTATATTGTGCTGGAGATCCGCATACCATTAGTGGCTATATTGCAATATGAAATTAGTGGCTATACTGCAATAAATTAGGGCTGGCTCACTCTCACTTTCACTTTTCTGTCTTGACAGACGATAGTTTGTTACTTTGTGCTATAAAAAGGCAACTACAATCCATGGCGGTAAGACTAGGGATGGTGTTATGCCTCGCCATAGCACAAAGCCTGGACTGAAGTGCGGAGATTATGATCCCTCTCTCAGCCTGCCTAGTTTACTCTAAAGGAAATGTATCACCAATACATCTGGAACAAGCCACGCTGCAGAAGTTGCTGGATCAACAAAGCAATGCTCTAACTGTCCGCATGTCGGAGCTTCGATCATAGACCAGTTTCCGACCAAGGTTTAGGGCTTGGTCCGCTCTGCCATGACATTTAGTATAAGGTTGAATTTCCTCACACCAAGATAAGGCCTGTACCATCCCAAATGTGCCCCTCCACGAGAAGCGACTGGCTGATTCTCATACAATTCCCTGGGTGTCCATGATGGTATAGCCAACAGACCTATTCAACCACATAGACACTTTTCTGTTATCTCTTGATTCCTTTACTGTTTGATTTCTGTTCAAGAGACAGGGTGTCTAATAAAGCTTCTTTTTGCTTCTTATTTCAATGCGACCTGTTAGTTTTCTTGTCTGTGATAGATAGTTACTTGAGTGTGTACTCAACTATTCGGGAACCAATAGTGGGCGGTAGAAATCAACAAGTGGGACAGAAAAACCAAATATTTCCTAATACTATAACGGCAAGTCATGGGTATCCCACCCCCATCTCGACACACAGTAACATCAGAGCACTATTATTATGCACAGTATCATCAGAACACTATTACTACATTAGGTGACATCGAACAAATATAACAGACAGTGACATCAAAACACCCCCACCTCCATTCTCAGACTAGTAGAGGTATCATGTGCCAGACTCTCCTATACCAAACTCAGCCCACCAACCTTTGCTATGAATCCCCAGGCAGTTTTACCTCTTAGTACAGAGCCACCCGTGAAGAAGATTACATCGCCGGGTCGCAAATTGTCATGATCAATTGTTGCACCTCCAGTACGGCGCAGCCTTGAACCGTATTATTGCAGACATCCCACACAGAACGCTGTTACTTCACGCATCTCTCCAAGAACGCCATGCTACATGCGGCTCTCACAGAACGCCATTGCTATATACTGCTCTCCTAGAACGCAACTGCTACATGCAGCTCTCCCAGAACACCATTGCCACATGCAGCTCTCTCAGAACACCACTGCCACATGCAGCTCTCCCAGAACACCATTGCCACATGCAGCTCTCCCAGAACACCATTGCCACATGCAGCTCTCTCAGAACACCACTGCCACATGCAGCTCTCCCAGAACACCATTGCCACATGCAGCTCTCCCAGAACACCATTGCCACATGCAGCTCTCCCAGAACACCATTGCCACATGCAGCTCTCCCAGAACACCATTGCCACATGCAGCTCTCCCAGAACACCATTGCCACATGCAGCTCTCCCAGAACACCATTGCTACATGCAGCTCTCCCAGAACACCATTGCCACATGCAGCTCTCCCAGAACACCATTGCCACATGCAGCTCTCCCAGAACACCATTGCCACATGCAGCTCTCTCAGAACACCACTGCCACATGCAGCTCTCCCAGAACACCATTGCCACATGCAGCTCTCCCAGAACACCATTGCCACATGCAGCTCTCCCAGAACACCATTGCCACATGCAGCTCTCCCAGAACACCATTGCCACATGCAGCTCTCCCAGAACACCATTGCCACATGCAGCTCTCCCAGAACCCCATTGCTACATGCAGCTCTCCCAGAACCCCATTGCTAAATGCAGCTCTCCCAGAACCCCATTGCTACATGCAGCACTCCCAGAACCCCATTGCTACATGCAGCTCTCCCATAACCCCATTGCTACATGCAGCACTCCCAGAACCCTATTACTAATCACTTATTGACTGTAGGATATACTCACTTTCGTGATCAGGTTACATGAATCCTTACACAGCCGACTGTCCGTCACGATCTCAGCTCGCTGAACGAGTATTTTCTGTTTTGCCTTGTCAGGCGACAAGAACGGCCACTACAATCCATAGCGTGGACAGAAAGTATACACTATTCAGAAAGATGAAACTGGGTGCTAAACATACTTCATAAAGTTATCGCCGACTTCATGATCATCATCGTTATCATAATCATTGTCATCATAATCATCGTCAACTTCAGAATCATCATCGTCGTCATTATCAGCATGATCATAGTCGTCACCATCAGTATAATCATCGTTATCGTCGTCATCATTATAATCATCGTTATCACAATCATCGTCGTCGTCAAAGTCATCATAATCATCATCGTTGTCGTCACCAACATAATAATCGTCGTCATAATAATCGTCGTCATCATAATCATCATTGTCGTCGTCATCATCAACATAATCGACGTCATCATAATCATCATCGTCGACGTCATAATCATCGTCGTAGACGTTATAATCATCATCGTCGACATCATAATCATCGTCGTCGCCGCCACCATAATCATCGTCGTCGCCGACATCGTCATCACCACCGTCTACTGCTGTATAGATAAGAAACATGGCGAACGATTCAATTAGATACTAACTAATAATCTACGAGCATCAATTTGTGTGTCTACGCACAGTTGGACTAAAACGATGTGACAGAGTCAACAACGTGAAACTCACGGCGAACTAAACAGTTACCAGTGAATTAACAAGTGAAGAAAACATGGTGGATTCGATACACATGGATAATAAATGTTCGCATATCCTGTACAGCTGTCAACGTCGGCATCTTTCAGCTGATTGTTGATTTATTGGCAATATTACGCTCAGTAATTTGCCATTATATACATGGATACAGCCTGATAAATGTTGTATACATACTTTGAGAAAGCCTGCTAGTTAAAAGCACTAGCTACAAATTAGTTACATGTCCTTTACAAGACGTCTCAATCAACCCCATCATTTCTGGACAGTTCGTGATTTACAAAGCAATATTTACGTTCAGTTGTTTGTCACTGCTTTCTGAACGACTGGCACCTCAAGCCATAGAAATCATCCGAAAGCGGCCTGCTTTCAAACCGGCCACAGCTGATTTCTAACCCTCGACTCGGTGTGACGGATAATTGTAAAACGCATTCACTGCACGAGCGTAATTCGATAAAAGGCCGACCAAACAGAGGGAAACCTAAAACACACGAACAATATTTATTTTGGTATATCATTTTTACAGGACATCGCTGTCAACACCAACATTTTACTGCTGTTGATGTCTCGGCAAGTTTACGTTCAGTAGTTTGTCATTGCTTTCTGAACGACCGGTTCTCAGACCAATTTGTTAAAACCCATATTAACGCGGTCTGCTGTGATTCGAACGCGGGTAAGCGAAATTACGAACAGCGTCCATAAAACCTTCGCCATGGAGACTGGCAGAACAGAATTAGACATGAAAATGGGGAGGAAACGAAATGAGCGGCAGGAGATAGCCAACTCTAGAACGGCTTAGTGAAAGTTGGTTGACGCACTGCACTTCAATGGAGAATAGAGGGCAGCCGAAAAAATTAACAAGTAGAAGAAGTCTTTATCCTCTATCCATGACCGAATTAAGACCGTTTGCCTTCACACGCTCTAAGACCTTCATAAGCGCTTAAACAATGATGCTTCATTATACACTTGCACTTTATATTTGAAACGTTACTTTTTTTTTTTTTAAATAGATTATTGTAATAGTACTTTTCATGAACTTTTCAACTGCACTATATAATATACAGTTTTGCACCGTATGGTCCATGACAAAAGCGCCAATGGAAGATTTCTGAGGTGCCTCTTTCACTTGGATGCCCTAAGTACGTGCTTTTCTCCTTTTGTCCTGTATCCCCCATCGGGGCCCAGGCGTCCAACCTTCTCACTACAAGCTCTCTAATCCTTAGCTATCCCACGCAGTTCCGAATAATGTCCTCCCCGCATTATTCATTTCTGTCTCTACTTTTCCCCATGTGTCTTTATTTCTATTTATTTGTACTGTGAATTCTAGAGAAAGTATTTTCATATTTGCTCAATGAATGAGCAATCCAGGAGCATCGTCTTTTCTTCATTTCTGGATTCACTGACATGTGAGTATTTCTCGTCATGAACTTCACATAATGATTCTGTCTTACCACGTTAGTCCTATTTTGTGCCAGCACCATTTAATGAATGCATTTATTAGTAATCTTTTGTGAGTAGCGGCTGGCCGAGTGGCTAGAACGCCGGATTCTCCTTCAGGAGATTCGGGTTCGAATCCTCTAAGGTGTGGGATTTTTTTCTGTCGGGGGCAAAAAGAAAATCCTAACCTGCACAGTTCGCGGCGACTGCACTAGTCAGGCGGCCTTAATTCCTCAGGCTCAAGACCCCCTTGTCATACACTGCAAGGTACTATATAGGCAGTAAATGTCAGTTGTTATTGACAGTTTTAGTCTTGTCCGTGTGCTAAAAATCAGTCCAGTGAACTCCCTAGTGGTAGCAACTACTAGCAGCAGGATGTGTATGGACTACGCTGGAGTTCAGGGAGATGAAAGGAAAAAAAGGAGATGATCTACCCAACGATCACTACCACATTCTTGACCGACAGCAACAGATAATTATCTTCGGGTGGGGTCTATTTGACTGAATAAATGCATTCAAATACCTCGCCTGTCTGCTTTACAACTTTGCCACCGTGCACGTTACGGTGGTAATTACTTTAATAGAAACGGTTTTTCTTTTAATTGTTCATTGTTGGTATTATATATCCACATTACCTATAGTTTGTCATCGTTATCGCTGTCTGTCTTAGTGACTCACCCCTTGGAGTACTCACGACTATGCTCGAATGACTAATGCATCTTCGCCCCCCCCCCTCCCACCCCCCACACACATACATTGGGACACAGACCCCCAACCAAACCACGCGAATCTGTTCTAACTTCTGCAGCTCCCTCCATGCACTTCCAACATTATCCATGTGTTTTTAGATTTCCGGCCATTTTGTTTTGTGCAAGAGAGTGTCTAGTTATATTGTCTTCAAGTTTTCTCAGTGTGTGATATATCGGGGTATATCCAGCGCCATCATCTTTTCCTCATCTCTTGATTCACTGGAATTTTAGTTCTCTCCAAGAGCGTCACATTGTTGAGTTTTCCATACCATCTTAGTCCCACTAAAATAAAACATTACGCATTACCGACAGCTGGTCAATCTCAAAGCTGTCTGTCTTGTTGCCTCAACTCATCTCTTGGAGAGATAGCGCGGATGTTCGAATGATTATATTGCGCGTCTACCGAAATGGTCAGCAGGTTAAAATGTATCAAGTCTTAGAGATGTGAACGACTTAATTCCGCGGTATTCAACAACAACATTCTTGTGTGGTCAAATGCAAATACAACGTCTCACCTTATTTGTGATGAGATTATACAACGTCTCACCTTATTTGTGATGAGATTATACAACGTCTCACCTTATTTGTGATGAGATTATACAACATCTCACCTTATTTGTGATGAGATTATACAGAGCGATGCCACACATCCATGAGTCAACGGGCAGTGAATGAGTTTCGTTGTTCCACACCTATCAAATGTACGCCAAAAGAAGAACTCAGTGATATTACCGTAGCAATTAGTGTGACAACCGGAAATATTTTTGGAAAGAGAGGTAGAGGAAGACAGCGTGAGAACATTCTTGACAGTCTTGTGTCATGGCACGGAAGGTAGTCAACATACGAATTGATCCACGCCGTCGGAGATTGCAGTTTATGGAGAAGCATGACTGCCCAAGGCACTGGATGATGATTACCGAAGCTGACAATTCCACAGAACTCTTTAGGCAACCAATAAATCGATCAGACAATCCGAACAATCTGAGAGAGTCCGACCTACACGAGGATTAGTAGTTGAATGAATCAGCAGCAATGGCCAGTATGCAAGCGTTTAAAGTGAAGACTGGCGCGGCCTGGAAAGAGTATCATCCCAAGTTTGCCAGGAGGTTCATTAGTCAACACCGGACTGGCTCAGTTAGTCTCTGTACGGTAATGCATGTACTGCGGGGGATATCGGACCACCAATGGGCGTGTTCTGAATTTATTGATAATTTGAATTCATCAGGTGACCATTGGTTACTTCCTATATCACACGAAATTCTGGTTGTCTGTTCACGAAATTATTTACTTGAATTAATACATGTTTCAATCACTAGGAAAAGGGGAGATAATAAATGTTTAGGACAAGATGTTTGTTTTAATAGTCCATTCCGGTTTTTTTTTTTTTAGCATATCCTTTACAGGACTTAGCTGTCAACACCAGCATCTTTCAGCTGTATGTTGATCTCTTGGCAAGATTACGCTCAGTAGTTTGCCATTGCATTCTGAGCGGCCGGCTCAGTATCCCGCAAGTCACGAGCGGGGGTCGAACCGCCTCAGCTCTCGCTCCGCTACGAGACTCTGCGTGATAAACGGGATTACAGAGAGAAAGTGTTGTAACCCCACAGCCAGAGAGACCGGCTCCATTCCGGGTAGCGTTGGTCATTGTGTCTGTCCACTGACTTCTGTCGCGTGTTGTACCAATAATTTCTAATACAAATATCTCCATGCCATGATGTCAAGCATCATACCTCCTGATCCACCCCTGCTCATCCTCCATTCCAATTTCCCAGTTGCCACCTCATACTATAACTTTCCCCTTCTCATGACACCTCCCCCCCTCCCACCCACTTCCCAACACCCCCAAATGTGGAATGTTTTCTAATGCGAGTAACCAGTTCTGTCTTGCAAGATGTCTGCATCACGTCTTCCATCTGTTCACGGTGTTAATTTATAAAACGCTCTCTCTCTCTCTCTCTCTCTCTCTCTCTCTCTCTCTCTCCTCTCTCTCTCTCCTCTCTCTCCCCCTCCCTCTCTCCCCCTCCCTCTCTCTCGCTCTCTCTCTCTCTCTCCCTCCCTCTCTCCCCTCGCTCTCTCTCCCTCTCTCTCTCCCTCTCTCTCTCCCTCTCTCTCTCTCCCTCTCTCTCTCTCTCTCTCCCCCTCTCTCTCCTCTCTCTCTCTCCCTCTCTCTCCCTCTCCCTCTCCCTCTCTCTCTCTCTCTCTCTCTCTCTCTCTAGTTATGCAGTAACAAGTAATTGTACTAACATGTGAACTGAAGAATAACCCGTAACTCAAAGTCTAAATAAACTCACCTCAGGTGGCTTTGTCAGGTACGATCCGCATTGTGACCGACTTCCGTTGGTGGCATCCATACACAAACCGAAGTCTGCCAGCGCCACGTGACCGTTAGCACGAATCAACACATTTCCTGGCTTCACGTCCCTAAGACAAGTACATTTTAAAGTTATACACCTGTTATTATGCAAAGTGAAAACGTGGTTTGCTATATTAGTTAGTTGCATGTCCTTTACAGGACGTAGCTGTCAACCCAGCATTTTTTGGCTGTTCCTGATTACTGGGCAAGTTTAAGCATCAGGCAAACTGTGCAAGCCCATATTTTCATAGACCAGTCGGCACTTTGTGGGTGATGTGGTCAGTATCATGCCGGTCGCTGTTACTTCACAAGGCATTGGTAGCAGTTTCAGGTTGGATCGACCTAGGAGCCGATGACAATTAAAAAAAAAAATATCTGCCCAGCTGTGGATCAAACCCAAGATCCTCTGTTAGGCAGACGAGCGCCTAGCCACTATGCTACCGTGGATTATGTGATCAGAATCATACTGGTCGCTGTTACTTTACAAGATATTGGTAGCAGTTTCAGGTTGGACTGACCTCGGACCCGATGTCAACTAAAAAAAAAAATACCCGCCCAGCTGTGGATCGAACCCAAGACCCTCCTCTATCAGTATTGGACCAGCAGGTACTGCAATAATTTTATACAAATGAAATGAGAGTTAAGTTTGATTAATCATTTGCTTCACACAGCTAACATTCGTTTAGGCCTACTTCAGTATAGACAATATAACATTAAGCAGCCTTTTCCCCACACCCTGAGACATTTTGGGTATATAGTAGATATTTTTTATAGACCAATGGGCGGGTGATGGGATATAATATCATACCGGCCATCTGTTCGTCCCAGAATATTACCAGCCATCCATAATTTAGACTGGTTGACCTGGGAGTCCAGGTTGGTTTACAAATATCTCAGGTTTATAGATTCGAACATGACCACCGAGCAAACAGGCAAGTGTGCTAACCACAGAGCTACGGTGGCTCCCTCTGCGACATTAGACATACATTACAATTAACATTTCCTAGTAACCTGGCAGTCTGTCAGGTCGATGTTGTGATAAGGCTATGGACGGTAAATGATCATTAAATGTCAAGGGATCTCCATCATTATGTTGCATGTTCGTCGTAGAACACTGCTCTCATCCCCACCCGCCAACAGTTCCTCGATCTCTTGCCGTTCAAGATCAGAAGATATTTTACCATTTCCATTATACCAGTAGCCTTGCCCCGTACCGGCTCTGTGGCGAAGGGCTTTCGAACGCAATTCGTAATCCCGCATACTGCGTTAGAAACACAGCTGCGGGCAATTTGGAAGCGGACCGCCTTGGCTGGTTTTCATACAATAGTATGAGTGCCGGTCGTTCAGAGAGCAATGACAACCTACTTAACGTAAACTTGTCCAGGAATTTCAAACAGGGAAAAAAAAATATGCTGGAGTTGACTGCTAAGTCATGTAAAGGATATGTAACTAACTACCCCGTTCAACTTCAGAAGATAAGTTATATTAGGGTCCATCGCCTGGCTCAGATTAATAATCCTGTGTCAGGCACAAATAGGATATTACATTGACGGTGGATGTTATTCAAAGAGGGTAATGAAATCTGGCTTATAAACAACGTTCTGTCGGTAAATTAAAACACTCTGGCCATAATAAACCCGATAGTGCTTTAGAAAGAACAGACATGGAAAGCATAGTTTTAGAAGAAGAGGCAGGGGTCGAGCAGGACAAAGATGGACACGAGATAAACACAAATCTTTCCTGCAGGCGATGATGACTGCGAGATTATGCAAAGGACTAGCTTCCCTGCGAAAGCCCAGTTTAACACAACCACAGGTGCTTCAAAACAATGTTTTTCCCCTCAGAAAATTAGAAGACAGAAACAAGAGATTGCACGATTTATTGCCTAACATATTTCGCTGCATCTAGTCAGGTACATAGCCGGTCTCTGTGGCAAAGCCGTTACGGACGCGGTTCGTAATTCCGCTTACCTGCGTTCGAAACACAGCTGCGACCGATTTGGCAGCAGACTGTCGCGCTGGGTTTTAACGTGGTGGTATGGGAGCTGGTCGTTCAGAAATCAATGGCAAACTATTGAACGTAAACTTGCCAAGATATTAACAGCAGCAGTGGTGGTGTTGACAGCGATGTCCTGTAAATAGGATACGCCAAACAAAAACAAAAAAGTCAGGCACATAATGCAGAAATCACACGACATAAACGAAAGCAATAATATAAATACTTATAGCTGAAATGTACAACGTTTTGTGTGTTGTTTAACACAGACAATGACCTCATGTTAAAGCTGGCAGAGGCAATTGCCAATAATTTACAAAAGTCAACTTTGTGCAAACAAAAAGACATAATAGTCAGTTTAAATTTACCGTGGTAAATATTCAAATTACTGTGTGAATATGTTGTATATTTCAGCTACAATGATATATCTTATTGCATTAGTTTATGTTGTGATTTCTGCAGTATGTACATGTCGAGATGCAGCGAAATATTCAAGTTAATAACTCGTATACAATTATTGTTTGTCTTCATCATTCAAACCATAGGTGTATTATTTTACTGTAGCCTGTCTAGATCATCAACAAATGCGTGATATTTCCGTGGTCCTAATAACAGTTCTGACGACCTTTTGTACGAAAACTGGCCGACGGCAATTTCAGCTTGACACCGCAAGGTACAGGAGGAACCTAATGAGATAAGATGAGACTGCCGCATGGTGAAAAATCGATTATAGGGGGGGGGGGGGGGAGATTATAGGCAGTATGCAAGTTAGTAGTCGGCGTTTGTTTTTTAGGGGTTACTGAAAGTTTCACAGTTCCCCAACATATCGAGTCCAGGGTTCGAAATCCACTACGGACTATTGGAAATAGATAGCTTAGCTATCATATCGATAGTATGAGGCATCAGTTGTACAAAAAAGCGATGGGAAATTACTGGACGTAAAATTGCTTAGTAAATCAGAAACAGCCAATAAATATTGGTATTGACTGAAACGTCAAGCCGTACAAAAAAAAAAAAAAAAAAACACGAGTCAGTACGCTGTTGGTGAACATGACCAACATCGCAAGGTGTGGACTAAAACCGGTGCTTAGCACACACAGACACAAACAGGTGCCTAGCACACACATACACAAAAAGGTGCACGGCCGGCACACACAACTAACCTGTGCATGATGTTCCTGCTATGAAGAAACTGTAGACCTGTGGCGATCTCCCTAATGTAAAACCTGATTCCAAAAAGAATGAATGTTAGGTATCAAAGACTCATATATATATATACTTTATGTATCTCATACATGGTTTGCGGTTCCCCCAGGGGCCAGAGCAGCGCCAGATCCCCGCGTCCCTGTGTGTCATTCGGATGATCGCCACAGCATTGGCCCTGGCAAGATCGAGTGCAGATACTAACTACACTTTGATCTTAGCCAAAAGGCCGCGTCTTATATCCAATTTATTTTAACAATTCTAATAACATGATTGCCCTGTTGTCCATGGAAGCTCTTAGTGGCCACAATCTGCGCCCGCAGCTGGGTTTCGAACCTTGTGAGAGGTTGGCCACCGCATCCAAAATGATCTGCATTACTATGACGATTCATCTTGTGTCCTGCTAACTGCCGTAGGCGTTCATGTCTCTCCACAGATCTCGATCCTTGATGTTCTTGATCAACTCTGCTGTTGATATTCCTCCATGCTACTACCCCAGTACATCCATGATAATTTCTCTTGGTCTGCATCTGCCTCTTTTCCTCACTCTTTCCAGCTGTCACGATGTTCTCCAATGCCTCTCGTCTCATCACATGATGAATAGTATAGGTGAAATAGAACACACCAACTCTATGTTCACTTAAAGAGTGATCCATCCGGTAGTGAAAGCCGGGTTGAGAAACGAAACGACAAGCACTAGAAGTATTGCCTGAGCATTATCGTGAGCTACCCAGGTACATCGCGAGGTTATGCTTCAGCATCTGGTGGAGCACGGCCAATATGCGTTCTCAACTCATCCGAGATTCCGTTGCATTTCCTTTTTCTACAGCACTGTTTCGTCGACGTACATGTTCTTCATTTTAAGTACACAGTGACTCTGAAGGCTACGACTGAGAATATCTTACCCTCGGTGTTCAGAAGAGACGGAGACCTGAACTTTGTTTGACGATTTTTATTCTTCTTTAAGAATGTAGGTTCTATTGGCTGTCCTCCATTTCACTCTTGTCTAAACGCGGATTTCAGCATCTGGTGGAATATTCAGGGCGTTTAATGTATTCAGTATATCTACAACCTATGAATCGGTGACTTTTTTTGGGTGACAAAAAAAAAAGTGCTCATAAAAAGTGTATTAAATCCTACAAAGATCAAGAAAATTTCTTGAAATTTGGTGAACGTTATCTTCGATCTGTGTACAATCATTTCTAAAGATTTCAGTTACCTCGGTCGTTTTGCATAAAAGTTTGCTTTCCAAAATATGCTCAAAATGGCCTCCGCAGTGTTAAATACACACTTGCATAGGTTGCGCTAAATTGTCAATTACTCGACTGCATTCCTCTGTGTGAGATTTACCTGGTCTTTGCTGTGATTACTGTTCATGAATCATTTAAGGGTTGTTCTGGTACACATTATCCTTGAGATACCCCATAGATACAAATCTAGGGGGTTCAAGTCAGGTGAATGCGGTGCCCATTCCAAGTCACACTTCATGCTGATCAGTCTCCCCAGAAATCGCCTCTCTCAGCCAGGATAGACAGTCATTTGCTCGAATCACTGTTGATATCAATCCAATCTTCTGCATCATCCCATTTATGACCAAAACTGTCTAATTACTCAAAGATTTGTTTGTTCCGCTTTGTGTTTGTGTGTGTGTGTGTTTTTTGTTTGTTTGTTTGAGTCCCCCTTTCTGTATTATACATTGCAATAATGATATCCTTTATGAAAACAATTAGTTCTTGTGATATATTGATTAATCTTTCTGTCCATAGCGCTGTCTATCTTTCAAAAGTTTTAAATTGCCACAGGAACTACCTAATTGCTAACGCCTCACTATATGTGAGCAATCGTTTATTGTTAGTCGAATACAATATATTGTATATGGATAATGGATAAGAACGCTTGTTTTTAAACCACCGGTGTGCTGATTTAGGTTCAATCCCTAACAAAGGCTTATTGCAAGGGGTCATATATTCAATTAGGAAGTCACGGTAGCGCAGTGGCTAGCACGCCAGCCTGTCGGCCTAGTGGTCGTGCTTTCGAATTCCAATCTAGGAGGGGATTGAAAAACTGTTCTGGGCTTCCAGGCTAACCGACCCAACCTAAAAGAGAAGTAAAGGCGTCCTATATGATAGTGACCACATCCTCACAGAAGTGCTGATTGGTTTATAGAATTATGGGCCTGACACCAGTTCCTATTACTGGGAGGCGGCATAGGTGGGAAAACACGGCTTAATTGCCAGAATTAAGGACATGCTGTCTGACTGTCCATAGTAGAATCAAGTCACAATATTACTGATAATTTATCAACATTCTGGTAATATGGATGAGTTCTGATTTTTCCACATTTAACATTTCACGGCGCAGCATCCATTTTTGAGCCGGAACGTACGTGTTAAAAAAAACAAACCTCAGTGCTGGGCAGTGCAATCAGAAAAACCGAAGTATATTTATTATTTACTTTAGTTTTCTATCGGTGACGTCAACAATAATGCTGCTGATGACAATACTGCTAATTATGCGACATACTGATGATAGCTAGTCGGGGAATGACACGGTTGCTATAGACACAGAAAAATAAAACTACAGTTTGGTAGTGAGCAGTCTGATCTCATGAGCGCGATAGGAACGAGGGTTGACGCCGTAGTTTATCGTCCGCCAATGGCCACCCATTCCCCCGTGCATTCAGGCTTACAAAATGTGATGGCCCTAAAAAAGTCGCTTAAAAGTCGACAGGGACGACTTCATTGCATCAGGTTTTATCCCATATGGCTCGGTCTCTTTCCGCAGCGCGGAAAGCGTCACACAAAGCACGAACTCCGTAGCTCGAGCGACGACCCACAGGGGTCCCCGACAAAATTCACCGAATGAACCGAAGGACGCGACCTGGAATCGAACCCACAACTTTCGGAGCCCGAGTCAAACGGCTTGACCACTTCGCCACGGAGAATCCCACTGTGATGGCCCTATCATATCACAAACCCATAGCAAGAAAGTGCTTCCGGAAATGCATTTAGAACAAGACAATGGACACCATCCCACTGTGGATACCCGAAAACGAGATAGCTCATCGATTAACTAAGGAAGGGGCAAAAGAAGAACATCCGGATGTTCCCGTTACATACCACCAACAGAAAAGAATTATCAGTTAAGCCAGAAGCCACCAAAACGGTCTAGCCACTTTAGTAACCGATTACCGAATTTTAACGAAAATATACTTGCGGTTTTGTTTGGCAACTATTTCTTGTGTCTATTCTAAGCGGTAAGTAAACCCGTAAATACCGTTTTATGAGACTTACTACATTGTTATACTATGCATGATTAAATTTAGCATCCATTTTAAAGTCTAATTTGTAATTTTGGACCATTTAAGTTGACAATAAATGTCACACTGAAATTATGAAGATCGCATGCTGTAATGTAGTATTTACTAGTATTTCAATGGCGTGAGATGGCAGTTTTTCTTGTCATACTCCAGCTATGAACATTTAATATTCTTATGGAATATTAAGAGCGACTACAATGATAATTAATGCATGTTTACATTTAACACATATTATTGTATATTATGTGCAATTTTTCATCACTCTAAACGGACCATATCATTAAACCTTAGTGAATGTGTTTTGGTCACAACTTCTCAAAATAGGAAAAGAGTATTTTCTCTTTGTGGATATTAAGTGATAAATTGACACAACATTAATATCTCAGCTTATAATTGATCTACAGACTTGAATAAGGTACCGCTGGATTTCTTGTTTCAAGAGGTATCCAACTATGCAGATTGCATAATTAAAAAGCAATTTAGAAAATGTTACTAAAGTGGCTCCAAAACCTGCTACCAACTTATGGACAAAACAGAACAAATACTTTTTCTCCGCTCAGAACTGGACAATAGATTATACAACCACATGCATACACAATTTAAGATTGGTGAATTAGCCATGTGCACATGTGGATTGGTGCAGCAGACAGCAGATGACATACTCCAAGACTGCCCAAAATATAACATATCTAGGCAAACCTTCTGGCCTAGAGAGACGACAGTGGAAGATAAACGCTATGGACCACTGAGTGAACTAAAAAAGATAGTTAAATTTATACAAGCGACAAAATTGCAATTACAGACGCATTTCAAGTGAACGAAAGAAGAGGAACAAGTAAAAGAAGACAAATGAAGGTAAAGAAACTGATATTGCCAAACTGTTCAGCTATAGTCAGTGGTATAATCACTTAGTGACAAATAAGAAAGCAAAGGTTTCAATGCAGTATTGGGTTTCTGATCTAGGTTAGTATAGACCAATCAGCATATTGTCGCAGAACATTTCGTGGTACTAATTTTAAGCTCTTTCCGGGAAGGTTAACCCGGTCAACAAATGCCCGCAGAAGTCGGATGTGTCGGCCTAACGGCGCAAGAACGCAGCTCTGCTGTAAACAGGCACAGCGCAATCACGTCCGAAAAAAAAACTCCGGATGAACGCAGAAGAAGAAGAATTTTAAGCTCTTTGACCCGTGATCGGAGGCAATTAAAAAAAACAAAAAAAAACATCACCTCCTCTAGAAGAAAAGGGAGGTTGGTATTTGTAGACATGACCACCGTAGACCAGCAAACAAGTCTGCTAGCTATTGTGATATTGGTCTACGAAAATATAGCACTAGCGCCAGGTACGTCTCAATATGCGCGAAGGTCCTTAATTTGACCTACAGAACTTAAAGTGTTTAGGCACATTAATAACAGAAGGGAGATGTATCACGAATGCGGGTAAATGAGTTCAGGAAAGCTAGAAAAAGAATTCCTGACGATGCGAATATTGTTGCGAATTATGGACATTTAATAAGGAAAATAAATGTCCAACTTCACAGAAAATTACTGAAAAGGAATACAGTGAACAGTCAACATTAGTTTTCTAAATGTTTAAAAGAATCTTGCACACTAAGACAACTTACCACAAATATCAATAAGACACAGGACACATTGTTTCGTCACAACTAAGGAAAACAACAAACTATATATATATATATATATATATATATATATATATATATATATATAGAGAGAGAGAGAGAGAGAGAGAGAGAGAGAGAGAGGGGGGGGGGCAGAGAAATGCAATGCAGGACGTAAAAAAGTAAAAGAAAAGAATTAGAGGTGGCACCAGTGAGACAGAAAAAAAGAGTCAGACAGACAGACAGACAGACAGACAGACAGACAGAAGAGGAGAGTGAAAGAGATTGAGGAGAGAAAGAAAGAAAGAGATGCACACACACAAAGAGAGAGAGAGCTAGAGAGAGAGAGAGCTAGAGAGAGAGAGAGAGAGAGAGAGAGAGAGAGAGAGAGAGAGAGCGAAAGAAATAGAGGAGAACAGAAAGAAAGAGACAAAAAGACACAGAAAAATATACAAGAGGTTAACTGCCTTTCATCGCAGCATTAAAAAAAATGACAAACTGAAACATTCTACCACATGTGCTGAAGAAGCATTATTGTTGAGGCCAATTGGCGAGGCACTTAACTACAACGAAGATGACAGTACTAACACTAAAACAGCGTCTATGAATTACACAATTTACTTGGATTTGGCCAGCCCAATCCCTTTTACAGCCGAAGTAAGATCATCTAATGTCTTGAAGGGAGCAAACTCCAGCAATATGCAATGTTTCTGAAAATATGTACAACTATATAAATAGTGGGCTAATCGGAACTATGGCAAATTCATAAACATTATCAGTACATATGGAAATTAAGACACAAAGAACAGAGATTTTACGTCTAGCTGACCGGTAGTAGAATTGTCCCACTACCCCCTTATACCTCTCTGCCACGTCGACATCCTTATAGTTTAGACCAGTGCTTGGGGAATCTCCTTCCCTCACAACCCCTCCCCCCTCCCCCGGGGATCTTAGAGTTCCAAGGGGGAGAGGGATTAAGATTATTTCAAGATCGTGTTAATACATGAACCGATTATTTGATAATGTTTTTCCCTCCATACTTTAAGGTTCTGTACTTCCGCCCTTCTGAAATTCGTTTTATAACGTAAATAGACACGCAAATCATGATTTATGTAGACGTCTAGGCTTGTTCTAGTAAGCGTTATTAAATTTAGCTTCCATTGTTACGTTTACTGTGTGGGGGTGGGGGATTTATAGGGAGGAAATACGAAAAAATGGGAGGGGGATGGCGTTCTGAACATATGGTAAAGGGATGCATGGGCCAAAAACTGTCGAGAACCATTGGTTTAGACAATATGATTCATATATGGCATAGACATTATGGTGTAAGTTAGACTGCACATATTTGGTGAAAGGTATAATTTAGACATACTGAGCAGAGTTTAAGTCTAACTGACGGTGTCTGGGATTGTTCCACTACTCCCTGAAACCTCTCCGCCATGTCGACAGCCTTATCGTTTCATCATCATCGTGTGCCATGCCGATAAGCGTGGGCGGTCATGCTTCGCCACCTCACTCGATCACCAGAGTCGTGGATCAGCTCAGTGTTCTTGACTCGATCATACCACGTGGCCAATACATCCAGGTATTTACTTCTCTGCATTCCCCTTCTTCTCTTCCCCTCGATCTTGCCAGTTGTCACCAACCTCTCCAATTTATTTCTTCTCATAACGTGACCAAAACATTTAGACTGTCTACGTCTAATTTCTCTAATCAGTTTACGATTTTTATTTGTTTCATGAAGAACATGGTAATAGGTTTTTCTGTCTGTCCGGTATTCTTTGCATTTTCTTCAGAAACCTTATCGTTTAGGCAATGTTATTCATACTCTGATGTAAGTTAGTACAGAATTGGTGAAAAGAATATTTTTTTTTTTACAATCCGGTGTAAATCAGATTAGATTGCAAAAGCTAAACACATTGCGAACCGAAAGCAAAGCATTCAGATATAACGGAGCTGTGTAAAGTACATCTAACGAATAAAGCCCACAGAAGTAACATAGGTAGGCCAGGAAAGACAGAAACAACTTGCAGCAAAACAGTTCCAACAACGAAACTTACAACACGCGATGCCCCTCCTTGCTTGACTTCAGCCGTGATGAATCCGTCAATCAGACGTACTAGAAAAGGGCAGTCTCTGGCCAGCAATAAGGTTTGCATCTCTGCCTTGAGTTCACGCTGTCGATCACCATAAACCTCCTTCATGGCGCCCACAAATCCAGATTTCTTATGCGCCACCAGATGAACCTAGTGAAAAAAAACAAAAACAAAAAACGAGGAAATCAAAAGTGAGGAAATCAAAAGTGAGCAAATCAACAAGAATCAAGATCAGTTATGTGCCATCTGAGTAAAGAGGAACAGGTGGCTAATTTATCCCTCACTATGACAAGTGACGAGTCCAGGTATCGAACCCGCGGTCGACCGTGCTCGTTACATTACCAGCGCAGTTAGCTATCAACTTCGCTAGCTGCGATCAACATTTGCTATATGTTTATTCTGGCTTTGGTCACGAGAAGGACGTTACGCTTGAGGTCTTCACCGATCCTTGAGTTTGTCTGGCTGGGTCGCTCCAGTGGGCCAGATTTTTTCTCTGTTCGAAAGTCAGGAACAAGCTGGTAGGAATGCTCTAGAGTTTGTTTGGTGCTCCACTTTTGCGACTGGCAGAGTCAGTGAGACCCATTCGGTGGAGGTGTGCTCCAAGTCTAACATTTCTTGTTCTGGGTGAGAAGATTCTGGTTTTTGCCAAGCTCATCCATGCTGTGTGCGCTGTGGCCTGTAGTTTTTGCATCTTGTCCTCAAATTTGTCCCCGATTACTTTTATTAAAATTGTTTTTGTTTGCTTGTTTGTTTGTTTGGTTTTGTTTGTTTGCATATCCTATTTTACAGGACATCGCTGTCAACATCAGCACTAATGTCTTGGCAAGTTTACATTCAGTAGTTTGCCATTGCTTTCTGAAAGACCGGCTCCCATACCATCACGTTAAAACCAGCGCGACACGATCTGCTGCCAAATCGATCGCAGCTGTGTTTCGAACGCAGGTAAGCGGCCTCACGAATCGCGTCCTCAAGACTATAGCCACGGAGACCCTAGATTACTTTAGCAGTACTTTTACCTCCTTAAAACCCTGCGATGGACAGTGCTGTTCGAGGCTTCTTTCAACATGTCCCAACTCTGCCCGTTCATTTCTAGGAATACCACAGTGGGCTGGAGCTGTGAGACTAGTTATGTTCTTGTAGACATAAGTCTAATGTGGTATTTTACGGATGAAGCTCAGTTTGAAGCTGAGATGGCTTGGAGAGTTGACATTGTGCAGACAGTAGTTTTTATGTTAGTTCTACTCGACTGCAGCTTCTGTACAGCTAGCTATAAGTATGCGGTAGAAGAGAAAAGCGCGGATGTCGCTGTCAGATGTGTTTCTAAACACAAAAGCCACAGGCAATTTGCTGCACGATTTATTGCGTGGCATAATTCGCTGCATATCATCCGGTGCACACTCTAGAGTTATATATTAAGTTATGTAAATAACTGTCATTTACTGCCAATATAGTACCTTGCGGTGTATAGCAGAGGGGTCTTTGAGCCTGAGGAATAAAGGCCGCCTGGCTAGTGCAGTCGCCGCGAACTGTGCAGGTTAGGATTTTATTTTTGCCCCCGACAGAAAAAAAATCCCACACCTTACCGAGGGATCGAACCCGGTTCTCCCGAAGGAAAGTCCTTCGTACTAGCCACTCGGCCAGCCGCTCCTCCTTATGTAAATAAATGAATAATAATTAAGCTGAAACAAACAATATAAACACAGTTACAGATCTTGTTCGAATGTGGAACATCTGTAAGCCCATGGTGCTTAATCATATATAACTCACGTAATAAATATAACTCTGCAGCATGCATCTGACGAGATGCAGCGACATACACCAGGCAATAAATCGTGCAACATGTTTGTGGTGTTTGTATTTAAATTCACAAAGGGAATGCCCTGGTTTTAGATGTGTATTTGCTTGTTAAATAAAGCAGCACTGTTCTAACAATGAAATACACTCCAAGTTGTTTGCATGTCGATGACTGGGACCGCTGGCTGCTGGTCTCTCGGCTGGGCTCATCATACCCCCGCTGGCACGATCTTTGCTGGTGTTCGCTCTCTGGCTTTGAACTCAAGCGTAGTCCACACACCTGCTACTATTTCTAGTGGACTTGACTGACTTTTGCGTGTGGATTAGCTTTCCTTATTACCAGTATCCCTTGACATCAGGCGAACCCACTCCGACTTCTGAGGTACTTGTAATTTACGTCCCAAGTCAAGGACCAGAAGCCAACATTTTAGTGCAACTGATCACAGCAGTTAGGGTGTTGACTCACCCATTATGCTTCAATTACACAAGCCCTTAAGCTTTTACAAAATAATCTCACATGCTAAACTGTCACTTCTAGGTTTCAGACGATATGTGTCATATTGTTTATGATACTCTCCCCCTTTCAGCCGCTTGTTTATTGCCCACATAGAAAGAAATACCACGAGAAAGTATATAAGAAGAGCTGTTATTTCCTGCACCTTTACTGCACTTTTATATACATGTACATTTTGTTGGAAACTTACGTGTCCGGACGTGGACCTTCCTATATCTTTCTTGAGAATGTCAAACTCTTTCGTGTTCTGTAAATAAAGCAAAATAGATGTATCTGTTTCACTCGTAAACATTTACCCACCCCTGCCCCTCTTCCTCATTATACCCCTCGCCCCCCCAAAAAAAAACAAAAAAACACAGACTGACATACACAGACAAACGCCCACACAGCCGAATGGGGCACAGATACTCAGCCAAATGACATCAAGCCATTTGAAGACTTGTTCATGATCTGTTTGATTGTCAGCGAAGTTTTCTATTGGACAATGTAGCCAACCTCATTCTAAAGCTTCTTCGTCGCTTTTGACGAAATGCGTGGTAAGTTCCAACATCATGTGCCATGCCGGTAAGCGTGAGCGGTCATGTTTCGCCATCTCAGACGATCATCAGAGTCGTAGATCAGCTCTGTGTTCTTATCTCGACCATGCCGTGGCAAAGCCATCCAGATATTCACTTCTCTGCCTTCCCCTTGTTCTTTCCCCCTCAATATTGCCAGTTGTCACCAAGTTATCTGGTTTATTTCTTCTTATATGTGCTATAAAAATTCTGTCTAATTCTCTAAGCAGTTTACAGTTTTCATTTGCTTCTTTTAGGACTTGCTAATTGATTTTTTTTTGTCCATGGTATTCTTTGCATGTTCCTCAGAAACCAAATAACTGCCATTAGATGTTTTTCAACCTGTTTGCTCAATGTCCACGTTTTACATCTATACACAAGTGGAGGTTCTACGCAGCACGTCAACACGTTTTCTCATTGCAATTGACATCTTTCTATTGATCAGTATGTTTTGCATCTTGAAAAAAGCTACCTTTGCCATAGCAATTCTTGTTATAATTTCTTCAAGGCACCTCACATAAGATGTCATGACTGTTCCGAGATAGTTTTACTGTTTTATTTGTTTAAGAATATTCCCAGTTACCCGTATAATACATTGTGGTATTTCTTTCTTTTTAGTATCTCATAATGTCTGTCCATTTACAATTTTATTCTAACCGCAAATGTTCACTGTGTACAATCAACTAAATGTTGCAGATCCTGTTCATTGACTGCAATCAACACTAACATTCTTAAATCTACTTTTCTTTATGTTATGTCCCTAAATGGTGTTTCTTCTCATTTCTAAATTTCTAATTATATTTTCACTCTGTAAGGATAAAATATCTGAAGACATTATACACCCCTGTCTGACATCTCTCTTAATAGACTGATATTGCCCTACTTTATTATCAACTTTTATGCTAGCTTGTTGCTTCCAATATATATATATATATATTTTACAAACCTAATGTCTTAGGGGTTAGCGTCTTTCTCCGTAATCCCGTATACTCTCGTGAGTGACGTGATGTGCGCGAGAATTGGTAGCGGTTCTCGTCGCGTTGGTAACTTACAGGATATGTGGGCTGGTCACTCAGAAAGCAATGGCAAACTACTGAGCGTAATCTTGCTTAGTACATCAACAGCAGCTGAAAAATGCTGGTGTTGACTGCAACATCCTGTATGGGATAGGCAAGGAAAAAAATGCCTTTCCGATCAGTTTGTAGATATGCAAACATCTCCATCATGGTCAAGTTAAAAGTGACAGTACAACACAGGCCAGCTGACTCTTGAAAGCCCAATTTTGATTTTTCTTGCCCTCCAGGATTCAACAAGAGACAATGCGGACCCTAAGACCGACTCAAGACACTATCCGTTTTTGTATATTAATCGAAAACTGTCTATTTTTCTCACCATCCACCATATAAAACAATTAACAACACACGTGTACACCATTGTTACTTACCAAAGGTTTCCACAGGTCGGTCTGTGGAAGTAAAAGGCTGTATATTGGTTTTGGTTGGTATTCTCTAAAAACAAATTAAATTAACTCTTCCGTCCAGGTGTCTAGAAGCTGTTTGGAGGCTTTTTATTTAGCCATAAGAAAAACATTTTAATCAGCATAAACATTTCAATCAGTCTCGGGAGTCTCCGGGCTAAGTGGTTACGCTGTCTGTCTCGCGCTCCGAAGGTTGTGGGTTCGATTCCAGGTCATGTTCTTTTCACGCGTTAAATTTTCTGGGAGACTCCTGGTGGTCGTCGCTGGAGCTACGGAGTCCGTGTTGTGTGCAACGCTTTCGGCAGGTCGCCCTGTGGAAAGAGACCGAGCCATATGGGATAAAACACGGTGCAATGAAGTCGATTCTCTTGCCCATTAAAACCCGTTAAAAACACGCCACAGGTCTTAACGGTTCAGTGCCTAACCGTGATGTTGGTAACCGTGTTGGGATTCTGGAGGCGGCATTATGCACAGTGTACCTGTGCGGACTGTAGGATTGCCGAGACTCCTGTCTGTTCCACTTTTCACATTGGACAGTGGGGAGCATTTTGTGTGATATTCACTGGCACAGGAATGGGGTATAATTGGGACGATTCGTTGCCGTGAAGTTGGAACCTCGACTGACTGACTGACTGACTGACTGACTGACTGACTGACTGACTGACTGACTGACTGACTAAAAGGTTAACTAGTCTCTCAGCCCAGCTACACTCTATACACCCTTCTCTGTATCTGTCTATCCATCGCACATATTCATTCCTTCACCACTTTATCGTGAACTATCCGTCTATATCTATCTAATGTCAGTTAACAGGGCCGAGCCATGCAATGATACAGAGAGGCGACCGCATCAGGAGGCACCATAACGGAGCGGCATAAGCAGCGAAATCAAAATACTTCTTCTTCTTCTGCGTTCACACCGAGTCTTTTTTTTCGGATGTGATTGCGTTGTGCCTGTTCACAGCGGAGCTGCGATACTGCGCCTTTAGGCCGACACATCCTACTTCTGCGGGCGTTTGTTAATGGGGTTAACTTTCCCGTGAATCAAAATACAATTTGCACCATTCAATAATTTAATATCTTTAAGGGGCAGCATTTCGAAAAGAAAACATCATTTAAGGGGCGGTATTTCGAAGACTTGCATCATTTTGAGAAAATCTACTGCACGGCTCTGTCATTAAAAGGTTAATTTACACGTCTTAAGGCGCGTGGAGCATACAAGGCTAGCAGCCCCTTATTGTATAGACCAATCGGCAGTCGGTCGGCGATGCGGTCAGTGGTACCCCACCCGCCTTAACTTCCCAAGATATTCTGGATACTCATTTTAGGCTGAGTAGACCTGGGAGGTCAGGTCTATTAAAGAGTGCAAATCCGCAGCTGTGTGGATGGAATCCATGACCACTGAGCCTGCAGCAGGCTAGTGCCTAGCCATTAAGCTAACTGCGGCTCCCATATATTTATCTACCTGCGCAGATTCGTAGTTACACTAATCTGCCAATTAAAATACAATCATACACGAAACCATACATCAATGCATTGATCCGTATACTATTCAGTCCACTGATTTTCCTAAATCGACCGGTCAATCCATTCATTCATCTATCCAGCTTTCCACACAATCATCCACCCACCCAGTCATCCATTCATCATCCACCCTGCTATCCACCCATCTATCATCCATCCACCCAGCCATCCATCCACACACACACCCATCCATCCATCTTTCTGTCTGTCCATCCGTTGTACTCAACTATGAATATAAAAACACACCAGTGGACCCTCTGTAACTATCAAAACGCAAGATAAATGCACACATACTGACTGCCACTCACAGAACACAAACGCTATAGGCACACGAGCAATCGAGTCAGTGACCTCACAATTACAGGGTTTAACTGCAGGAGCAATTGCACTTCGGAACAAGACCAGCAAATATCTGGTACCCATTTTTACGATGCTGGATCTCATCTCATCTCATCATGTTCCTCTTGTACCTTGCGGTGTCGAGGTGAAGTATAAACATCGTGAGAGTGCCCGATTATGGACTTCATGTATCGATATTCCCATGGACTCTGCTATTCCCTCCGTCCAACGTTTACGTGGTCGGTGATGCTGGATCATTCCCTTAAAATGGGTCCCTTCAACAAATAATGGCTTCATATCAGACACGCTTAAAAATATGGCATCAATAACAAGTCTTCCATCCCATAAAAGTTTAGCGCGCACACAGACAACAAACAAGTACATACCCCAATTACAAATTTTTCATATTTTAAGTACTCCTTTTCGTTCGCGTTGTAGCGAATATCCATGGTTAGGTTAAACTGTCGGAGTGATTGTTGACAAAGGTGTGCTTGTCGTTAAATTATCCTTTTATGACCTTGTCTACTGAGCTAGCACAGTTTGCAATATTCTTGTCAACTGGCTAATGGACATATATATCTGATGATATGAAAAGCGTTGACTTAGAGGTCAACTCAGAATCACCACATCCCTTCTAAAATATAAACATCACTTCTCATGAGGTTTAGCAAGAAAAAACAATGGATCGCTCACAGTAATAACAATTCACGGGTCTCATAAGATAGAAAAGCGCATGTTTTCTTTTGTTTTTGTTTTCAAGGCAGACACCATTCACGGTCAACCAGGTTATAATCACAACAGGCGCCAAGGTAGAGCTGTGGTTAGCAAGCTTACCCGCTTGTCCGGTGGTCACGTGATCGAACTCCTTCGAGGCAGGAATTTATTTAATTGACCTGTCTCACCCCCCCCCTCTCCACTCCCCCCCCCCTTTTTTTTGCGGACCCAGTATAAAAATGGGTAGCGCGAAATATTCTGTGATAAAGACCGGTCTTTGGTCGGACCTACTAGGTTCTGCAGACTTTCGTTTGTTGGTTTCTTTCTCTATTTGCACTTCTACATGCTGGTTGTTTCTTGTGTTGTCCTCACCGGGGCTGGTCCTGGTCATGTCCAGTCCTCATAAGGACCATCCCCGGTGAGGACTATGCTAGAAACAACCAGCACGTATAAGTGCTAATAGAGAAAGAAACCACAAACGAAAGTCTGAGGAACCTAGTAGGAACGACCAAGGACAAGTCTTTATCAGGACCAAAATAAGACAGAAAGGAAATTACCAGGCAGCACAAAAATAACCTTATCCGACAAACAGAGCGGATCCAATAAAACTAGTATGAATTAGGACTGACAGTCCACACAACCACGGATCCCAACAATATCCGACGCCGAGGATGCAGGTTAAACGAGACCGAATATGGATTTAAAAAAAAAAAAAAAACTGAATTGGAATTGGAATATTCTGTGAAGTAAACACGACTAGCGTGATACTGAGATCGTCACACACCAAGTGCCGTCTAGTCTACAAATAATAGGCAAGCATCAAATACTCAGTAAACCTGATGGGATCTATTGGGTCATTTACTTACTAATCATATCATGTGGGTGACAATGTTTCTAACAATTTAAAATATCATTATATAAAATCATACGTTTTTGATTATTAATTTTCCTTGCAACTCTAAAACTTTGTTCGGCCTGTGTCTGAGGATATTTTTGTCAGGGACGGAGCCGCTTGCCACAGCGGTCGCCACATAGTTTACAAACTATGAATGCTAATTTTATAACCTGAACTTTACTGAAGCTCTAACACAGGCCTCAGACCACCCACCTACTGTGCACGTACTGAGGCCGATTTGTAATGATTTATTATATACTGTTCCAAAAAACAAAAACAAAAATAAAAAGAAGAAAGAAACGTATAGCTGTCGAAGGCACACACATAGCCATAATTTTGATATTCAATAACTTTTTAAATGTAATGAGTTAATTGTTTAAATTGCACACAAGAATACCATAGGGTTCAGACAATCAATTGACAATTGTTTTGTATCTGGGTCACGAGAGATTTTCGGCGTAGGGCTTTCCGGTGAGTATGGTATATGGCCCCCTTTTGCATCTCCTGGGCATGGATGCGTCCAGACGTCTGATGTGGGACTGTGGGATGGCTAACGACTCTTCCTGGAGTGCCTCGAACAGATCACGACGATTGGCTGGAGCAACGTCTTGGCAAAAAGCACGTCTATGCAGCTCATCCCACAGGTGCTCAATCGGGCTCATGTTTGAAGACAGGAATGGCCAGAGAAGGGTGAGAATGTTGTTGGCAGTCAGGAACTGCGTGGTCAACCGTGAACAATGGGGTCTGGCATTGTCCTATTGAAACACTGAACTTTGGGTAGCCAAAAGTGGAAGGACATGGGGTCGAAGAATTTCATTTATTTATTGCGGCACATTAAAACTCCCTTCAATGTGAACTAATTGACTCCTACCGCTGTAACTGCTCATTCGCCACACCCTTACACCCCCACCAACGTGCGGTGGAGCTTCAATTGTGGGCAAAACGTTCATGTCATGCACGGTAGACCCTTCTCCGACTGTCATAACGCTGCAACAAAAATAAAGATTCGTCACTAAACCAGATACATCTCCATTGGTTGTCCGCTGCCCAGGTACGATGCTGGTTAGCCCAAGGAAGTCGATTTTGATGATGGTGGTGTGTAAGGACAGGTCCACGATGAGGTCGTTGAGCTCGAAGTCCAGCGTCATGAGGTCTATTCCGGAGTTTGATCAGACACATGACGCCCTGCAGGCAATGGCTGGGCAGTTGAGGAAGATGTTGTAAACCTGTCTCTGAGAAGACGAAGCCGAATAAAGCGATCATCCACTGCTATTGCCACTCTGGGTCGTCCACTGCGATGCCGGTCTTAAACTGAGCCAGAAGCTTGGAACCGGTGCCAAAGTCGACTGATGGTACTGTGATGCACGTGTCTAGTTGGTCGTGCGTCGAAGTACACTTATTCCTGCAGCGAGGCGCCGTCGTCATTTGGAGGCGGCAGGTTCGATCCCGGTCGGTAACTATTATAGCTTTCAAATTTTATGTTGTCTAGTGCGTCTTATAATCTTTATTTCCTTCTTCTTCTTCTCCTGTGAGCGCCAAATAATACTATGTGTGTCTATTTATGTAATCGTCTTAGTGGCCTCAACGGTTCTCCCTATTTATTTCATGTATCGGACTTAGTAAAGCGTTTGTACATACAAATGATTACACAAGCAAATTTGTGACTTGCCGCACATTCGCGGGCAATGAGGAAAAATATTCATTAGCTATTGCACATATTTGTACACCTTTTTTCAGGGAAATTCATAATAGGTTGTTTACCAGATGTTAAAAACTGTTCCCAAGAACAAAGTGAAACCTGGGAACAAATCCACCTTAGCCAGCCTAATGCTGTCACAAGATCTATAAAAACAAGAGATCAAGACGACTATCAAGCTGAGTCGCTACAAATTGTTTCCCTTATTGGCACTGGTAACAGCAGAACGACAGAAGAGAACATGACAACTGACGAAACTGCTGCAACTACAGTCATCAGTACTGTCTGTGACTACTGTCACCAAACTGACATAGACAACAGTAAACTTCCTGTTTTTTTTTTTTTCATATCCTTTACAGGACATCGCTGTCAACACCAGCATCTTTCAGCTGTATGTTGATTTCTTGGCAAGGTTACGCTCAGTAATTTGCCATTGATTTTTGAGCGGCCGGCTCACATACCCCGTAAGTTACCGATGCGATTCGACCCACTGCTGATTCTCACCGTCATCACGTCACCGACGAGAGTATACGAGATTACGGAGAAAAGTCATAACCTCTAAGCCACGAAGCCGGCAAACTTCCTGTACTGACAGTTAATAACAGAGGAACGATTGACGACATAAACATCTGTTCTAAATTGACTGAGGGACAAAGACAGGAAATAACAGACATATTCAAAGACATAAACTTACCATTATATACTGCTAACCCCCACATATCACTTCCACTACTGCTGCTACTAATGACATTATTGACAGCACTGCGTACGCATCAACTTCAGTTAACATTAGCCATATTGCATCCGGTTTTACTGGCCTGAATGTTGTGCTGACATAAAAAAATATTGTCAGTCGTCTTTAAGTTGCCAAAATTTACTTACAAATGTAGAGAACCTTATGACAGAAGTCCAACCTATGCGACTGGCCTCTCAACTATTCAAAAAGTTGCCGTCAAGTGGGTCGGAACTCGTAGCAACCTGTCTACACAAGAAACATAAATGTATTCTTACCATATTGAATTTGTACGATAAACTCATACCAAATCCTGCTGAGTTAACATGTATTTGTTCGGATCTGTTAGCCAAATCAAAATCTGCTGTAAAAAGTGCTGGTTTAGAAAATGAATGAATCATCCCAAAAACGAGAAGTAGATTGTAAGCTTTACTAAAACACAACTACAAGAGACAAATCGGACGTTGCAGCCAAAGCCTTCGTCAGCACAGGACAAACAAACACAAACCGACACAAAACTACATGAAATACATGACAATATTAAACTAATTAAAGGTACTTATCTGATGCTGTGTCCTTTCTAGGAGAGACTGACACGCGTTGGACTGTCAGTGGATTAATAGACCGGATATATGGTACACGGGTCAAAGGTCAAGCAAGAGGGGAGTGGGGGTGGAGAAGCGCCCATGTGCGCTGAAAAGTGAAAATTAGGACCAGCAAAGATGTCGCGGACGCAGTTCACAATTGGCAATTCTTGTTAAGCGCTCGAAACACAGCTGTGGAAGATTACATTGTGTTGTTCCTCACAGAGGGGCATGAGTAGCGGTCGTTCAGAAAACGACGGCAAAACACCGAACGCAAACCTGCCAAGAAAGTTGACTAGGACGTCCAGTAAAGGACCTGCACGTACCTAGATGGTGGAATGTAAACTAGGGGGTGGGAGGGGGTAGGGTTAGGAAGTTAAATGAAACTGTGTTGGACATTGAAGCCGTGAAGGGAGAGTGTACCCAACTGGAAGATGAGACGGTGTTCCAATGTCTTCCGATCCCGTTCGTGGGATGCGCATGATTTGATGGCCGTGACCTGTATGTCGGCCACGCCACGGTGGTCAGGACTATTGAAATACATGGATACTGGTTTGTGGGCGCCACTGGTGATAGAAAGATGTTGTCTAAATCTGTCACCAAGACGTAAGCCTGTCTCACCAACATATCTCATGTCGCAACGTGTGCAGGTAATCGCATAGATGACGTTGCAACTGATGCATGAGAAACCCTCACGGATGTGGAAGGTCATCTTAGGGAATGTCAGAATCTGGGTTTGAAGTACGTGTGGGCAGGTTTTGCGACGCGATCGAAGACAAGCCACCGTGCCAGGAAGAGACTTGTGAGGTTGGGGTAGACTGTTATGGACCAGCACATCCCTGAGGTTACAATCCAGCCTATACGCCACCAAAGGGGCCTCTGAGAAGACAACATGAGTGGTCGGGTCCACCCGGAGAATGGATAGATGTCTCAAGAGGATATTCTTGGCAGCAATATTGTGGGGATGGTAAGTAAGTGAGAGGACAGGTCTATTATTTCGTGGTTTCGGCCTGGAGGAGAGAGCCTCAGTGCGACTGATAGACTGGCAGCGGTGAAGAGCTATAGATAGAACATTCTCAGGATAGCCTCGAAGGTGAAAGAAATCAAGCAATTTGTGTGCTTTTTGATGGAAGTCGTTGTTATCCTGGCGAAGCCGCAGGAGACGTAACAGTTGGGAATAAGGAATAGAACGTTTGCAAGAGGGAGGGTGGGAGGAGGTTTAGAGAAGAAATGAGTGCGAGTCAGTTGGTTTATAATAAACCGCCGTGCATAGACCCGTGGAACCTAAAGAGACTGTGAGGTCTAAGAAGTTAGAGGCCGACGAAGAAATGGTGGAGGTAAGTTTGATGCTGGGATGGAAGTCGGAGAAATGGTGGAGGTAAGTTTGATGCTGGGATGGAAGTCGGAGAAATGGTGGAGGTGAGTTTGATACTGGGATGGAAGTCGGGAAAATGGTGGAGGTAAGTTGGATGCTGGGATGGAAGTCGGAGAAATGGTGGAGGTAAGTTTAATGCTGGGATGGAAGTCGGAGAAATGGTGGAGGTAAGATTGATGCTGGGATGGAAGTCGGAGAAATGGTATAGGCAAGTTTGATGCTGGGATGGATGTCGGAGAAATGGTGGAGGTGAGTTTGATACTGGGATGGAAGTCGGGAAAATGGTGGAGGTAAGTTGGATGCTGGGATGGAAGTCGGAGAAATGGTGGAGGTAAGTTTAATGCTGGGATGGAAGTCGGAGAAATGGTGGAGGTAAGATTGATGCTGGGATGGAAGTCGGAGAAATGGTGGAGGTAAATTTGATGCTGGGATGGAAGTCGGAGAAATAGTGGAGGTAAGTTTGATGCTTGGATGGAAGTCGGAGAAATGGTGGAGGTAAGTTTGATGCTGGGATGGAAGTCGGAAAAATGGTGGAGGTAAGTTTGATGCTGGGATGGAAGTCGGAGAAATGGTGGAGGTGAGTTTGATACTGGGATGGAAGTCGGAAAAATGGTGGATGTAAGTTTGATGCTGGGATGGAAGTCGGAGAAATGGTGGAGGTAAGTTTAATGCTGGGATGGAAGTCGGAGAAATAGTGGAGGTAAGTTTGATTCTGGGATGGAAGTCGGAGAAATGGTGGAGGTAAGTTTGATGCTGGGATGGAAGACGGAGAAAAAGGCAATGAAGTTCTGGAGGTCAGACAAGGGCATGTCCGAGACACCAAAGCAGTCATCAGTGTACCTCCTGTAAAGCTCTGGGAGCCTACCGGTGTATTGACTCCATACCTGATGCTCCAGATAGCCCATGAAGAGGTAGGCATAACTAGCACCCATCTTAGTACCTATCTGGTCGAAGTAGTCCCCATTAAACTCAGACGAGTTGAGGTTGAGGACTAACTCTGCAAGATGGTCCAGTGGCTATTGAGGGGTTATGCCTTTTCTCCAAGAAAAATTCCAAGGCTTTAAGGCCGTTGGAGTGAGGAATAGATGTGTAGAGTGAAGTCACATCTAAAGTGAAGATGTGGTACTGAGAAGGGTTTGTGAAACTGATGGAATCGAAGATGGAGATAGCGTGGTTGGTGTCTTTGATATACGAAGGGAGGCTGGCAACCAACGGCTGAAACATGCTGTCTAGGAACTCTGAAATCCGTTATGTGGGGCAAGAGCAGGCCGAGACGATAGGTCTGCCTGGGTTCCCTGGTTTGTGTGTCTTAGGCAGCATATAAAAGGCGGGTTTGCCCAAGCAGCTATTGTGGATGATCAGCGAGGTGGCAGAGCTGGGCAAAAGACCTTTCTGGATGATGGCATTAGTCACGCTTTTGACCTGGGTGTTGTTGTTGACCGTCCCATCTTGTGTCCGTGGTCTGTAGAAAGTTGCATCCCCAGTTGCTTGTTGCCTTCCTGCATATACAAGTCTTTCCTCCAAACCACTAGCGCACCTCCCTTATCGGCAGGCTTGATAACTATGTCCTCATGACGTTTCAACTGTGTGAGTGCTCGTTGTTCATCCGCGGAAAGGTTGGAATGTCGTAGTGGCTTGAATTGTAGTTTTTGGATGTCGAAAAGTTTTTTTTTTCGATATATAAATCGAGGGCTTTAGATGCCCCTGGATTGGGAACCCAAGTGGACCTGCGTTTGGAGAGGTGAGAGAAATGGTCGGTGGGATCCGGAAAGTTATCACTGTGAGGTTGATTACTGAAGTGATATTTTAGCCTGAGAGTGCGATGGAACCGATGAACGTCCTGCAGTAATGCGTATCTATCACCACAGGGACGTAGCGGTATGAACCGGAGCCCTTTGCTGAGGACCGATTTCACCGATGCCGATAGTGGAAGGTCGGGAGGTATGCACACAACTAGGTTATCGGAGCCAGTGGTAAGTGGAGGTGGGAGAGGAGATGAGGAGGGAGTAGGGGTAGGGGCACGGAGTTTGGCTAACTTGGCGTTTTTGGCCGCGGAAAGACACTTGTATAAATGGTAGTTAGTGCTTTTGATGATACACCGTATGACGCAATCCAAGAAATAGTTACCCAAGGTAAAATGTCTAGGATTCCAATTCCAATTCCAATTTATGGTACGAGTACCCCCTTTCAGCCTTCGAATTTTCCACTTAGCTATGTAGGGGTGTTTATGGTGTAGTTTGAAGTTTGTCTTTCGTACTTTGGGCTGCTTGTTGTCAGCTTCCCGGCTTCTGTTGGAATGATTGCGTTCGTTTCTTTCTTGATGCGGTTTTTCATGTCTGGACCGAGTCTCGCACTTGTTGAGGCCTGGAGTAATTGGGTACCCACCCCGTCATATGGTGCTGTTTCCTTCCGGGAGTTTTACCAGTTGTCGTATCTCCTGGTGTTCCTCCTATTTCCCCGTCGTGAGTTGCCTTCGAATCTTCTCGGCGTTCGCCAGTCGGATCTTGGTGGTGAGCGATATCGTTCTTCCTCTGTTGCTTCTTCTTCTGTTTCTGCCCTTGTATCCTCTTGTTCGAGTGTGGCTGTCTGGATCTTGAGCAGTTCAAGTATCTTATCAAGAGTGATTTCCGTGTTTCGTTTCACATCTTGTACGTTAGATAGCTGTTCATCCGCCTCAGCCTTTATGGCAGTCATTCGAGCGACATCCTGTTCTATCTTCTGCTACACTTGCTTCATTTCGTCGAGGATGCGCTGAACGCCTGTTATGTGTTTTCCTTGCTTCTTGTGTTTTTCCTCCTCCCTGCTTCATAGCCTTTCTTCTGTCTCAGCCTGTATAGCAGCCATTCCAGCGACATCCTGCTCAATCTCCTGCCGGACTTCCTTCGTTTCGTCCAGGATGCGCTGAGCGGCTGTTATCTGTGTTTCTTGCGTCTTGACTTTTCCTTCCTCCATGGTTTTGAACTGTGTTCTCAGGTCCTTCAGTTGGCCTTCAGGTTGCGCTTTGTCATTTTTGGTGAGTCGGTTGGTCGCCTCGTACTGCCTCCTGGCTTTCTTATATGGTAGGTTAGACTTGGTGGCGATTTTCATGGCTTCTTTGCTGTCTTTGTGGCAGGGGCAGCCGAGGTACCTGGCGCCGTGGTTGCCGAAGCAGTTGGCGCATTTTCTGTTATTGTTAGGCCTCCTGAAGTCCTTGTCGATCTTTGCATGCTGGAACTGACTGTATGGATGAGGTCCAGAGCAATATCTGCAAACCTCATCCTCACTCTTGCAGGTAGCACGGGTGTGCCAAAACTTCTGACACTTAGAGCACTGCAGCACTCTCGGTATGTAGTGCTCTGGAACTTGGTCTCTCTTGTCCCATCTGATGTATTGAGGGATCACTCGATCCTCCAATGTTACCATGACGACTGTGGAGGGGATGTTGTTCTTTCCGATGATCCTCTCGGCACTGGTGATCTTGAGTTTCTTGTTCTCCCTTGTCAGCATCTCCCTGATCTGGTCGCTGGTGAGATGGGTCTTGACTCGTTTAATGACCCATCGTTTCATCACGCTGTGTCGGGCGATTTAAAATACTATGTCGTGGTGAAGCTGTATGATGGCCTTCTCCTCTTGTGTTATCTTCTGGATAAGTGCTGTGGTTTGTGGGTTTTTTTTTATTGATGGAGAGCACTACTCCCTCATGTGTCGGGGACAGCTGGTTGATGCTGTTTCTTCCCAGCTCGTTTCCCAACAGACTGATTATCTTGTCTGTTGGAAGCGCCGACAGTTTAGCTTCACCCACGCTTGTCTGTTTGAGCAGTATTCTGCCGGTGAAGTCCTCAGATGTTGCTGTTGTTTCCTCCTGTGTGGAGCTCACTGGAAGATTGGGCTGCATCGTCTTGGAACTGGTTGGAACTTCCCGGCTGCTGCTGACTTGAGTTGTGGTTTCTTCATCAACTGGGACGGCTTCAGCTGGTGTAGGAGCCGGACTGCTACTCGTAGATATAGACTCAGCAGTCAATGCGGCCTTCCTTGCCTCTACCTACTTCTTCCCGGCTGCATATAGCGCATGTCTCTGCTGATCGAGGATAGTTATACTCGAGCTGAGGCCACAAACAGTTGTCGCGCTTGGTTGTCGGCAATACACCGCATGCGAAGAGTAAAAATCTGCTACAACTGTCATAAAGAGGGCCAGCCGATGGGTGAAATCTAGAAATGAAGCCACGTGAGGTGATATGAAGCTGTAGGCAGTTCTTAAGGAAATTAAAATGGCATGTGGTGCGGCTATTTGTGTAGATGTTAAGAGCCAAGTCGATGGCTGTGATTTTAATATCTGTTTGTAAGAGACTGAAACAGAAAATGACATGATCTCAAGTGTTGAAATAACTGAGGTGAGTGAGTGGGAGGCATGGCGGTAGAGATTAAACGGAAGTAGGGATGAAAGACCGGTGTACAGAAGTAAGGTGTGGTAGCCTAGCGAGGGGGAAAAACCTCACGTGTGTAGGGCGGTAAGGGTAGCACGCCGCGTAGAAAACACAATGACATGCGCGCGCAAGATGGACTGTAAAAATCGACAACAATCTGACAAACTACGAAGACGAAACGTGAAATATATAGTAGCAGTTCAAGGGAATGGACAATGGTAAACAAGAATGAGGGGATCTGCAGTAAAGCTTAAAAAGGCAATGAATGAATCACCCCCCCCCCCCCCCCCCCAAAAAAAAAAAAAAAAAAAAAAAAAAAAAAAACGAGAAGTAGATTGTGAGCTTTACTAAAACACGACTACAAGAGACAAATTGGACGTTGCGGCCAAAGCCTTCGTCAGCACTGGGCAAACAAACACAAACCGACACAAAACTACATGAAATACTTGACAATATTAAGCTAATTAAAGGTACTTATCTGATTATGTGTCCTTCCTAGGAGAGACTGACACGCGTTGGGCTGTCAGTGGATTAATAGACCGGATATATGGTACACGGGTCAAAGGTCAAGCGGGAGAGGAGTGGGGGTGGAGAAACGCCCGTGTGGGCGAAAAAGTGAAAATTAGGACCGACAAAGATGTCGCGGACGCAGTTCACAATTGGCAATTCTTGTTAAGCGCTCGAAACACAGCTGCGGAAGATTACATTGTGTTGGTCCCCACAGTCGGGCATGAGTAGCGGTCGTTCAGAAAACGATAGCAAAACACTGAACGCAAACCTGCCAAGAAAGTTAACTAGGATGTCCAGTAAAGGACCTGCACACACCTAGATGGTGGAATGTAAACTAGCGGGTGGGAGGGGGTGGGGTTAGAAAGTTAAATTAAACTGTGTTGGACATTGAGGCCGTAAGGGGAGAGTGTGCCCAACTGAAAGATGAGACGGTGTTCCAATGTCTTCCGATCCCGTTCGTGGGATGCGCATGATTTGATGGCCGTGACCTATATGTCGGCCACGCCACGGTGGTCAGGACTGTTGAAATGCATGGATACTGGTTTATGGTCGCCACTGGTGATATCAGAAAGATGTTGTCTACATCTGTCACCAAGACGTAAGCCTGTCTCATCGACATATCTAATGTTGCAACATGTGCAGGTAATCGCATAGATGTCGTTGCGACTGATGCATGAGAAACCCTCACGGATGTGGGAGGTCATCTTAGGGAATGTCAGACACTGGGTTTGAAGTATGTGTGGGCAGGTCTTGCGACGCAATCGTAGACAAGCCACCGTGCTAGGAAGAGACTTGTGAGGTTGGGGTAGACTGCTTTGGACCAGCACATCCCTGAGGTTACAATCCAGCCTATACGCCACCAAATTTATTTATATTGTCTGAGAAGACAACACGAGTGGTCGGGTCCGCTCGTAGAATGGATAGATGTTTCAAGAGGATATTCTTGGAAGCAATATTGTGGGGATGGTAAGTAAGTGAGAGGACAGGTCTATTATTTCGTGGTTTCGGCCTGGAGGAGAGAGCCTCAGTGCGACTAATAGACTGGCAGCGGCGAAGAGCTGTAGTTAAAACATTCTCAGGATAGTCTCGAAGGTGAAAGAAATTAAACATTTCGTGAGCTTTTTGATGGAAGTCGTTGTTATACTGGCAAAGCCGTCGGAGTCGTAACAGTTGGGAGAAATGAATAGAACGTTTGCGCGAGGGAGGGTGGGAGGAGGTATAGAGAAGGAATGAGTGCGAGTCAGGTGGTTTATAATAAACCGTCGTGCATAGACCCGCGGAACCTGATGAGACTGTGAGGTCTAAGAAGTTAACGGCCGACGAAGAAATGGTGGAGGTAAGTTTGATGCTGGGATGGAAGTCGGAGAAAAAGGCAATGAAGTTCTGGAGGTCAGGCAAGGGCATGTCCGAGACACCAAAGCAGTCATCAATGTACCTCCTGTAAAGCTCTGGGAGCCTACCGGTGTATTGACTCCATACCTGGTGCTCCAGATAGCCCATGAAGAGGCAGGCATAACTAGCACCCATCTTAGTACCCATGGCCACCCCGCTAATCTGGTCGAAGTAGTTGTAGGTTTAGAAAATGCAATATTACAAATAAAGAAATGCTTTTCAAGTACATCTATCTTGCAATTACCTAACACAGAAATTTCTTTTATTTTAAGGACAGATGCCAGTACTGATGTCTCTGGCATACTTCTTCAACGCTACAATGATAGTCAAGTCATCAAGTCATTTATGTGAGCAGAAAGTTTACGCCAGCTGAGACCCGCTATAGCTTGAATGTCTCGCTCTAGTATACTGTGTAAATAAATTGGCCAAATATCTCGCTGGTACGCACTTCTTTGTAGAGTCCGATAACTCACCTTCACTGGTGCTACAGCAAGGAAAACCAAAGAACAATATGATTCATCGATGGGCCTTGCTACTTCAAGACTTATCATTTTCCATACACCATATAAGAGGAGTTGACAATATCATAGCTGATCTGCTTACAAGGACGTCAGATCCACCAGGCACCTCGATCTACCGACCTCGTCACGATATTTTAATTAAATAGTGATATTTTAATTAAGTTTCACAAAGAGATACAGAAGTAATGATTTAATCCTCCAAATCATAGACTAACACGACAGTGTTATTTAATTACTTAGGTACTTCAGGTACTTAGAAATTTTCTTTTCATCAGATAAATTTCTTTTTTTCAACAAGAAACTCACGACACTTAGCTTGTGATAATATTACCATTGTTAAATTTGTGAACATTTTGCTAAGTTAGATTATTAATGTTAACTAACACAATGTATATAATTAATTACCGTTGATTGATAAGTAGGCGAAAAAGCTTGAAGTTATAAGCACTTTTCAATTACATTTTTGTTCGTATGAAGAAATTAATTTTTAATAACCTCCAACATCATAAGGGAAGAAATACAAACTAGAATCAATTCTGGAAATAAGATATACTATGCACTACAACATCTACTAAAATCAAAGGTCCTATCTCGTAACACCAAGATCACAATATACAAAACACTGATCAGACCAGTTGTGCTGTATGGCTCTGAAACCTGGAGTACAACGGAAAGAGACGGAGCCTTGCTACAAACCTTTGAGAACAAAGTTTTAAGACGCATCTTTGGACCCATTAGGGATACACAAAGTGGAGAGTGGAAAAGAAGAAGTAACAAAGACATTTATGATCTATTTAAGTCCCCGCTAATTACCGGTATCATGAAGGCTAATAGACTACAATGGCTGGGGCATATAGAAAGAATGGAAGATAATAGGGAAACAAAACTCGCTTACACTCAGGACATAAATAACCGTAGACCCCGAGATAGACCAAGAAGGCGGTGGAGAGATAATATACATGCAGACCTACAAGCACTTGGAATCAACGACTGGCAAGAGAAGGTCAACCAGAGACGAATGGAGACGGATTGTATCTGCAGCAAAGAACCTCAATGGCCCGGAACGCTGAAGAAGAAGAAACTAAAACCTTAAAATAATAACTTATTACCTTAACTTGATATATTTAAAATCTTAACTATATGTATATTTTAATATAAACATGCTGTATGAATATGTGAGTGAAAAGTGTACATAAGACGTTACAGGTGTATTAAAACTTGAGGAATGTAAACCAATGTGCAAAATGCTTGCACATGTGCCTCAATGTTCAGGTTGGTATGCGTCTCCTACAACAAATGTAACTTGGGCCATTTTTATATGTGTAAACATTACAGATACACTACACATTAGGAATGTATCTAAGCACCATAGCTCGGTAACCCATTTCACAAAATATGAATATGCTATCATTTGTGAGATGTGAGAACCAATCTGAGGGATCTTAGATAATAGTACAACACATATTATAAACATACATACATGTTTGTAATTTGCACACAAATTATTACAAATAGACCACACACACACACACACACACACACACACACACACACACACACACACAAACACACAAACACACACACACACACACACACACACACACACACACACACACACTACATAAACATGTAAAGTACATCCACGATTATAGAGAGAATTAATGGGAAAGAACGGGAGACTATCCTATACATACACTTACAAGGGACACAAGTGGTTCTTAAATGGAAAATATTTGATATTACATACGATCACTACCGACAAGCGGAAGTGAGACAGGGGTACTACCATCAGGGAGTAAATATATCTTGGGGAAAAGGTTGAATAGTCATTTTACGGGGACCAGGGGTAGTAATATTGCCCTTGATGTGTCTCCATAAAAAGAGACCTTTGCTCCGTGACACCAATTTTGGGTGTCTGAGAGGGGTGCAATTGGAGGGTCAAACCGAAAATGTGAGTCAACGTTACCTTGGTCCGGCAACAGTCCCCAGTAGTAAAATGTGCAAGAGAATTAGACTCTTTGTCAACTAGCCGAGAGTGCACAACTGATTATACTCCAGTGGGTCTGTGGTTCGACAGTATATCAGACCCTTTACAAACTATAGTAGCCACCCAAACCTACCCAGACCATGACAACTTACGAACTCCCTTAGGCCACTTACTAATTAGTGCAAACTAATTAGATATAGAAAACATATTGTGTCACTTCTAAGTATAACATAAATGACACAAAAAGGGGGGAGAGGGGGACCCTGTCAACGTCCTGGGAGTATGAAAGAGGACATATGACAAGGACAGGACATAAGTATGCCATGGATAGGATATAGACGGGACTAGAGTATCCATCTACGGACAGGACATAGGGATATAGACAGGACAATGTCCGTGACTGACAGTACAACCTTGAACTGAACAACCTGAGACCCCAGTCAGCAACAGACGGGGTAAGGACAGGAAGACATCCAGAATACTGAGACAGCCGACATAGCACGACTATTACGGACCACACGGTGTCACGTACCACGTGACCACAAGACTGATGGTTAGGGAGATCAGACTGGACAGGACCGTGATAGAGGAAGGATGCGTGTAAATTGACGAGAGAGTGTACTGAGTACCCGACACGAGAGCTTGCCATAGCTGAACGAGTGAGGCAGTGAGTTGCCGATGCGCTGTGTGTGAGACTGAACTGCGTTACGAAAGCATGAATGCCTTTTGTGACTGAGTATTCTGTCGTAATTGTATTTGCATTGTAAAAGATTTAAGTTGGAATGTATTCGCGTGCATAGCGCGACTGTGTGCTTTAAATAAATAGTATTAGTTTACATTCATTTTGTCTTGACACCTTTGTGTACGCATGTATTTATTGTCTCTGTCGCACCCACGACAACGAGCAATAATTGAGACGTTGACAGGTATGGGTGCATGTTTTGGCTGTTTGTGATTTCTGGGCAAGTTTACGTTCAGTTTTATATTCTCTAATTTTTCGTCTTCGTTTAACGTCCTAACGTTCCATGTTGCTAATTTTAATGTCTCTGTCCTTGTCTTGCGATGATCAGTCTTTAGGCGAATCATAATGTACTAGACAGTTTTAAAGAGGTAGTTTTCCGGTGTTTTCCTCTATGGCAGTAACCGTACTGGTCGGGTGACCGCAGCCATTGACTCTCGAAAGAGCTCCTCTGCCTGCCGTCGTGGAAAGTCAAGCTGAAAAACATCTGATGGCTGCAGAAATGTGGTTTCTGAGGAAAATGCAAAGAATACCATGGACAGACAGAAAAACCAATGAACAAGTACTACAGGAGACAAATGAAAATCGTAAATTGATTAGAGAAATTAGTCGTAGACAGTCAACATTTTTTGGACATGTTATGAGAAGAAATGGATTGGAGAACTTAGTGACAACTGGCAAGATCGAAGGGAACAGACCAAG
Source organism: Cepaea hortensis (assembly GCA_963921405.1). Taxonomy (NCBI): domain Eukaryota; kingdom Metazoa; phylum Mollusca; class Gastropoda; order Stylommatophora; family Helicidae; genus Cepaea; species Cepaea hortensis. The sequence goes on along the minus strand of OY992886.1, from coordinate 91,182,364 downwards.
AGGAAGACCGAGAGGAAAAAATACCTGGATGGCTTGGCCACGTGGCATGGACGAGAAGGAACACTGAGCTGATCCACGACTCTGGTGATCGAGTGAAGTGGTGAGTCATGACCGCCCACGCTTACCGGTATGGCACATGCTTGATTGATTGAATACGTTCAATAGTTTGTTACTGCTTTCTGAACAACCGCCACTCATACCATTGACTGAAAACAACGCAAGGCGGTCTGCTGCCAAATCACCTGCAGCTGTGTTTTGAACACGGTATACGGGATTGCGAATTTCGTTAGTAAACAGTTGGCGACAGCGCCGACTTGTTTGTTCACCCAGGCGTGCTATAACTGTTTAAGCTGCTATTGCGTGTGTATTCACATCTGTGCTTACAACCGTGACACATAGTCTGGAAATGGAGGTGGAGACAATGACTGCGGAATTCCTCTGGCTGGAGGGCAAACGGTACTCGCACATGTTGTAATTATAACGGACTCTCAGAGCATGCGGACAAGGGTGAAAGCAGGCATTCTTCGCGCAGAGTGGCATGTTTAAATAACATTTACAAAATAAAAATCAAAGATAGGGAGTATCATTGGGATCTTTTCCCCAGGACATGCTGGTGTATTAGAAAATGAGCACGTGGACAGATGGGCTGGATCTGCACCCCATGGGTGGTGTATTAGTGTACTATAAGGCAGGTTTGGTCAGGGCCTTTCGGAATGATGCATATAGTGTGGAACAACAGGTAAATTATCATGACCTGCAGAGAATTAATTATACTACAGGGAGTGACCAGAGGAATTCGCTAACACTCAGTAGAGGTCAGACCTACACATAACTAACTGGTACATCAGTAATGGGACTCTTCGTTGACTGCCGAAGATACTGACGGAGCGCATATAGTGCTGCTGTGATGTCAGCTTTTGACTGTTTATTTTCGGTAGAGTTACAGGCAATCTCCCAGCCAATAATTATGCTGGGAGTGTAAAGAGACATACCTCTGGCCGCTAGTCTGGAATTCCATTGACAAGGAAGTACCCAAAACCCATGTAGCAAACAAAACCAGAGTCGAGTCCGATTACTAGCCAGAAAACGTGTATTGTGCTCAGTCATGCTCTGGTTACACCCGGTTAGGCCACTCCGCAGCTGTGAGATGCCAGTAACGCTCTTGCACCCCCCGCTGCTTTCTGTGCATGGAAAGGGGATGGAGACCTCTGCAGCAAGTCTCGTGTACATGTTACTAAGGTAGCCAGTGAGGAGAGACGTATCTACACCAAGCTGACTACGACAGATGCAAGCCCCATACAGGGCTAAGACAATCTGAACGCCAGTACTTCGGACTTAATAGTATAAACTCAGCCGTCCAGAGAATGTGCAATCAACCAACGAACCAACCAACCAACCAACTAATCAACCAATCAACGAACCAACAATACAGCCAGCCAGTAAACTAATCAACCAGCCAGCCAACCACTAATCCATCCATTAACATACATAGATAGAGAAATCCAGACGCGCACACACGCACGCGCGCACACACACACACTCACACACACACACACACACACACTCACACACACACACACACACACACACGTACGCACGCACGCAACACACACGCACGCGCGCGCACTAGACGTCACTAACACTTGAACCTCTGGACGACGACAAAGACAACACGACAGATACCAGGATTTGTCAGGAATGCTACCTTAAAACGATAGAAGACGACAGAGAAGAGAAAGGGATATAACAAGGCTGAGACAGAAGATGTAGGACAGCCTGGCCCAAAGTTATTCCGGAGAGAAACAACTGTATCTTAATAAATGATTGAGAGTGAAGGATGTGGACAAAGACGACGATCAACGAGATTAGGAACGGGCTATAAAAAGATGAAGGTTAGAATGTGTATTATGTGGTTTTCAGTAACGTCATCGTCACGAGGTAAGTCCTGTGCAGAAGGTCGCCCCGTCAGAAAGCTCTGAATCCCTCGCATGATCCCCTGCTTCATGTATTATCATGCCTAGTGTGTTGTGTATGTCCTGTGTCCTGCATCGTATTAGTTGACCTCTGTGTCTGTCATCACTGTTCTTTCTAAGACGCAATGATATGTTTGAATGTTATCAAAGTATTTATGCTTCTTTCACACGATGTTGCAAGCATTGAGAAAACTTGAGGGCAATATAACCAGACAGTCTCTTGTTTGGAACCCACAAGGCAAATGAAAAAGCGGGACACCTAAAGCATACAGAGAAGAGAATTACAGATAGAGATGAATAATATTGACAGAACACAGAGGGACCTGCAGGGGATAGCACAAGATAGGACGAACAGGTGTGGGTTGGTTGAGGGGCCTATGCCCTAGAGGGGGATAAAGGGAAGAAGAAGAAGAAGAAGAAGAAGAAGAAGACGATGATGAAAAAGAAGAAGAGTAAGAAGACACATTATGTTGTGTATGAGCCCGTTTTCCTCAATGTTTAGATCTTGTAAAATGTTAATTGTTTTTTTATTTCCTTGATCCGCGGGATTCTAAGACAGTTTTGATAACGTTTAAGTTAAAAATAAGTGACAGCAGCAAACATAGACAGCAGTAAACGAAAGACATTAACAATGTACCATTTTTGCCGTGTGTGAGGTTGTCGAAGTAACAAGGATAAGAATCAGTGTGCATTTGTCCGGAATGCGACCTTAAAAACCACCACCAAGAAATGTGTTTGATAAAACTGAGGCCATGTTTTGAATGACGTGATCATTTGTATCACGTGACTGCAATTGTGCACACATATTACCAGAGTCATCATCATGAATTCATAATCATCATGTGCCTTGCCCGCTAGCGTAGGGGTTCATGTCTTTCCCCAGATCTCTGCCATCGGTGCTCTGGATCAACTCTGCTGATGATATTCCTCCTTGCCACTGTCTCAGGCTATCCAGCATCAATTCTCTTTGTCTGCCTCTGCCTCTTTCCTCACTGATCTTTCCAGTTGACGAGATATTCTCTAATGCCTCACTTCTGATCACATGACCACATATTATGTTTATTTCTTTCTTATCGTTGTATATACCAGAAGCCTTGAAGATGTGATTTTATAGATGAATGCTGAAAATTAATTGGACAGTCAAAAAGAGCAATCAGCACGTTTTAAGTGAAGCTGAGTCGCAAAGACAACTTATCACAAACATCACAAAGAGGCAGTCATCGTTATTTCGGCCACCTTATGAGAACACAAAAACTGGAACATGTTATGACAACCGGACATATTTGCAGAAAGAGAGATAGAGAAAGACATCGTGAGAAGATTCTTGACAGTCTTGTGTCATGGCATGGAATAGAGTCAACACACGAATTGCTCCATGACGTCGGAGATCGTAATTGGTGGAAAGGTATGATTGCCCACGCCAGCCGGAAAGGCAATGGATGATGATAGTGTTCTAGTTTCATTAGCTTCTTTCAGGCATTCGTTGTTATTTACCATGGGAGTCTAAAGTTTTCGCAAAACTAGTCTAAGTAATCACATCTCTGTGCTTCTAAGCTTTTCATAATTTGTTTACTCACGTTTCATGTTTCGCTGCTGTACAGCAAAATATGTTCTATATAACATTTGTTACTACGAGAGTTAAAAAAAATTGGTTGCATATTTTTTAAGGCTGTCACAGTCAACTCCAGAATGTTTGGCTGTTCGTGATTAAAAAGAAAACAGCAACAAGTGGAAAGATAACATCAAAGAGATGGACGAACATCAATCTGACAGAATGTACAGTTAGGGCAAGAGACTGAGTGTTGGAGATCCATTGCAGTCAGTCTTCATTGTGGAGACGGCACCTGATTGATTGATTAAGTTATTTATTGGCAAGTTCAGTAGTTTGCCATTGCTTTCCGAGCGACCGGAACTTATACCAAAAGACGGTCTGCTGCCAAAGTGCCCGCATCTGTGTTTCGAACGCAGTGTGCAGGATTACGAACAGCGTCCACAACCATTTCGGCTCGAAGCCGGCACTACGAGAGTTAAAGTTAGTCGCATATCCTTTACAGGACGTTGCAGTCAACATCGGCATTTTTTGCTGTTGTGATCTCTTGGCAAGTTTACATTCAGTAGTTTGCCATTGCTTTCTGAACGACCGGCACCCATACCATTTCGTAAAAAAGCCAGTGCAACGCGGTCTGCTGCGAAATCGCGCGCAGCTGTGTTTCGAACGCGGGATCACGAACCGCGCCCGTAAATCGTTCGCCACGGAACCGACACTACGAGAGTACTGACGGCTTAATCATCAAAAGATAGTTTAGTTTAGTTTAGTTTAGTTTAGTTTTGTCGCCGGATGAACATCACGGCTCACTGGTGCAACCCATAAGTGCTCCGTTCTCCTCCTAACTCAAACCTGAGTTTGGAGAAACTCAGCTCCGTGCACGAACTCCGTAGCGCCGGTGAGGATCCTGAAATACTTTGGGTAGATTTTTAACTCGAAATTTTGCCCGGGTAGCGCCGTTAGGCTACTCTTTTTTCGATTTCCAACTGCCAAGGGATTTTTTACGTGCGCAACAGTTCACACGGGCTTCCGATCTCACTACCCAGAGACCATGGGAAATTTTATTACTAGAAGTCCACGTGAAAATAATCCCGGTCCTCACCGGGACCTGAACCCGGGACCTCCAGCACTCGAGGCGTACACCATACCTCGAGACCACGCAGCCCCCCTTAATCATCAAAAGAGACGAAAGGTACCTGATGCTTTACACTTGATTGATACTCTGGGCTAGAACTGCCATCAAAACATTCGTACTCACCCTTTCCTCTAGTTCTATGAGTTCCCATCAATACGTGGTAATGTATTCCCCATGCTTTTTAAATGGCCTTATTGATTCCCCAACAACTGACACTTCAGTCCATTTCTTTAAACAACCATATGTACTATTCTTCTTCTTCTATTTCTACATTTATCTCAGTCAAGTGACACAACCATATGTGCTGTCATATCTAGAAACACCAAATGTTTTCTAATACACAGAAATGTCATGTTCTATTAATCCGAATGATGTTATTACACATTGGGCATTCCCAGGCGTCTTCTTCAGGCAGCCATGCCTTCCATTATTGTTCTTCTCAAGCTACAGTGACCTTTAGTATGTCCAAAACATTTTAGTTTCCGAAACATGACAATGTTTATCCAGTCGTCTCCGATGTTCGGATCTGCTAGAATGTTAGTACTTTTTTCTTGGTCTATGATCAAAATTTGGAACATTTCTTCAGTGATTGCGAAACTGTCTATGACTTACCCAGTTTTCTTCTTCAGTGATTGCGAAATTGTCTATGACTTACCCAGTTTTCTTCTTCAGTGATTGCGAAACTGTCTATGACTTACCCAGTTTTCTTCTTCAGTGATTGCGAAACTGTCTATGACTTACCCAGTTTTCTTCTTCAGTGATTGCGAAATTGTCTATGACTTACCCAGTTTTCTTCTTCAGTGATTGCGAAATTGTCAGGTCTTAGTTAGATATGACTGAGCTACCGTATGACAGTAGACGGTGCTATATTGTGTCAACGGCTTCAGGCGGAGGGGCGCAATTGTGAGGTTACAAGCCTTATCTTAGTGCGAGGAAATGCAACCTAAAGACCAAATGTCATGGCAGGGCAGACCAGGCTATAAGCCTTGGTTGGCAACTGGTCTAGGATTGAAGCTTCGACAGGCGGACAGTTAGAGCATTGCTTTGCTGATCCGTCAGCTTCTGCAGCTTGTCGCGTTCAAGACGTATTGGTGTTACCTTTCCTCTGGAGTACACTAGACAGGCCGAGAGAGGGAACAAGCTGCATGGGCAACACATGGTCTCTAAATTCAGCCCAGGCTTTGTGTTATTATTTTGTTTTTTGCATATCCTTTACAGGACATCGCTGTCAACACCAGAATCTTTCAGCTGTATGTTGATTTATTGGCAAGATTACGCCCAGTAGTTTGCCATTGCTTTCTGAGCAGCCGGCCCACATACTCCGTAAGTTACCGTTGCGATTCGAACCACTGCTGATTCTCACCGTCATCACGTTACCTAGGACAGTATACGAGATTACGGAGAGAAGTCGCTAACCTCTAAGCCACGAAGCCGGCCTTTGTGTTATGGAGAGGTATAATTCCAATGTACAAACTATCGTCTGTCAAGATGGCAAGGTGCCAGTCAGTCAGTAGATGCGAAATTGTCTATGACTTACAAAGTTTTCTTCTTCAGTGATTGCGAAATTGTCTATGACTTACATCCACATGTTACAACAGAAACGATGCATGTCCTCATCAATTTTGCATTACCTTGTATTGTACCATAGGTTCTTATTACTGTTTAATCGCTGCATGCAATGACCAGTCGGTGTCTAACTTAATATGAACAGTCTCCTCTGTTGTTCATCATCATCATCATCATCACCACCATCACCATCATCATCATCATCATCATCATCATCATCATCATCATCATCATCATCATCATCATCATCATCATCATCATCATCATCATCATCATCATCATCATGTGTCATGCCGATAAGCCTGGACGGTCATGTTTCGCCATCTCACTCGATCACCAGAGTGGTGGATCAGCTCAGTGTTCTTGTCTCGACCATGCCACGTAGCAAAGCCTACTTCTCTGCCTTCCCCTTGTTCTCTTCCCCTCGATCTTGCCAGTTGTCACCCAAGGTCTCCAATTTAGTTTTTCTCATAACGTGACCAACAAATTGTGACTGTCTACGTCTAGTTTTGTTAATCAGTTTACGATTTTCATTTGTTTCTTGTAGGACTTGGTGAATTGTTTTTCTCTCTGTCCATGGTATTCTACTGTTGATTATAGAGCCAAGATATTCAAAGTTTATGCCATTTTAAATTTCGTCATTGTTGATTGTGGTATTGGTTCGTTTGTATTTTTGTCCGTGGATATTATGTTTATTTTGTTTAATGTCGGAATAAGAAAATAAAACACGCGTGTTTACCATCCTTGTCAGACATGATCAGCCCGACCAATAATTTAATAGTATTTGTGAGGAGAACTATCTCATCTGCATATCTAAGTTGCAGAATTGGATTTACACAAATGATGAATGGATTAAAACTGTCTCTGGTCTCATAATTTGTTGACAGTTCTCATTACATATTCTACATGTATGTTAAATAGGTATGGTGAGAGTATTCAGTAAATTCTTACTCCTTTTTGCACCTCAAGCGAATTTGATGTTTCACGAGTTACTCTGACAGCTGCTTGATGATCATGCTTTAATGATTCAATTAAGGGGATCAAATGTGCTGAAAACCCCACATCACTCATGATGTTCCACATTTTCTGTTCCTGAAGACAGTCGAATGTCTTACTGTAGTCTATGAAGCGAATATGAAGATCTACACTGCACTCTTTGCAGTTCTCAGAGATGGTTCTCATGTTAACGATATGGTCCTTGGTTCCTCGGCCCTGTCTGAAGCCTGCCATTACTTACTGCAATTTATATTGTAACTAGCTGACCCGGCCCGGTGTGATATATTAGATTTTCACAAACGTAACATCACGATTAAATATTTCCAGGACGACAAAAATTAGCGTTCACCGCAACCAAAATTTTTGTTCCACAATTGTACGATCAAAGATTTAATATATCCGTTGGGAATGAAAAACATTAACCAGGAAAGACACCGTATAAATAGCAGTGAACAACCGGAACGCAGCCTGTTTTTCACCAACCCACACACACACACGAGGCAGGAGAGATTCAATGAGCGAAGGGAGTGATAGTCTTTTCAAAATCAACTTAGCAAAGATAATTTAGTATAAGTTAGATAGACGAAGACAAACATCAGCCCACGACATCGCATTGGAAAAATCTGAAACCTGTCGCTGAAGTGTTGGAAGTCGTCCTGTTTGGATGAGGTGAATATAATTATTTTAAATCTTAGATAAGTTGTGAGTTCAGTTTCCTAGAAGAAGAGTTGGTAAGTAGACTTGGTGAACACGTGTGGTGAATTCTTAAGAAGTTAATTATGATTAAAGGTTATAGTTTATAGATAAACTATTCATTAAGAATAACCATAGGAATTTTTTTTTTTTCCCAAAGTAAACAACTGATTTAATGTATAAGCATTAATCCAAGTTGTACATTTATTTCTTAAGCAACTCAATCTACAATGATTGGAATGGTGAGTTCTTAAAGAATTTAATCTAGTACAAACTAAATAATATTATACTCAGTTATCATAGTCATAAGATAAACTGTACAATAGGAGAAAACTACAGTGTTTATTTTCTCCCAGCTAAGCAACTTAGTTAATGTAGAAACATTAGACACATGTTGTAAATTTTATTTCTTAAGCAACTCAATCTACAATGAATTAGAATAACTTAAGACTTAAGGAAACTATTGTAAATGTTTAAACACTGGTAAGTCAAACTAGTGTAATGTGTAATTAGTCAGTAGATTTAATTTTGACATGAGCACATGGACAAACAAATAGTTTTCTTATAATTCATGAACCCATGAGAACCAAATAGATTCTACAGGTATCATAATTTGTGTGTTGAGGTAAAGCACCACAGGGGTGAGTCAAATGTATTTTAAATGTTGTAAACATATGGAATTAATGTTTGTGCCACACAATAATAATACTTAGTCAACCGGCATGGTAGAATGGTTAAGATTCATAATATCTGAATGTAGACTGAGTAGATCACATAAATCTATGAGAATAAGGGGGGACCCCTGTGCATTTTATTATTGCTACACATGAGGCAATATCCTTTGAGAATCTCATAATTATGTCTAATGATCACAATGATCACTATGTCATTGCTGATAGCATGTCTGTGAGGATTCATGTGTGATTTAATCATTGTTAAACAGATGTGAATGTATCATTTGATAAAACCAATCAGCATGCCTGACTAAATATCTAGGAAATAGTATCAGTAGGTTGAAGGATGAGATGCCCTTGTAATGTCATTCTTGGTGAATCTGTGAATGTATTCTGTGTAAAGCACCTACCTAGGCCTGATGTCATTCCTACAGATATGATGTGTATGATGAGTGATTGTGAAAGGAGATATTTCATTGTGATATCAATGATGGTAACCATTGTAAGTTATCATTGGGAAATCACCCACCTTACATGACAGTATGAAGGATGTGTGATGAATGATTCCTATATGAGCACCCATACCAATATGAATGTGTCTATAGACTGAGTGAAATGATCATCCATACATGTGAATGAGGTATGAGAGAGGGAACTGAACCCACATGCAAAGATGGATATGTTGACTGATGCATGAGGAGATTGAGTGAGTGAGTGAAGTTACAGGCTGAGAGAGAGGGAGTATAAGCCAACAGTCAATCTCCGGATAGCCGGCAAATTTGATGTGGAATGCCATGACTATCACCAGAAGCTAGTTCGGCGTAACCCATAAACTAAATAATAATTTAGTACACTCCGGCGCATAACACCACTCTGTATAAAATATCATTCATGTTCCTATCATCTAGTTTTGTGTGCTAAGCACGACACAACCAATATCATACATTACGCATATTACAGCATCTGTGTGTGTAATTTAAGCATACTTCCATTTTGTATTTCATGTCACTTCTGGTAACACATATGGTCTAGTGTAATGACATTAATGTAATACAATGATGATGATGATGATGATGATGATGACTCTAATGTAATGAAAATTAATGTAATACAATGATGATGATGATGAATGTAACATAATGAAAATAATAATGATGTAACGGGTTCTAATGTCATAAGCATGATAATAATGATAATGATTGTAATTACAATGATTATAAAAACAATGATGATGATGATGATGATGATAATAATAAATATTACATCCATGAGAATGGAAGAAATCTTCTCACTTGCAGCATTTAATGAAGAAGAATGCACTTGAAGGCTATACAAGAATAATACCATAATGTACTTATCTTGTTTATAAGCAAATACTCATTGAAATGGGAACTGATTTTTAAAAGCCCTTAATGTATGAGACCCTTTTTCTGAAATAGGAAAAGATGAAATAGAGAACAAAACTAGGGACAGAAAAGAATGGTCAACATAACTGTCAAATTCCTAATCACTCAAGGTATTACTAAACTATAGACCTGAGGACAGGCATAGGTGAAGATGAAACTGCACATCTGCTAGTTAAAACCTTGAACCCCTGATAGTGGAAGATTGGAGTGAGAGCAAACAACTATGTTGGTGATAACTAAATGAGAACACCATGACTATCTTTCTTCTATGTTTATTTTCTCTAAGAACAAGATTCATTCTATTGTTTTCACTTGTTGTGTTCTTAGGATTTTACATTTCATTTCTAATGTCATAGTTATGATATAATTAGAATTATGTGATGCTAAAATTGCAGGTAGTTGTCATTATCCAGACCTGACTTTGCGAATGCAGCACT
>OY992886.1:91129438-91169438 GCA_963921405.1 Cepaea hortensis | reverse complement strand
TTTTTACGAACGAAAATCTTTATTTTCAAAGGGTTAAGAATTGGGCACGCAGGCCCGTCCAACATTCTGCCCTTCTTCTCTATTTCCTCTCATACATTCTTTCATTGAACATCTCTTATGAAGCAATTCTTTGACAACAAAAGAACAATAAGTATTAAAATGCATGAAAAGTAACTCGTTGAGGAAATGTTTAACATGGAAATCATAAATACCCAACGTGGGTGTAACGCGCCATACATATGAGAATGTTAAAAAAAAAAATTAATGTGCTGTTGAAGAAAAATAAAAAGATGAGGTAGAAAATTTTCACTATTTAAATAGATGCATTATTTTTATGACAACTTTGAAAATGCGTTAAAGATTATATCATTATTTATTATAACTCATATGCCTGTAAATAACTGTAGACATAGAGTTTATAAATCTTGTGAAAACAATGCAACAATCTATATATATAATATATAGCAATGCTATTAAAAGTTATGCCCCTTGAAATAACTTTTCTTAAGTTAAGTCCTCTCGCTATATATAAATGATAAGTTAAATTTAAATATTAAAGTTTAGAAAGTAAATAGCTGATTGTACACTAACAAACTATGACAGTTGGCTGCACGAGAATGAAAAGAAAACATGTAGACACTTTCATCTTAATCGGATGGACCGTTATCGAACGCATCAAATACATCCGGATACACATTGCCTTTTATAGATATAGTTTTACTTTCAATCCTATTTGTGATGGCTCACAGGAGGAATTTGCTAGCGTGATTTATTAGTACGATGGTTCGATAATCGGTGCACAGTTTTAAATTGCCCTTCTTTCCAATCTGCCAGCCTTCAAAACTAAGTTGTTAGGAGTTGAATCAGCTACAGTATCATTTACATTACGTTTCAGTCAACCCCATAATTTATTGGCTGTCTGTGATTTACTAGACAATGTTAGTCCAGTAGTCTGCCATTGCTTTCTGAACTGTCGAAGCCTCATACCATTGAAATCAAGGCAAAGTGACCAGCTTCTAAATCGTCAACAGTGGGATTTCGAGCCCTCGACCCAGTATGTCGCGGAATTATGAAACTCATTTTCACTATTTTGTAAGTACAGATAGGTAGAGAACATCAAAAGACGCCCGTGTGAATGTACCGTTAAGACACGGGGCAGAGGATTCTTGGCACCTTACAGATGCATTCAGCGTGGAGACAGTACCCGATAATGATGACGATGAATGTGAGAAAGCCAGAAATCACAAAGATAATATATTCATCTAAATGTTAAAAGCATGATGACGATGAGTGTAAGAAAGATACTCATCTCATCTCAACTCATCATTTTCCTCTTGTACCTTGCGGTGTCGAGGTGAAGTATAAACAACGTGAGAGTTCCCGATTATGGGCTTCAAGTATCGATATTCCCATGGACTCTGCTATTCCCTCCGTCCAACGTTTACGTGGTCGGATTCTTCCTCTGTTTCCATCTGGTCTGTAGATCATTGCTTGTTGTGGTATGCTGTTGACTGGTAACCTGCTTGCATGGCCAAACCATTTGACTTGCTGCTTTCTAATAAGATCTAGTGCTGCTATAACCCCCACCTTATTCTTGATTTATTCATCTCTAATCTTATCTCTTCTTGATACGTTGAGTATTCTTCTCAGGAATCTCATTTATGTTGTTGTGATTTTTCTTTTCTCTTTTTCTGTCATTGTCCAGGTTTGGCATTGGTAGTATAGAGTTGGTAGGAAAATTGTATTGTAAAGTGCTTTCTTAGTAGTTACTGATACATGTTTGTATGCCATTTATCCATGTCAATCATATGGGCGAACGAGACCATGCCACAAGATTTCAAGGACGCTTCAATAGTCCACCTTTACGTACATACATACATTGGCACCTTGCCGTCTTGACAGACGATAGTTTGTGCTTTAAAAAGGCATAATAACGTTTACCTATGGCGGTAGCGAGTGTGACTGATAAGGCCAATTTGCGCTGTAAATGTCCGTTCACAGTGGGTGCATGTGGACACGTGGTCATTTCCACCATCATGCACCATCTTACGTCTCAAACGCTCGGTGTGTGACTTATCTGCAATAATTTTCTCCCTTGTCTTTATTCCATTTCTGATGTTTGCCCTCCATGCAACACGTTCAGCGGCTACTTGCTCCCAATGTGCATTATCAATGCCTGTATCAATCATGTCCCGCTTACACACATCTTTGTATCGTAGTAGAGGCCGACCCTGAGATCTCTTACCCATCTGTAATTCACCAAAAAAGATATCCTTTGGTATTCTACCATCATCCATCCTCCTAAGATGTCCTATCCATCTAAGTCTACGAAGACTGAGCATGGAATAAACTGTCACACAACCTGATCTTTCCAATACTTCAGTATTTGTGATTTTGTCTTGCCACTTAATACCAAGAATTCTTCGCAGACACCGCATATGAAAGCTGTTTAAATTTTTCTCTTGGTGTGAGTAAGTTGTCCAGGTTTCACTGCCATAGAGAAGAGTACTAAGGACACAGACTTGATAGACAAGGACTTTTGTTTTGGCAGTAAGCTTCCTGGTCTCCCAGACTCTTTTTCTTAACCTGTTCATTGTTGTTGCTGCCTTACCAATCTGGATGTTGATTTCCTGATCTAGGGATAATTTGCTATTTACCACTGATCCTAGATATGTAAAATGGTCTACTATCTCTAGTTCGGCGTCGTCAATAAAGATTGATGGCACCCCATGTGCACCTTGTGACATAATCTGTGTTTTCTTTTTGCTAATTGTTAAACCAAATTCAGAACAAGCATTGGAGAATGCAGATAGTAGACATTGCAATTCTTCCTCAGAGTGGGTCGTAACTGCAGCATCATCTGCAAAAAGCAACTCTCTGATCAGTACCCTCCTAATTTTGGTCTTAGCCTTCAATATCTGAGCATTGTAAAGGCCGCCATCTGAGCGTGAGTGAATGTATATACCACTATCCTGATCACGAAAGGCATATTTCAGTAGAAGTGAAAAGTATATTCCAAAGAGGGTGGGAGCTAGTACACAACCTTGCTTAACTCCACTCTTGATTTCAAATTCTTCAGAAGTTGCACCATCAAACTTGATTATACCCTTCATGCCTGTGTGGAACGATTCCACAATGGACAGAAGAGTTGGTGGACAGCCAATCTTCTTTAGTGCCTTGAACAGACCCTCACGACTGACCAAATAAAATGCCTTTGTGAGGTCGATGAAGGCAATAAACAGTGGTTGATTCTGTTCACGGCATTTTTCTTGCATTTGTCGCAATGAGAATATCATATCAGTAGTAGACCGGTTCTGTCGAAAGCCACACTGTGATTCGGGATAGACTAATTCTCCTAGGACTTGAAGTCTGCGCAGAACAATTCTGGCAAATACTTTTCCAACAATACACAGAAGTGAGATACCCCTATAGTTGTTGCAGTCGCTCCGATCGCCCTTGTTCTTGTACAGTGTTATGATGCTTGAATCTTTGAAATCTTGTGGGACTTGTCCTTCTCGCCAGCATAGCTCTATTAGCTGGTGGATCTGTATAGTGAGTGTGTCTTGCCCACTCCTGATAACCTCTATTGGAATCCCATCCTTACCTGGAGCCTTGCCAGATGCAAGTTCATTTATAGCACACTTAACTTCTGTTATGGTGGGAAGTGTATCCAGGTGGTCAAGAGTTGGTAGAGCCTCTATGGCGTTGAGGGCATCATCCGCTAGTTTGGTCTCACTTGAGTAAAGCCCCAAATAGTGCTCTACCCATCTGTCTATCTGCTGTTTCTTATCAGTGATGATTTCTCCAGTCAAGGTTTTCAATGGTGCACTTCTTTTGATCACTGGACCACAGGCTTTCTTTATTCCTTCATACATGCTTCTTATGTTTCCCTTATCACTTGCAATTTGAATGGACTCACATAACTTGATTCAATAATCATTTGCACACTGCCTGGCAGCCTTTTGCACATCCTTCCTAGCTTGCCTTAGCTCATTCAGAGTGTTACGCGTTGGTCTTTCCTTGTTTCTTAAGAGAGCTTTCTTCTTCTTATCAATCAAGGGCTGCAGAGTCTCGCTGTTTGCCACAAACCAGTCCTGCCTCTTATGATCCACAATGCCGTAAACCCCTACGGCAGTTTTTTTAAAGTTTCCTTAATTTGACCCCACTTTTCATTTACTGTACAATTTTCTGGTGTATCAGTGAAAGAGTCTTCAAGTTGCTGTTGAAACTGAAAGCACTTTTCAGGATCGTGAGTGTTAATAATATTAATCCTGGGGCTAGATTTGTGTTTAGCTGTGTAGATTCTCTTTGGTCTCAGTCTAACCCTTGCAACAACCAAAGAATGATCCGTATCACAGTCAGCACTGTGGTAACTTCGAGTCAATGATATATGGTTCAGATGTTGTCTCCGTGTGATGATGAAGTCCAGCTGGTGCCAATGGCCGGATCTTGGATGTCTCCATGTGACCTTATGCATCTCTTTTGTTTTAAAAAAAACCACCTTTACAAACGTAAAGGAAACCGCCAATCCTGTGACAACCACCGAGGCATCTCCTTGCTTTCAATTGCAGGGAAGATACTCGCCAGAATTCTTCTCAATCGCCTCACGGCCCATCTCGATCAAGGTCTTCTTCCTGAGAGTCAATGTGGCTTCAGAAAAGAACGTGGAACTGTTGACACGATTTTCGCTGCAAGGCAGCTGTAAGAGAAATGTTAGGAACAGAACTGCGAAATGTTCTCCACTTTCATTGACCTTACCAAGGCTTTTGATACAGTCAGCAGAGAAGGACTGTGGAAGATCATGGCAAAATATGGCTGTCCACGAAAGTTTGTCTAAATAGTGCGGCTATTTCATGATGGTATGCAGGCCAGAGTACAGGAAAATGGTGAACAGTCTGAACCCTTTCCTGTCACCAATGGAGTGAAGCAAAGATGTGTCCTGGCACCAACACTGTTCAGCCTCATGTTTTCAGCCATGTTGATGAATGCCTTCGAGAACGACGACATTGGAATAGACATCAACTACCGTATGGATGGAAAGTTATTCAATCTCAGAAGGCTGAAAGCTAAAACCAAAATTAACAGCGACACCGTCAGAGAGCTCCTGTTTGCTGATGATTGCGCTCTATACGCCAACTCAGAGGCGGACATGCAACATAATGTTACAGCTTTCTCACATGCCTGTGCCAACTTTGGGCTCAATATCAACTTGGAGAAGACTGTAGTTATGTACCAGCCAGCTCCAGGGAATAATCACACTGTGACGAATATCAAAGTGAATGGTCATAAACTAAGTGTTGTGGACAAATTCACCTATCTTGGCAGCACTGTGTCACAAGCTGCCACAATTGATGACGAAGTGAATGCAAGAATCTCCAAGGCCAGTGCGGCTTTTGGCAGACTGTACAAGAATGTATGGGACAGAACTGGAATAAGCCTGCAAACAAAGCTAAAAGTCTACAAAGCAGTTGTATTATCCACACTGCTATATGCTTGTGAAACCTGGACTGTTGATCAGCGACACGCTATGAAATTAAACCACTTCCACACAGTCTGCCTAAGGAAGCTACTGAAGATTAAATGGCAAGACAAGATCCCAGACACTGAAGTCCTAGAAAGAGCGTCCATGCCCAGTATCCACACTGTACTGATGAAGAATCAGATTCGCTGGGCTGGTCACTTGACTCGCATGCCAGATCACAGGCTCCCTAAACGAATTTTTTTACAGCGAACTGCGTTGTGGTAAACGCTCCCAAGGTGGCCTGAGGAAACGCTTTAAAGACACTCTGAAAATCTCTCTGAATTCTTTTGAAATTCATCATGACACCTGGGAGACTGCAGCCAGAGACCGAAATTCGTGGCGTGCATCATTACACAAGGGTGCAATCATGTGTGAGGCAACCAGGACTGCAAGAGCTGTAAAGAAAAGGCAGGACAGAAAAACCACTGCAGGAAATCCTCCTCCAGAAACGTCAAGCATTCTTTGTCCACATTGTCAAAGAACATTTCGAGCCAAAATAGGCCTTATCAGCCATCTTAGAACCCACGGCTCCATACTTTCAACCCCACTGGATGAAATTAATGGTCATCATCATTCTTGATGGACAAACAACACATTGGTGCCATTTGTCCAATGAATTGGTTTGCCTTACTGCATCTATTTTCGAACTCGTCTTCTGATCTGCCATTTGATGATATTATACTTCCTAGGTACTTGAAACTCTTTACTTGTTTCAAAGGATGTTCGTTAAGGTGAATTGTTGTTGTTTTTTCTTCTTTAGTTATAGTCATTACATCTGTTTTGCTTGTGATAATTTTCTACACATTTCTTTTAGACTATTCATGTGGTATTGTAATTCAGCTTCTGATTTTGCGATTAGTGCTTGGTCGTCCGCAAACAGGAGTTCTCTAATGGTTAGATATGCAGATGGTTCTTCTTCTGTGTTTTCGTCATGCGGTATTCTTGCTGTCTCTGTTTGGCTGGTTTCTTTACATATGTTGTCCATATATGTTATAAACAAGAGAGGGGATAGGACACACCCTTGTCGTACTCCAGATCTTATGGTGAAGGGTTCTGAGTGTCCTCCAGTTGCTCTCACTATGCATTCACTTTTGTTATATAAGCTTCTACATAGATGTGTTAGATGTGTACTCACACCATATTGCTTAAGGATTTCCCACAACTTGTTTCTATCTACTCTATCAAATGCCTTTTCTTGGTCGACAAAGACTAAGTATAGTGTTTCATTGAATTCGATTGATTTTTCTATAAGTTGTCTAAGAGCAAAAATGGCATCTGTGCATCCTTTGTTTTTCCTGAATCCAAGTTGTGTTTCGCTTAAGAAAGATACAAAGCATCAAAATGATATTTCACATCTGATAAGCTCAAAACACGTATCACATCTGATAAGTTCAATACATGTTTTATATCTGATAAGCTCAAGACATGTTTCACATCTGGTACACTACATAAATGTTTCACATCTGATAAGTTCATGATATGTTTCAAATCTGATAATCTTAACTCATGTTTCATATTGTTACGCTCATGACATATTTCTGATCAGCTCAAGACGTATTTCACATCTGATAAGCTACAGAAATGTTTCAAATCTGATAAGCCACATAAATGTTTCACATGTTTTAAGCTACAGAAATGATTCACATCTGATAAGCTCAAGACATGTTTCATATCTGATAAGCTTCAGAAATGTGTCACATCTGATAAGCTTAAGATAAGTTTCACATCTGATAAACAACAGAAATGTTTCACATTTGGTAAGTTACAGAAATGTTTCACATCTGATAAGCTACAGAGATGTTTCACATCTGATAAGCTCAAGACATGTTTCACATCTGATAAGCTACAGAAATGTTTCACATCTGATAAGCTACAGAAATGTTTCACATCTGATAAGTTACAGAAATGTTTCACATCTTATAAGCTACAGAAATGTTTCACATCTGATAAGCTACAGAAATGTTTCACATGTTTTAAGCTACAGAAATGTTTCACATCTGATAAGCTCAAGACATGTTTCATATCTGATAAGCTTCAAAAATGTGTCACATCTGATAAGCTTAAGATAAGTTTCACATCTGATAAACAACAGAAATGTTTCACATTTGGTAAGTTACAGAAATGTTTCACATCTGATAAGCTACAGAGATGTTTCACATCTGATAAGCTCAAGACATGTTTCACATCTGATAAGCTACAGAAATTTTTCACATCTGATAAGCTACAGAAATGTTTCACATCTGATAAGTTACAGAAATGTTTCACATCTTATAAGCTACAGAAATGTTTCACATCTGATAAGCTACAGAAATGTTTCACATCTGATAAGCTCAAGACATGTCTCACATCTGATAAGCTACATAAATGTTTCACATCTGATAAGCTCAAGACATGTTTCACATCTGATAAGCTGCAGAAATGTTTCACATCTGATAAGCCGCCCAAATGTTTCAGGTCTGAAAAGCTCAATTCATGTTTCACATCTGATAAGCTACAGAAATGTTTCACATCTGATAAGCTCAAGACATGTTTCACATCTGATAAGCTACAGAAATGTTTCACATATGATAAGCTCAAGACTTGTTTCACATCTGATAAGCTCAAGACATGTTTCACATCTGATAAGCTCAAGACATGTTTCACATCTGATAAGCTGCAGAAATGTTTCACATCTGATAAGCTACAGAAATGTTTCACATCTGATAAGCTATAGAAATATTTCACATCTGATAAGCTAAAGACATGTTTCACATCTGATAAGCTACAGAAATGTTTCACATCTTATAAGCTCCAGAAATGTTTCACATATGATAAGCTCGAGACATGTTTCACGCCTGATATACTCGACACATGTTTCACATCTGATAAGCTCGAGACACGTTTCACATCTGATAACCTCAAGATATGTTTCACGTCTGCAGGGATCGTTTATAAAACACAATGTCCTGAAGCTGTGTCCTACCATGTGTCTGTGATGTCCTAAAACCATCACAATTTGTAGGCCTGGATACACGGAGGAATCTTTTCCTCACTTTCGCAGACGACGAGCTCAAGCTTCGAACCGAGATAGTTTTACTTTGTTCATAAACTTTGCTGAAATTATTGCCGACTGTTGCTGAGCTGACAACGAAAGTAAGACACACACAATATATTTAGAAAGCTGGACAAAGTAAACGCATTCTTTAAAAAAGCTAGGTTTATTCTTGTTTCATTGATTCATTGAATAAATAGATTTCTTTCATGTGAATTGTGGCATTCATATTTTAATCTTAGTGTTCTTGTTCTCAGCCACACATCAGTGGCTAGTTCGAATCCATATCAAGCTGAATGTTAAACGTTGACCTGGTCTCCTGTGTCCGCCAAGTCTTAAATGGGTACGATCGAATGTCCTGGAAAGTTAAGACGGTTGACAACATACTTACCACCTCACCCATCGAATGCCGATTGGTCGAAATCAATCTGGAACTAGCACCAGTTTCCCAATATACTCAAGGCGTGTAAAGAGCACTATATGCACTTTTACCCACAAGACAGGATTTAAGGCAGGTGTTCTTGTGTACAGATACGTGGAACCTGACAGGTGTGTTTCCGGTGTACAGATTCGTGGAACCTCTCCGGTTCTGCAGGGTTCGTGCGCTTTGCTTAGATTATCATTGTGAGATTGAAACCTACTTTTTTACTTGGCACTGAGTCAGTTAAATAATAAAATAATATCCGAGCGAACAGCGAGGCTGTGTCTGCTACTTGAGTTGTGAGACTAGTTCTCTGACCAGAGCTTCCTCGTCTCCAAAATGGTACATTTCCTGCAGTTCGTGAGCTGTGGACACATACGGGGTCAGTATAACTGTACTGTGTGAAACAGCTTGCATAATTGTGGACGGATACGTGGTGGTTGTAGAGGCGTTGATGGTTATGGTGGTTGTAGTGGTGTTCATCATGATGATAATGGTTGTAGTGGCGTTGATCGTAGTGATGATGGTTGTAGTGGTTGTGATAATGGTTATGGGCGTTGTAATTTGGTTGTAGTGGTTGTGATGGTGGTTGTAATTGTGATTGTAGTGGTTGTGTTGATGGTTGTAGTGGTTGAGATGATGGTTGTAGTAATTGTAATGGTGGTTGTAGTGGTGTTGGTGGTGATGCTGGTTGAAGTGGTTATGATCGTGGTGATGATGGTTATGGTGGCTGTGTGTTAGTGATAGTGGTTTTGATGGTGGTTGTAGTGATTGTGATTGTGATTGCAGAGGTTGTGATGGTGATTTGACTGGAATGGTTGTGATGTTGACTGTAATGGTTGTAGTGGTGTTCGTGGTGATGGTGGTTGTAGTTGTGTTCATTGTGGTGGTGATGGGTATGGATGTTGTAAATTGGTTGCAGTGGTTGTGATGGTGTTAGTGGTGACGGTGGTTGTAATGGTGTTGGTGGTGATGGCGGTTGTAGTGGTGTTGATCGTGGTGATGCTGATTATAGTGGTTGTAAGTTGGTTGCAGTGGTTGTGGATGGCGGTTGTAGTTGCTTGCTTATGTTCGCGGGCTGTGAACTCCAGCGTGAAGTCCTGTATGTCGGATGAAGACATCCTGTTGTCCAACATCAGTGTAATGTCATACCGGACTTAGGTTTGCGTGAGTATCCGTTGTCCCATGTCTGACTTATTGGTGTGCAGACTGGTGGTTCCTCGTGCAGGCAGACACTCTCCGACTTTGGAGGAGGTTGTAGTTGTGTTGGTGGTAACGGTGGTGATGGTGGTTGTAGTGGCTTTGGTAGTAATAGCGGCGATGATGACACTGACTACTATAACTTACGTGTGAAGGGGGGCATGTAAGGAAACTTCACATCATCAAAATATCTGTGCCTGACTATTGCTTGTGGAGTTGGTCTTAAGTTCGGCTGCAGTTGAATAGTCTGTTAATAATGCATGAGGTATGTCTGTTCTAGTTTACTGAGGAGGGAAATTGCAATCTCTCCTCTCTCTCTCTCTCTCTCTCTCTCTCTCTCTCTCTCTCTCTCTCTCTCTCTCTCTCTCTCTCTCTCTCTCTGTCGCTTTCGCGCGCTCTCTCTCTCTCCCTCTCTTGTCTGTCTGTGTCTCTTTAAGTTTTCATGTCTTTCTCTCATTGTCTGTCTGTCTGTCTGTCAGTCTGTCTGTCTGTCTGTCTGTCTGTCTGTCTGTCTGT
Organism: Cepaea hortensis; assembly: GCA_963921405.1. Classification (NCBI taxonomy): domain Eukaryota; kingdom Metazoa; phylum Mollusca; class Gastropoda; order Stylommatophora; family Helicidae; genus Cepaea; species Cepaea hortensis. The sequence goes on along the minus strand of OY992886.1, from coordinate 91,158,749 downwards.
CTGTCTGTCTGTCTGTCTGTCTGTCTGTCTGTCTGTTTCTCTGTCGCTTTCCCTTTCTCTATCCCTCTCCCTCTCTTGTCTCTCTGTGTCTCTCTAAGTCTTCATGTCTTTCTTTGTGTCTCTTCGTCTTCCTACCTCTCTCTGTCACGCTCTCTCTAGTCTCTCTGTCTTCACGTCTCTCTCTCTCTCTCTCTCTCTCTCTCTCTCTCTCTCTCTCTCATCCACATGCACACATACATGCAAAACCAACCAATCATGTCTATACTCTCTCTCTCTCTCTCTCCCCCTATCTCATATATATATACAAACACACATATATGCAACCAACCAATCATGTCTGATCTTTCTTTTCCACTATTTCTCATAAACGCACTTTAAACCGTGTAAAAGTGTCGTTCACTTATACTGGGTGTATTTTTAATGACAGTGCAGTGTGTGAAAATATTACTGGTCCAAGTTTTGTTTTCACCCTCTGCAAAGATCATGCAACATAATAGGTAAATACGAAACTTGGACCGGCGGTATTTTCAAACACTGCACAGATATACAAATATACCCTGTACTATAGCAGATACTGACTGTGGGTTGTGAAATGTCAGGACCACATATTCTAGGCCACAACATGAGCTAGGGTGACCAGTCCCCTTCCTCGTCGCCTTTACTTCCAGATAATTTATTTGAGGCTGGGTCAATCCCCAGAGACGCCGTCATCATCATGTGCCATGCCGATAAGCGTTGGCGGTCATGTTTCGCCATCTCACACGATCACCTGAGTCGTGGATCAGCTCTGTGGTTTGTTTTGAGTTATGCCATGTGGCCAAGCCATAAAGATATTCATTTAGTTAGTTACGGCACCAACTTCACGGCAAAGGGTAGACCCATTATGCTCCGTTCCTGTACCAGTGAATATCACACAAAAAAGCTCCTCACTGCCCCACGTGAAAGGTGGAACCAACAGGAGTCTGGACAAACCAACAGCCCGCACAGGTATACTATGCATAATGCCGCTGCCAGAATGCCAACACAAAAATCCGCCATCCAGATATTTACCTCTCAGAGACGTACTGATCGGAAAATTGTGGGTACAAACCTGAGTGACTCGCTTTCCCCATGCTAACCATCACTGGGCCATGTGGAGGTAAGCTTGGCCGAATGGATACGAGCGATCGTTCGTAAACATCCGGTGCGCTGATGCCGAAGTAACGGGTTCAACTACAGTGGTCAGTTGGACTAAAATGTTGACTTCTTGTCCTTTACTTGGGGACGTAGATTACAAATACCTCTGAAGTTAGAGTGAGTTCACATGATGGCGACGGACACTTGTAATAGGGGAAAAGCTAATCCACTCGCACAAACCAGTCAATTACTCCAGAATAATAGCACTTGTTTAGATTACGCTTCGTGTATTGGAACAGACTGCGATCCTCAATCTAGTTCGTTAGCTAGTGAGATAGCTAAATAGTTAGCTAGTGAGATAGCTAGTTAGATAGTTAGTTAGATAGCCAGTACCTCTGAAGTCGGGGTGGGTTCGCCTGAAGGCGAGGGACACCGGTAAAAAGGAAAGCAAACCCACACGCAAAATTCAGTCCCTTACTACTCTAAACAGTGTGTAAGGACTACGCTTGAGTTTAAGCGAGCGAACAAAAAAGAAAAGAAAAAGATAAGATAGCTAGTTAGGTAGCTAGTTAGATATCTGGTTAGGTAGCTAGTTAGTTAGCTAGTTAGTTATCTACTTAGTTAGCTAGTTAGTTAGCTAGTTTGTTAGCTAGTTAGTTAGCTATTTAGTTAGCTAGTTAGTTATATATTTAATTAGCTAGTTAGTTAGCTATTAAATTAGCTAGTTAGTCAACATATCATCATCATTGCACGGAGAACTATTAGTCCTTAAGTACTGAGTCCCTCTCCTCAGTATCTCCCTCAGCATGTAGCGACTGAAACTAGTTGGCTATTCTTCTTTGCCTTGGGATATCCGGTCGCCAACAAGACGGTTAGGCGTTGAACCGTTAAGGCCTGTGGCGTGTTTATGCTGCAGCTACTGTTTGCAATCGCATTTTCCTCATGTTGGACTGGTAGTAAATGGTTCCGTAGCCCTGCTACTGAGTGAGTGCGTGGGCGACACTGTGAGCTGTGAAATTCGCGTGGAATGCTTTTACATCTGTCCTGTACAGTGACCTGCATGTTCGGAACAATGGCTACCGGCTGTTGCTAAATTGACTGATTTTCCTTTTTGGTTCACGAGTGCATTTTTCAGGAGACTCCTTGGAGTCGGCGCTGAAGCTGCGGAGTTCGTGTTTCACGAGACACTTTCGGCGGGTCGCTCTGCGGAGAAAGACCGAGCCATGTTAGAAAACCCGTGTCAATGAGGTCTTTCTGGTGACTACCGAGTCCATCGACGATGAATTGTGGTTTTCGTGGATGAATATTGTGTTGGCATTCTGGCGGCGGCTTTATGCACAGTGTACCTGTGCGGGCTGTTGGATTGCCGAGACTCCTGTCTATTCCACTTTTCACATTGGACAGTGGGGAGCATTTTGTGTGAAGTTCACTGGCACAGGAATGGAGCATAACGGGGACGACCCGTTGCCGTGAAGTTGGATCATCGACTAACTAACTGACTAGCTAACTAACTATCTTCTTTGCTTTCCCACATGGCGCTCTAATCCGGCTTGACCCAGTTTGACTTGATGTCCTTGCAGTCTGGTCAAAGCTGCAGAATCACACCCATCCCTTGAGTCCTTTACACGTCCTGCCTTGCCAAGGGCGTTCAGGATGACAACCTAGTTCATTTCTCGCTGGCTCCCTACAGCAGCCAAGCCAATCCAATCTGCTCGATCGTTACCTCTAACACCCGCGTGCCCTGGCTAAAATATGGAACAGATATTAGTCAGTCTTGACCTCTTCAGACATTCAACCCTTCAAGTTCAGCGTTACTCTTTGAAAAGATTTGCAACCCGGAGTTTCAGAGTAACGGTTGGAAACATGCTCCAATCACGCCACTGCTGGCGGAATTCACCCGGGCCCAAATATGCGGGTATTTGCACAAACCAGTACGGCATCACATCTTCCGGGGAACAGAATTTACACTGATAATGAGAAATGGACCCACTTTATTTAGTAGATCTACCGCAGCCTCGCTGAAGCTGGTGCCGAACAGTATTTTCCCCGAGAAGATCTGTTGAACGTGTTTTTCTCTATTCGAATGAAGGAAGGGCCACTGCAGACAGATAGAATACATGCAGGTAAATTATTAACTGATTCAATGCCAGACAAAAAGTAGGTTTCGATCAAACTTTGTACACAATCGAATGAGCAAATGTTATTAATGTAAATTTCCGTTGTAATTTTAACATATTTTCCAGGCAATTGTTAATTACTCTGGCAGTCCAAGATATTCGCAATATTCGTCCTATGAACTATATTTTAGATGCTTCCAAGTTCTTCCTAATTTGGTTATTCACATTCCATGATTCACTGCCACACAGTAGAAAAGGATCAATACAACATATGGTGAAAGTTGTAGAAGAAATTTGAGCTCACATATTACAGCAATATTCTTACAATATCGTGGAACAAGATAAAGACAAATAAACTACAACAATTACTAATTGGTGCCTGCGCAGAATAGTGGGACTAGAATGGTATGAGAGAATCGCCAATATAGAGCTCATGTAAAGAACAAAACAAAGTCCACTGCTCATGTAAAGAACAAAACAAAGTCCACTGCTCATGTAAAGAACAAAACAAAGTCCACTGCTCATGTAAAGAACAAAACAAAGTCCACTGCTCATGTAAAGAACAAAACAAAGTCCATTGCTCATGTAAAGAACAAAACAAAGTCCACTGCTCATGTAAAGAACAAAACAAAGTCCACTGCTCATGTAAAGAACAAAGCAAAGTCCACTGCTCATGTAAAGAACAAAACAAAGTCCACTGCTCATGTAAAGAACAAAACAAAGTCCACTGCTCATGTAAAGAACAAAACAAAGTCCACTGCTCATGTAAAGAACAAAACAAAGTCCACTGCTCATGTAAAGAACAAAACAAAGTCGATTGCTCATGTAAAGAACAAAACAAAGTCCACTGCTCATGTAAAGAACAAAACAAAGTCCACTGCTCATGTAGAAAACAAAACAAAGTCCACTGCTCATGTAGAAAACAAAACAAAGCCCACTGCTCATGTAGAAAACAAAACAAAGTCCACTGCTCATGTAGATAACAAAACAAAGTCCACTGCTCATGTAGAAAACAAAACAAAGTCCACTGCTCATGTAAAGAACAAAACAAAGTCCACTGCTCATGTAGAAAACAAAACAAAGTCCACTGCTCATGCAAAGAACAAAACAAAGTCCACTGCTCATGTAGAAAACAAAACAAAGTCCACTGCTCATGTAGAAAACAAAACAAAGTCCACTGCTCATGTAGAAAACAAAACAAAGTCCACTGCTCATGTAGATAACAAAACAAAGTCCACTGCTCATGTAGAAAACAAAACAAAGTCCACTGCTCATGTAAAGAACAAAACAAAGTCCACTGCTCATGTAGAAAACAAAACAAAGTCCACTGCTCATGTAGAAAACAAAACAAAGTCCACTGCTCATGTAGAAAACAAAACAAAGTCCACTGCTCATGTAGAAAACAAAACAAAGTCCACTGCTCATGTAAAGAACAAAACAAAGTCCACTGCTCATGTAGAAAACAAAACAAAGTCCACTGCTCATGTAGAAAACAAAACAAAGTCCACTGCTCATGCAAAGAACAAAACAAAGTCCACTGCTCATGTAAAGAACAAAACAAAGTCCACTACGTATGTAGAGAACACAACAAAGTCCACTGCTCTTGTAGACAACAAAACAAAGTCCACTGCTCATGTAGAGAACAAAACAAAGTCCACTGCTTATGTAGAGAACACAATAAAGTCCACTGCTCATGTAGAGAACAAAACAAAGTCCACTGCTCATGCAAAGAACAAAACAAAGTCCACTGCTTATGTAGAGAACACAACAAAGTCCACTGCTCATGTAGAGAACAAAACAAAGTCCACTACTCACGTAGAGAAGAAATCAAAGTCCACTGCTAATGTAGAGAACAAAACAAAGTCCACTGCTCATGTAGAGAACAAAACAAAATAAACTGCTCATGTAGAAAACAAAACAAAGTCCACTGCTCATGTAAAGAACAAAACAAAGTCCACTGCTCATGTAAAGAACAAAGCAAAGTCCACTGCTCATATAGAGAACAAAACAAAGTCCACTGCTTATGTAGAGAACAAAACAAAATCAACTACTCATGTAGAGAACAAAACAAAGTCCACTGCTCATGTAGAGAACAAAACAAAATCAACTACTCATGTAAAGAACAAAACAAAGTCCACTGCTCATGTAAAGAACAAAACAAAATCAACTACTCATGTAAAGAACAAAACAAAGTCCACTGCTCATGTAAAGAACAAAACAAAGTCCACTACGTATGTAGAGAACACAACAAAGTCCACTGCTCTTGTAGACAACAAAACAAAGTCCACTGCTCATGTAGAGAACAAAACAAAGTCCACTGCTTATGTAGAGAACACAATAAAGTCCACTGCTCATGTAGAGAACAAAACAAAGTCCACTGCTCATGCAAAGAACAAAACAAAGTCCACTGCTTATGTAGAGAACACAACAAAGTCCACTGCTCATGTAGAGAACAAAACAAAGTCCACTACTCACGTAGAGAAGAAATCAAAGTCCACTGCTAATGTAGAGAACAAAACAAAGTCCACTGCTCATGTAGAGAACAAAACAAAATAAACTGCTCATGTAGAAAACAAAACAAAGTCCACTGCTCATGTAAAGAACAAAACAAAGTCCACTGCTCATGTAAAGAACAAAGCAAAGTCCACTGCTCATATAGAGAACAAAACAAAGTCCACTGCTTATGTAGAGAACAAAACAAAATCAACTACTCATGTAGAGAACAAAACAAAGTCCACTGCTCATGTAGAGAACAAAACAAAATCAACTACTCATGTAAAGAACAAAACAAAGTCCACTGCTCATGTAAAGAACAAAACAAAATCAACTACTCATGTAAAGAACAAAACAATGTCCACTGCTCATGTAAAGAACCAAAAAAAGTCCACTGAACAAAGAGTCAATGAAACGATGTTGGTGCTGGATATGACACACACTGTGAAAACCTGAGGATAATATAACTAGGCACTCTCTCTTGTCTGGAACCAACAAGATATGACACACACACATAGAAATCCTGAGGATAATATAACTAGGCACTCTCTCTTGTCTGGAACCAACAAGATATGACACACACACATAGAAATCCTGAGGATAATATAACTAGGCACTCTCCTGTCTGGAACCAACAAGACTAACAAAATAATGGGAGACCCAATATCACACGGAGAAGAGAATTACAGACAGAGGTGAATAATATTATGAGAACATTATGGGAGCTGCCTGAGATAGCAACATATAGGCCAGATTGGCCTGGGTTGGCTGAGACTATATGCAACAATGGGTGATGAACACTACGAAGATGACGACACAGATGAAGAAGAAAAAGGTGGAGGAGATGAAGGAGGAGGAGGAGGATAAAAAGAGGAAGAAGAGGAGGAAGACGAGGCAGAAGAATAAGAAGAAAACTTGATACTTACCGAATTAGAGATAATATAATATAGGGAAACTCCAAATTCCCATACATCAACCGAGAATGAATAATTTTCACTATTCCAAACCTGTAAAGAATTCACAGTTACAAAACATGGCAATAATGTTGGAAACGGGAACCTGTACAACTCCGTGTGAAATAACGGTTTTAGTGTTAACAGCCATGTCCAGAAAGTAAGTTCTATTGGCCAGTTCAACACCAATCGTAACATAAGTGGTAACCAGTCTTTATACGAGGGGAAGTTAATAAGTAAGTCACAAATGGATGTAGAAAAATAACTAAATATGATATCAACTTGAAACCAGTTTATTTGTATACATACATTGGCCCTTTATTTCGCAACATAATTACCATCAACATTGATCCCATCACATCGTTTTATCAGTCCTCCCGAACCGGCTGCATAGAACTGCGTGCTTTGTTTTCATTTACCTGCCATCCCACAGAACTGTGTGACTTACTTATTGACTCGCCCTCGTAACTTTTTTATTTTTTATTTTAAACCCAGCTATGCACCGCTTAACGGGATAAACATTTGTCAGCATAAACACTGAAAACCCACCTTGGCAGGAGACATTTTGCGAATGACGCCGAAGTTGAATGTGAAGTAAAAACGTGGTTTAGAAAACAGAGCACGTAGTTCTATGCAACCGGTTTTGGAGGACTGATAAAACGATGGGAAAAGCGCATCAATGTTGGTGTAAATTATGTTGAGAAATAAAGGGACAATGCATATATAAAAATAAACTGGTTTCAAGTTGTTATCATATTTAGTTATTTTTCTACAGCCATTTGTGACTTACTTATTAACTTACCCTACTTTTCCACATTGTCGTTTAGTCAACTGATACACATCGTATGTGGTTCAAGTGTGTATATATCGCTGCATGAATTGTAACGTCAGCTCAATCGCTTATGTGTGCGACAGACCATCATCATACGCACGACATACGCCTTGTGAAAAAATACTTAGCGTACAATACCAGTAAATCAATTAAATCAGGTGCCGTCTTTATAATGAAGGTTAGCCACAAGGGATCTCTCGCTTTGATTGAACATTCTGTCAGACACCTGTTCGTCCAACTCTTGATGTTATATTCCAAATTGTATCGTCGCCTCTACTTTTTACTCGCTTGCCTACAATTTTACCCTCCAGTGTGGTTGTTATAAGAGTGTTATATCTTTTAACGTGGCCGAAATATTTCACTTGCATCTTGTTTTTAAAAAATGTTTTTCATTAACTCTCTTTTCATTCACGGTTTTTCTAGAACCTCTGTGTTCGATTGTCTTTGTTTTCATGAAATACGACAAATTCTTCTGTACATTCATATTTCCAGGGCCTTTATTCGACTTTCTAACAACCTGTAATGGCAAGGTACAAATGAATATTACTAGGGAACGATTGGTAAATATATCTCGGTACAACACAGAGAGACATCGTATGATCAAGACAAAAATGCCAACGAAATACGAGGCGTGATAAATTGAAACCGCCCGTGTTGCGCCCACATCGATGAAGATGGCACAACTGCAGTAACCATATGGTTCACAAAGCAATCACAAATCTTTTTAATCGGATCGTATTCGCCGTCTGCTAAGACTCATTCCGAACAGGCCCTGCTTAAGCTTGCTTCCTAACAGTTGCTTTGTTTAATTCTGTAACATCTACTACTATATCTTTCACACATTTACATAAAATCCAATGGGACGGGTTTGTTTTGATCAATGACGACTCGTACTTAACACGAGGAACTGCAAAACTGAATGGTGGTGCTGTTTCATGCAGGAAAGCAACTAACACAGTCTTTAAAAAGCTTTAGATCATCATCCTTAATTTGGGGACGTAAGATTTGGTAACGTAAATTACAAGTATCTCAGAAGTCGGAGAGGGATCGCCTGATGGCGAGGGACACTGGTAATAGGGAAAGCTAATCCACACGCAAAAAAATCAGTCTAGTGCACTAGAAGTTGTATTACGTATATGGACTGCGCTTAAGTTTAAATCTAGCGAAAGCAAACAAAAAAGGCTCTAAGTGTATTAAGACCAGCCCTGTTAACATATCTACTGAATGCATCACGGAACGGTACACAAGGGAAAACCACCACAAGAAGACTTGCCTCCGGTGGTCTGGTGACGTAAGATCCACACTGTCTGTTGGTGATTGTCGAGCCATCCAAGAGTAAAGCTGATCCCAGGTCTCCGAGAGCCACGTGACCAGACAGAAGGACTAGAACATTCTCCGGCGTGACATCTCTAGAACAAATACACAATCATATTTTAACATATGTTTCATGAAAACTTTCCAGAAGAAGCCAGAACGACTCGTATAAATCGAATCGCATTTGTTTACTTTTAATGGAATTCTTGTTACATCGGTATGTGAAATAGTTCCGACGTGTTTCCATACCCTGATTATAGAACACTGATGTGATAGAGAGATATGTTTGTGGAACATTTGGATTTGGAAATAAATGTGATGCAGGTGACAAATTAATTGAATGTTGCACATAAAATGATATATCGATAGCCAACACACTTTTTAAACAACACCCAAGAAGAATCTTCACGCGGAAGTCCCTGTACAGTACTACCAAAAACCAGATAGATTATATTTTAAGATAAAGAAGATGGTGATCAAGCATAACATTGGCAAAAACCTCACGAAGTGCAGACTGTGATACAGATCATCAGCTACTAGAAGCAGATCTGAAAGTAAAACTCCAAAAGCTTACGCGAGGACCAATGCCACTTCGTTTTGATCCCACAAAAATAACAGATGAATACAACATAGAAGTGAAGAATCGTTTTGGGGTCTTGATGTCTGTACAGGAGGAATTGGCACCTGATGAATTGGCAGTACAAGCTAGAGATATCTTGATAACTGCAGCCAAAGATTTAATTCCGACCATGAAAAAGCAACATAAGCCATGGATTACATCAAACATCTAGAATAAATAAAACAACGAAGGGGACTGAAACAGAAAGGAGGTGTATCTGATAACAGCAGAATGAAGTATAAATCTTTAACTCGAGAAATACGAAAGAACACAAGAAAGGACAAAAATCAATAGATTGCTGTACCAGAACAGAGAAATATCACAAGACTGGAAGAGATTACGAAATGTTCAAAGAAATGAAGTTATTGAGAAGAAATTTTCAACCTCAATTAAATGTTTTCTCTGACAAGTTGGGAAATACCTTAACAGAATCTTGACAAATTCTAGAAAGATGGCAGGAATACTGCAGTGGAATGTATTATATGAATGACAGTGGGGATATAAATGAGATATATGACCCAATGACAGCAGGGAGAGAACCTGAACCCGCATTAGATGAAATTGCGTGAGCAATTAAGAACCTGAAAAATGGTACATCACCTGGATGTGATGAGATGCCAGCTGAACTAATTAAAGCGGGAGGAGAAGAAGGCATACAAATCTATCACGCTTTGTGTAAAATGATATGGAAGGCTTGGAAATTATGGCCAAAAGATTGGAAGAGAACTATCTTTATTCCAATACCAAAAAAAAAGGGTCAACCTGACATTATGCACCAACTATAGAACTGTTGCCCTAATCAGTCATGCAAGTAAAATTCTACTAAAAATTATAATGGGAAGACTTCGTAAGAAAATGGAAGAAGAAATTAACATGATTCAAGGTGGTTTTAGACAAGGATGAGGAACAAGAGATCACATACTCAACATGCGTTTAATAGTAGAGAAGTACAGAGAATTTAATGTACAACTATTCTCATGTTTTGTGGATTATTCAAAGACATTTGACTGTGTACAACATGAGAAACGTTGGGAAATCATGAGGGATATGGATGTCTATCACATGTAATACAACTCATAAAACATGTTCTATCTAGACCAACAAGCAGCGGTTAGAATAGATGGTGAGACATCTGATTGGTTTGACATCAAGCAAGGAGTCTGTCAGGGCTATGTGCTGTCCCCCTATTTTTTTTAACCTGTACGCCGAAAATATAATGAGAAATATCAGAGATGATATAAACAGGGAGCAATATGATGCCCTAAATATCGGTGGCCATGACATACCAGAGATTCGATATGCCGATGATACAGTATTGCTTTCCACAATACAGAATGGTATAGAAAACCTAATAACTTCAACGCAACTGAATGGTGAAAATCACAACTTATATCTTAACATAGCATAAACAAAGATAATGCATACAGATAAAACTACTATGGAGAAAGAAATATATGGTAATGAAGAAAAATTGGGGGTGGTGGACAATTTTGAATATCTTGTGTCATTGTTTGCCAACAATGGTGACACAGTGAAAGAAATTACAAGATGCATATCTATTGCTCTGTAAAGACTAAAAGAAATGAATAAATTGTGGAATTGGGCAGATAGAACTTCAAAACTTAGATTTGTAAAAGCATGCATCATTCCCATTGCAACATACGCCTGTGAGGTCTCGACACTTACTAAACAAGCTGAGCAGCGCATAAATGCCTTTGAATATAAATGTTATAGACGAGCTCTAAGAATATGTTGGATAAAGAAAAGAACAATTGCACCCCTACTTCAAGAGCTGATTGAAGAAGATTGGCTATTAAAGACGGAAAAACAAAGAAAATTGAAATGCTTTGGTCACTTGGAACGTCACGAAAATTTGGAGAGATCAATAATGGAGGGGTATATGCCTGGGAAGACGGGAAGAGGCAGGCCATAGAGAAAATGGGTGCAGGATGTGGCGTATGATCTCCAGATTGGTGTATCGAACTTGGGACATCTGGCTTATGACCGAGAGGCTTTCCGGAAGGTTGTTATGGTAGCGATGTTCTGCGAAAGATTGCCATGAATGAATGAATGAATGAATGAATGAATGAATGGTGTGATTTATGTATTAAAATCTAGGCTATAAATGAGTATATGATAGAAAAATCAAATAAAGGACCATCTTTATGACATACGACAAATTGGGTAAATGGTGCTACCCGTTGCTTCCATACTTAAAAATCGAGCGGCAATCGATAGGTTATGTAGTCAATATCACACCAGTTGCCTTTTCCCATCCATCATGTGCTATGCAGGAGTTCGTGGGTGGTCATGATATATATACTACAGTGTGTGTGTGTGTATATATATATATATATATATATATATATATATATATATATATATATATATATATATATATATATATATATATAATTCATGTATATATCCAGGGTGTATTTCTAATGGCTATGCAGTGCTTGAAAATATTGCCGGTCCAAGTTTTGTATTTAACTATTATGTTGCACGATCTTTACAGAGGGTGAATACAAAACTTGGACCGGCAATATTTTCAAACACAGCACAGTCATTAAAAATACACCCTATATTAATATAATCATCCACGCCATTTAACAAACGTCTGTGTGAACTTAATCCATACCTGTGTATAATATTCTTTTGGTGCAGAAAATCCAAAGCACAAGCGATCTCCATGGCGTATAACCTAACAAGAGAAACATGTATATAAGTCTGTTGTACAGTATAGTTCATATTCAAATTATATACATCACTACAGTATATTTATATACGTACTGCCAAAGTATCGTGGTGGCTATACGCTGACGATACCGTGTTACTAGCAGAAAGTGAGCAAGAGTTGCAAGACCTAATAGAATAAGTAAACAGGCACAGTGCAGAATGTGGCTTAGATATTAACATCCAAAAAACAAAAACTATGATAATTAGCAGTGAAAAGGAAAGGTCATCAATGAACATAACAGTAAACGGGCAGATACCAGAACAAGTAACTAGTTTCTCTTATCTTGGACATATAATAACAGATGATGGCAGAAGTGAAATGGAAATCAAAAAGAGAATAGGAATCGCCAAAAATGCTTTCAACGGCATGAAATCAGTATTAACAACTAGAGAGATTAATAATGCATTAAAAATGAGAATTGTCAAATGCTACGTATATTCAACGGTACTATATGGCTCGGAAGCCTGGACATTGAACAAGCAACTAGAAAGTCGCATAGAAGCCCTGGAGATGTGGATATACAGACGAATAGGTTGTATTTCATGGAAACAAAAACAATCAAATGCAGAGGTCCTAGAAAAACTGGGAATGAAGAGAGCGTTGACGAAAGAAATAAAGAGGAGAGAAGTGTAAATTTAGGCCACGTTAAAAGACACGATACTCTAATGAAAACCATACTGGAAGGCAAGGTTGAGGGCAAGCGAGCAAGAGGTAGACAACGATACAAGTGGAAGGATAAAATCAAGAGATGGACGAACATCAGCCTGACAGTCAAGGCAAGAGACAGACAGTGTTGGAGATGCATTGCAGCCAACCTTCATTGCGGAGACGGCACCTGATTGATTGATATACGCTGGCCTGCTGACTCGTTAGTCACGGGTTCAAGTCTGCATGAGAGAGGATTAGAAAAATTTACTTGGGTTCACAGGTCGACCGAGCCTAAAATGGATGTCAGGAAATGTCTTGGGAAGTAAAAGCGACTGACCATACTGACCATATAACTGACCATATCATTGATCATATCACTGACCATATTACGGACCATACTGACCATATAACTGACCATATCATTGATCATATCACTGACCATATCACTGACCATATAATTGACCATACCACTGACCATATCACTGGCCATATCACTGACCATAACATTGACCAATCACTGACCATATCACTGACCATATCACTGACCATATCGCTGGCCATATCACTGACTATACCACTGACCATATCACTGATCATATAACTGACCATACCACTGACTATACCACTGACCATATCACTGACCATATCACTGACCATAACATTGACCATATCACTGACCATATCACTGACCATATCGCTGGCCATATCGCTTGCCATACCACTGACCACATAACTGACCATATCACTGAACATATCACTGACCATATCGCTGACCATATCATTGATCATATCACTGACCATATCACTGACCATATCACTTACCATACTAACATATCACTGACCAAACTGACAATATCTCTGACCATACTGACCATATCACTGACCATATAACTGACCACATCACTGACAATAATGACCATATAACTGACCATATAATTGACCATATAACTGACCATATCACTGACCATATCACTGACCATATCACTGACCATATCACTGACCATACTGACCATATAACTGACCATATCATTAACCATATCATTGACCATACTGACCATATCACTGACCATATCACTGACCATATCACTGACCGTATCACTGACCGTATCACTGACCATATCACTGATCATACTGACCATACTGATCATATCACTGACCGTATCACTGACCATATCACTGACCGTATAATTGAAAATATCACGGACCATATCACTGACCATATTACTGACCATATCACTGACCATATCACTGACCATATTGACAATATCACTGACCATACTGACTAGATCACTGACCACACCACTGACCATATCACTGACCATATCACTGACCATACTGACCATATAACTGACCATATAACTGACCATATCACTGACCATATCACTGACCATATCACTGACCATATCACTGACCATATCACTGACCATATCACTGACCATACTGACCATATATCTGACCATATCATTCACCATATCACTGACCATACTGACCATATCACTGACCATATCACTGACCATATCACTGACCATATCACTGACCATATAACTGACCATATCATTGACCATATCACTGACCATATCACTGACCGTATCACTGACCATATCACTGACCGTATCACTGACCATACTGACCATATCACTGACCATATCAATGACCATACTGACCATATCACTGACCATATCACTGACCATATCACTGACCGAATGCCGATTGGTCTAGGAAAGTCTGGGTCGATCATCATACGTTCAATGCGTCTTATTGTGTGTTAAAAGTCCTTGACTATTTTATATGTATGTAAGTACTTTTTTGTGCATATCATTTTTACAAGACATCGCAGTCAACACCAGCATTTCTGCCGCTGTGATCTCTTAGCAAGTTTACGCTCAGTAGTTTGCCATTGCTTTCTGAACGACCGACACTGACACCAACGCAAAATCAACGCAACACTGTCTGGTTGGCAAATCGCGCGCAGCTGTGTTTCGAACGCCGTTAAGCGGGTTTACGAATCGCGTCTGTAAATCCTTAGTCACGGAGACCGGTATGTAAGTACTACAGGAGGGAAATTAATCGTACTATAGGAGGAACATTCATCATACTACAAGAAAGAAACAATGGCAAACTACTGAACGTAAGCCTGCCAAGGAATCACAAACAGCCCCCCAAAATTGCTTGAATTGACTGCTACGTCCTGTAACGGATATACAATTAACTTTACTCATCATTTTGTAAACAGTGAAGAAACAACAACATCGAGTGACCTTAAAACAAAACAACACGATGGTCAAAGTAAAACGCGTAGCAGCAAAGCAAACAAATACACGGTAACAAGGATGACCTACTTAGCACTGTTTGATCCGATCCCTTTCACTGCCTGTGTTAAGTGATTCAGCGTTCGGAAAGGTGCGTACTCTAAGAATAAGTAGTAGTTCTGAAAGGTCATATGATACAAAGTAGTTCTTAAATATTATAAAATGAACATGTTGCTACAGATCATACAACGAAAATAAATAGTTCTGAAATACGAAGCAATGGCACGAAGTAATTCTTAAATCATATGTACTGCATGATACACATATTAACAGATTCTGTGCCAAACAAAAAATGTGTTTGGACCAAACAAAAATGAATGACGGAACGTGGGATGTAGGGGTGTGTCACAGTTATAGCTTAAAAGTTGTTAATATGGTAGCAGCCATGTTGTATTATAATGAAATGACACTATTTCAGAGTTATATAAATCCATCACAGACAGAGGAGGTCGTTTAAGACGGTTAATCATCCCATGACACTTTATCAGCTAACAGTCTTTATATTATGTGTTGGATTATTTTATAAACCAACAACGTATATGGGCATAACATTTGATATGTTTAATGGTTCAACCAGCATACATGTATACATATACCCAGGTGAAAGGATCAGAGCCTCCCACATCCCGACATTTGCATCAGCGTCCGGCTCGATCAATGGACTGGTCATCTGCAGGGGATACAGAGCCTGCAAGTTGATCGGCTCGTATGTAGTCACTGCATGTTTGTTCTTGGGGAACAATAAATCTTTGACTTAAATGTTTGATTACAGCATCCAGCGTGCAGTGTGTGTGTCCCGGGTGTGCTCTCTTGAGCAAAACAATATTCTTGTGCAATTCATTTGATTGCTCTATCTGATATTATATTTAATATATTTTTGAGGGGAAAAAAGGGAGCACCCATGTGACACCCGCACGGTATTTTCTACGGTCATGCCAAAACAACCACAGAGATGTTTTCCACGGTCTCCAACTTAAAATAATATTATATTTACTATAGTACAACAAAAACAATAACATTATATTTACCACAGTTAAACAAAAGCAATAACACGTCATTTTCCACAGTCAAGCGAAAAGATGACACGACAGTTTCCAGTCCAACAAAACCAATAACTCGTCATTTCCCACAGACAAGCGAAACGATAACACGATTGTGTTCACAGTCTGACAAAAAAAAAATGCCACACTATTTTCCCCACAGTCTTGCAAAACAATAAGACAATACTTTCCACACTCTAGCAAACACAATGACATTATATTTTCAACAATCTAGCAAATAATATGACATCACTCCCCCGATGTGTCTCCACCTTGCCGTGGTGGGGGAGCTTGCGTGTCCCATCGACCCCATGTGCTTGCCGATGGATGAAAACTATATATCGGACAGCTCTTGGGATAGGGACCAGACTAAGAGAGACACAACCTGCTGGTCTGCAGGTAGACTGGGGATAACAGTCAAAAGATTAAATCAGGTACACAAAGGCAGAAGACCTTGGTCCGGACAAAACTATAAGGCTCTCTGTCAAGGGCTGTGGCTGAACCGCCTCTAAGCCACAAACCCGCGGATCTGAGAGCCGGGCCGATACACACCTACCGATAGATCCCGCTACATGCCCAGTTCTGATACTTGTTTGATGACTCTGAGCTGGGGGATATGACGGATTCCCGGATGAGAGGGCCTGGCCGTTTCTCGCTCACTGCTGCACGGAGGTAAGGTGCTGAGCCGGCAGCACATGTAGCCTACCTCGTGAGCGAGAATAAAAATGCAGAAAGTGTCCCAGTCGAATGAAATGGCTACGAAAACTGTCTGTATCTAACACATAGAGTGTAGACAAAAGTGAAAAAAACGTCTCAATAACACAAAATGGAACGCATGGCGAGCGAACCTATTGCGTGGTCCGAAGTCAAAAGCAAAAGCTTACCGAGCTGATGTCGCCCGCAGTCTGACCGTTCCTGGTGTGTGCTTGAGCGACCAGTAACAAGCGAGATGCCCAACACATGGAAGTAAGGAACTAAAGCAGCCATGAGCAGGACGTCGCAACTCCTTGGGTGAGCCCAGTCTCAGAGCAATATGTGCCGGCTCTGCAATTATGGAAGCCTCCTTGGATAGCATTGGATAGGCCCATGGTCTGCCCCTGCCTTCCCTTGAGGGTTAACCGTGATGTCGATGATCGTTCTATCTTGACCAGCTGAGATGTGGGCGACATCACAACAAAAAGTCTAACGTGCCTCGAAACCCGAGGAAGCGAACCTCATTAAAAATGCCTGCTGAAGTCGGAAGTGCCGTCCTACGGGTGGCAAACTAAAAATTGGCACTACGCATCTACGTCCGAGTGAAATGTCTCGTCCGAATGTCTCTCGTGCTAGGAACAGCTCTGACTACCTAGTTTCCGAATGCCGCTCTTGTTCGGAACAGCTCTGAGTAGGTAGTTTTCCGAATGTCTGTCGTGCCTGGAACAGCTCTGACGGGCGCAACGAAAAGCACATGTCCGAAAACTCGCTGAGTGGATACCGTCTGCAGACCTGTCTGGTTTGTGCGGGAACGGCCCGGGGCGAACGAAATGCCCAATATATTGAAGTGAGGAATTAAAGCAGCCATGAGCAGAACGTGACGATTCCCTTGGTGAGTCCAGTACCAGGGCGCTATGTGTCGGCCCTGCAACTATGGAAGCAACCTTGGATGGCGGAAAATGCTATGGACTGTCCCTTCCTTCTCTTGAGGGATGACCGAAGTCCTCGACTGTTCCAACTTGACCAGCTGAGATGTGGACTGTACCACAAAAGTGAGAGTCTCCCAGGAATGCTAACCTGGTCAAAAATGCACGCATAAGCCGGATGTGTTGACCTAAGGGTTTTCAACCCAAGGGTGCCTAACGCACACCGCAATGACATCTGAAAAAACACTTCGGATGAACGAAAAGAAGAAGAAGAAGAATATGACATCATATTTTCCACAGTCAAACACAATGACATTATATTTTCCAGTATAAAAAGTCTAAAAGGTGTGGACTGCGCCTGGCACTAGCGAATCACTGGCAGTAGGTGAGTAGGGTTAGTATCGGCTTAGCTTCTGCCAGGAGGGGTAAAAAGTGAAAATTAGTAGCTTGCCGAAGACCCGCAGATACACAAGTCAACCCCATCTCCCCGTGGTGTAGACTTGGAAACCATGACAACAAGGTCATGGTTCGCCAAGGGAGACGAACTCCCTTTGGTCAGATTTTTCTGTCCTAAACCTGCGATTGGCCTAGCAAGATGTGAAGGTTAGAATTTTCTTTTTGCCCCCGACAGAAACAAATCCTACACCTTACCGAGGATTCAAACCCGGGTCTCCCGAAGGAGAACTCGGCTTTCTAGTCACTCGGCTAGCCGCTCCTCCTTACAAATGTACATCTGGTACAAATGGAACGCTCTAGATACCAAAAGCCAATTTGATTTTATATTAGCAAGAAATGACAGCAAGAGAAATATATCAGATGCAAAGGAGCGTCTAACTTAAGTATAAACACATACCACACAGTAGGTATTACCACAGTAAGAACCAAGAGAAGAAGAAAGCAAAGACCTGACAAATACATGTCATGCGAATTAGTAAACTTAAAAAAAATTTCAAAGACGAAGCAGTGAGGAAAAATTATGAGAAAGACATAACTGAAATCTTTGTAAACTACATATATAAATAACAACGGTGGAGGAAGAATGGGAGATATTCAAATCAAGCATTTTAATTACTTCAAAAATAGCATGCGGAACTACGAAAAAATGCAATTCACGAATAAAGACAATAACAAGTTGATGGACGCCGAGGTAAAGAAAGCTGTACAAGACAAAAAGGAAAAAGATAAAAAGATGGTGAAGAGCCAACAGGACCGTGATTACATAGAATGTAGAATAGTAAGAAGATATGAGAATAGAATAGTAAAGAGAGACAAACAAAAAGCCTGGGTGGAATATGAAAAGAAAACCTTAAATGAAAACTACAAGCAGACAGCTAGAAACATCTTTTAAAAAAAAGATTAGTGCAATGAGAACCAGAGCAGAACCCTTTGACCCAACTGAAATAATTAACAGCGTAAAGGAGAACCAATAAGTGAACAAAAACAATTCCTAAAAAGATCGAGGCAGTACTTCGAACAACTTCTCAACATTCCATCAGAGCCCACGAGAATTCGGGAAACCGATACATATTCCTTCGAAGAACTAGACCTAGACATACTAAAAGAAGAAATTGTAGAAGCCATCATATTAGTCCCATTGAATAAATCATCGGGACAAGACGAAATACCAAATGAACTAATTAAAGCAGCAAGAGAAGTAGGAACAGCATGTCAGCATAGACAATTTAACCTTGTTTGGGTAGAACAACAGACACCACGAGACTGCGGAAACGCCATACTTATTCCAATTTGGAATAACAAAGGCAGGAAAAGAGACTGCACACAATTCAGAGGAAATTCTCTTCTGAGTCATAATGGAAAAATATTTTGCAAAATTCTTGACAACAGATTACGAAATACGATAGACCCTCAGCTAAGCGAAACACAACTTGAATTTATAAAAAACAAAGGATGCACAGATGCCATCTTTGCTCCTAGACGCCTTATAGAAAAACCATTTGAATTTAGTGAAACACTCCACTTAGCTTTTGTCGAACAAGAAAAGGCATTTGATAGAGTAGATCAGTGGTTCTCAACCGGTGAGGAATCCCCCCCCCCCGGGGCAATTTTAGGGTTTTCGGGGGGGGGGGGGGGCGGGGGTGATTAAGACCACAGATTGGCGGACTCAAAATGGTTTCGGGCACAATAACTTATTAAATGACAATACTTTGACGTTTTAACTGTTTCTTTATTGTAATATGATTAATTTGGTGTGTTAATAAGATATTGTGAATATAAAAAATGCACCTTTTGAGGCTGACAATTTTGGACAGTGGGGAATTCTTCTTCCTTTGTTCCTTGGAAAAGGAGAGGAGGGGGGGGGGGGAAATGACATTCTGACATGTTGAAAGGATGCATAGGCCAAAACAAAGTTCAGAACCACTGGAGTAGATAGAAATAGATGTGGAACATCTTCAAACGATGTAAGGTGAGTGCACAACTAACAAACCTATGTAGACGTTTATACAACAACAGTGAATGCACGGTAAGAAAAAAACAGAGGACACTCATAATATTTCACCATATGTTCAGGAGTACGACAAGGTTGTGACCTGTCCCACCTCTTGTTCATAACCAATATAGGCAGCATATGTAAAGAAACCAACCAAACAGAGACCGCAAGAGCACTACATGATGAACAGAACACATAAGAAGAACCAACGCAAACTAAACCATTAAAGAACTCCTATTTGCGGACGATTAAGCACTAACAGCAAAATCAGAAGCAGAATTACAAGACCACATGAATAGCCTAAAAGAAAAGTATAAGGAACATACCATACAAATTAGGAACAGTAAGACATAAGTAATGACTATAACCAAAGAAGGAAAAACAACAAAGATTCATCTTTAAAAATAAAACCATCCTGATATAAATACAGAGCTTCAAGAACTTAGGAAGTATTAATATAATCAAATGTCAAATCTGAAGACGAGATCGAAAATAGATGCATAAAGGCAAACTTACTGAACAAATGACATCAATACTAAATAACAAAAACGTATCAATAGTTACTAAGAAAGCACTCTACAACACAATCTTCCTACCAACTCTATGCTACCAATGCCAAATCTGGACAATGACAGAAAAAAAGAGGAAAAACACAACAGAAATGAGGTTCCTGAGAAGAATACTCAATGTATCAAGAAGAGAGAAGATCAGAAATTAAGAAATCAGGACTAATGTAGGGGGTTATAGCAGCACTGTATTGTATCATAAGGCAGCAAGTGAAATGGTTTGGCCAAGTAACTAGACCAACTAACAATATACCACAACAAGCAATGATATACAGACCAAATGGAAGCAGAAGAACAGACCAGCCACGTAGGCGTTGGACAGAGGAAATAGCAGAGTCTATGGGAATCTCGATACACAAAGACCATAAACGGGCATTTCTCCGCTGTTTATGCTCCACCTGGACACAGTAATGTAGGAGAGGAACAAGATGAGAAAATGAGATGAGATGAACAAACACAGTGACATGATATCTTCCAGTCAAGCAAACAATATGACATTACATTTTCCACAGTCTAGCAAACGCAATGACATTATATTTTCAAGTCTAGCAAAAACAATAAAATATTTTCCGGTCTAACAAAAACAATAAAATGATATTTTCCACTGTCTAAAAAAGACAATAACATGCTATTTTCCACACCAGAATCTGAGAATGAGCACATCCGCACAGCTACACACTCGCAATATTTTCCAGAGCCGAATTAGAGAGTGCCCGAAGCCATATAAACACATACTCACAATATTTTCTGGACTTGATTCAACTGGAGTACTGGCGCTTGAAACAAATCCATCGATAAGGCGGACCAGGAAGGGAGAATCTCTGGCCACTGACAGTATGTTGAACTCTGCCCGAGCCTGGGCGCCTTTCTGCCCCGGAACAATTTTCACAATGCCCAGATAGCCGGACTTTCTGTGTAGCATGAGATGGATCTGGTAGGTAAATCAGGAAATACATACTGACCATTATGTTTATTGTGTCCAGCTGTTAACGTGGGATTCCGTTTATTTAGGACAAAGAAGACGACGAAAAAGAAAACAATGAAACACGTAATTGAATGGGAATGCGTTCTGTTATTTGTGCGAATTTTCCATTTATGCATGTCGTAAAAGCCGATTAAGGAGGGTTGGCGGAGACTGGCTACCTGATGCGGTAGAAGACTTCAGCTGCACAAATCCGAACAAATATGAATGTCTACACAAGGCGACGCGGGAGTTATTCAGGAGTTATGTTCCACAGGGATATTAGTAGTAGTGATGGTAGTAGTAATGGAAGAAGAATAAGGACAAGTAGAAGTAGCAGTAATAATAATAATAATAATAATAATAATAATATAATAATAATAATAATAATAATAATAATAATGACACAAAGTGAATGTTGACTAAGTGACAGATAGAGTGGCTATGGTTGTGTCTAGGGTATGCCCTTGTAACAATGTGATGTTGAACAACAGATTAACCAAGATGCATCACACCCAAACACCAGTCAGTGAACAAGCGTTAATTTGCGCACATAATATTCCTTTAATTATGAATTAACACAGACACATGTAGCATATAAATCCAGGAACAATAATTCTCTAAGAATATATCTCCATCCCCAATGGAACACTTCGAATAACATTGCCTCTCAAGGCTACTAAAATCTCGTCCCACACGACAGGTATACTAGCCTCTCTCTAGGCCCGACTCAAAGTAACCCACTATGGGTCTCGAACTCCACTCACTATCCCTGGAACCCACAGTGCGGAGTTATCTTCCGAACTCCGTCACAATTCTTCACTTTCTCAGACCACGACCTTCTCCTGGTCCGGTCTAGACTCAACTCCCTCTCAGCTCGGAGTCCAAACATCAACTGCCCCGTCAATCTTTGTCCCTGTCTTTTTAAACAATTCTATGCCTCCTCACAATGATCCACACCAACCCCACCTCACTGCTTCAACTGTCTGCCTCACAATCATCCTAGCCAGCTGACCTCTTCTCAGCTCCCCCTTCAATCACTGTCCTCTCATTTACGCCCTCTGGGGGACTTACTATCCGCCCTATTTTATCTCGTGAACTGTTTATCTTGTACGGCCACTCACCTTAATGTCAATGACCACAGGCATGTGACACTACCCCACCCTCAAAAGAAAACATCGTTTTCAAATGTTGGGAGACTAAAACTTATTAAATATGTGACCCAGACACATTGCCTGGGTAGCCCTAAGTATGGCTGCACCTTACTCTAGCTACCACACTACATAATACATCAAATACTCATAGTACACTCCCATATTCCCCACACATAAATACAAAACAACTTTCTTTCTTGTGTACCAATGCATGAACTAATACATCACATAATAATAATAATACGTCATAGGAAAGCATTATACTTATGTACCCACAGGTTTCTTACTACTTCACGAACACACAATACTATTTGTGTACCGACCCTATATCAGGTGGTTCTGTTCTTGCATTAACCCACCTCTGATTCCTGTCGATGCTGTGTCTACCTTTCATGTACCCATGACTCATGGTACCTCTACAATTACAACATCTGTTTGCTATCCCTAGCCCTGGGTCAGTAATGTCGCGAACACTCTTTAGACCTAACTCAACTTTTCTATCTGCATATTGCACTGTTACACTTGAGTCTCTGTTTAGTCTGAACTCTTTATTCAATCTTGGCCCATTTATCTGGCACCTTGCTTTCTGCTGCATATGCCTTATGCCTATGTGCCCTGCACATGCACTATCCTGAGCTGTTCTAGTATATCGGTCTCTATGTGCTAAATGTACTGCTCCTTGCCCACGTGCAGTTCTGCTATCTGAAAACCTGCGAGTGAGAACATTGTTCTTCCTCTCGAAACACCATCTACCCTTCCCTGACTGACTATTTTCTACTCTACTACACCCTTGGGAACATTTGTTCAGAGTAGTATCTTGTCTCTGGGAGCCACTAGCACTATATTTGGGATCCATTCTCATCTGCTCAGCTGTACTATCCTTGTCCTGAGTTCCTGTGTCTACTTCAAGTGCATCTTCTACCTCAGCTATACTCTCTAATTTAGGTCCTCTTGTGGTAACTACCTCATTACTGCTTACACTATATTTTTGGTCCCAATAAACTACTTCCTCTTCTGTACAATCTTTAACTCCTATCACATTTCCTATGATCAAATCAGCCACTGGTGAGTCCAAAACACACGCTGTCACTCTTCCAGTGATATATGGTGTTTTTACTGTTATTTTGGCTAGTGGGTAGAACTCTACTGTCCCATTAAATGTTATGGATCTAATCTTCTTTCCTGTATAATCCGAGGGATGCACTAAACTCTTTCTCACCCCGATGGACGTACATCCGGAATCCCTAATTGTTAACGCTGGCCTATCATTAACAAATCCATGGTGCATCTTCAGACTACCTCCTTCATGGACTGCTGATTCTGCTTTCACTGTATCACGACACACTAAGACTGGTTGCCCGTCTTTTTCAAAAAGAGGTTTGCACCCACTACAGTCTTCATTGTTGATAGTCTCAATCACTTGTGCTGCATTAGAATGCTCCGTTTCCCTCATCCTACAATGATGACTGACATGCCCCTTCCTTCCACATTTGAAACAAGTGATCTCCCTTTTACTGTTGTTCGTTGGTCCATCTGATGGTTGTGCATCACAATCTGCCATTTTGTGTCTCCAGCTCCCACAATTCCAACATCCGGCATAACTATTTGGCCGTCTCTGAAAATTCCCCCTTTTGTATGGGTACCGTCCTGCTCTACCAACATTGTTTCCTCGGAAACCATTATCTTGAAGTTCTTGCTGCTCACCTTTCTGTGCTGAATCCACACTTTTCGCCCTTGGTCTGATGACTGGATTCTGGTCCTGTTTAGTGTACGCTGCACAGACTATTTCCTCACTCATTAGTTTCCCAATAGATACGTTAGGATGTGCAGTCATGTAGTTTTGCCCTAACTGAGACATTGTGTCTATGTCCTTTGGCTTACGTTCCTCAAAGAACGCCACTAAATTAGAATTGCATGCAGATACTACCTTGTCTCTTAACATTAGATCTACTAATTTATTAAAATCTTTCCCTACTTCTGCAAGCTCCATCCATTTGTTAAATGTATTCTTTACAGTGTTAACAAAATCTGTGAAATCTTGATTTGTCTCTGGCACTAACTGTCTAAACTTTGTTCTATATCCATGCTCAGTGAGTTGGAACTTTGTCAGCAAACGTTGACGTAAGATAGTGTAGTTGTTCCTTTCTTCTACAGGTAAATTGAACATGGTGTCTAGTGCCTTGCCCGTAAGAAATTCGCCAAGTCGCATCCCATACTCTTTCTCTGGAATACATAACGCTTTGGCTGATGCCTCGAACCTGGCCAAATAATTTTCAAGTTGGTCCCGGTCTGTAAAATATGGCAGTTTTAATCTCTGTGACGACTGCGACGGCCTTCTGCTTTCCTCACTTTGACCTTTCGAAGATAGTTCTAGTTTTTTTAGTGCAATTTCAGCTTCCATTTTAATCTTCTCTTTCTCGATTTCCACCGCATTTGTTTGTTTTAACTTTTCAAGTTCTAGTTGTTCCATTTGTAGTTTCACTTGTGTCTCTTTCTCTTCCTGTAGACGCTTGTTTTCCATTTCAGCTAGTTTTACTTGTGTCTCTTTCTCTTCCTGTAGACGCTTTGCCTCGCGTTCATTATGCCTCTCCTCTCTTTCCGTCTGCTTTTGTTCTTTCGCTTCTGCATACTCCTGTAACTCTTTACCTTTCAGGCCTATTCTTTCACCTGCTTCAATATAATCCATTAAAGTAGGCATCTTGTACTTGTGGACACGTTGCTGTGAATCAGCCAACTATAAATGTACAGACTCTGCTGTTAGTCTTTGTGTCACTTCCCTAAGTACACCCGCACTCCCTGTGTACGTAAATCCGTAGTGCTACAATATCACTCTGTACTCACCCAGTCGCTCTATAAGCACTAGGTAGTGAGGTGGAAATATTAACTATACTCCCTCGTATATATATATATATATATATATATATATATATATATATATATATATATATATATATATATATATATATATATATATCAAATAACTGTAGAACAATTCCTGGAAATAGTTGTAAACATACATATACATACACAAATGAATGATACACACTAAATGCCAACTATTAAACGCTAGACACATAGGCCGGTGAAACGCAGACGGATGATTACATAGAAATAAAAACCACTGACATAAACATGCCCATGAAAGACCATACCGTGCGCATAATATAAACTGACAAATACCATCTAGATAGAAGCTATATTAACCTAAGAATTACACCAATACCATATATCCAAAGAACTCAAATATTATATGTAACAGTAAAGAGAAAACAGTAAAAAGAACAAATATAAAATGAATAATGTACATAGATCTGACGTAGACACTTGGACACCGTGTATAATGTCGAGACGACCCAATGCCACAGCACAAAACAAACTGACTCGTCAGCTGCCTCTCAACCACATATACAATGTGCACCTAGAAACTTCACCTTTGCTTTGTCTCCCGCATTTCGAGAAACAATGCAAAAATATCCTACTTATTACGACCACTGGACCACATACAAATACTTGAGTAACGCACAACCACAATACTTAGGACGATGAGAACAACAGAAGCAAACAAGGGTTGCAGCCACCAATGTGATGGTAGAATCTTACAAAAGTCCTTAGTTTGTTTTTAATAGTGTCTGAAAATCGCCTGGAAATGTCTGTCCGTTACTGTTTTGAAAAGATTACGACTTTATATTCCCACAATGGATTAATGTTCTGATGCGTTGTCACTTTTTGTTGACGTGGTGCCACGATTTTCGACTGTCGTAAAAGTTGAAGATGATGATAATTATCCCAACGCCTTGTCTGTACACAGTCCGTAACGTTTTTGTAACCCTCCCTGTAGAGTTGGCCTATGATTGTATAATGTCTGTTATCGCTCTTGTTTTGCCAGAAATATAGGGTTTTCGTTGCGTTTTGGGGAGCCGAAAATACCTTTAAAATCAATGAATGTTTATCTGCGTAGTCACTGTCGCTTTGAAGTGATAGTATGGTTTCACTGTTGCTGACCCGGTTAAACCAACGAATGGCAGAAAATGATCACGCGCTTTAAATCCGCTTTGCAAGTCTTTTTTGGTGAAGAAATGCGCTCATACTTGCGAAGACGGCACCTGAATGACTGTTGTGGTTTGTTTGCCGATGATGACACACACACACAAAGACGTTAAACATAAATCCTCGTTTCAGTAGAAAAACAACGTGTTTATCTCGTTCTACTCTGGACAATTTTTCAGTAACTTTCCATTGTCCACGGCCTTGAACCCGCAGGTCATCTCTGTTAGTACCTCAGTGTACTACAATCTTCACTGACTGCGAACAAAGTAATGTCAGGAACTTTTCCGTTATCCACACATACTTCGCTGTCCTCGTAAAAAGCACTGACCCTCTTGTCAACCCAATTTGTCCGTGGCGACTCACAATTTCCACCGTCCTCACCCGTCGTTTTACCTGTGGTGAATTCTTAACCTATCGCCCTGCAACCACACTGTGCTTTGTCCTCAACACACACACAAGATGTCTCACCACGCCCAGGACTTCCCAACGAAATTGCTCACTGTCTTAAATCCTGTCTTCGTCACACCCACACGCACCTGTCAGGATATCATCTTGCCAGTATCATGGCGCCGACTTTTTGTACTGTTCACTTGACCTATAAACACACGCGCCTGTTTGCGTTAATTTTCTGACGTCCCTGATAGCTGAAGAAATACTGCCTGGTATCCAATTTACCTGTCCTGACCTTCTCGTGACCTATGTTCTACCCAGTTCCCGCACGGAAAAAACCCAGTGTTTATATCGTGGACACGCTCCGCTGTCCACCCTCTCTCTCTCTCTGAGTGAGAAGTGTTATTTTTATCTGGTTTCTCGTGGACTCTGTATTAATTCTCCGACACTTTTGAAATGCGCTGTCTACTGAAAATGGTGTTTATTCTTGACAGGAGAGCCCTCAGAAATCTACTCTGACACAAAGTGAATGTTGACTAAGTGACAGATAGAGTGGCTATGGTTGTGTCTAGGGTATGTCCTTGTAACAATGTGATGTTGAACAACAGATTAACCAAGATGCATCACACCCAAACACCAGTCAGTGAACAAGCGTTAATTTGCGCACATAATATTCCTTTAATTATGAATTAACACAGACACATGTAGCATAGAAATCCAGGAACAATAATTCTCTAAGAATATATCTCCATCCCCAATGGAACACTTCGAATAACATTGCCTCTCAAGGCTACTAAAATCTCGTCCCACACGACAGGTATACTAGCCTCTCTCTAGGCCCGACTCAAAGTAACCCACTATGGGTCTCGAATTCCACTCACTATCCCTGGAACCCACAGTGCGGAGTTATCTTCCGAACTCCGTCACAATTCTTCACTTTCTCAGACCACGACCTTCTCCTGGTCCGGTCTAGACTCAACTCCCTCTCAGCTCGGAGTCCAAACATCAACTGCCCCGTCAATCTTTGTCCCTGTCTTTTTAAACAATTCTATGCCTCCTCACAATGATCCACACCAACCCCACCTCACTGCTTCAACTGTCTGCCTCACAATCATCCTAGCCAGCTGACCTCTTCTCAGCTCCCCCTTCAATCACTGTCCTCTCATTTACGCCCTCTGGGGGACTTACTATCCGCCCTATTTTATCTCGTGAACTGTTTATCTTGTACGGCCACTCACCTTAATGTCAATGACCACAGGCATGTGACAAATAATAATAATAATAATAATTGTAGGAATAGTAGTAGTAGTAGTAGTAGTAGTAGTAGTAGTAGTAGTAGTAGTAGTAGTAGCAGCAGCAGCAGTAGCAGCAGTAGTAGTAGTAGTAGTAGTAGTAGTAGTAGTAGTAGTAGTAGTAGTAGTAGTAGCAGTAGTAGCAGTAGTAGTAGCAGCAGTAGACGTAGTAGTAGTAGTAGTAGTAGTAGTAGTAGTAGTAGTAGTAGTAGTAGTTGTTGTTGTTGTTGTTGTTGTAGTTGAAGTAGTGTTGTAGTGATGATATAGTAGAATAATAATAATGACAAGTAGTAGTAGTAGTAGTAGTAGTAGTAGTAGTAGTAGTAGTAGTAGTAGTATTAGTAGTAGTAGTAGTAGTAGTAGTAGTAGTAGTAGTAGTAGTAGTAGTAGTAGTAGTAGTAGTAGTAGTAGTAGTAGTAGTAGTAGTAGTAGTAGTTGTTGTTGTTGTAGTTGAAGTAGTGTTGTAGTGATGATATAGTAGAATAATAATAATGACAAGTAGTAGTAGTAGTAGTAGTAGTAGTAGTAGTAGTAGTAGTAGTAGTAGTAGTAGTAGTAGTAGTAGTAGTAGTAGTAGTAGTAGTAGTAGTAGTAGTAGTAGTAGTAGTAGTAGTAGAAGAAGAAGAATAAGAAGAAGAAGAAGAAGAAGAAG
>OY992886.1:91094438-91124438 GCA_963921405.1 Cepaea hortensis | reverse complement strand
CACACCCATTCCACCTACCCACCCACCCCCACATCCAGGTTTGCTAAGGTTGGATGATGTTGATACTTGTTGACTCACCTTTGAACCCGTGGCTCTGGCTATATTTATCCGAATTGTTTGAAATGCGCTGGCTTCCTTGTTAAAAAGAAAGACACATTGCATATTTGTTTATAGGAAATCCTCTAGTCTCTACTCCCTTGTTAAAAAGAAAGACACATTGCATATTTGTTTATAGGAAATCCTCTAGTCTCTACTCCTTTGTTAAAAAGAAAGACACATTGCATATTTGTTTATAGGAAATCCTCTAGTCTCTACTCCTTTGTTAAAAAGAAAGACACATTGCATATTTGTTTATAGGAAATCCTCTAGTCTCTACTCCTTTGTTAAAAAGAAAGACACATTGCATATTTGTTTATAGGAAATCCTCTAGTCTCTACTCCTTTGTTAAAAAGAAAGACACATTGCATATTTGTTTATAGGAAATCCTCTAGTCTCTACTCCCTTGTTAAAAAGAAAGACACATTGCATATTTGTTTATAGGAAATCCTCTAGTCTCTACTCCTTTGTTAAAAAGAAAGACACATTGCATATTTGTTTATAGGAAATCCTCTAGTCTCTACTCCCTTGTTAAAAAGAAAGACACATTGCATATTTGTTTATAGGAAATCCTCTAGTCTCTACTCCTTGTTAAAAAGAAAGACACATTGCATATTTGTTTATAGGAAATCCTCTAGTCTCTACTCCTTGTTAAAAAGAAAGACACATTGCATATTTGTTTATAGGAAATCCTCTAGTCTCTACTCCTTGTTAAAAAGAAAGACACATTGCATATTTGTTTATAGGAAATCCTCTAGTCTCTACTCCTTGTTAAAAAGAAAGACACATTGCATATTTGTTTATAGGAAATCCTCTAGTCTCTACTCCTTGTTAAAAAGAAAGACACATTGCATATTTGTTTATAGGAAATCCTCTAGTCTCTACTCCTTTGTTAAAAAGAAAGACACATTGCATATTTGTTTATAGGAAATCCTCTAGTCTCTACTCCTTTGTTAAAAAGAAAGACACATTGCATATTTGTTTATAGGAAATCCTCTAGTCTCTACTCCCTTGTTAAAAAGAAAGACACATTGCATATTTGTTTATAGGAAATCCTCTAGTCTCTACTCCCTTGTTAAAAAGAAAGACACATTGCATATTTGTTTATAGGAAATCCTCTAGTCTCTACTCCTTGTTAAAAAGAAAGACACATTGCATATTTGTTTATAGGAAATCCTCTAGTCTCTACTCCTTTGTTAAAAAGAAAGACACATTGCATATTTGTTTATAGGAAATCCTCTAGTCTCTACTCCTTTGTTAAAAAGAAAGACACATTGCATATTTGTTTATAGGAAATCCTCTAGTCTCTACTCCTTTGTTAAAAAGAAAGACACATTGCATATTTGTTTATAGGAAATCCTCTAGTCTCTACTCCTTGTTAAAAAGAAAGACACATTGCATATTTGTTTATAGGAAATCCTCTAGTCTCTACTCCTTTGTTAAAAAGAAAGACACATTGCATATTTGTTTATAGGAAATCCTCTAGTCTCTACTCCTTTGTTAAAAAGAAAGACACATTGCATATTTGTTTATAGGAAATCCTCTAGTCTCTACTCCTTTGTTAAAAAGAAAGACACCTTGCATATTTGTTTATAGGAAATCCTCTAGTCTCTACTCCTTTGTTAAAAAGAAAGACACATTGCATATTTGTTTATAGAAAATCCTCTAGTCTCTACTCCTTTGTTAAAAAGAAAGACACATTGCATATTTGTTTATAGGAAATCCTCTAGTCTCTACTCCTTTGTTACAAAGAAAGACACATTGCATATTTGTTTATAGGAAATCCTCTAGTCTCTACTCCCTTGTTAAAAAGAAAGACACATTGCATATTTGTTTATAGGAAATCCTCTAGTCTCTACTCCCTTGTTAAAAAGAAAGACACATTGCATATTTGTTTATAGGAAATCCTTTAGTCTCTACTCCTTGTTAAAAAGAAAGACACATTGCATATTTGTTTATAGGAAATCCTCTAGTCTCTACTCCTTTGTTAAAAAGAAAGACACATTGCATATTTGTTTATAGGAAATCCTCTAGTCTCTACTCCCTTGTTAAAAAGAAAGACACATTGCATATTTGTTTATAGGAAATCCTCTAGTCTCTACTCCCTTGTTAAAAAGAAAGACACATTGCATATTTGTTTATAGGAAATCCTCTAGTCTCTACTCCTTGTTAAAAAGAAAGACACATTGCATATTTGTTTATAGGAAATCCTCTAGTCTCTACTCCTTTGTTAAAAAGAAAGACACATTGCATATTTGTTTATAGGAAATCCTCTAGTCTCTACTCCCTTGTTAAAAAGAAAGACACATTGCATATTTGTTTATAGGAAATCCTCTAGTCTCTACTCCTTGTTAAAAAGAAAGACACATTGCATATTTGTTTATAGGAAATCCTCTAGTCTCTACTCCTTTGTTAAAAAGAAAGACACATTGCATATTTGTTTATAGGAAATCCTCTAGTCTCTACTCCTTTGTTAAAAAGAAAGACACATTGCATATTTGTTTATAGGAAATCCTCTAGTCTCTACTCCTTTGTTAAAAAGAAAGACACATTGCATATTTGTTTATAGGAAATCCTCTAGTCTCTACTCCTTTGTTAAAAAGAAAGACACATTGCATATTTGTTTATAGGAAATCCTCTAGTCTCTACTCCCTTGTTAAAAAGAAAGACACATTGCATATTTGTTTATAGGAAATCCTCTAGTCTCTACTCCTTGTTAAAAAGAAAGACACATTGCATATTTGTTTATAGGAAATCCTCTAGTCTCTACTCCTTTGTTAAAAAGAAAGACACATTGCATATTTGTCTAGTCTCTACTCCTTTGTTAAAAAGAAAGACACATTGCATATTTGTTTATAGGAAATCCTCTAGTCTCTACTCCTTTGTTAAAAAGAAAGACACATTGCATATTTGTTTATAGGAAATCCTCTAGTCTCTACTCCTTTGTTAAAAAGAAAGACACATTGCATATTTGTTTATAGGAAATCCTCTAGTCTCTACTCCTTTGTTAAAAAGAAAGACACATTGCATATTTGTTTATAGGAAATCCTCTAGTCTCTACTCCTTTGTTAAAAAGAAAGACACATTGCATATTTGTTTATAGGAAATCCTCTAGTCTCTACTCCCTTGTTAAAAAGAAAGACACATTGCATATTTGTTTATAGGAAATCCTCTAGTCTCTACTCCTTTGTTAAAAAGAAAGACACATTGCATATTTGTTTATAGGAAATCCTCTAGTCTCTACTCCTTTGTTAAAAAGAAAGACACATTGCATATTTGTTTATAGGAAATACTCTAGTCTCTACTCCTTTGTTAAAAAGAAAGACACATTGCATATTTGTTTATAGGAAATCCTCTAGTCTCTACTCCTTTGTTAAATAGAAAGACACATTGCATATTTGTTTATAGGAAATCCTCTAGTCTCTACTCCTTTGTTAAAAAGAAAGACACATTGCATATTTGTTTATAGGAAATCCTCTAGTCTCTACTCCTTTGTTAAAAAGAAAGACACATTGCATATTTGTTTATAGGAAATCCTCTAGTCTCTACTCCTTTGTTAAAAAGAAAGACACATTGCATATTTGTTTATAGGAAATCCTCTAGTCTCTACTCCTTTGTTAAAAAGAAAGACACATTGCATATTTGTTTATAGGAAATCCTCTAGTCTCTACTCCTTTGTTAAAAAGAAAGACACATTGCATATTTGTTTATAGGAAATCCTCTAGTCTCTACTCCTTTGTTAAAAAGAAAGACACATTGCATATTTGTTTATAGGAAATCCTCTAGTCTCTACTCCCTTGTTAAAAAGAAAGACACATTGCATATTTGTATATAGGAAATCCTCTAGTCTCTACTCCTTTGTTAAAAAGAAAGACACATTGCATATTTGTTTATAGGAAATCCTCTAGTCTCTACTCCTTTGTTAAAAAGAAAGACACATTGCATATTTGTTTATAGGAAATCCTCTAGTCTCTACTCCTTTGTTAAAAAGAAAGACACATTGCATATTTGTTTATAGGAAATCCTCTAGTCTCTACTCCTTTGTTAAAAAGAAAGACAAATTGCATATTTGTTTATAGGAAATCCTCTAGTCTCTACTCCTTTGTTAAAAAGAAA
This sequence comes from Cepaea hortensis, assembly GCA_963921405.1. Lineage (NCBI taxonomy): Eukaryota > Metazoa > Mollusca > Gastropoda > Stylommatophora > Helicidae > Cepaea > Cepaea hortensis. The sequence goes on along the minus strand of OY992886.1, from coordinate 91,120,226 downwards.
GACACATTGCATATTTGTTTATAGGAAATCCTCTAGTCTCTACTCCTTTGTTAAAAAGAAAGACACATTGCATATTTGTTTATAGGAAATCCTCTAGTCTCTACTCCTTTGTTAAAAAGAAAGACACATTGCATATTTGTTTATAGGAAATCCTCTAGTCTCTACTCCCTTCTTCTCACTTCTATGAGTGCCAAACAATAGTAAGTGTGTTAATTTATGAACATATTTGTTTGTATTAACACGTGTACATTTCTATACTAAATGAAATCACCCCGTAACACCACATCATTGCCTTATCGCTGTGAACGTTTTTCACAATTTCTCAACAAACCGAGTGAAAGGTTCGAAATCAACCGCAGATCGACTTGGAAGCACACCGCCCTGCATTGAATTCGATAATATGAGCGTCGGTGGTTAAAAACAGCAATAACAAACCATTGAACGTAAAAATTGCCTAGTCCATATCACAAACAGCCAAAAAAGATACTGGTGTTGATTGCGACTTCCTGTATAAAACATGCATCATAACCGCACGTTTATTGTTTTAAACCTATATAACAAAATGTTTGCATATCCTTTACAGGACATCGCTGTCAACATCAGCATCTTTCAGCTGATTGTTGGTTTCTGGGCAAGATTACGCTCAGTAGTTTGCCATTGCTTTCTGAGCGACCGGCTCACATACCCCTAAGTTACCGACGCGGTTAGACCCGCTACCGATTTTCGCCGCCGTCACGCTACTCAGAGAGTATACGGGATTACGGAGAAAGTCGCTAACACCTAGGCCAGGGAGACCGGCCTAAACCTATATACAGGATTCGTAATAGCATAATTGCAAGCTTCCAATCCAAGACAGTGTTCCGAGTTGTACAGTTGCAAGCTTCCATTCCAAACCAGTGTTCCTAGTTGTTCGGTTCCAAGCTTGCACTCCAATACAGTGTTCCCAGTTGTACAGTTGCAAGCTTCCATTGCAAGACTGTGTTCCCAGTTGTAAACGTGCAAGCTTGCATTTCAAGACTGTGTTCCGAGTTGTACAGTTGTAATCTTCCATTCAAAGACAGTATTCCGAGTTGTACAGATGTAATCTTCCATTCAAAGACAGTGTTCCGAGTTGTACAGTTGCAAGCTTCCATTGCAAGACAGTGTTCCCAGTTGTAAACGTGCAAGCTTGCATTTCAAGACTGTGTTCCGAGTTGTACAGTTATAATCTTCCATTCAAAGACAGTGTTCCGAGTTGTACAGTTGTAATCTTCCATTCAAAGACAGTGTTCCGAGTTGTACAGTTGTAATCTTCCATTCAAAGACAGTGTTCCGAGTTGTACAGTTGTAATCTTCCATTCAAAGACAGTGTTCCGAGTTGTACAGTTGTAATCTTCCATTCAAAGACAGTGTTCCGAGCTGTACAGTTGTAATCTTCCATTCAAAGACAGTGTTCGGAGTTGTACAGTTGTAAGCTTCCATTCAAAGACAGTGTTCCGAGTTGTACAGTTGTAATCTTCCATTCAAAGACAGTGTTCCGAGTTGTACAGTTGTGATCTTCCATTCAAAGACAGTGTTCCGAGTTCAATGTCCATCAGAGGCAGGGTTCGTTTTGTTTTCTTCTTCTAAAACAGCACGTTTCTGAGGTCAACCCAGCTTTATACATTTGGTACCGTCTATGTTCAGGATTTCCGTAGAATAGAATACCCGGGAAAGACATACTGTGAGAAGAGGAACAGTCATCCCACCTCATTGTGCCGCAGCCTAGAATATGTGACGTGTGGGTGATGTGGTCATTACGACACTAGACGCCTTTACCTACAAAGCATTTTCCTGGCACCCCTTTTAGGCTGCGTCGACCTGGGAGCCTAGCTCAGTTAACAAACAACCCTTTTAGATGCGGGTTCGAATACTTGACCACCGAACCTGCAGGCGGGCTTTTGGGCCAATACGCTACCGCCCCTCCCAGAGGAGCAATATTTGGTACATAATGTGTCCAGAACATTCACCTAGTTGCATGTTTTCTTTCCTTACTAGTTTTGTATCAATCAAATTACACACCGAAGTACAGCGAATGATAACATTTGGTGGAACCCGCGGTAACGCTGTGAAAATGTAAACAATATACATGGGATTCTCAGATAAGTAGGAACACTTTTTCTCAAATTTTCATTTTCTCTCCATTGCTCTCATTTTTTTCATCTTTTTATTCTTCTCATCCCATCGTTACGCCTTATTTTTAGTCAGCGGAGAGTCTTCTCCGTGACTATATGTTGTATTTTGTGTATGTATTTGTTTGCTGATGAAGGCTAGTCGCCGCAAGGTCCTGTATGTGTCATAATTCTGTTATGTACAGCTGCATTACTTTGTGTTATTTTATAGCGAATGACAACGTACCACTGTAAATAAAAGACAACCTTACTTGAGCCATGCCACACGAAATCCTTTTACGAAGTGGCTTCAAATTAAAACCTTAAAAGCGTGATAGAAATTACAATACCCATGCAATTGTCTTGTAGCCTGTCAATGTTGTTGTTAAGGATCTTAAGGGGGGTTATGCACGTAACATCACAGTGCAGGCAGTTTAAAAGATAGTTTAATGATGGTCGTCCCACTTTTGACATGCACCAATAAGGAGCAGCGTTCTGTTATCTGTTTTTCGACCAATGAAGGGGTGAAACTTACAGAAATTCATCGGCGAATGAGTAAGAGTAGTCCAGTAATTGTACAGGTTGGGGCAAAATGATCTGACACATTTGTAACTTTAATAAAACTAAATTAGAATAAATGAACAAAAAAGTATTTTTATTTATCAAATGTACGCATGATGCTATTTTGTTTTATGTTGTTGAATAATCCCTAACTGTACATATGATGTCATTTTATTTCATTTTCTTTTAAAAATTAAATCAGTCAAATGTTCGCCGTTATTGTCCACACACTGTTGAAGACGTTCGCGAAAGTTGTCCATAACTCGGCGGATCATTTCATGTGGAATAGACTCAATTTGTTGATGAATTGCATCTTTCAATTGTCCAATAGATCGTATACCTTTGATTTTAGGTATCCCCAGAGAAAACAATCACACGGGTTCAAGTCAGGTGATCGGGCAGGCCAACCGAGGTCACCTCGGAATGAAATTAAATTACCGGGGAACATCCCCCTCAAAATTCCCATTGAACGTCTAGACGTGTGGGCTGTTGCGCCATCTTGTTGGAACCAAACATTATTTCTGACGTCAAGTTCATCCAATTTGGGTCGCAGAAAAGTGTCTAGCAACACGCAATATCATTCAGAGTTAACGGTCACTGTAACATTGTCTTCTTCAAAAAAGTACGGACCCAAAATGCCAAATTCTGCTATCGCACACCATACAGTTACATGAGGACTGTGCAAGGGGCGTTCGTGTAACTCATGAGGATTGTTTTGGGACCAATAGCGGAAATTTTGCTTGTTCACGCTTCCACACAAATGAAAATGGGCCTCGTCATTGAAAATCACAATAGCAGTACGGGGAACCTGTTGTTGAATTTCCCCACACAAATCATTATTCAAACAACATAAAACAAAATGGCATCATGTGTACATTTGATAAATAAAAATACTTTTTTGTTCAATAATTCTAATTTAGTTTTATTAAAGTTACCAATGTGTCAGATCATTTTGCCCCACTCTGTATGAGTGGAGTAGGAAGTTTCAAAACGGTGTGACTTCTGTGACAGACTGTTTGGTCATGACCGGGTCAGGCACACCTAGTAGTGACCCTAGAGTCGATTGCAGCCGTTAAAGGCCTCGTACAGGACAACCACCTATTAAGTGTGAGTGACATTGCCTCACATCTTGACATTAGTCAAGATTCAGCACACCATCGTATCCATGATCTGCTTCGGTAACGCAACTGCAAGGTTGGTGCCACAGCAGATAACTCCAGAATTGAAACAACGACGCATTGATGCTTGTCAGGAACTTTACAGTGCTGTGAAGCAGAAGGTGATGGTTTCCTATCAAGAATTGTTACTGGAGATTAAACCTGGGTTCACCACCTGTAGCTGGGAACGATCAAAGCGAGCAAAAAAAAAAAAAAAATTGCGATCCCTCCTCGCCGAAACCAAAGAGGTTTTCCACGTAGTCATCTGCAGGAAAAGTTACGCTGACTCTCTTTTTGAATGAACGAGGCGTTATTTTAGAGCACTACATGCCAAGAAGGAAACCTCCAGACCTAGTACAACTAATTTCCACCTATTTGGACAACTCAAAGAGTCATTAGGAGGAAAGACTTCTCGGTCCAATTATGAGGTACAGCACCTGGTGCATGAGTGGTTACATATGCGACCAAGAGAATTTTTTTGTTGTCTACAAGGATCCAAACACTTTGTATGCCCTGGGGGATTTGCATTGAACGCAATGGTGACTATATCGAAAAATGATACATTTGTTCTTGACTTTATCAGAATATATTCACCAAAATTAAAATAATAACCCTGAAGGTTTTCATTTGAAGCCCCATCGTATTATTATCTTATCCCATGACCCGGACGTCATGATGGAAGCTTCAGCAGTCTTCCACTACTCTTTGTCTCAACTATACGTATGGGTGTACTGTATCGTGTCAATTCTTTTATGTAATTAGTCCAGAGTGTTATTCTAGCTTCCTCTTCTCTGTTTAAGAATTCTGTCTATTTTCAATAGCTGTGGGATCACGTGGACGATAGACCTAGCTAATGAAGACACCTTTTTAGGGGCGTCTAGTTGGTCACATGTCGAAGTACAATTATTCTTGCAGCAAAGCGCTGTCGTCATTTAGAGGTGACAGGTTCGAATCCCGGTCCGTAACTACAGCATTTAATTTGTATGTTGTCTAGTACGTCCTCTAATCTCTACTTCTTTATTCTACTTCTGTCAGCGCCAAACAATACTTGTGTGTCTGTTTATGAACTGTCTATGTTATCTAAACTGTTCCTTCGACTATCAGCATCAGAGAGGTCCAAATTGTATCTTCATTGATACTGAGCATAAATCTCCAGGGTACGAGAATAAAGTCACTTTTGCCACACATCCCGAATTTAATATAGCTTGTTTATACAAATTATTGGAAGCCGTGGTCGCGCAATGACTAGCATACCGGCCGGGTGGTCATATGATCGAATCCACATTAAGGCGGAACGATATTGATTACATGACTTTTGCAGTTCTCATTGGTCTATACAAATAAAGGGTGAGCATCAGATTTCCCAATACACCGCAAGGAGTTAGTTGCCTATCCTTTACATGATGTGGCAATCAACCCTAGCATTTGTTGGCTTTTTGTGATTTCTTGGCAAATTTACGTTCTGTAGTTTGCCATTGCTTTTTGAACGACCGGCACTCATACCATTATAGGAAAACCAAAGCAAGGCGGTTTGCTTCCAAATAGCCCGCAATTGTGTTTCCAACGCGGTATGCCGGACTGCGAATTTCGTTCGTAACCTCTTGGCCACACCGCCACCTCAAGGCGTGGGCACTGATAATTGACTGGACTAGGTAAGTAAAGGATCATTTTACACGCTATAAGATGTATTGGGCATATGGTGCTAAATCCACATTTGTATAGACCAATCGGGGGCTGATGTGGTCATGATCAATCCGGTTGTCTTTACCAGAGTATCTCCTGACACCGATGTCACTCTGGCTCGGTCTGCGAGCCAGAGTCAATAAAAAGAAATAAAGATTCCCATTTCGATGTGGATTGAGATATGCCAAATAGACAGGAGAAGATGCCAGTTCTTGGAATATGTAACAGCTCACCCATGACAAGAAATGGACAATTCCACACAAACATACAGATAGATATACACTACACATGCATGCAGGCGCACAAATCACAAAAACATACATACACACACGTACAAACTAGGGTTTGCAGTTGTTCAACCTTGCATGTCTTAAACGAGGAATCATGTTACTGTGAATTTATTAACGCACGTAAAAATGTGCCACTGAACCAAAACATCCATCGTCTTCTGTAAAAGTAAATTAAAGGACCCCTTGACAAGCTTCGTATAGCTTTGAGCATATTGTAATAGCACATATTTATAGATCACAACCGCCTGCTTGCCGGCTGCCTGGCCGAGGGGTTAGCAGCTTTCTCTGTTAATCCCGAATACTCTCGTGGTCAACGTGAGCGGACGAGAATTAGAAGTGGTTCGAGTCACGCTAGTGACTTATGAGAGTAAGGAGCCGGTCGCTCAGAAAGTCGTGGCGTGCTGATGAGCGTAATCTAGCCTAGGAATCAACATACAGCTGAAAGATGCTGGTGTTGACCGCAATATCCTGAAACAGGATGGAAACGCGGAAAAAAAAAACCGCCGGCTTTACTTCTCAAAGCATTTTCTGATATCCATTTTAGGCTTTGCCAACCAGAGAAGGCGGGTCAAGTTTGAAAACCCGCTCGACTGGAATCAATCTATCTAACATCGGCACATAAACACGGTATGTTTGAACACACATCCTATATGTCATTTTGAAACATTTTACAGCCTGTCAGCTAGCGAGGCCTACAAGAATGACCAACTGACAACATTCACTGCACCTGCAAGTCATTTCTGAGATCACATGCTGTACTTACATAATGTTTCCACGTGCCAGGCTGAGGATTAGTAGAATAATTGCACTTAATTATTTGTTTGTGCCTGGTCCTTCGATTTACCCGGCATTTTATCTACAAATACATCTGCCATTCAGTCCTGCATACAGCAGCACAATATCTATTTAAACATATAAACATAACCATCATTACGACATTTGTATCATTGTTATTGTTTCCCTGATAATTTGTGGGAAGACTGAGGTTTTCAGTTTTCCAATCTTTCAGTAGTTTTACTTTATAGCTTTCCCAATTCCTCCTTCGGATGGTTTTTCACGGCTGATAACCTGTCTGTTCATTTGATCTTAATCTTGTTGAAAACTTTCCTTTTACTATTTAAGATACGTCCACTTGGTTAATTATATTTTCCTACCAATTTCCATGTGGTGCTGTTCAGGTCTCTGAGGTTTCCCTTCCATGCTGCATCCTCTGCCTCTCTTGCTAGGGCATCTAAATTTTGTCTTTTATCCGTCCTTGTGTGCTCCCTAACTCCTTTGTTAGCTTCTGTATATTTTCCTTAGTCTCTGCATTTAGCTACTCTAGTTTTGCTATTAATGAAATCTGCCTTTTTTGTCGCTTTCTTCTATATTCGTTTCTGTCTGTATTCATGCTTTATGTTAACTGTCCCTTCATTCAAGAGTTTCCATACATAAGCAGCCCCAAATGCTTTTAACATTTTGCGAACTCTTCTCCGTGTTCTCCACGCCTACTAACTGTTACAAGATCTGGTACTTACTAATAGCTGTGACCATAAACTGTTCCTTAATTTCTTGGTTTCTAATACATCATACATTATACTGAATTCCATGCTTACACGCTGTTATATATCTCTTGAGTTTTAACTTAGTCTAAATTATCAGCAGGCGGTGGTCTGTATTTATATCTGCGCCTCTAAAGACGTTCACATCAGGTAGACGTGATCTAAATTTCTTATTAATACATTTATGATCAATTTGGTTTACTATTTTGTAGTTGGGTGATACCCATGTGGATTTATGGATTCTTTTGTGAAGAAAAACACCCCGTCTATGACATATTGATTCCCTGAGCAAAAATATAGTGAATAATTCTCTATTTTCATTAATAACCCATAATCTATGTTTTCCCATGGCCTCTTCTTAACCAGTGTTATCCGATCCTGTTTTGGTTTTTAGGTCACCCATTACAAGCTTGATATTGACATTTCTTAGAATGCCAATAACGTTTTGAAGTTTAATCTAAAATTCCCCCTAAACTGATTCCTCCTTATCATTTGTTGGTGCGTAGCACTAGATCACATTCATATTTATTTTCTTTTTGATAGTTATAAATTTTGCTGTTATTATTTTAGAGCTCATTGTTTCCCACTCTAATAGTGCTTCCTTTGTCTCTTTGGATAGTACTAGTGTCACTCCTTCATCTGTGGAATAAATGGGGAAAGGGGATTTCCTCTTCATGACCCTAGTACAGCACTGCTTCACCTGTGCTTAAATGCTGTTCATCTGTTCAGGTCCACTTTGTTTCGCACAATCCCAAGATGCTAATATTATAATATTGCATTTATATAACCACCTGTGCCGTCTGACCGAATCCATCCATAGTTTCAACATTCCTTGTGACAATCCTGGAGATATTCCCAGATAAAAGAAATGTAATCAGTGCTCGGATACCGTGAGGCTTTCTCCACAGCACATCATATCTCCCCTATAAGAGCTTTCTTTCCTTTTGGTTGGCGGAGTAATTCTTTTTTCTCTGCGTGACTTGTTCATTGTGTGTGTCTTGGAACCCTAAGAGAAAGCAACGAATAGTAACACCGTAACCTGCCACGACTCTGGTGATCGTGCGAAATCGCAATACATGATTGCCCAAGCTTAACGGCATGGCACATGTTGATGAATCTGCCACGCGTATCTTAACAGGGACAATGAAGGATCACCTCCGTGTGTTACCTGGACCCGCAAGAGAAGAAAAAAATAGTAACACTGCACCCTGTCAAGCATATCGCTAGAGCCAGCTAAGGAAAAGCTTGTGCTTGGGGCTTGTGCATCGCCCCATCATGTAGACAGTTTCAGCCACACAAATCCAACCATCCATGGACACACTATGAAACATTTATTATATCTCTTCTTCACGCCATGTGGCTTTGGTGTCACATTGTCTAGCATCTTCTCTCGAGGTCTCCGCTTGCCTATTATTCCAAAGGCTTCTTTTACCATGGCGATGAGTTTATTCATCTCTATAGGGCATATTTTCATCAGATTTTACGACTGTTCCACAATAGTCTTATAGGGGAAATAACAACGTTGAAACACAAGCTTGCATCTCGTTCGAAAAGATTGAACAAACACCGGTAGTGCTACGAAGAAAGTCAGATTTGTGTAGTATGCATTGACCAAATGTTAAAAAGTACAAGAACGCATTACGTAATTCACAGGAACGTGCAAATCCCATATAGTGAGTTCCTTGACGGTGAAGCCGGCTCTGTGGCGAAGAAGTAACGGACGCAATTAGTAATCCCGCATACTGCGTTCGAAACACAGCTGCGGGCGATTTCCAAGCAGACCGTCTTGTGTTGGTTTTCATACAATGGTATGAGTGCCGATCGATCAGAAAGCATAGGCAAACTCATCACACAGTGCCTTGCCAGTTGGCGTGGGCGATCATGCCTCTCCACAAATTACGATCTCCGACGTCATGGACCAATTCGTGTGTTGATTCCCTTTCGTGTCATGACTCACGACTACCAAGAATATTCTCACGCTGTCTTCCCCTATCTCTCTTGCCGTAAATCTTTCCAGTTGTCACATCATATTCTAGTTTTTGTTTTCTCATAACGTGGCCAAATAACGATGACTTCCTCTTTCTGATGTTTGTGATAAGTTGTCTTTGTTACTCAGCTTTCATTAAAACGTCCTGAATGCTCACTTTGGCTGTCAATTTAATTTTCAACATTCTTCTATAAAACCACATCTCCAAGGCTTCCAGGGATGTTTTTAGCCTGTTTACTACTTGTCCAGGATTCGCAACCGTACGTTAAATCTGGTTCTATGTAACATGCAAGAACTCTTTTTCTAACTTTCAAGGACAATGAATTACTCAAGTACTGAACGTAAACTTCCCAAACAACCAAAAATATTTGGGGGTGACTGCGACGTCCTGTAACGGATATGTAATTTTGGCGTCGAAAGAGTCACTCAGTTGGTGGTTTTCTTCTGCTTCTCTACGCCTGCCCTATTGACTGTTCTCTCTGTTCGTCTGATTCTTTACATGTTGCTCATTCTCTCTGTTGTCATGTCTGTCAAGGTCTCACATCCGAGGTTGCGAAGCGTTGTCTGTACCAACGCCAGACAACATAACAACACGCAACCCTGAGTAATGGTAAACACGGAAGAGAGAACGCGGCGTCGTTACCGACGCCCGGATAGGTAGCCACGCACAGCAATTGAGTTCACCCCGTGAACCGTGCAGGGGACACCAGCTGACGTGTGCGTGTAAGCGTGTAGGACGCCAGAACTGGCAGACGGGCTCAGATCGTTGAAAGGACAGGTCGCAAGGGAATGCGAGTTGAGTTTGAATCTGCCTTGAGAGCTAGCCTGTATGACAGTGGGAGACTGGTTCGAACGCTTGTATAGTTTGACTGTAAGTGAGATGTTTATTGCTTGCATGTATTATTATGTATTGTAGTGATATTGTTCATGCTATAATGATTGTTATGGATTGTCAGTGCGCGATGTTTGTGCGATGATAAATGCGGCGCGTCAATAAAACGTGTGAATAATACTTTCGGATATTCACTTCGTGTGATTTGATAGTTTGATATTACTTCACACTTGCCAGAAAACGAGCTACTTGTCTTGTGTTATGCAAGACTCTGACAAGTGCGAATGTGGGGGCTCGTCCGGGTTTTGAATCAAATGCGAACGTATAAATTTTTTTTTGGTCCGAGTTTGAAGCGAATGTGAACATGCCGATAGAAGTGCGCAAGTCATGGATTAAGGTAAAGTAACGAATTAATAGAGTTGATTTAATTAAATTATAAGTGTGAAGATATTATTTGAAGCCAACCGAGGCGTCTTCAGACTTAGCACTAAATTCAACAAATTTTGTACCTAGAATCCAAAATGGCGGCCGTGCCCTTGAATGTCATTGAGTAGAGGTAGTGTGAGTGTGAAAGTTGTTGAATGTGGTAACGACTAACAATAATACTTGACAGCATACAAACCTTTACAGACTTCAGTGACATTACACACACCATACATTTACAAACGTTCTAATTTCGTTTAGTTTAAAAAGTACAGGGTTTTTGTGACAACTTTACCCGAGTCTGGTGAACTTCAAAAATTGTTTGTGCGTCAACCTGAAAGACGTTCCAGTGTGATTTCGAGCACCACTGAACAGCACAGTACCCAAGGATTACTTGAGTATAAAAAATTTTTTCAGCTTTCTTTATACTTTCGTTAGTCTGGCTTTAGACATTAACTGTGCTATAAATATTTGTAACTTACTAACATCATAAGTAATTTTGTTTATATTTATTCCATCATATCTATTGTTCATCATGTCTTCTTTAAACGATTTCATTTAAATGGGTTTAAAAATGAATATGTCTGGTGAGGAATTGAGAGCCTGGAGTAAGAATAAATATACAGAATATCTTCTGGTTCAAGAAGAAGAGTGGGAACGTGAGGATAGAGCTGCCGAAGAGGCTTTCAAACAGAGTGAATTAGATTTGGCTTTTAGGCAGTCAGAAGCTGCATTAAAGCTTCAACAGGCAGAATCAGAAGCTGCATTAAAGCTTCAACAGGCAGAATCAGAAGCTGCATTAAAGCTTCAACAAGCACAATCAGAAGCTGCTCTAAAACAGTCAGAAGCTGCAGTGAGGCAAGCTGAGATCTTAGCACAAAGTAAGAAAGAAGAGCAAGAAACACAAATGAAAATTGAACAACTAAAAGCTGAATGTTCTAAAGATAAAATGAATAGAGAAACAGACAAAGATCAACCTCATAAGAAGTATCAAGGTCTGATCAGAAGTTACAACACAGGTGATTGCATAGCAGCATTCACCCAAAATTTTGAATTTGTTATGGATCATTACAAAATCCCAAAACCTGAATGGGGGATATTATATGTAAGAAGTATTTCTGGGGAACCTCTTAAAGTCATAGAGTCGATCCCAAATGACCTGAAAGAAGATTATCTTTACATTAAAGCAAAAATTATGTCACACTTTTTGCTACATGAATCAGGTTATAGAGAACAGTTTAGGAAGTTGTCTCCTAAGCCAACACACACGTTCTCTGATTACATCTCAGCAATTCAAAATATTTTTTCTAAATGGCTGTCAGCAACCAAAGTAAATGGAAGTTATGACAAATTAGTTGATCTTATGTTGAGAGATAAGATTATCGCATCTCTCCCAGCTCCCTTTTCTAAATTTTTGTTGGAATGTCAGTGTGAAAGTGTTCAACAGATTGAAAGTCGTGGCTCTGGTTATTTTGCAGCCAATAAACAATGTTTTGCTAGTGGGTTGACTAGTACAGATTTCGTAGCATCAGCTACGTATGGTAAATCAAAGTCAGTGCCCCACAATAAACAGAGACCATACAAGCAAAATACTGAGAAATACTATCAGTGTAAATATTGCCAGTCTTCTCACAAGGAAAATGATATGTGTGACAAACACCCTGGGTACCTCATTTACTTGCAGAATTACTTAAGCAAGCAAGATAGGGTGAGAAAGAGCTACAAACGCCTCACAAAATGCTTCCTTTGTAAAGCTTATGGCCATTGGCGCCACTCTTGTAAAGGCAAGCAAATGATTGCAAAGACTAATTCAGCCATGAGTGATAGCTCTTCCTCAGACGAAGAAAGTGTGAAACATCATTTTGTAAATGCAGCACATGCCATTGAGGTGGTTCACCTTAATAGATGTACCATCTGTAATTCTTTTCATGAGGATGGCAGTTTAACATGCAGCCATTCCATACCAGATATCAATAAAGAGACAAATTTAAGAATTAACTCCCAAGGTAAATTGAATATCCACCATGGGTATGTTAATGGTAAAGCTGCTACCGTCTTAAGAGACAGCGGATGTACCCTCATTGGTCTAAAGAGAGACTATATTTTACCATCACAATATAGTGGTAAATATGTCACATGCAGGACATTCTCAGGGAACATAGAGAAATATCCACTTGCATGGGCATATATAACTACACCATTCCTTACAGGAAAGGTGAAATGCGCAGCATTAACCAATCCTTGCTGTGATATTATCATTGGAAACCTTCCTGAAGTGAATGACATACCACATGACATCAATACATCATCTGTCAGTTTTAATATTGATACTACCACTTCACCTTCATCACCAATCACCATTCATGATGTATTACCACCTGTAAATGAATGTACAAATACCAACCTGGCCATGCCAGAACATACATGTAATTGTGTGAATGTAACATCAATGTGTGATGAGAATGATCGTTGCGATATTACAAATGCAGTAAGCAGATCTACTGCCCAAATGCAAGATCGAATCGATCAAACAGAGGCTTTACAACAAATAAGTCCAGTTGTGACATCTCCTGAAACAACCAGGGAGAAGTTTATAACAGCCCAGAAAGCCGATCGATCTTTGCAGAAGTATTTTAAACTTATAGGCCAAAAGCCACGAGTAGCAAAGAATGCTAAATGGTATTTTGCTCTGAAAAACGGAATTCTGACACGGTACTATACCAAAGGTTCTAGCACTACAGAACAAACGGTGCTACCTGCAGAAAACCGCAATCAAGCATTAAAGCTAGCACATGACATACCCTTCGCAGGGCATATAGCTGATGCTAAAACAAGAGCAAGATTACTTACTCAATTCTATTGGCCTAAGTTTCGCAGTGATATCAAACGGTATTGCAGAAGTTGTGACATCTGCCATAAGCTTGTGAAACAGAAGAAACACTCGCAAGCTGAACTGCAATTAACAGAGTCAACAAGCAGACCTTTCAAAAATATCTCTGTCGACAGAATCGATCCTCTTGACCACATAATATCAAGAGGTACTAAATTTCGCCAGAAGCGAGTCCTTCTAAAACCATAACTTCCAAAGACATCAGGGAAGGCTGTTCCCATATTAGAACTAAGTTAGGGAGCCATAATACCAATTTCACTCACTCCTCATTAGTAATGTACCAATCTATGTTGACTGAAAGTGCAACTTTGTCTATACCCATTTCACCATATGAACATGTAACATCATTGCGTGATAGAATTATGAAATCATGTATATTAGCCAAAGAAGCTCCACAAAAATCAGGAGCTATTTACCGACAATATGCTAACAGAGGAAATAGAACTATTACACTGACGCCAGGACAGGACGTTCTTCTTCTTTTGCCAAGTGATAGACATCTCCTAACTGACTCATGGCAAGGACCGTTCAAAGTGCTACGACAAATTTCGACGGTAGATTACGAGATTGCAGTTAGGGACAAACATAAAATTTTCCATATTAACATGCTCAAACCTTATCACCACAGGCAAGACGAACAAGTAGAGACTGCAGCAAGCACCTCCATAGTGGACCAGACGGACGACAACGACACTGACGAGATACCGACACCAGTTCTTGACACGTCGACCAACTTACAAGACATTAAGGTAAATCCTAACCTGACACAGACACAGACTAACAGTTGCAGACAACTGATACAAGACTACAGGACTATCTTTTCTGACAGCCCAGGACAGACAGATTTAGTGCAACACCAAATCATCTTAACATCTGACGTTCCTATTAAGTGTAGACCATATTCCATCCCTATACACTATAAAGAAAAACTACATCAAGAAATCATTGATTTAGAAACAAATCATATCATTCGACGTTCACAATCTCATTTCTGTTCACCAATAGTTTTGGTACGCAAAAAGGACAACACTATTAGACTCTGTGTGGACTATCGTAAGCTCAACAGCATTACACAGTTGGATTTAGAACCAATGAGCAACTGTGAAGACATCTTGACTGAACTATCTGACTCACGTTATTTTACTAAACTTGACATGACAAAAGGCTACTGGCAGATAGCTGTACATCCTGATAGTATACATCTGACTGCATTTGCCACACCTTGGGGTTTATACGAATGGTGTAAACTACCTTTCGGATTAGTCAATGCACCAGCTACCTTCGTCAGAATGACAAGAATTCTTTTGACAGACATTGCTAACATCATTTGGTACATGGACGACATTTGCATACACACAAAGGACATGACAGAGCACATAACAGCACTACAGCAGACATTTGACAGAATTAGACTTCATGGACTGACTGTAAAACCTTACAAAGTGGATATAGCCTTTCAGGAAATTTCATTTTTTGGGCTATGAGATCTCAAATGGCTTTATATCAACTGACAATAACATCATGTCCAGAATTTTGAAATTGTCGCTTCCGACAACTAAGAAACAGTTGCGAAGTGTGTTAGGTCTGTTAAACTATTATAGACAGTTTATTCCTCATTTTGCGGAATTGACCAAATGTTTCACTGATCTACTAACAAATAAACACCCCAATGTGATTGTAAACAATGAATGTTTAAGGCCAGCATTTACGAAAATTCTTTCTTATTTTTCTAAATCACCTATTTTGAAATTGCCAAATTTGAATATTACTTTTAGATTAAGATGTGATGCGAGCTCCGTAGCCATTGGAGGTGTGCTTCTCCAAGAACACGACCAAATCTTGTACACAGTATACTACGTCTCTCGAAAACTGAACACCAGCGAACGAAATTACAGTACACCGGAACTCGAGGCTCTTGCCATGGTATTTTCGGTACGTAAACTTTCTAGATTTTTGTTAGGCAAACATTTCATTATTGAAACAGATAATACTCCGCTGACAATTGTTACCAGAGGAACGCCTAGTAACAGCAGGGTGGCAAGATGGTCCCTTCTTCTGCAGGACTATAGCTATGAGGTTAACCACATAAAAGGTTCACAAAACTGTCTTGCAGACCTTTTGTCGAGATGTCCATACAACGAACCTAATACCCAGTCGACACCAGAGCACAGTGCAGAGAGTGTATAAAACTGCAACGTAGATAGTGCTCAGTACCACAGCCAAGTGTGACAATGTGTCAGTAACGCTGTGTACCCATTGTGATGGGGAAGATTGTATCTCCCAATGTATATAACTTATGTACATATTGTGATTCTTATTATTATCATGCGAATGAATGCGTATATAATTGTGAGATATGTGAAAGAATGAAATCAGTATTATGTAAACTAATGTGTTGTATAACTGTGAGATATGAGAAAGAATGTAATTATTATTGTAAATAAATATTATAACAACCAGACACTACAGAGAAGTGTCACGGGACAACACTAGAGGATCCAAGAAGTTACCAAGCACTAAAACGTGAGGTAATCCTAAAGTATCCAAACCGAGGTGCCCAAGACGTTTTAACAAGGTACGAAAGATGACTGCGACAGTACAATCCGAGCAGAAGACGGAAGAGATGATCCAACAGCTGATAGTAACAACTACTACTCCGTTTATAGAAGATCCATCAAGAACGGACCAGCTTTGTTTGAATGACATCACAACACATGTAATAGTACAGCTGTATACTTCCGATTTTTTGCATAGTAATATTAAAAGTATATAAATGTATGACAATTGTAATTTAAAATATTTCCATATACGGAATTGTATATGTCGATTTGTATAGGATGTAATCTCAGCATCATAACTTGATTGCTTCTTTACAAACGTGACTTTTTGTGCACATTTGTCAATAAGGATCAAATTATGACACTAAGAAATGAGTTTGCAATTGTAATTTATGTCTTGTAAACGACGATAAATTATTGTTCCTAAATTTTCTGCATAATAACCAGGGAACATTATTCTAAATTGTTGGTGATATGTAAATATGTATTGTAACCATTAACATGTGTGCTTGATAAATAACATGTCAATGTAACATCATTTAGATATGGACAGTATATTGCCAAAACTGTTGACCTTCATTAGAAACTCTAAATAGAGGTCTGATGGAGGAGTCATCTCAGAGGGAGATGCTCACGGCTTGACCTGATTATTTTAGTATTTTTGTTCTTGGTTGTGAGGTAGGGGCCAGTTTAGCCGATACCTACCGGACTAGCTGGGTCACAGCGAGGTAATGGCCATTAAATAGATTGTACTTGACTGTTGTACTTCATAGTGCAACATAAGTGGTGTATACATATTGTTGACTATTCACCTGTATATATTTATTATAATTGTTAATGTATAATGTTCGACTTTGACATGTTTAATAACACCTAGATATATATTGTACATGAAAGGAAATCCTTTCATGAAAAAGGGGTGTGGAGAGTGTCAAGGTCTCACATCCGAGGTTGCGACGCGTTGTCTGTACCAACGCCAGACAACATAACAACACGCAACCCTGAGTAATGGTAAACACGGCAGAGAGAACGCGGCGTCGTTACCGACGCCCGGATAGGTAGCCACGCACAGCAATTGAGTTCACCCCGTGAACCGTGCAGGGGACACCAGCTGACGTGTGCGTGTAAGCGTGTAGGACGCCAGAACTGGCAGACGGGCTCAGATCGTTGAAAGGACAGGTCGCAAGGGAATGCGAGTTGAGTTTGAATCTGCCTTGAGAGCTAGCCTGTATGACAGTGGGAGACTGGTTCGAACGCTTGTATAGTTTGACTGTAAGTGAGATGTTTATTGCTTGCATGTATTATTATGTATTGTAGTGATATTGTTCATGCTATAATGATTGTTATGGATTGTCAGTGCGCGATGTTTGTGCGATGATAAATGCGGCGCGTCAATAAAACGTGTGAATAATACTTTCGGATATTCACTTCGTGTGATTTGATAGTTTGATATTACTTCACACTTGCCAGAAAACGAGCTACTTGTCTTGTGTTATGCAAGACTCTGACAAGTGCGAATGTGGGGGCTCGTCCGGGTTTTGAATCAAATGCGAACGTATAAATTTTTTTTTGGTCCGAGTTTGAAGCGAATGTGAACATGCCGATAGAAGTGCGCAAGTCATGGATTAAGGTAAAGTAACGAATTAATAGAGTTGATTTAATTAAATTATAAGTGTGAAGATATTATTTGAAGCCAACCGAGGCGTCTTCAGACTTAGCACTAAATTCAACCAATTTTGTACCTAGAATCCAAAATGGCGGCCGTGCCCTTGAATGTCATTGAGTAGAGGTAGTGTGAGTGTGAAAGTTGTTGAATGTGGTAACGACTAACAATAATACTTGACAGCATACAAACCTTTACAGACTTCAGTGACATTACACACACCATACATTTACAAACGTTCTAATTTCGTTTAGTTTAAAAAGTACAGGGTTTTTGTGACAACTTTACCCGAGTCTGGTGAACTTCAAAAATTGTTTGTGCGTCAACCCGAAAGACGTTCCAGTGTGATTTCGAGCACCACTGAACAGCACAGTACCCAAGGATTACTTGAGTATAAAAATTTTTTTCAGCTTTCTTTATACTTTCGTTAGTCTGGCTTTAGACATTAACTGTGCTATAAATATTTGTAACTTACTAACATCATAAGTAATTTTGTTTATATTTATTCCATCATATCTATTGTTCATCATGTCTTCTTTAAACGATTTCATTGAAATGGGTTTAAAAATGAATATGTCTGGTGAGGAATTGAGAGCCTGGAGTAAGAATAAATATACAGAATATCTTCTGGTTCAAGAAGAAGAGTGGGAACGTGAGGATAGAGCTGCCGAAGAGGCTTTCAAACAGAGTGAATTAGATTTGGCTTTTAGGCAGTCAGAAGCTGCATTAAAGCTTCAACAGGCAGAATCAGAAGCTGCATTAAAGCTTCAACAGGCAGAATCAGAAGCTGCATTAAAGCTTCAACAAGCACAATCAGAAGCTGCTCTAAAACAGTCAGAAGCTGCAGTGAGGCAAGCTGAGATCTTAGCACAAAGTAAGAAAGAAGAGCAAGAAACACAAATGAAAATTGAACAACTAAAAGCTGAATGTTCTAAAGATAAAATGAATAGAGAAACAGACAAAGATCAACCTCATAAGAAGTATCAAGGTCTGATCAGAAGTTACAACACAGGTGATTGCATAGCAGCATTCACCCAAAATTTTGAATTTGTTATGGATCATTACAAAATCCCAAAACCTGAATGGGGGATATTATATGTAAGAAGTATTTCTGGGGAACCTCTTAAAGTCATAGAGTCGATCCCAAATGACCTGAAAGAAGATTATCTTTACATTAAAGCAAAAATTATGTCACACTTTTTGCTACATGAATCAGGTTATAGAGAACAGTTTAGGAAGTTGTCTCCTAAGCCAACACACACGTTCTCTGATTACATCTCAGCAATTCAAAATATTTTTTCTAAATGGCTGTCAGCAACCAAAGTAAATGGAAGTTATGACAAATTAGTTGATCTTATGTTGAGAGATAAGATTATCGCATCTCTCCCAGCTCCCTTTTCTAAATTTTTGTTGGAATGTCAGTGTGAAAGTGTTCAACAGATTGAAAGTCGTGGCTCTGGTTATTTTGCAGCCAATAAACAATGTTTTGCTAGTGGGTTGACTAGTACAGATTTCGTAGCATCAGCTACGTATGGTAAATCAAAGTCAGTGCCCCACAATAAACAGAGACCATACAAGCAAAATACTGAGAAATACTATCAGTGTAAATATTGCCAGTCTTCTCACAAGGAAAATGATATGTGTGACAAACACCCTGGGTACCTCATTTACTTGCAGAATTACTTAAGCAAGCAAGATAGGGTGAGAAAGAGCTACAAACGCCTCACAAAATGCTTCCTTTGTAAAGCTTATGGCCATTGGCGCCACTCTTGTAAAGGCAAGCAAATGATTGCAAAGACTAATTCAGCCATGAGTGATAGCTCTTCCTCAGACGAAGAAAGTGTGAAACATCATTTTGTAAATGCAGCACATGCCATTGAGGTGGTTCACCTTAATAGATGTACCATCTGTAATTCTTTTCATGAGGATGGCAGTTTAACATGCAGCCATTCCATACCAGATATCAATAAAGAGACAAATTTAAGAATTAACTCCCAAGGTAAATTGAATATCCACCATGGGTATGTTAATGGTAAAGCTGCTACCGTCTTAAGAGACAGCGGATGTACCCTCATTGGTCTAAAGAGAGACTATATTTTACCATCACAATATAGTGGTAAATATGTCACACGCAGGACATTCTCAGGGAACATAGAGAAATATCCACTTGCATGGGCATATATAACTACACCATTCCTTACAGGAAAGGTGAAATGCGCAGCATTAACCAATCCTTGCTGTGATATTATCATTGGAAACCTTCCTGAAGTGAATGACATACCACATGACATCAATACATCATCTGTCAGTTGTAATATTGATACTACCACTTCACCTTCATCACCAATCACCATTCATGATGTATTACCACCTGTAAATGAATGTACAAATACCAACCTGGCCATGCCAGAACATACATGTAATTGTGTGAATGTAACATCAATGTGTGATGAGAATGATCGTTGCGATATTACAAATGCAGTAAGCAGATCTACTGCCCAAATGCAAGATCGAATCGATCAAACAGAGGCTTTACAACAAATAAGTCCAGTTGTGACATCTCCTGAAACAACCAGGGAGAAGTTTATAACAGCCCAGAAAGTCGATCGATCTTTGCAGAAGTATTTTAAACTTATAGGCCAAAAGCCACGAGTAGCAAAGAATGCTAAATGGTATTTTGCTCTGAAAAACGGAATTCTGACACGGTACTATACCAAAGGTTCTAGCACTACAGAACAAACGGTGCTACCTGCAGAAAACCGCAATCAAGCATTAAAGCTAGCACATGACATACCCTTCGCAGGGCATATAGCTGATGCTAAAACAAGAGCAAGATTACTTACTCAATTCTATTGGCCTAAGTTTCGCAGTGATATCAAACGGTATTGCAGAAGTTGTGACATCTGCCATAAGCTTGTGAAACAGAAGAAACACTCGCAAGCTGAACTGCAATTAACAGAGTCAACAAGCAGACCTTTCAAAAATATCTCTGTCGACAGAATCGATCCTCTTGACCACATAATATCAAGAGGTACTAAATTTCGCCAGAAGCGAGTCCTTCTAAAACCATAACTTCCAAAGACATCAGGGAAGGCTGTTCCCATATTAGAACTAAGTTAGGGAGCCATAATACCAATTTCACTCACTCCTCATTAGTAATGTACCAATCTATGTTGACTGAAAGTGCAACTTTGTCTATACCCATTTCACCATATGAACATGTAACATCATTGCGTGATAGAATTATGAAATCATGTATATTAGCCAAAGAAGCTCCACAAAAATCAGGAGCTATTTACCGACAATATGCTAACAGAGGAAATAGAACTATTACACTGACGCCAGGACAGGACGTTCTTCTTCTTTTGCCAAGTGATAGACATCTCCTAACTGACTCATGGCAAGGACCGTTCAAAGTGCTACGACAAATTTCGACGGTAGATTACGAGATTGCAGTTAGGGACAAACATAAAATTTTCCATATTAACATGCTCAAACCTTATCACCACAGGCAAGACGAACAAGTAGAGACTACAGCAAGCACCTCCATAGTGGACCAGACGGACGACAACGACACTGACGAGATACCGACACCAGTTCTTGACACGTCGACCAACTTACAAGACATTAAGGTAAATCCTAACCTGACACAGACACAGACTAACAGTTGCAGACAACTGATACAAGACTACAGGACTATCTTTTCTGACAGCCCAGGACAGACAGATTTAGTGCAACACCAAATCATCTTAACATCTGACGTTCCTATTAAGTGTAGACCATATTCCATCCCTATACACTATAAAGAAAAACTACATCAAGAAATCATTGATTTAGAAACAAATCATATCATTCGACGTTCACAATCTCATTTCTGTTCACCAATAGTTTTGGTACGCAAAAAGGACAACACTATTAGACTCTGTGTGGACTATCGTAAGCTCAACAGCATTACACAGTTGGATTTAGAACCAATGAGCAACTGTGAAGACATCTTGACTGAACTATCTGACTCACGTTATTTTACTAAACTTGACATGACAAAAGGCTACTGGCAGATAGCTGTACATCCTGATAGTATACATCTGACTGCATTTGCCACACCTTGGGGTTTATACGAATGGTGTAAACTACCTTTCGGATTAGTCAATGCACCAGCTACCTTCGTCAGAATGACAAGAATTCTTTTGACAGACATTGCTAACATCATTTGGTACATGGACGACATTTGCATACACACAAAGGACATGACAGAGCACATAACAGCACTACAGCAGACATTTGACAGAATTAGACTTCATGGACTGACTGTAAAACCTTACAAAGTGGATATAGCCTTTCAGGAAATTTCATTTTTTGGGCTATAAGATCTCAAATGGCTTTATATCAACTGACAATAACATCATGTCCAGAATTTTGAAATTGTCGCTTCCGACAACTAAGAAACAGTTGCGAAGTGTGTTAGGTCTGTTAAACTATTATAGACAGTTTATTCCTCATTTTGCGGAATTGACCAAATGTTTCACTGATCTACTAACAAATAAACACCCCAATGTGATTGTAAACAATGAATGTTTAAGGCCAGCATTTACGAAAATTCTTTCTTATTTTTCTAAATCACCTATTTTGAAATTGCCAAATTTGAATATTACTTTTAGATTAAGATGTGATGCGAGCTCCGTAGCCATTGGAGGTGTGCTTCTCCAAGAACACGACCAAATCTTGTACACAGTATACTACGTCTCTCGAAAACTGAACACCAGCGAACGAAATTACAGTACACCGGAACTCGAGGCTCTTGCCATGGTATTTTCGGTACGTAAACTTTCTAGATTTTTGTTAGGCAAACATTTCATTATTGAAACAGATAATACTCCGCTGACAATTGTTACCAGAGGAACGCCTAGTAACAGCAGGGTGGCAAGATGGTCCCTTCTTCTGCAGGACTATAGCTATGAGGTTAACCACATAAAAGGTTCACAAAACTGTCTTGCAGACCTTTTGTCGAGATGTCCATACAACGAACCTAATACCCAGTCGACACCAGAGCACAGTGCAGAGGGTGTATAAAACTGCAACGTAGATAGTGCTCAGTACCACAGCCAAGTGTGACAATGTGTCAGTAACGCTGTGTACCCATTGTGATGGGGAAGATTGTATCTCCCAATGTATATAACTTATGTACATATTGTGATTCTTATTATTATCATGCGAATGAATGCGTATATAATTGTGAGATATGTGAAAGAATGAAATCAGTATTATGTAAACTAATGTGTTGTATAACTGTGAGATATGAGAAAGAATGTAATTATTATTGTAAATAAATATTATAACAACCAGAAACTACAGAGAAGTGTCACGGGACAACACTAGAGGATCCAAGAAGTTACCAAGCACTAAAACGTGAGGTAATCCTAAAGTATCCAAACCGAGGTGCCCAAGACGTTTTAACAAGGTACGAAAGATGACTGCGACAGTACAATCCGAGCAGAAGACGGAAGAGATGATCCAACAGCTGATAGTAACAACTACTACTCCGTTTATAGAAGATCCATCAAGAACGGACCAGCTTTGTTTGAATGACATCACAACACATGTAATAGTACAGCTGTATACTTCCGATTTTTTGCATAGTAATATTAAAAGTATATAAATGTATGACAATTGTAATTTAAAATATTTCCATATACGGAATTGTATATGTCGATTTGTATAGGATGTAATCTCAGCATCATAACTTGATTGCTTCTTTATAAACGTGACTTTTTGTGCACATTTGTCAATAAGGATCAAATTATGACACTAAGAAATGAGTTTGCAATTGTAATTTATGTCTTGTAAACGACGATAAATTATTGTTCCTAAATTTTCTGCATAATAACCAGGGAACATTATTCTAAATTGTTGGTGATATGTAAATATGTATTGTAACCATTAACATGTGTGCTTGATAAATAACATGTCAATGTAACATCATTTAGATATGGACAGTATATTGCCAAAACTGTTGACCTTCATTAGAAACTCTAAATAGAGGTCTGATGGAGGAGTCATCTCAGAGGGAGATGCTCACGGCTTGACCTGATTATTTTAGTATTTTTGTTCTTGGTTGTGAGGCAGGGGCCAGTTTAGCCGATACCTACCGGACTAGCTGGGTCACAGCGAGGTAATGGCCATTAAATAGATTGTACTTGACTGTTGTACTTCATAGTGGAACATAAGTGGTGTATACATATTGTTGACTATTCACCTGTATATATTTATTATAATTGTTAATGTATAATGTTCGACTTTGACATGTTTAATAACACCTAGATATATATTGTACATGAAAGGAAATCCTTTCATGAAAAAGGGGTGTGGAGAGTGTCAAGGTCTCACATCCGAGGTTGCGACGCGTTGTCTGTACCAACGCCAGACAACATAACAACACGCAACCCTGAGTAATGGTAAACACGGCAGAGAGAACGCGGCGTCGTTACCGACGCCCGGATAGGTAGCCACGCACAGCAATTGAGTTCACCCCGTGAACCGTGCAGGGGACACCAGCTGACGTGTGCGTGTAAGCGTGTAGGACGCCAGAACTGGCAGACGGGCTCAGATCGTTGAAAGGACAGGTCGCAAGGGAATGCGAGTTGAGTTTGAATCTGCCTTGAGAGCTAGCCTGTATGACAGTGGGAGACTGGTTCGAACGCTTGTATAGTTTGACTGTAAGTGAGATGTTTATTGCTTGCATGTATTATTATGTATTGTAGTGATATTGTTCATGCTATAATGATTGTTATGGATTGTCAGTGCGCGGTGTTTGTGCGATGATAAATGCGGCGCGTCAATAAAACGTGTGAATAATACTTTCGGATATTCACTTCGTGTGATTTGATAGTTTGATATTACTTCACACTTGCCAGAAAACGAGCTACTTGTCTTGTGTTATGCAAGACTCTGACATGTCTTACGTGCACACAACACTACATGTCCACAACTTTACAAAATTAGTAGATAATTACTGGATTGTATATGAAATCAAGAATGAACATTATCGCATCGGGACATTCCTACAGGTGCTCTGTCCCCTTCTTCAATAGCCAGCAAAGAGTTCCCCTGTTGGTACCGGTCTCAACGTGACTGAGCGTCCGTCTGCGTTTTCCTCTACGCGGTGAGTGTCGTCCACTACTTATGCTCAGCCCTCGCTGAAGCAGCTGTCTAGATGTTGGACTTCTGTTTTGCTGCAGTTTCCACCGGATCCCAGAGAGCCTTCATCACACCAACCTGATCATAATGTAGCACTCTTGACAAAGAAGCATCATCAGCCAGTCTATCAGCCTGTTCATTTCCTCGCACACCAGCATGCAATAGGCTGAACATCTATGATTTGCTCTTGACCTTCGTCTTAGGTAATGGCTTAAAGGGAAGTGAATTACATTTGTTTGCAAAACACAAATAAGCATAGCGATTGATAAAGAAAAGCTTTAATAATAGCGATCTTCTACATATATACAGTTAAACACCTTTGCAAAGTATGAACGTACGAAAGCTATTGATCAATTACAGAGAACTAGAGATCTAAAATATATACACCAAATTCGATTTCTTACCCGGAAAACTTGATCTTCGTTAGCATAATATTCATCTTCAATAACGTTATAAGATCGATCCATGTACGGCCCCATCTCGTTCTTGGCCATCATCCCCCGCGGCCCATAGCTTTTATCCAGAAATCCGTATCCCCCTTCCTTTCTGGACTGGATGCCAATTTCCGCATGGCACTCCAGAAAGTCCAGATACTCAACGTTGCTCTTTCGTCGCTTTAAGCGATGTTGCACGTAGAGGTACATGGGGGAGAAAAACACTCGAACTTTTACATGTCAACAAGCAGTAACAGTTATAAATAGTGTAGGGGTAGTCGTAGTAGTAAGCGTAACAGAAACTAACAGTAATAGTAGTATTAGTAGTAGTTGTAGTAGTAATAGTTGTAGTAGTAGTAGTAACAGCATCAGCATAAACTGTAACAGTAGAAATAGTAGTAGTATTAGTAGTATTAGTAGTAGCAGTAGCAGCAGTATTGATGACA
>OY992886.1:91031938-91089438 GCA_963921405.1 Cepaea hortensis | reverse complement strand
CAATCAACAACCGACCAACCAATCAACCAATCAGTCAACAACCAACCTTCCCTTCTTTCTCTCTGGTTAATTTCTCTATGGAAAACAAAAGCTCAAATCAAAGTCAATAATTCTAAGATGGCAAGAAGTTTATTCATTAGAAGTAACAATATAATGAAACTTCACAAACAACGACTACGATATGTACAACACAAAAATACAATGCCACCACAAGATCAAAGCACTTGACTTAACGTAGCAATGACTTAAAATTGAGCTTTGTAATAAGGAATACACCAAAGTAAGCAAGACATTCTTGGTCCATTATAGTTCATATTTACAATGCAGAGATATTGAAAACACGGACAAGCACAGCTTCGAAAGAACGCCAATTAACTGAACACAGCGATAAACCGCTTTGCCTAGTGTACAGTGCATCTCTTGTTCCTTGCCCACTACACAAAATGGGAGCCTCGGTTCTGTAGTGAACTAATCAGCACGGTTTCCGACCACCCGGTAGTCATAAGTTTAAATCTCCACCGAGACCAGAATTAAAAAAAAAAAAATTTGACCACCAACAGAGCCTAAAAATTGGCATCAAGAAATGTTCTGGAAGTAAAGTCGACTGACGTGATATTGACCACAATATCTATCTAGCCCGGACTGGTTTATAACACAATATCCAGCACCATACACCCCATATAACCCAATGCTTGATAAAGGGCCCGGCACTCTTCCGAATAACAGTCCCAAATTATTTATTGTAAAAGGCATCCCTTACAGGGCCTCTTTAGGTGATATAATAAAAAATATTAAACACAACGAACTAAAATATAGAACTGAGAAAATGGAATTACGTACCAATAATATTTCACAGTTATATGTGGAAATTGTGGCTCAAAAGTTGTAAATACTGTCCGAAAGCATGTTCTTTGTGGGAAAAAAAATTGTACATATCGGAACGAGCAATGAATGTGTTGTCGATCACTTCCGGTTGAGTGTGTTGGTCGGCTGCTAGACCGATCTATGGATACAATAAATGTTTTTGGGCCCAGAGGGCCCTCACTGTCATCGGAGTGTATACCTATCAATTATACGTGGAAATAGATATCCACTCCGACGACAGTGAGGGCCCTCCGGGCCCAGGAAACATTTATTGCATCCATCGACTGGTCTAGCAGTCCACGACTCACTGAACCTGAAGTGATCGACAACATCACCTAATGAGGCCCTGTAAGGGATACTTTTTACACTAAATAATTTGGGACCGTTATTCGGAAGAGTGCCAAGGGCCCTTTACTTCTTAATTTCACTTCGTAAAATGTGGTGAGTTAAGAAACATTAGAGAGACACTTTCGCACACAACCTTTCAATTATTCGGTTTCTGATTAACGGGGCCATTAACAAAGCTGAGAAAAGCTTAAAGGTCTACACTATTTGATGCTATCAAATAATAATAAAAGGAAGTCGATCGCACACACAAAGACATGCGCACAAACTTACATTTAAACAGTGCACATTACTTCTCGCAGACATCTAAACATGTGCACAGTACTTCTCGTATACATCTAAGCATATGCTCATTACTTCTCGCATTCAGCTAAACGTGTACACAGTAATTCTCGAAAACATCTAAACATGGGCGCCGTGCTTCTTGTATACATATAAAAATGTCCCCAGTATTTTTCGCATACATCTAAATATGTGCACAGTACTTACCGCAGACATTTAAACGTGTGTTCAGTACTTCTAGCATACATCTAGGCATGCGTACAATGCTTATCGCATAATCTAGGCATCTGAACACTACTTCTCGCATACATACAAGGATTTGTACAGCAGTTTTTGCATACATCAACACTAGTGTACAATGCTTCTTGTTATAGGATAGTCAGGGTGGCGAGGAAGGGGCCATCCGTCTGACGAGATGCAGCAAATTATGACTAGCAACACATTGCTCAAACTATTGTTGATGACTTATTTGCTTAAACTAACTACGATAATACTGTTTTGAAACAGGACGCGGCCGATTATTATAACAATTGCGTAGTACAGAAGGAGTCAAAGCAGTTGTTTGTTGGATAAAGGTCCTATGACAGATACTACCATTGGTGTGGAAGTGTTAGGTCGTCACATATTCTAGGCCAGTGGTTCTCAACCGGTGGGGAATTCCTCCTCCCGCCCCCCCCGGAGGGGGGTGGAGATTTTATTGTTTCCAGGACCCCCCGGGGGGGGGGTGGAAATTTTATTGTTTCCAGGACCCCGGGGAGGGGGGGGGGAATTAAGATTATTTCAAGATCGCGTTAATACAAGAACCGATACTTGATATTGTTTTTCCCCACTATGCTTTACGGTTCTGTACTTTTAGCCCTTATGAAATGCGCTATATAACGTAAGTAGACCCACAAATCACGTTTTATATGTATGTGTTATTAAATTTAGCTAGCATGTTTACGTATACTGTGTAGGGCCGGGGCGGGGGGATTTATACGGAGGAAATACGAAGTGGGGGGGGGGGGGGTGACATTCTGAACATATGGTAAAGGGGTGCATGGGCCAAAAAAGGTTGAGAACCACTGCTCTAGGCTATGCCACATTCCATAGGTCGGCCAGTTTTCTTTTCTCGTCGCCATTTCCTTCCCAGCACATTGTAAGAAAGTTAAGGTACCTATTTATGTTAGACTGGGTCGACCACAGAGCCGTACTGATAGGGTGAAAAATCAAGTTTCTACTGAGGATTGAACCCGGGGCCCTGTCTTGGCAGTAGATGTGCTATCACTCTGCCGCCGCAGCTTCTGTGTTTGCTATAGCACATGATAATCATTAGACGCGGCTGTTTCCTACACGGTTGCCAAAGAGGACGACATTATGATACGTCATTTCTGTAGAGATGTCAGGTGTGGTGACGCTATCCGACGAGATCAGCTTAGTCAGGAGCTATCTGCTACAATGAGAGCAGAGCAACAGTGATTGTTGATTAGCAGGAGATGGCTGGAGTTTTTTATTTTTATTTTCGTACAGCTGCCTTTGTCATTCTTCCTTCATTCACAATTGTACGAAACCTGCACATTAAGCCGAAATCTAACTGCACCATACATATTGATCTTCTCCGGATTTTAAAATAATATTACATTAAATAATGTATAAGATAAATATCCGCTACAACGATTTGCTGTATTTACCACTGATAGCGCAGTGAAAAAATTATCCAAAAACACAGCCAGATAAAGCAACATTAAAAAGTAGAATAATACGCCAAATATACAGTAAAAGTACAAAAATATACTTGTAGTACAGTCTCAATTATGAGAATGTATTTTAATACAAGCATAAGAAACTATATTACAAAGTAAAAGTGTTTATTGTAACTTACAGTTTGTGTTTCTCAGAAGATTTTAAACAGATCTTTGACACCATTGGAAGGACAGAAAAGAACACCCCAGAACATTAGAATGAGACTTATTCTTCATAGTCTATACCATGTAAATCAATAACTCCAGCGTAGTCCACTCTGGACTCATTGGCCAGCCCTCCCTATTACCAGTGTCCTTCGCCATCCGGCGAACCTAGGTACTTGTAATTTACATCTCTAAGCCAATAACAATAGGTCGTCAATATTGTAGAACATCTGACCGGTGTAGGGGCTGAACCCGATACCCAGGCTTGTACAAGGAATGGGATTCCCATGGGAAACGTCCCATGGGATGGGATAAGATGGGACAGCACACATTTATATTTCCCATGGGACACATGGGACAGTAGCCATGTCATAGCAACTTGATCTACGTCAGAGCTACCCTTAATTTGTTTTTATTTTTTTACCTTTTTAAAGCCTTTTATCCTTCTTTTTTTTTCCTTTATATATTTGTATAAATTCTTTATTTCGTGGTGGGACACAGGATAAATTGATAAATGCGCGCATGCGCGCTGCTAGTCAGCCATTGTTGCTGTAGTTGTTGATTGGCGTCATTGGCGATATGTAAATACGAAGCTAGATTTAATCTGCTGTAATCGAAGTTATTTGGTTGCTGAATTGCAGTGTTTTTATTTGGTTGAATATAAGGTACTATATTTATAGTCTATAAAAATATAGTAGATCTAATTTCAAATAATTTGTGAAGGCAGTCACTTGAAGTCACGGTGTTACTGAGTGTAGGCTGTGTAAGCATGTGGTACCCCAAAATGGCCAACCAAAAATATGAGTTCCAGGATTTTACTAAAACTGTTGTTGCTACATCCTGATTAGCAAAAGGTTTCGAAATGCGTTAACAGTCGTAAAAACAGTTCCAAATGCAACTGTTACAGTGATCACAGATTAATTACAGGCACATTGAGGGTAAAGTTAAAGAAAGTCAAGTATACAGCAAAGAAACCCTGAATATGACTTGTGCAAATTGAAAACTGACAAATAAATACAAGATAATTTTAACATAGAAGTAAAGAACAAATTTGATTTATTGTCTGATCTAGAGATCCTATTTCAAGATGTAGATGATCAATGGGAAATGCTGAAGAATTCAATCAGTTGTGCAGCAGAAAAAATTATTCCAAAAGTAAAGAAAGTGGGTCGTAAGACGTGGATGACTGAAGAAATTTTACAACTAATGGAAACAAGAAGACCGAACAAAAATAATCCTGCCAAATATGAAGAAATTCACAGAAAAGTCAGAACCTTATGTAAGGAGGCAAAAGAAACATGGCTTGAGAAAAATTGCAGAGAAATAACTGAAAAACAACACAACAGTAAAAATGCGAAACTAATGCACACAAGAATTCAGGAGCATACTAATCAAAGAACACGTACATCAGCAGGCTGCCTAAAGACTAAAGATGGAAGAGTCATAATAGAAAAAGATCAGATCTTACATGTATGGGCAGATTACGTGAAAAACCTTTATGACGATAACAGAGACGAACAGTATGATGTTCAAAATAATAATGAAGGACCAGCAATTTTGAAGATGGAGGTTCAGAATGCTCTTAACCATATGAAATCTGGCAATACCGACGGTTCAGACAGCGTCACAACAGAAATGATTAATGCTTTAGAAGAATATGGAATAGATAAAGTTACCAGCCTGCTTAATACAATATATGATACTGGAAATATACCTCAGGAGTTATGTAATTCTGTATTTATTGCAATTCCAAAGAAATCAGGAGCCTTGGAATGTGATCAACATCGAACAATTAGTATAATGAGTCACATCACAAAGATTTTGCTAAGAATTATCATGCAAAGAGTTAGGAGGAAAATACAACCTGAAATAGGAGAAGAACAATGTGGGTTTGTAGAAGGCAAGGGTACAGTAAATGCTGTGTATATACTGAGAAACATAATCGAACGTTCTATAGAAGTAAACACAGATCTACACCTTTGCTTTATTGACTACACAAAGGCTTTTGATAAAGTGAGACATGTCAACATGATAAGGATGCTTGAAGATCTACAAATTGATGGAAAAGATCTTAGACTTGTAAAAAACATATATTGGAAACAACAAGCTGCCATAAGAGTTGATAATGAAGTAAGCCAATATCAGCCTATTAAGAGAGGTGTGAGGCAGGGATGTGTAATGTCTCCAGATCTGTTTTCCCTGTACAGTGAAAGTATTTTCATAAATATTGAAGATATGGAAGGAATCAACATTGGGGGACGATGCATCAATAACATTAGATATGCAGATGATACAGTCTTGATTGCAGACAATGAACAGGACCTGCAAAATTTAGTAGATGCGATTGTTACACACAGTGAACAACTAGGGTTAGAATTAAATTGTAAAAAGACACAGATTATGATCGTCACTAGGAAGAACGAAACACCACAATTTAATATACAAGTAAATGGGAATATTCTTCAACAAGTGAATAGGTACAATTATCTCGGAACAGTAATACCATCTGATGGGAGATGCCTTGAAGAGATTAGAACAAAAATCGAGATGGCAAAAGTAGCCGTTAGCAAGATGAAAAACATACTGACCAATAAAAAGATGTCAATTGAAACGAGAAAAAGAGTTTTGAGATGCTACATAGAACTTGTACTTTTATATGGATGTGAAGCTTGGACAATGAGCAGTCAGGCTGAAAAAACATCTGATGGCTGTAGAAATGTGGTTTCTGAGGAAAATGCAAAGAATACCATGGGCAGCCAGAAAGACCAATGAACAAGTCCTTCAAGAAACAAATGAAGATCGTATTTCTTCTGAATCATCTGCTGTATGTGAAGTAGCAGGAATTGTAGAACAAAAGCCGAAAAGTGATTTTGACTTATTTTTTTTATCCTCCACCAAACAAAGCACTTAAGTGTGATGACCCTTGAAACAAATGCCTTGAGGATGAAGTCACCATGTTTCAAATATTACGGCAACCAACTTCACAACCATTAAATTATTGGAAAATGAACATAGGTTTCCACTGCTAAAAGCAAGTACGAAAATTGTTTTGGCCATACTAGTGTCCTCAGCGGCAGTAGAGCGCTTATTTAGTGCAGCTGGAACGTTGTTGATTAAGTTACTGAAACGGATGTTACCAGCTCTCGTCATAACTCTGTGTTTATCAGATTTGCATGCAAGATGAAAATTGTGGAAATGGTTCAGGGATTATTTGGATTAACTGAATTATTAAAACAGTCGATCAGCAGGAAATTGATAATGTGATAATGTGATAATTGATAATGCTGGTCTACGCTTATCAGATAATTTCTCCGTTGACTATAAGCATTTTTCGGAACTCATTCAGGCCAAGGGGGGCGATGGTTGCCTGCCAGTTCGGTGGTCATGTATGTGAATCACCATCGGGTTGGGTTTTTACAAATTGTCCTGGGCTCATTGGTTCCATCCATCCATCATGTGCCATGCCGATAAGAGTGGGCGGTCATGTTTTGCCATCTCACCATATCACCAGAGTCGTGTATCAGCTTTGTGTTTCTGTTTCGACCATACCACGTTGCCAAGCCATCCAGGTATTTACTTCTCGGTCTTCCCCTTGGTGTCTTCAAGTTGATCTTGCCAGTCGTCACCAAGTTCTCCAATTCATTTCTTCTCATAACATGCCCAAAAAATTTTGACTGTCTACATCTAATGTCTCTAATCAGTTTACGATCTTAATTTGTTTCTTGAGGGACATGTTCATTGTTTTTTGTTTTGTCTGTCCATGATATTCTTTGCATTTTCCTCAGAAACCACATTTCCACAGCCATCAGATATTTTTCAGCTTGTCTGCTCATTGTCCACACTTCACATCCATATAAAATTACAGGTTCTATGTAACACTTCAACACTCTGTTCCGAGATAGCTGTACCGTTTCATTTGTTTAAGAATATGCCCATTTACTTGTATATTACATTGTGATATGTCTTCCTTCCTAGTGACGACCACAATCTGTGTCTTCTTACAATTCAATTTTATCCCCAGTTTTTCACTGTGTGCAACAACCGCATCTACTAAATGTTGTAGGCCTTATTCATTGTCTGCAATCAAGACTGTATCATCTGCATATCTAATGTTATTAATGTATCGCCAACCAATGTTGATTCCTTCCAT
The DNA here is from genome assembly GCA_963921405.1 of Cepaea hortensis. Taxonomy (NCBI): domain Eukaryota; kingdom Metazoa; phylum Mollusca; class Gastropoda; order Stylommatophora; family Helicidae; genus Cepaea; species Cepaea hortensis. Next base: position 91,081,911 of record OY992886.1, on the reverse strand, counting down.
ATCTTCTATATTTCTGAAAATATTTTCACTATACAGGGAAAACAGATCTGGAGACATTACACATCCCTGTCTCACACTTCTCTTAATAGGCTGATATTGACCTACTTCATTATGAACACTCTCTCTCTCGATGAGTAGTGGGCCTGCAGTCAGTAAGCTAGTATAGCTTTTTTTTTTTTCGGTCAGTCCTGTCGGCGTAGCTTGAAAGCTCGTCGGTAGGTGTCCAGTGGTTTTGCATGTATCACCTTGTACCGGGAGGGCGCGCTTTAGCGATGCTACTCTTGGCTTGCGTGTGCGTGAACGTCTGTCCTGTCAGTCGCCATGTGCACTTGTGCGCTGGTGAGGCTCAACCGTAAATCGGGAGATTTGTTCGCAACTTAGACGAGCAATATCTTCTGTGGGCAGCTTCTCGCCTCATATGTGTATGGTCTGATCTGGCTGTCAGTCCGTCTTCGGCGAAGGAAATCTTGTGAATCCTATTAGTAAATATACGCTCATTGCTTGTCGCTACGCTTGTCTTAAAACTGAAAGTTAAAGGAATTGATGGAAGGGCCGTTTGCACGAGGCTCTCGAGAGCCAATACATACAAGGATAACTGGCCGTGGCAGCCTAACGTCCACTGCATCTGTGTCCGTCTTCCAGTCGTCTTGCCATGCTCGCCACTGGAGCCAGACGGACACAGACGAGAGAGCGGGGGCGAAGGTGTTGCGCGACCACTTCCTCGCTATATAAAACCAAAGCGCAAGTCATTCGTTCCTCATCTAAAGATGTAGTGTAATGAATGGTCCTCGTCATTCATGATGGACGAACATCGCACTTCATTATCAATTCTTAAGGCAGCTTGTTGTTTTCAATATATGGTTTTAACAAGTCTAAGGTCTTTTCCATTAATTTGTAGATCTTCAAGCATCCTTATCATGTTGACATGTCTCACTTTATCTAAAGCCTTTGTGTAGTCAATAAAGCAAAGATGTAGATCTTTGTTTACTTCTATAGCATTTAGTGTACTCTTGCCTTCTACAAACCCACATTGTTCCTCTCCTATTTCAGGTTGTATTTTCTTCCTAACTCTTTGCATAATAATTCTTAGCAAAATCTTCGTGATGTGACTCATTATACTAATTGTTCGATGTTGATCATATTCCAAGGCTCCTGATTTTTTCGGGATTGCAATAGATAGAGCATTACATAATTCATGAGGTATGTCTCCAGTATCATATATGGTATTCAGGAGTCTGGTAACTTTATCTATTCCATATTCTTCTAAAGCATGAATCACAGGTTCACACGAACCACCCTCACCTCACTAAACACAGCCTAAAATGAGTGCAGGGTACAGGGTGTCACCCTGGACAATAAAGACGGTCGGCATTGCAGAAAACATCACCAGTCGGGTGCCGATTGACCTACAAACATATGGGGCTGGCATGTCACACAAACCTTATCCGAGAATGATGAACGGGTCAGATGGCTAACCATGACCGCCTACACATATCGGCATGGCACATAATGAATATGATGACCATACACCCTATACGACGCATGGCGTATGAAAGAGTACATATCTGTGTCCTGCCTTAATTTTTATACGGCTCTTGTATTATATATTCTTATACTTAATCACGAGAATACGTGGTTCTAACTTTCCTGTTTAATATCAGTGATTATTTCTTATTTGTAGGTTCTTATTCTAACATTAGAAACATGTGATACCCCAACATCTTATTTGAGATTGGAGGTGTAGGCAATCACCGCGGCGTTTCGCTGTACGGAGGACTACCAGCAGACACGTGATTGTAACGGGCTCACTGAGCATGCTGAGAATAGTGAAAACAGGCACGCTACGTGCAGATTGGTATGATCCAATTCAAAAAGTTAGAGGTAGAGCAAGTTAGATCCTGTGGGTCTTTTTCCCAGGACATGCTGGTGTCTTGGAAAAGGAGCGAACGGACAGATTGGCTGGATCTACACCGCTGGGTGGGGTAATTTTTAATTTGTTTGTTTTCATATCCTATTTACATCACATCGCTGTCAACACCAGCGTTTTACTGCTGTTGTTGATGTCTTGGCAAGTTTACTTTCAATAGTTTGCCATTTATTTCTAAACGACCGGCTCCCATACCAACACGTTAATACCCAGCGCGACGCGGCCTGCAGCCAAATCGGTCGCAGCTGTGTTTCGAACTCGGGTAAGCGGGCTTACGAATCGCGTCCATAAGCCCTTAGCCAGGGAGACTGGCGGGTGGGGTGATGGTCTACAATAAGAACGATGTGGTCAGGGCACTTTGGGATCATGTATACAGAATGAAGGAACACAGGAACATCATGGCCTGGAGAAAATGGCGCGGCAAGGTTGACCAGCAGATCTGACAGTCAGTAATCCGATATAAGGTTAGAGGATACATAATCAGACAACATCTAGTGCCATTAGTATTAAGAATGTTAGCAGGCTATTGAAGATGAGGACGGAGCGTATATAGGAATGCCTCGAGTGATAAGAGATCAGTTCTAGTTCAACTCAACTCAACATTTAGACAACTAAATGAAAGAAACTTCTAGACGTTTTAGGCGAGTGGAACTCAATGATAATTGTAAGCATCGCACAATGACACTAATAATGCAACAGCTACATAAAATAGTCAAAGACTGGTTCATGCTCGGTCAGCCAAGAGTTCGAATGTCATGGTGCTGATAACAGCAAGTAGATTACCACGAATCTCCCACTGTATAACAGCTTTAATGATTTAATATATATTAAGACAACATCATTGATGGTCGTAAAGTATCACGGTGTACGATACTGACAACAACTCATCTCATGTATTTCTTCCAAGCCCAAATGCTTACCATCCTGAAATAGTTACGTGCATATCATTTACAGGACGTAGCAGTCAACTCCAGCATTGTTTGGCTGTTTGTGATTCCTGGGCAAGTATACATCCAGTAGCTTGCCATTGCTTTCTGAACGACCGGCACTCATACCATGGAAACCCACGCAAGGTGGTCTGCTGCCAAATCACCCACAACTGTTTTTCGAACGCGATATTCTAGATTACGAACTGCATTCGCAACCCCTTCGCCACAAAGGCATCGTGAAAACATATTTTAATATACGAGGGGAAGTCAGTAAGTAAGTCGCAAATGGCTGTAGAAAAATAACTAAAGATGATAACAACTTGAAACGAGCTTATTTTTATACATACATTGTCCCTTTAATTCTCATTTCCACCAACATTGATGCACTTATCCCATCGTTTTATCAGTCCTCCCAAACCGAACAGGATCTGCAACATTTAGTAGATGCGGTTGTTACACACAGTGAACAACGAGGGTTAGAATTAAATTGTAAAAAGACACATATTATGACCGTCACTAGGAAGAACGAAATATCACAATGTAATATACAAGTAAATGGGAATATTCTTCAACACGTGAATAGGTACAATTATCTCGGAACAGTAATAACATCTGATGGGAGATGTCTTGAAGAGAGGAGCCTTTAGCAAAATGAAAAACATACTGACCAAAAAAATAAAAATAAAGACCAATTGAAACGAGAAAAAGAGTGTTGAGATGCTACATAGAACCTGTACTCTTATATGGATGTGAAGCTTGGACAATGAGCAGTCAAGCTGAAAAACATCTGATGGCTGAAGAAGTATGGTTTCTGAGGAAAATGCAAAGAATACCATGGACAGCCAGAAAGACCAATGAACAAGTCCTTCAAGAAACAAATTAAGATCGTACACTGATTAGAGACATTAGACGCAGACAGTCACAATTTTTTGGGCGTGTTATGAGAAGAAACGAATTGGAGAACTTGGTGACAATTGGTAAGATCGAAGGGAAGAGACCAAAGGGAAGACCTAGAAGCAACTACCTGGATGGCTTGGCCATGTGGCATGGTCGAGACAGAAACACGGAGCTGATCCACGACTCTGGTGATCGAGTGAGATGGCAAAACATGATCGCCCACGCTTACCGGCATGGCACATGATGGATGGATCATATTTAGTTATTTTTCTACAGCCATTTGTGACTTACTTATTAACTTACCCTTGTAGTAGACATGTTTTTACTCTTCTAATTCGTCTTCTTCTTTCGTGCACTTGAAATTTGTCTACAACAGCAATGTTGTCTCTTGTATGAATTTAACTTTCTTTTTTTTTTTAGTTCATTAAGTGGTCCATAGAGTTTATTTTTCACTGTTGTTTCTCCAGACCAGAAGAGTCTTTTAATAATCAAAGTGAAAACTATTACTTAGTATTTTACATAGGACGCGTTCTGTGTAATCATTCTGTGTCACTTTGCTTGCATCTATTCACTTAACAGACTGTCACTTTTCAATCCTCTCTGATATCTGGCATTCCAATAAAAGTTATACCGCTTTGATTGTTTCCCGAATATCTAAGCTCACCATATAATTCTTCTTTGCCTTTCTCTGCCTCTTTTGCCTGGATTTCCTCGTGTAAGGTTAATTTCTCCATTATACACCTTAGGTTTCCCGTGGGTTTCATGTGTCTGTTCCATATGTTGACAATGGTCACAGAGAACGTATGGGAATGCACAGAGTGCTATGGCGTCGATTTCTTGACTCAACTCAACTCTGTTTCTTGTGAATGTTTTTGATGAGTGATCTAGTCACAACTGTAGCTGTCAATACCACATGAATGGTTTTGATAACTGATCTAGTCACAACTGTAGCTGTCAATACCGCATGAATGGTTTTAAATGAGTGATCTAGTGACATTTGTAGCTGTTAATACCGCATGGATGGTTTTGATAACTGGTCTAGTCACAGCTGTAGCTGTCAATGAGACATGAATGGTTTTAAGGAGTGATATAGTCACAGTTGTAGCTGTCAATACCACATGAATCGTTTTGATAAGTGATCTCGTTACAACTGTAGCTGTCACACCAAATCCCAATTTCCCCCAGCTCCCCCTCCCCCTCTAATTTTTATACTGATTGCCAGGCATACAAATCTATACACAAGAACAAGCCAGACACATGACCAAACCATCATAGCCTGTTAGATTACATAACGCTGACAATTAACGAATGTTTATACAATTACATTATCTCGTTATCAGTTCTCCACTCAGCACTCCCTCAGACAGACCACGTAGACATGGTTTGATTCAGCGAAGCATGTAAGTGACATAGCTTAGGTCATATGAAACACTTCAACAGCTGTGGCTGGGATTTGTGAGTCCAGACTGGGTCAGTTGCTTCCGATGCCAGACACCTGGCACTTGTGCCATTCACTTGAGCCTCTGGGTGACATTAGCTAGGGCTACAGCAAAGGCCTGGATAGCCGTGAACGGATACTGGAAGTCCAGAGTGTAGGCGTTGTTGTCTATGCGGCCAAACTGCATCACCTGCAACAGATCAATGAACTAGTTAGTAGATTCAGGGACAAACAAAAAGTAGGTTTGGAACACATAAAAATGGATGATGGAAAATTGGAAGCAGTTGTGTCATAGTTGTGATTTCGAAGTTGCTAATATGGTAGCAGACGTGTTGTATTATATATCACATAAAAGGGGTTGAAGAGGGAAAATTACTGTGTATAAGTCCATGGCAGATACAGGAAGTCGCTTAAGACGATTAATCATCCCATGGTACTTGATCAGTTCATCAGTGGAGATGTCTGCACCACATGATGAATAATTCGGACAATACAGATTTATTTCTCACGTGTTCGCTTTGAACTCAAGCATAGTCCACACACGTGTTATTACTACTAGAAGTTGCTACTACTAGGGGATGCACTATACTGATTTTTGCATGTGGATTATTACTATAGTATGTCCCGAAAAGAAGGCCTTCATTCACGATCAATTATTTTGAAAACTGTCTGTTGCATCGTTATGAAATTTTTCCAGCCGTCTTATATTTACTCCCACCCAAGGAATATGTCTTTGATAGGTCCAAGAACCACCGAAATCATCGAAAGCGGCGATATTTCTTTGATGTTTTGCTGAAAAACTAGTGATTTCTCGCTAACAAATTTATGTTTACAGTAATGAAAACCCCGCCAATTCAGATGACACGCAAGGCGTATCCGGATTCGTATGGGAGTGGGTGCAATGAAAGAAGTAGCTTAAAATCGACAGGGTCGGCTGCATTGCACCGGGTTTTTATCCCATATGGCTCAGTTTCTTTCCGCAGCGCGGAAAGCGTCACACAAAGCGCGAACTCCGTACCTCCAGCGACGACCCTAGGGAGTCTCCGAAAAAATGCACTCGTGAAATAAAGGACGCGGCCCGGAATCGAACATACAACTTTCGGAGCCCGAGGCAGACGGCTTGACCACTTCACCACGGGGAATGCCGAGAGGGGTACAATGTGTAATATTAGTAAAGACAGAGAATTTACAGAGGCATTGGGGTAAATAATTTGTAAATTGACAGGAAAGTAGAAGGAATATATTTCTTACCTTATTTTTCATTTCCTTCTTGTTTCTTCAGCTGCTGGTTAAACAAGTATTCGTGTTAGCTTTTTATATTGAGTTCGTGAAAGCTTCCAAATAGCTGTGCGTTAATGTGCGTATGGAGTGACCAGAAATGATCTGAGTGGTCTCGAGGTATGGTGTCAGCCTCGAGTGCTGGAGGTCCTGGGTTCAGGCCCCGGTGAGGACCGGGATGTATTTAAAAAATCCACCTGGACTTCCAGTAATAAAATTTCCCCTGGTCTCTGGGTAGTGAGATCGGACGCCCGTGTGTATTGTTGCGCACGTAAAAGATCCCTTGGCAGTTGGAAATCGAAAAAGAGTAGCCTAACGGCGCTGCCCGGGCAAAATTTCGAGTTAAAAATCTACCCAAAGTATTTCAGGATCCTCGCCGATGCAACGGAGTTCGTGCATTGAGCTGAGTTTCTCCAGACTCAGGTTTGAGTTAGGAGGAAAACGGAGCACTTATGGGTTAAACCGTGTGCCGTTGTGTTGATCCAACGACTAAACTAAAACTAAACTAAACTGATACCGCAATTTAGTCACCATGTTTCAATTTTTAAGGATCTGTTCAGCTGTCTGTGTAGTTTGTTCACACGTACACATGGGTGACAGACCCGCTTTGAGTCTTCGTGAAAGATTGTCTACTCTGCTGTTTACCGTTCAGAGACGGAACATGATTACCTGTTTTGCACTATGAAAATAGTTGTCAGTGTCTCTGTAGTGGGCTTTCTTCTTAACGACCAAGATGTTGGTCCTCTTTTCATTGAAGTTTATAGATTGATTCGTATGCACGTGTGTGGTCCCCTAATTTGACAACGTGTTTGCTCTCACGTTTCTTGTTATGCCACAATATGTCAGTTTCCGCCGCAATATTACTCTTCTGTTGGTATTCAATGCGTTTAGTGTGTGTGTGTGTGTGTGTGTGTGTGTGTGTGTGTGTGTGTGTGTGTGTTCGTTTTTTTTTTCTCAATACAGTTGTTTGTCACGGCTGAGGGCTTGCGGAATTGAAAATTCATCACTGTGGAATACAAACTGTTGCCATTGACATTATGTTGATTCTGTAATGTTTAGGGCCTGCAATTCTTCTGAATATTTGTAGCAAAATATCCCAGTTGGTGTGCACGTGGATTAAGGTCTGCGATCTGCTCAGACCTTAATCTGTGTCGGACGATTCCAATAGGTTGATGACTGCTCTCGGTTGCATAAAATTCAATCCATCCTTTCTCCAATAATCCTCTTCCTCTTTCAACACATGGTCCTCACATTTTTCCAGTAACTTTTATCAATATTTAATAGCGCGGACTGGATTAGTATCCTGACGTCAGACAATTTGAATATAGTATTGTCAGCTTTAACGTCCTTTAATTTTAGCCCACACAGGTTCTATAGGGTTAAAATGAGAATGGTACGGAGGAAGTCTCAAGCACCTATGACGATGCTCTTCTATCAACTTGTCGATTTGATATTTCTTGCTTTTTTGGCGTCTGTTTTACAAGGGACAACAATTCTAGCTAGAAATACGTTTCTGGAAATGGTATGTTTTCCATTCGGAGTCATATCTTTATTGCTCCCTTTGTGCTCGATGCTGTAGGTATTTTGTCTTCTTGGGCAACAACATTGATATCATGCATTGTCCATAATTGGACACGACGGTCTATCTAGGGATGGAAGCACAGTATTCTCGAGCCAATCTCTAAATACATTACCACTTATCTTATTATGATAATCCATATTGTCTGTATGCTTTGATACGAACACGAGCCCAGCATTCTGTTGTAAGCCATTATGCGTATTACCAGCATGGGCCATGACCAAAAGCTATCCTATACTACTGGGCACATATCGCTTTATATGTCCATCCACTGATAGCCATTCCTTATCACTTGTGTGGTGCGCATTGATCCACATTTCATCCAAACACACTATGCCATAATTTTCTTTGCGCATTTCCCTTGTTTCACGTAGGTATCTGCTTCTCATGGCTCCTAAATGCGGTTGCTCGCAAAGAATATTTCTACCGCCCTTGTACTTTCAAAAAGTGAAGATAATGTCCTTATAATTTTCCACAAAGTTGTTTTGGATAGCTCTATGTTATTGTTCTTTCTGAACCAAACCCTAAGTTTTCTTACAGTCACTGTTTCTTTGGCATCCAGCATTTATATAATGCTGGATAATCCTGGACATAAAATCCAAAATTTTTATAATTTTAGGAGTCTCCGTGGCGAAGTGGTCAAGCCTTTTGACTCGGGCTCCAAAGGTAGTGGGTTCGATTCCGGGCCGCATCCTTCGGTTCACGAGTTAAATTTTTCGGAGACTCCTGTGGGTCGTCGCTAGAGCTGCGGAGTTCGTGCTTTGTGCAATGCTTTCCGCGCTGCGGAAAGAGACCGAGCCATATGGGATAGAACCCGGTGCAAGAAGTCGACCCTGTCTAATTGTAAGCGACTTTTTAAAGCATTTTTATAAAAGCTCGCCTTATGACATCTTTGTCAAAGCTGTCTACAATAATCTGTCTACCTACCGTTTTGTTATTGCGTGGTGGTTTAATTCCAGATTCTTGCACCCATCGACGAAAAATTACCGTTTACTTAAACCCAATGCTTGCACTGTTCTTTTTTCGGAATTTGTAATAGTATAAAACAGCTTCTTGCGATCAGCTTCTTGACAAAAATATGTGTGCAACTTCATAGCTATCCTTTGAAGTGTACAATTTCGCATTAAATATCATTGAAAAATATTCATACATTTCAATGTTAGCGATAAGTGGTAAGATTTTAAAAAAAAACCAAAACATATTAATCAGGTTTTATGAAATAACCCACATTTTGAGACACCTCTGAACAGCCCTAGTTTGAACAACGCGGGGAGTTGGCATAAGGCCAATCCATTCAAAACACGTACAATATTCAACATTGAGCGCTGATTGTCTGGCTACGCTGTAATACATTTAAAATTATGAATTTTATCTCAGACCCGTAAATTATATACCGCACATAAACAAACTTTGAAATCTGCTGTAAAATCTCCAGAAGAAAATTTTTTTTGTTGGGTGGACGTAATGATAAGGTTATATACTAAATCTCATAATTTTCCCTCAGTTGGTTACTGAGACATGGATGTTTATATTGGGGCAAAAAAAAAAAAAAAAAAAAAAAAAAAAAACAGACTATAGCGTCTGTCTCTTAACTGAACCCACAGCGAGCTTTCGAGGCACTTGCAATTTACGTCCCCAAGTCAAGGATGAGAAATCAACAATTTAGCCTAATTGACGCGTGTGCGCCTTCAGCCCACTACCATGTCATCAGTGCACCGAAAGGTTTAGCCCGAGCGCTTTAATCATTTCGGCCACGTCGACCTCCTTTACAGTTTATGAAAGGGAAGGAGTATAGGCGAGAGGATAGATTTTACTGCACCAAGTTCTATCTCATACAACTCGGTTTTCTGTCTACAGTGCAGCCAAAGCTCATTGGTTATTCTGTCTGTCCAAGATTACAGCTCATAACGCGCTAACAGTAGCAAAAACAGTTCCCAGTGCTGATTGTTATAGTGACCACAGATTACTCACAGGAACATTGAGGATAAAGTTGAAGAAAGTCAAGTATATAACAGGAAACACTAAATATGATTTGTATACATTGAGTAATGACAAGGAAATACAACAAATTCAACATAGAAGTACAGAACAGATTTGAAATATTGTCTGATCTAGAGATATTATTCTAGGATGTGGATGATCAATGGGAAACGTTGAAGAATTCAATCAATGTGGCTGCAGAAACAACTATTCCAAAATTAAAGAAGGTGGGTCGTAAGAAATGGGTGACTGAAGAAATTGTACACCTCATGGAAACAAGAAGACTCAACAAAAATAATTCTGTCAAATATGAAGAAATTCTCAGACAAGTCAGAACATTATGTAAGGAGGCAAAAGAATCATGGCTGGAGGAAAAGTGCTTAGAAATTGAAAACCAACACAACAGTCTAAATACCAAATTAGTGCACAAAAGAATTCAGGAACTTACTAATAAAAGAACAAGTACATCAACAGGGTGTCTAAAAACTAAAGATGGCAAAATCATAATAGAAAAAGACCAGATTCTACATGTATGGACAGATTATGTGAAACACCTTTATGATGATAACAGAGACGTACAGTATGATATTAGATTTAATAATGAAGGACCGCCAATTTTGGAGATGGAGGTTCGAAATGTTCTTAAGCATATGAAAGCTGGCAAGGCCACCGGTGCAGATAATATCACAACAGAAATGATTAAAGCTTTAGAAGAATTTGGACTAGAGCAAGTCACCAGACTGCTGAACACATTATATGATACTGGAGATATACCTCCTGAATTATGTAACTATGTATTTATTGCAATCCCAAAGAAATCAGGAACCTTGGAATGTGATCAACATAGAACAATTAGTATAATGAGTCACATCACAAAGATTTTGCTAAGAATTATCATGCAAAGAGTGAGGAAGAAGATACAAACTGAAATAGGGGAAGAACAATATGGGTTTGTAGAAGGAAAGGGTACAGTAAATGCAGTGTATATGCTGCGAACAGTTATTGAACGTGCTGTAGAAGTAAACAAGGATATACATCTTTGCATTATTGACTATACAAAGGCTTTTGATAGAGTTAGACATGTCAACATGGTGGATATGCTTGCAGATCTACAAATTGATGGGAAAGACATTAGACTTATAAAAAACATATATTGGAAACAACAAGCTGCAATAAGGATTGATAATGAAGTGAGACAGTATCAGCCAATTAAGAGAGGTATTAGGCAGGGATGTGTGATGTCTCCAGATCTTTTTTCCCTATACAGTGAAAATATTTTCAGAAATGTAGAGGATATAAATGGAATCAGCATTGGAGGACGAAACATCAATAACATTAGATATGCAGATGATACAGTATTAATTGCAGACAATGCGCAGGACCTGCAACAATTAGTAGATGGGGTTGTTGTACACAGTGGGTAACTGGGGTTATAATTAAATTGTAAAAAGACTCAGGTTATGGTCGTCACTAGGAAGGAAGAAGTGCCACAATGTAATATACAAGTAAATGGAAATATTCTTCAACAAGTGAATCGGTACAATTATCTTGGAACAGTCATAACATCTGATGGCAGATGCCTTGAAGAGATTAGAACAAGAATCGCCATGGCGAAAGTAGCCTTTAGCAAGATGAAAAACATTCTGACCAATAAAAATATGTCAATTGAAACGAGAAAAAGAGTGTTGATGGGATACATAGAGCCTGTTCTTTTGTATGGATGTGAAACTTGGACAATGAGCAGTCAAGCTGAAAAACATCTGATGGCTGCAGAAATGTGGTTTCTGAGGAGAATGCAAAGAATACCATGGATAGACAGAAAAGCCAATGACCAAGTACTACAGGAGACAAATGAACATCGTAAACTGATTAGAGAAATTAGACGTAGACAGTCAAAATTTTTTGGACATGTTATGAAAAGAAATGAATTGGAGAACTTGGTGACAACTGACAAGATCGAAGGGAACAGATCAAGAGGAAGACCGAGAGGAAAATACCTGGATGGCTTGGCCACATGGCATGGACGAGACAGGAACACTGGGCTGATCCACGACACTGGTGATCGAGTGAAATGGCGAGTCATGACCGCCCACGCTTTCCGGCATGGCACATGATTGATTGATTGATTCACAGTTAATAACTGTTTATTAGGTTATTACAAATTGCAAAATAGCACATGTTAATATCCCTAGAGCTGTTGAATTCAGTAGAATCGATGGTGGATGACGACTCCTTACAACTTCAAGTCTTAAAAAAACAACACATTTTCAAATGTCATCTAGTAGAATAAACTCAAACGCCAATGACACAAGAAAAGCGGACTACACCTCTCCCTTGCTTGCTTACCTGTTTGCCTTTGAGTTCAATTTGGAAGTTCTTAGCTGACTCCTGGGTAACTCTGCCGCCAAAATCCAGCTGATACACTTGACTGGTCTCATTCCACAGTGGCGCTTTGTTGTGCATTGTAAATGTTCTAGTTGGCTCAAGTCGAGAACTAGCTTCGTTCAGGCGCCGTCGAACCTACAAACGATCATTGTTTATAAACATTCAGTGCCTGTTACATTACATATGTAAGGTACAATGCCCACCTGTGCAAGCTACACTGAAAGAAGTAAACGTAACTAAATTTTGGAAATGTTTCTTTGTCCGTCTGTAGGTTCACACATTATATCACTAAAGAAGAAAATTGCAGCTTAGAGCTTAAATATTATCAATCAATAAATCATGCACCATGCCGGAAAGCGTGGGCGGTCATGACTCGTCATTTCACTCGATCACCAGAGTCGTGGATCAGCTCAGTGTTCCTGTCTCGACCATGCCATGAGGCCAAGCCATCCAGGTATTTACTTCTCGGTCTTCCCCTTGGTCTGTTCCCTTCGATCTTGCCAGTTGTCACCAAGTTCTCCAATTCATTTGTTCTCATAACATGTCCAAAAATTTTGACTGTCTACGTCTAATTTCTCTAATTAATTTAAGTTTTTCATTTGTCTCCTGTAGTACTTGGCCATTGGTTTTTCTGTCTGTCCATGGTATTCTTTGCATTCTCCTCAGAAACCACATTTCTGCAGCCATCCGATGTATTTCAGCTTGATTGCACATTGTCCGAGTTTCACATCCATACAAAAGAACAGGCTCTATGTAGCACCTCAACACTCTTTTTCTCGTTTCAATTGACATCTTTTATAAATATATCTTTTATAAATATTATAGAAACATGTTTAAAACACCGTGGGTCAAAGTAAGAAAAGTACTGACATTCTACATAAACTAAATATCGAATAAAGCTAGCCCAATAAACAGTGTCATATCTCGACAACTGAGATAGTTTGGCTATATTAAATGAGATAGTGGTTTGGAAAGAACACTAATGGAAGCTTGGTTCCCGACAGAAGCGGAAGAGGTTGACGAATACGTAGATGGAAACATGACACTGAAGAGACCACTGGATGTGTGGATGTAGTCTCCAGATAGTGTTAGTGACGTGTAGATCTAATCTCCTGATAGAGTGTGAGTCATAGACGTGTGCAGTCTCCAGATAGCCATGAGTCAGATACGTGTAGATGTAACATCCTGATAGAGTTTGAGTCATAGACATGTATAATCTCCAGATAGCCACGAGTCAGTGACGTGTAGATGTAATCTCCCAATAAAGTTTCAGTCATAGACATTTATATTCTCCAGATAATCACGAGTCAGTGTCGTGTGAATTTAATCTCCAAATAGAGTTTGAGTCATAGACGTGTGCAGTCTCCAGACAGCCAGGAGTCAGTGATGTGTAGATTAGTTTCCAGACAGTGTGTGAGTCATCGCCAGGTTATCAACATGGAGCTGATCCACGACTCTTGTGATCGTGTCAGATGGCGAAACATGACCACCCATCCTTATGGTCACGGCACAGGATTATCATGATGACACAAACAAGAATGACAATAAATACGTAAATAAGAATTATAATACATACATTTTATATAGATATAAATTATATTGCTGTGCTGAACACAATATATGATACTGGAGATATACCTCCTGAATTATGTAATTCTGTATTTATTGCGCCGTCTCCATGGCCTAGGTTTTAGCGACTTTCTCCGCAATCCCGTATACTCTCGTGAGTAACGTGACGACGGCGAGAATCGGTAGCGGTTCTAACCGTGTCGGTAACTTAAGGGATATGTGAGTCGGTCGCTCAGAAAGCAATGGCAAACTACTGAGCGTAATCTTGCCAAGAAATCAACAATCAGCTGAAAGATGCTGATGTTGACAGCGATGTCCTGTAAAGGATATGCAAACATTTATTATTATTTATTATATTTATTGCAATCCCAAAGAAATCAGGAGCCCTGGAATGTGATCGACATTGAACAATTAGTATAATGAGCCACATCACGAATATTTTGCTAAGAAGCATCATGCATACAATTAAGAAGAAAATACAACAGGAAATAGGGGTAGAACAATGTGGGTTAGTAGACGGCAAGGGTACAGTAAATGCTGTGTATTTAATGAGAATTGAGCGTACTATAGAAGTAAACAAAAATCTACATCTTTATTTCATTGATTACACAAAGGCTTTTCGATAAAGTGAGACATGTAAACACGGTGAAGATGTTTGTAGATCTATAAATTTATAGGAAAGACCTTAGACTTGTAAAAAACATATATTGGAAACAACAATCTGTCATTGATAATGAAGTAGGTCAAAATCAGACTTTTATGAGAGGTGTGCGACAGGGATGTGTAATGTCTTCAGGTCTTTTTTTCCCTATACAGTGATCTTATTTTTAGAAATGTAGAAGATATGAGAGATATAACAATTGGGGGACATAACATCAATAACATTAGTTATACAGTATTGATTGCAGACAATAAGAAGAATCTGCAACATTTAGTAGATGCGGTTGTTGTACACAGTGAACAACTAGGGGTAAAATTAAACTGTATGAAGACACAGATTATGGTCGTCACTAGGAAGAAAGAAATACTACAATGTAAGATACGGGTAAATGAGAATTTCCTTAAACAAGTGAACCGGTACAATAATCTCTGAACAGTCAAAACATCTGTAGGAGGTGCCTTTAAGAGATAAGAACAAGAATCGCTATGACGAAGGTAGCCATTTGTAAGATAGAAACCATACTGACCAATACAAAGATGCCAACTGAAACGAGAAAAAGAGTGCTACATAGAACCTGCACTTTTATATGGATGTGAGACGTTGACAATGAGCAGACAAGCTGAAAAACATCTAATGACAGTGGAAATGTGGTTTCTGAAAAAAAAAATGCAAAGAATACCACGGACTAACAGAAAAAAGCAACGAACGTGGCATGATCGAGACAGGAGCACGGATCTGGTCCACGACTCTGGTGATTGAGTAAGATGGCAAAACATGACCGCCCACGCTTATCGGCATGGCACATGATGGATGGATGGAATAAGAATTATAATACACCAATAATAATTTTGATACAGACACCTATAAGAATTATAATACACACACCTATAAGAATTATAATACACCAATCATAATATTAATACACATCAATAAGAATCATAATACATCTAGATTATTTTTCATAACGTACCTTTTGCTTTAGCTGAGCTTTTTGGAATGCTTCCAGGTTTTCGTAACTGTTTAACTTAGGATCATCAAAACCCAGGAAGTCTGCTGACGATACAGGCTTGCCCCGACCTTTCCTGCCCAACAGAGGACTCAAGTGTCTACAGCGTCCTTTGAGTATTTCCTCGTGTAGCTTTTGAGTGTTGGGGTTCTGCTTAGCACCAAACCTCAAGGGGGAGGAAGGCAACGAGGCACTAGTCTGCTGAATTTCGAAATCATGAATGTTATTTTGTACGAAGTTCTCATTGCATGGAAATAATGATGGCAGTTGGTCGTTTGAATATTCATAAAAATCCGTGTCTGTTATTGAAGATTTGTCTTCATTGTCTTTGAAATCAGGATTTTTCATAACAAAACCTGGCATGGAACGAAAGTTATGAACTGACCGCTGAGTTGACTGGTCTTCAGACAGAATGAGACACAGCTTTTCAAATGAAGTCAAGTCTTTTGGCAGTGCCGGGTATGAGGTAATGGAAGTCTGTGGTGTAGAATTAGGTTGTTGGAAGACAGGGCTAGAAAGTTCATGCTCCTGGCTATTCGTAGAGGATGATGGGCTTTTGTTCTCTTGCTTCTGCCTAATATCGGCAAACGACAAGTAACCATCAACAGGAGAAATATGATGACTCTGATGTTGTAATGCTGTCTGTTTGTTTGAGGTAATAAGACCCGCAAGGCTGAGTGCTACATTTGGTAGACAATGATGACAAGTCCCCGAATACCTTACCACGTTCGGTGGTGACTGCTGTAAGTAACTATGGTCATGTTGCAATGCCGCTTCTTGGGGCAAACGATTCTTGCACGTCGTGAAAAGACTTTGAGATTGATCTTTGTGAGATGGCATTACATTTCTTATTGCTAATGGTGATTGTTCGGTCAGTTTGTAATCTGTACTTAATCCTTCCATTGCTTGAACTGAATAAGCACTGTCGTGTATTGGGCATTGTCTTTTGCTATATATAGTTTGTAATTCAGCAGTGCAGCCTTCTTGAATTTGACCCGAGTCAGCAGTGTCAGTTCTTTTGTATTGAGCACCGATGGCAGAGTCAGATTGTGGATTCGCGCTGGGAATGCTGGAGCAAAGATCTGTTCCTGAGGTATACTGGACAGGCTGACAAGCCGGACAGCTGCTTGGAGAGATGGGCGCTCCAGTGTCCAGGGAGTTTTGTTGAGCAAGGTACAGTCTGCAACAGAACAAGCCACGAGTCAGTTTTTCTACAAGTATTATTTCTTAAATAAACACGCATGTATTGTTTGGCGCTCATAGAAGTAGGGGGAAGAAGTAGAGACTAGAAGAGGCAATATCATAAAGACAACCAACACACTAAAAAATATAGGGATGTTCAAGACCGTTATTCAAACTACACACCTGCGGAGTGGCACACTGGTCATAATTCTTGAATAAAGCAATAACTAGGTCATAATTCGGAATGGCACATGCGGCCTGACTGGGATTAGCCCAAGCCGCTCATGTTTCCTACCCGAGTGTTAGGTATTTAACTGTCAACGGACTCCAACCTGATGCCAGAGTGGGAGTATTTCTTAGTAAACAAGTATTTCCTTAGTAAAAATATTTCTTAGCAGAAAAGTAGTTCCTTAGTAAAAGTATTTCTTAGTCATGTAGAATTCAAATAATGTGACGTACATCATTACGCAAGGGTGTAGTCACTTGCGAAGCAAACAGGACTGCAAGAGCTGTGAAAAAAGACTATCACAAAAAAAAAAAAATACATGAGATCTTCCTCATAGAACGTCAAGCATTCTTTGCCCACATTGTCAAAGAACATTTAGAGCCTAAATAAGTCTTGCCAGCCATCTTAGAATTCATGGCTCAAAATTTTAAAGCCGACTGGAATAAATTAATGGTCATCATCATTCTTGATGGACTAATAACAATATGTCGAGCAAAACAGGGAATGGTTACATTAGTATATGATAGCATTGCTGTTGTCTGTGATATAGTTTTGCGTTTTGCCGAGAGTGAGGAATAA
Organism: Cepaea hortensis; assembly: GCA_963921405.1. Classification (NCBI taxonomy): domain Eukaryota; kingdom Metazoa; phylum Mollusca; class Gastropoda; order Stylommatophora; family Helicidae; genus Cepaea; species Cepaea hortensis. The sequence goes on along the minus strand of OY992886.1, from coordinate 91,064,275 downwards.
ATGGGGGAGTGTTTAAAGATTAGAGAATCGATTTCATTGCACAAGGTTTATCCTGTATCGCTCTGTCTCTTTCCGCAGAGCGACCTGCCTAAAGTCTCATACAGAGCACCAAGTTCGTAGCACTGGCAACCACCCCCAGGAGTCTTTGTGAAAACGACACTCGTGAACAGGACGAGGGAGCCTTTACGAGCGCAGGACATTCGGAGCTCGAGACAGGCGAGAGTGAGAAATAACGGTTTCCCATCTACGCTTTCCCATTGAGTGTAAATGTATCGTATGTATTTCACCTCCATTAGGTACACATGATGTACTTCACTGGCGACCGGAATCCCATGCCACAGGTCTTTGAGACCCCTGTTCTCACTACTCCCTAGCCTATACATTCCCAACACAAATACGAAGAGTAACTGAGACACAGAAGACCTATACTTGTGCTTTATAGATTTGACTAAAGCAATTTATGACATGAGACACGATGATATGTCTCCTCTCTCTCTCTCTCTCTCTCTCTCTCTCTCTCTCTCTCTCTCTCTCTCTCTCTCTCTTCCTCTCCCTCTCTCTCTCTCTCTAACAACATAATAATGAGAGAGATCACAGTTATCCCTGACATACCAGTCAGATGTAATAATATAAACAACCTGCTGTCATCCGGTGTGCTGATGTCAAAGTAGCCGGTTCAATCTCTAAATTTGTCAGTTGTACTTAAATGTTGACTTTTCGTCCTTGACGTGGGGACGTAAACTACAAGTACCTCAAAAGTCGGAGTGGGTTCGCCTGATAGCGAGGGACACTGGTGATAAGGAAAGCTAATCTAAAGGAAAAAAAATCAGTGTACACAAAATCAGCGTAGAAGTAGTAGCTCGTGCATGGACTAAGCTTGCGTTCAACGTGAGCAAAGGCAACATCAATCAATCAAATTGATTTCTTTGTTGTTTCGGGATTTGAGATTTAAATATTGAGCACAAGCCACTACTGGCAACGCTGATCGTATTCTAGTATGAACCTAAGGCCTATCAGCGTCAATGCGGAAGCACTAGACTCGAGTTTCGCTCTCGTTTGAGCTCGTCAGTAGTGCATATCCTTGACCGGACCCGGAAACAAACCCCGGATCACTGGCGTATGAAGCGGGTGCGTAAACACTAGACACACGCTGGACACGGCCAAATTATCACAAACAGAATATTACAACGTCACCCATCGTAGGCTGTAGCTCAAGATTTGCCCGATCGCCCGATCGCCCAATCAAATCAACCAATAAACAACCTGCGTGATGTAGATGGCACAGTGGTGATAGTTGTAAACACACAAGATCTGCAATAACTGTTGGATATTGTAGTAAAAGAGAATAGAAAACAAAAACAGGACTTCACTTAAATATGAAGAAAACAGAAACACTGATTATATTAAAGAAAAACATAACACCAAAATGTGATTTACAATTGAAAGTAAAGTACTAAATCAAGTCAATAAAATATAACATTTGGGTGAAATCACATCAGATGGAAGATGTGTGACAGAGGTTAAGAGCAGAATAGTCCAAGACTTGGTCTGCTGCATGCAGTGAATCTTACAAATAAGTAAACCAACTATTAGTTGCATATCTCTTACGGGACATTGCAATCAACCCCAACATTCCTTGGGGCAAGTTTACGTTCAGTAGTTTGCCATTGCTTTCTAAACGACCGGCACTAATGTCTTTGTATGGAAATCAACGCAAAGCGGTCTGCTTCCAAATCGCCAGCATCTGTGTTTGAAAGCGATTATGCAGAATTACACATTGTGTTCATAACCCCTTCGTCATATAAATAAGGAGAAGCTTGCAGAAAATGTTGATGTAATTTATGAGACGAATGTCGTAAATATCTTGAACTGCCAGAGTCACTAACAACGACTGAGGAAGAGTGGAACAAACACTAGAACAATTTACGCAACTATGAACAAGAGACAAACAGTATTTTATTGTGTGGTCACGTAATGCTTGCTTGCTTGCTTTCGCTGGCTGTGAACTCCAGCGTGAAGTCCTGTATGTCGGATGAAGACATCCTGTTGTCCAACATCAGTGTGATGTCATACCGGACTGAGGTTTGCGTGAGTATCCGTTGTCCCATGTCTGTCTTATTGGTGTGCAGACTTGTGGTTCCTCACAGTTCAGGAAGATACTCTCCGATTTCGGAGGAATGGTCACGTAATAAGAACAGAGGCAACGGAACATCCGTGACAACCGGGAATATCCGCCGTAGAAGAGATAGGTAGACAAAGCGAAATGATGCTTAAAGAATGGGTAGAGGCAGACCCTGCGAATTGATACTGGATGGCCTAAGATGGTGGACTGGAGGAATATATTCAGTATAACTGATCCAGATATTCGGCAAATCTGATCATTATGATGTATCACTTGCAACCATATTCAAACAGCTTGTTAGAGTTGCACACACCGATAAATAAAGACTATATACTAAATATTGTAAACATAACTATGAAATACCGGCATACCTTCTGTGCAGATCCTGACAGGCAAATCTGATCATTATGATGTATCACTTGCAACCATATTCAAACAGCTTGTTAGAGTTGCACACACCGATAAATAAAGACTATATACTAAATATTGTAAACATAACTATGAAATACTGACATACCTTCTGTGCAGATCCTGACAGGCAAATCTGATCATTATGATGTATCACTTGCAACCATATTCAAACAGCTTGTTAGAGTTGCACACACCGATAAATAAAGACTATATACTAAATATTGTAAACATAACTATGAAATACTGACATACCTTCTGTGCAGATCCTGACAGTTCGGCGTGGTAGGACTACAGTCTGCTACCAAGTTGTTCTCAAATGGTGCATCTGAACCTTCTGTTGTTCCTTCTTCGAATAGTTTTCCAGCTTCAGCTGCAGGATCTGCCCATCTTGGCCCCACCTCTATAGCTGTCAATGGCATCATCACATCTTTGGCACTTGTAGAACTGCTGCCTGAGTCGTGTTGGGATAATGCTGAATGGTTGACAACCAAAGCTGGTGAATTCAGTTCGTCACTTCTCCACAAGCTGTCTATGCTGATTCCACAGCCTCTTCCTACGTCAATACAGTTGCCAACATCCACTCTCTTGAACCCTGGCACGTTCTCTAGCTTCTTATTGCCTGCTGTCACTGGAGAGCTAGATATGAATGATTCCACCTTTTTATTACAAGTCTGGTTAAAATGTGACATGACAATGTTCCCGTTTGCATAATGGGAGTTGAAATTAGCGCTACTGTGGTTGTTATTTGGTATTGCTGCACACTTATTGTTACCTCCTCCATTCACTTTGGAAATGCTGTTTGGAATGTTCGTTTTGTTGCTGATGTGTGGGCTTTTACTATTAAATTGATGCATATTCAAGCAAGCTTTGGGTCTCGCCCCTTGCATACTGTTCGCTTCGTGCCAGTTGTCTCTGCAGACTCTTTCTTGGAGTAAGTTAGGAGTTGATTGGGTGATAGCATCCGTGCCTTCAGGGCAACTTTGCTTTGTTGCATTGCTAAGAAGATCTTCATTATGTGGGGCAACGGCTTCAGTTGTCCGCGAGTCCACACTTGAGGATCTGTCATGTGGCGTAAGAAAGAAAAACGAAATTACATGATTAAATAAGAAAGTGTCAGAAACAATTTTAGAATAGATTAATAGACACAGAGCACTCGTATAAATAAATAACGTAATGGAGCCTTATTCATGCATTAAGCGTATATGGTGATATCCCCAAAAGTTTATAAAACAACTAGCAACCGACAGGTGATGTGGTGGAAATCACACCCTCTAGCTTTACTTCCCAGAACATTTCCCAATACCCATTTCAGGCTGTATTGATCTGGGAGGTCAGGTTTTTTAAAATAAAAATCTCCACTTCCAAGGGAATTGAAACACACAAGCCCTAGGCCGATAGATGAGCGTGATAGCAACTGCGCCAGACTGATTCTCTGAGCACTTATATGTTAACTATTTATAGTTACTGGGTCACCATGTTGTACTATCACTATTTCATTATATGTCACAATATTTATTGTCACTAAGTCACCATGTTTTACCATAATTATTTTGTTATATGTAACACTATTTATAGTTACTGGGTCATCATGTTGTACCATCACTATTTTATTATGTTACAATATTTATAATCAATAAGTCACCATGTTTTACCATCAGTATTTTATTATATGTTACAATATGTTTAATCACTGAGTCACCATGATTTTAAATCATTATTTTATTATCAAGAACTCATTATAAAATAAAGGTCACGACCGTTGGATTATAATGCGTTAGGCCTAACAATAAGCCTAAGTGGCCTGTTTTCTTTGTGGATTCCTTTCCCCCTCAGACAATTCCTAGAATATTCTGAAAATAATCTCGTATCCATTTTATAGGTCGATCCTAGTTGCCGTGCTGGTGGGAAAATAGAAATCCGTCACCTCCAGGGATTGAGCTCAGTTCACTGTCATTGTCAGCAAGCGTACTTATTTCTATGGCACCACATACAACACCTGTTATTAGTTATTAGTTATTAGTTATCAGTTGGGGTATCTTCGTTGCACTCCGGACATGTCCATAGGTGCTCAGATCCTCCCCCCAGCATATGCATCAACACCTGTGAGGCCACACATCGGTAATTTATTTAACCACATTTTCCACAGCATTGTATCATCAACATCATGATCATCGTAATCATAATCATCATCGTCAACATCATCATCATCATCATCATCATCATCATCATCATCATCATCATCATCATCATCATCATCATCATCATCATCATCACCACCATCATCATCATCATCATCATCATCATCATCATCATCATCATCATCATCAATATCATCATCATCATCATCATCAATATCATCATCACCATCATCATCATCATCATCATCATCATCATCATCATCATCATCATCATCATCATCATCGAATCCCTTAACCCCGGTCATGAGACATAGGTTCGTCATAATGGAAGAATCAGTGATTAGTTCTTAGCCGTTTTCTGTCTACTCTGTAATGTTATAATTCCTGGACTTTCTGCGCTTTCCTATTCTCCGTTTGCGCTCAACAGTACCCTGGAGAATTACCCCTTGAGAGGTTGTCATAGGGTGTGACATTCCTACACCAAGGTAAGCTCTCAACGTTTCACCAATGACAAAAGTGGTTCGTAATTTTCTCATATTCTCCTGCTCACTGTATCATACACGCTTGTCTGCCGACCCGATGTTCACGGGGTCGAATTCACATCAAAGCAGATCTTTAAAAACTCTGCCTGGGTTACCAGATCGACGCAGCTTTAAATGGGTAACATTAAATGTCTTGGAAAGTATATGCTGCCGTGGAGATGTTGGCATCCTCCATTGAGTACCGTTTGGTCTATAGAATATATTGATATAACACCATATGGTACTCATTTTAGGCTGAATGGATGTGGAAGTGTATGTCAATTAACACAACACTCTCGCGTTGAGGCTGATCTGAATTCGCGACCATCGAGCAGGCAGGCAAGAGTCAAACTCAAATGTGACAGTAGTCAGTTGTAACCTAGCAAACAAGCACATTACAAAAACAATGTCAGTTTAGTAAAGCATTGGCTTAAATTATAGTCACGTTAAACACAGAACACTCAAACATGGTGGAAGAACAAGTACGTACTCCTGTTTGTTGGCCCGGTCCGACAGACTCCTTCTATCTCTCCGGCAGGAGGGATCGTCATGTACAGTCACCTCGACCGTCTTTCGCTCCCCAGCAAGATCACCCTCACTGGTCCCTTTAGGCGAGGAAACATGTGTATTAGCCTATTATTATTAGCAAGCACAGAAGCCCTCCCCCTCTTTGGACAATAGGCACCGTCACATTAATATCCTATGTGTGGCTGAATCGGTCACAGGATTAGTAATCTGAGCTAGGGATGGAACCTAATATATCTTCTGTTATGAGATAGAACGGGGTATGAGTACTGATGTAATGGAATGAAAATTAGTAGCAATTGTGCATGTGCATGTACGCAAGGGGAAGACAGCCTGACATGGGGCTTAATAAACAACAAAAGATGGATTCGTGACGCCTGTATCAATGCACCCTTAACTGATTAAATGCCATGGGCTGATAAATCGTATTATTCAAAATTCGCGTAACTTCCATGGGCTTATAAATCAAACAATAGTTAAAATATAAGTACAGTAGTTTTCCATATACAACCCCCTTTAATTTAATATACAATAAAACATATCTGCTACCATATTAACAACTTTTAAATCTGTTACAAATGTCTGTGACACACCCTTACTTTCCATTTTCTGCCATTTTTGTTAGGCCGAAATCTAACTTGATTTTTTTTCTAACTGAATTTGGCACTGAATCTGTTAAGAAACAATCAAGAATCAGCATTATTGCGTTCGGGACACTCCCACATGTGCACTCTCCATTTCTTTAGTAGCCAGCGAAGAGTTCCCACGTCGATGGTAGTACCAGTAGCAGCCTGATTGAACACCTACGTGTATTTTCTTCTACTGATTGGGGAAATTGATCCAGAACGCCAATGTTTGAGATGTGGGGAGAAACACGCTCGCCAACGAAATTCAGCAAATGATGGTGTACCACACACAAAGCAAATCTCACCAGATTGTTCGAGTTTCAACAGAGGCTATTGAAAACAACAATACTGTCAGCATTCGAATAGGAGGTGATGCATGTTCACGGCGCATGTGTGAGAACAGAGAAAAGCAACACACATTTCCCAATAAATTAAAAAATAAACACACCTTTTAACTCAGAATTGTTGCGCATTCCTTACGGGACGTTGCAGTCAACACCAGCATTTTTCAGCTGCTGTTGATGTACTAGGCAAGTGTTACGTTCAGTAGTTTGCCTTTGATTTCTGAGCGACCTGTTCCCATACCAGCACGTTATAACACAACGCGACATGGTCTGCTGCACAAGTCGGCCGCAGCTGAACTTCGAACGCCTGGTACCCGGCTCACGAACCCACGTTCGCAAGCCTTTGGCCACGGAGACCTGTTAACTAAAGACCAATTAAAAGGATCCTGGGAAGCTCCCCTTCTTTACCCCTCAAGCCACACTGGGCGCAGGAGAACTTTCAGAAACTTAGCACAGGGAGACAACGGATCACAACCACTTTTATGGTTTGTGACAACGAACGGATTTTTGTTGTTTTTGTTTAGACAACGGACCATGTACTGTCAAAATTGTCATTTACTGCCAATATGGTACCTTGCGGTGTATGGCAGGGGGGTTTTTGAGCCTGAAGAATTATGGCCGCCGGGCTAGTGCAGTCGCCGCGAACTGTGCAGGTTAGGATTTTCGTTTTACCCCCAACAGAAAAAAAAATCCCACAACTTATCGAGGATTCGAACCTGGGTCTCCCAAAGGAAAATCTGGCGTTCTAGCCAATCGGCCAGCCGCTTCTGGTCGGTAACTATAGCTTTACATTTGTATGTTGTCTGGTCTGTCCTCTGGTATCTACTTCTTTCCTCTACTTCTGTGAGCGGCAAACAAAACATGTGTGTTTATTTACTTCATATTGTAGACAAGTGTATCTACACAACCCAACCAGTGATGAACCTTCTATAAATGGCTTAGACAGAGTGACGGCACAATAAGCATCCACTCATACGACACAGACAAAACGAGACAACTAGCGGAGGAAATCATAAGGGCCAAACAACCAGCGATTAGATCACTCCCAAACGACGTCAAAGTCAGAATCGAAATTGCACAGCCGTGCACCACCATTGTGGTCAAAGGGATCAGTCCAACGATAGATATCAAAAACATGAAGGAAGACATCAAGAATGAAAACAAGAATGTGGAAGCGACACACTGTGAGAGGATAACTACAAAAAGAGGCGAAGCTACATCAGTTGTAAAGATGGTGATCACTGGCACAATGATGCCAGAACGAGTAAAATATCTAGGGAAAGACAGATACTTTGAGAAACATATACCACCGATCAAACAATGTTCGAAGGGCCAAAGGATAGGGCATACAGCATCTTTTTGCAGGGAGAAAAAGCCCATCTGCAGATTCTGCAGTAAAAATCATTGGTACAGGGAATGTCAAGACGCCAAGAGAGACAGTAACTACAAAGAAATAAACCCGGCGAGACACTGTGCCAACTGTAAGGGAAACCACAGTGCACGATATAAGGGATGCCCAAAATTTAGAACGTCAGAAACAGCATGGAGAGAGGCTATACTTACTCAAACACCAATGAGAGTTGCCAGATGGCGCATAGAGAACGCGGACAAAGGAATTGATACAAATTCGGAAGTGAGAATACTTAGATCAGAAGTATCAAACATAAGGAATAAAATGGCCGAGAAACAAGTGGAGAAGGGCGGACCACAAGAAGACAAAGAGGGGAGTGAAAACAAGGAATTAAAACAAGCAATAGAGGATATGTATAAAAGTCTGACAACCATAAGAAAAGAACTGGAAGCGGAGAGATTACACACAAGAGGAATGGCTAAGGAACTGGAGACCACCAAAACAGAATTGAAAAAACAGAAAGAAGAAAACAACACAATCAAGAACAAGTTAAAAGAACTGGACCAGAAGATGGACACAACCAAACAAGAACTAATTGACAACACAACAGACATAGATAACATGAAAGACATGCTAATAAAACACACCGAGATAATAAAAACGACAATACATGACATCAATGAGTGGAGGAGAGAGATGAAGGGAGACATAAAATTAATTAGAGAATCCATAGACTTACGACCGAGCAAAGACCAGATGACTGACATACTCCGGAATATATGCAAAAGAGCGACAGACGGCCGGATATCAATGGAGGAACTCCCCGAAATACTGGCAGAAACGATGAACGAGACAAGCGAGGAGGACAGTGATGACGAATAACAAAGGAAAGACCCTTAGGCAACGGAGAAGAGATGCAAAGGGTCATACACCAGGATGGGAATAGAAAAAGATACCAAATACTCCATAAAGGAGGAACATACAAATATATTTAATACCAAATTAAATATCTTAGGCAAATAATCTAAACAGCTAGACACATAACCTCTACCCAAATAAAATAAATAAATAAATATGCCACATAAGAGATCTGATAAATAATTACCACAAACGAGTTAAATATATAAACAAATAAATAATCAACCCAGGCAGATAAATAAAGGAATAAAGCCGCGGATAAAATAAACCACAGATAATAGATGCTCATAAACAAAAACAAAAACGATGAGAATCAGAAAGGCAGCGAATATCTAGGTAGGACATCAACAGACCACCATGAGTGGGAATAGAAAAAGATACCAAACACTCCATAAAGGAAGAACATACAAATATATTTCCTACCAAATTAAACTTTTACAAACTAGACAGCTAGACACATAACATCTACCCAAATAAAACAAAATAAATAAATAAATATGCCACCTAATAGATATGATAAATAATTACCACAAAAGAGTTAAATAAATAATCAACCCAGGCAAATAAATAAAGGAATAAAGTCGCGGATAAAATAGAAAACCACAGACAATAGATGCTCATAAACAAAAACAAAAAAAGATGAGAATCAGGAAAGCAGCGAAAATCTAGGCAGGAAATCAGCAGACCACCATGAATGTCTGCACCCGATCAATGTCAGTTTGTACCTTTATTGTCCATGTTTTATGTACCTAAATTCATTTTTTTTCGGACATCCACTTTTTTCTATTGTAATGGATGTCCTGGGTGCCCTGAAAGGGACGGTGGATTGCGGCGTAGTCTGGACGGGATGTGTGTGGTTTGGCTCCTCCCTGGAGGACTCGGAAGGAGGGAGACGAGATGACCGATCCCTCTTGGTGGCAATAGCACTATCACGGGCGGGAACGAGAGAGACTAGGACAAGGATCAGCACCGGTATGTTGGGTCTGCATATGAGATAATCAATAGGAATGGGTTGACAACGGCTTGGACAAACGAACCAGGGACAGCACTTGGACACCCGGCTTCACCCCCCCCCCCCCAAAAAAAAAAAAAAAAAAAAAAAACGGACTTGCCGGACAACCAGACCCCCCACCCAACGTCACAGACATTGTCTGCGCACAATATAAGTCAGATTTTACTGGCACATAAATAAAGTAATAATCTACGCACCATGAACCACTGCTATTATAACCGATGCCGCACAGGCTGGTTGAAACAAGGTGGAAAGTTTTTTTTTTCTTCAAAAATTGGAGTTGGAGAGAGTTGGCTGACCGCTTAACTCCACTGGTAGGTGACAGGCATAAAACACGGGGGAAGACTGTCCATTTCTGGCACTATTAAGATCATGCCGATGGGGAGATTGTGTTGAACAATGTTCTGTATGTATCTACTGATTGTGTTGAACAATGTTCTGTTTGTATCTAATGATTGTGTTGAACAATGTTCTGTTTGTATCTACTGATTGTGTTGAACAATGTTCTGTCTGTATCTAATGATTGTGTTGAACAATGTTCTGTCTGTATCTAATGATTGTGTTGAACAATGTTCTGTCTGTATCTAATGATTGTGTTGAACAATGTTCTGTTTGTATCAAATGATTGTGTTAAAGGATGTTCTGTTTGTATCTAATGATTGTGTTGAACAATGTTCTGTCTGTATCTACTGATTGTCTTGAACAATGTTATGTTTGTATCTAATGATTGTGTTGAACAATGTTCTGTTTGTATCTAATGATTGTGTTGAACAATGTTCTGTCTGTATCTAATGATTGTGTTGAACAATGTTCTGTCTGTATCTAATGATTGTGTTGAACAATGTTCTGTCTGTATCTAATGATTGTGTTGAACAATGTTCTGTCTGTATCTAATGATTGTGTTGAACAATGTTCTGTTTGTATCAAATGATTGTGTTAAAGGATGTTCTGTTTGTATCTAATGATTGTGTTGAACAATGTTCTGTCTGTATCTACTGATTGTCTTGAACAATGTTATGTTTGTATCTAATGATTGTGGTGAACAATATTCTGTTAGTTTCAACTGATTGTAATCAACAATGTTCTGTTTGTATATAATGATTGTGTTGAACAATATTCTGTTTACTATCCAGTGCCGCCCACCGGGCGCTGGAGCGCAAATTATTCCTCCCCACGACGCTTGGCGGTAGAAATGGAAGATGATGATGATGAATGTTCTGTTTGTATCAACTAATTGTCTTGACCAATGTTCTGTTTGTATCTAATGACTAGTTACTATTAATTACAGATAGCAGATATACTTACACATGTCATCATCACCATCTGTGCTGTAAGGCGCCGGTGTAAAGTTTGGGTCTCTGGACAATACCGGGCGGGTTGGGGTTATCTCGGTTATGGCTATTGTCATCTGGCGTGGTTGAAGATGAAGCAGCGACGTTTTGTAGACCACCTGGCCGAGACATGCGGGCAGCGATGACGATAGGCCTGTAATCTGGAACTTGGTGCCCCAAATATTTGATGTCACTTCAACCAATCTGTTTGTCTGTGAATGAAATTGTTTCTCAAATAAGTGCAACTGCACGGGAGAAAACAACGAGGTCACTAAAGTAACTACATTATTAAATATATGTATCGAAAAGTTCTTAGAATATCGTGAACCAAGTAGAAGAAAAATATTGCAATTCTACTAGATCTAAACTTCGAAAAAAAAATATTGAAATTCTAACAGACATAAACTTAAAAAAAAAAAAAAAAAAAAAATATTGAAATTCTATTAAACTTAAACTTCGAAAAAAATATTGAAATTCTACTAAATCTAAACTTCGAAAAAAAAAAAAAATTATTGAAAGTCTACTAGACCTAAACTGTAAAAAAAAAAAAAAAAAAAAAAATAATTGAAATTCTGCTAGACCTAAACTTCGAAAAACAAATATTGAAATTCTACTAGACCCGAACTTCGAAAAAAAAAATTTGAAATCCTACTAGACCTAAACGTCGAAGATAACTGGCCCATAAACAACACCACATTACAGACATTGACCTATTTTGGTCATAAAAAACGACACAGTGACTTGGAAAAAGCAGTGATGGAAGGTATAGTTTCTGGTAGAAGGAGCAGGGGTCGATCAGCACGACATTGGACAGAGGACATTGGAGAGGCCTTTGGCATGTGGGTGTGTGAGGCGGGAGAAATGGCAAGAGATAGAGAGGATTTTCATGGGGAGAGTGACGTTCTATAAAGGACTTGCTAGATGTTGATGTGCACTGATTGGTTTTCATAGAAGGAAGTAGAAGAATTCATAATGCAGTTGACATTTACAGCAAGGCAATAGTGTTATTTAGATCTAAGTTCTAATCGCATATGCCTGCAGTTTTCAACTGTTTTGTGGGATGCTGATAAATTAATTAATCTATGAGTCGCTTATGAGTGACATTTGTTACTGAAAAATATAAAATCTCAGCTATTTTATTCTTTACAAATATCTTCGACAAATAGTCGACATTCTGTGGCTATGTCACAAGGACATGAAACAATCGTTTCAACATGAAGATTAATTTTAGAATGAGAGACTTAGGAATAAGAAGTGGCACACCTGACACATCGGGAGAATGAGGGGCCTCGTCAACAAACACATAACTGGCACTATTAGCTAGGCACTACGTTTTAGGTTGCCAAAGTTTATCGGAGATTTTTTTACGGTGACTTCCCTTTTCTTGTTTTTTTGTGACTCTGATGTTAAATTCCCCGATTATTTCAAGATCGGATTAAAAAAGGGACCGATTACTTTATATAATTTTGCCCACCTTGGTTTATGTGTGTACAGCACGTGTTTGTGAAATTCGTTTCCTACACAGAGGTACAGAGGGACTTTCTCAGACGTAAGCAGGACCACAAATCACGTTTTATGTAGATGTCTTTGCTTGTTCTAGTATGTATTATTAGATGTAGCATCATTTACTTTTACGTAAATTTTGTTATTTTCGACTATTAAAGTCGGGAGAATCATCCCAAACTAAAATAAAGATCGCATGTTGTTAATGTGATATTTCAATGGCGGGAAATAGCCGCTTCCTCCAGCGATGACTATTTAATATTGTTATGGAATATTCACAGCAATTTGCGTGCCATTGAATGCATGTTTGCATTCAACATCCATTCTAGTATTTATGTGTAAGTTTTCATCACTATACATGGTCGGGATCGATTATTATTGGATAACTTTGTAAGGCGAATTATCTGGTTAAAATGGATCGCCGCCTCACGTTGACAACTGCGCGTGCAGAAGCGCGCGCGGTCTGACGTCATCACAGCATGACGAGAAGGTTATTATCTGCGTGTGCATGTGTGTGTGTGTGTGTGTGTGTGTGTGTGTGTGTATATATATATATATATATATATATATATATATATATATATATATAAACTGGCAGTAGTTATCTGTCCTTGAATTAGACAGCGGCTGTGTTAATCTCCCTAGGCGTCAGTGTAACCAACAGTTGTGTGAGTGTGTATTTAGGTCACACTTTGTGAAAGGGTCAAAATCGTATTTTCGATTTGTCTATATTAAATGATAAACTGACACACAAACATTAATATCTCGGCTTAGAAATGACCTACAGACTTGAATAAGGTACCGCTGGATTTGTGTTTTCAAGAGGTATCCAACTATGCAAGTTATATAATTAGAAAGCGATTTAGAAAATGTTGCTAAAGTAGCTACTATTAGCAGCCAGACGCTGATGCACGTATTTGGGGGGTGGGCGTGGATCTGAGCACCAATGGGCATGTCCGGAGGGCAAGGATAATACCTCAACAGATACGTAACTAGCTAACTAACTAGCCGGATAATAAAAAAAATAATAGAAAAAAAATATATATGTAGAAAGACAAAAGGAAATGATCATATGCAATGTTGTGTCATAGTCAGGAAAGATGTTCACAAATAGCTCTAATATGAATACAATTTGGTGGAACTGCGATAAAGCTGTGAAAATGTAAACAATATAAAATAACAAAAAGTAATACAGCTTTACATAACAGAACTACGACACATACAGAACGTTGCGGCGATTAGCCTTCATCGGCAAACAAATACATACACAAAACACAACATATAGTCAACATATAGTCTGAGCGAGTGAAGGTGTTAGATACATCTGCAAAGTATTTTTCATTACAGCTGGACGAAAGCACGGACGTTGCAAACTTAGCGATTCTGGTGGTGTGTGTGAGATATCGATACGAAGACAACTTGAAAGAAGAGTATTTCTTTTTCGTCAATGAGCATTAATAAGACAAAATACAGAAACAATATGGAAATTTGTTCTCTCTTGCGGTTAGCGCTGTCTACAATCGAGCCACGATTTGATAAGCTTGTAAATAATAAACAGGCCCACCCCTCGCATTAAATAGTTACTGTTAGTAGCTGATCATTAAATCATTTTTATTACAACATACTGTAATTTAGTCAGCTTGTTTAAAATATGATTTGGTATCGTTTTCCAAAATATATTTCATTTTTATTTTATATTGGGTTCATTACTGTCGGTGTAGACGAGTATATACACCTTTACAAGAAGACCTAAATGTAGTTTTGACACTTGAAAATTTTTTTGATTTGTAAATATCTACAATAACATTTTTACTCATGAAAATGGGACCACCATTAAAAATTCACCGTCATCCAATAATATTATGGAGCAGTATTTAGCACACAGGGACAACACCTAGTTACGTTAAATCTTATATTTATATTAAAATGTATATTGAGGTCATATAAAATTCCAGATTACAAGGAGAAAAAATTTTTTTTAAACGCACCGGCACATGGTGCAAAAGGAAAATTTTATGTCAGTCCGCGAAAGTGAAAAGTTTGGGAAGCACTGATTTAGAGAATATGCAACTAACGTTTTCCCAATGTAAGGGGACATAATCAAAAACATGACACAAAGATATAATACATCTGTGATTGCCCCTCCTTGTTAACATGGTTCAGATAGGTTACCAATAGTCCCTACCAATGTAACGGAATATAATCACAAACACTACACTTGAATACAAAATATATCTATGATTGACTCAGCTTGTTACCACGAGTCAGGCATTACCTCTGGTAGATTATCATCATACATAAGCTCATCAAGCGTCCTGAAAGTGATGCTTCTGTCCACCTTCTCAGCCCTGAACACCTTGTTCCTGCGACGTCTCTGCATTCGTGGAGACCCACATCCATCACTGTAGATCTCGCTTTCTGACTCGGAACTTGGGTCACTGACAACAATCCCACTCTTCTGGCTGGACTCTGTTGAAGATTGAAAATAACACAGTTATATCATCGAATCTTCAGGTCACCATAGCCGAACTGATAAGAACGTGCGTTGTTAAACATCCGGTGTGCTGATGCCGAGGTAAGGAGTTCAAAAATTACACCGGACAGTTGGACTAAACTGTTAACTTCTCGTCTTTGAATTGGGGACGTAAATTACAAATACCCCTGAAGTCGGAGTCGGAGTAGGTTCGCCTGTTGGCAAGGGAAACTGGTAATAAGGAAAATGAATCCACAAGCAAAATTCAGTCCAGCGTTACCAGAAGTAGTGTGTATGACTACGCTTGAGTTACAAGAGAGCGAGCGCAAAGAAGAACAAAATAGACAAGGAGCCGTGGGAGCTTCGTGGTTAGACACTCGTCTGACGGCATGATAGCTAAGGGTTCGACCCGCATCTGGGTGGATTCCAGGTTTTACATTTCAAAATATTGTATCCCTTAGTGACGTTAAACACATGGACCACAAACAATATGCTATACGATTTACTGCCCATCACATTTCGCTGCTAAATATTTCAGGCAATAAATCCTGCAACATACTGTTTGCGACTTCTGTGTTTAAATGTAACATTTATGCTATACTGCCAGGTCGACTCAGCCTAAAACGGATACCAATAAATGTCTTTGGAAGTAAAGACGGCCGGCGTGATATTGAGAGCATTACCTCCCCTGAGCTGATTCATCTATAAAATTTATGGGCCTTGGACCGTACACCCAATGAGCTTTAAGGATGGTAAGATGGCCCTTTACTTTACAGACGGACATATAATCATACTGTTACCAGTACGATTAGTTTTGGGACTCTTCACTGGCTGCTGAAGATGAGGACTGAGCACGTATGGGAATGTCCAGAGTGCTGTGATGTTAATTCTTGTCTCAGCTCAACTACTTACTTCCTTACTTATTCAAACAAGTGTGTTCACTAGAAATATTCATCACGATCATTATTATTTGCCATCTCCGCATTGCAGGTTGGATGGGTATAATGAAAATCCCACACCGACTGTAGGGAGCCGTAGTGGTGCAGTAGCTAGCACGCTTGCCAACCGACCAGGTGATCATGTGTTCGAATCCCAATCGAGGTGGAATTGTTATATTTGACCAGAGCTTCTGTTTAGATCTAGCCTAAAATTGGTACCTGCAAATCTCCTGGAAAGCAAAGGGGACCGGTGTAATACTGACCACATTACCCTAAATGTACTGCTTGGTACATACAAATATGGGGCTAGCACCATGAACCCATTAGGCCCCAAGTTGCCTGGAAGTGTCCCTTGGTGACTAACACCATCTGCCGTCTGACACCATCTGACCTGTGTTTTCAGCGATGTCATCTACTTACATACAGTGTTATCGCCCCTTCGCGTTGGTTATACGGTAAAACTTCGATTAACTGTCTCGTGTAACCGCCAGTGTCTGTTATCCGTCATCGTAGTTTTAAAACAAATTCAAAATGGTTCCACAACGTTTTCGTGCTTCAAGTTAGAGCTCATATGGCTGAAAAGCAGTTGACGCAGGAAGAACCGCTGCTAATGGACAATGCCCCGCGGATAATGCCCCGCCACACCCTTCTTGTGAACTCAAAAGTGATGATGGCAAAATAACATGCCTCCTTCTTCCAGCGAATACAACTCCACTTATCCACACAAAAAAAAAAAAAATAGGAAGCGACATTACATAAAAGCTTTTATCGAAGGCTTGCTTACATTTGATGATATCATGACTGTCAAAGAATCTTGGAAGAGATACAATATAAATGACACTATTTGCAATGTCGCCACTGCGTGGGCTGACATTACAGTGTCTAGCCTAAAGAATGGGAGGAATAAACTCTTGCCTGAATTTATTGGCGAAACTGGAGGAACTGAGACGGTTAGTGTTGACGAAATGCTATCCGTTTATTCGGTTATCCGTCACAGCCTGATCAGGACAGTGACGGTTAATCGAAGTTTTACTATGTATTGTTTCTTCACAGTTTAGAGCCACACTATTATAACATCAATTCATAAATAAACACACATGTACTGTTTGGCATGAGGCATATCCTGGCGCTACCAACAATGGCGGATAGGGCATAGAGTCCTTCAGGCCAAATGGTACCTGAGAGTTGTTGCAGATATGGATCACCCGCTGCATGCAGCCATTGATATGGTCAAGGGTCATAGACTAAGACGAGGCAGGTCCTGGATGACACAGGTTGAAATATCTATACGTTGGGTTTACGATCTAGAGACAACCAATCGTGAAAAAGAGTGGGCTGAAGTACTGGCAGGCAGGACGGACTGGCACAATGTAATAGTAACACTTGATCGTGAGTGCAGAGAATGGGCAGCGGGCCGCACAGAGTTTGAGATGCAACAACTGATCCAGAGTAATACGCATCAAGGTGACATAGTGATCTGTATTGATGGGTCAGTGGTGAGAAACAGACTGAGTAGTTAGGGTTTCATTGCGAACTGGGGGACTAGGTGGAGAAGGTGGGGGAACAGATTGAGAACCCGTATGTGGAAAGGATGAGATTGCGGGGGATAGGCAGGGGTTCTGGTAGAATCTCAAAACTGAGAAGGAAGTCCAGGAGAACTTTCAATCAGATAGCGGTGGGAACGATTAGTAGTGTGACTCTTTGCTGGTTGTTGAATGAGGGGACGGAGCGCATATGAGAATGTCCTGAGTGCAGTGATGTCGGTTCATAGCTCAACTCAACTCAACTCAAGACGTAAGAGAAAGAAGTAAAGAATAAAGGAAGCATTAGACAAAGCTTTTTACCGACCGGGATTCCAACCTGTCGTCACCTGTTACCAGGTCGGTAAATATAGCTTTCAATTTTTATTGTGTCTAGTGCGTCCTCTAGTCTATAATTCTTTTCCCCTTTCATCTATCAGCGCCAAGCGATACACGTATGTTTATTTATCAGTTGTCTTAGTGGCCTCAAAAGGGTTTTCGCAATTGATGTTTATAAAGCGAAGCTCGACACAAACATATAAAATAACATAGATGTTGACTGCGGGGACAAAGAACAACAGAGGTATATTGAGATAACACAGGAACACAAACAAACTCATATACTCTAGCTTTAAATGATACCCACGGAAAAGTATAATATATACAATGATGATACAAAACAAGTCTAAGAAAATTCAGAATAATTAGGTAAAGTCACACCATATAGTTCGGAATTTCATTTACCTTCAAAATGTTTCAGGTACAACACAAACATTATTAATGAACATATGAAATAGAAAATAAAAGTTATGAACAGCAAAAATATGCGATAGATTCGGAATTGGTAAAGAAAGCAGAGGAGTTGTGTATTCTGGCTTCATGTGAATATTAGTTAGTTAGTTAGTTAGTCGACAGATCATCCTCGTTGCACATCGGACCATTCAGTCCATAAGTGCTCGGATCCCCTCCTCAGCAAATCCCGCAGCGTGTAGCGGCTAACGACGCCAGTTCTGTGTTGGTTTATCAATCTTCTTTGGCTTCCTGCGTAGTGTTCTTGTTTGGCCACCCCTCTTTTAATTTGCTGCTCTCGCAGTCTGGCCATTGTTGTAGATTCACAGTCATCACTTGGTTCTTGCAAAAGTCTCACTTCTCGTAGAGCATTCAGAATGTCAGCCTGGTCCATGGCGCGTCCGCCCTCAACAGTAGCCTCACCTGCGAGCTTGTCAGCCCGCTCATTTCCTTGTACTCCCGCATGCCTGGCACGAAGATGAAACTAATCTTTGCCAGCCGAGACCGCTTCAGAGGCAGCAACCATTCTCTTCGGATCGACCCCTCCTCTATCCTCTTGATCATGTTCATTGAGTCGCTAAGGAAACAAGCCCTAGTGAATGTCTGTGTCTCGAGCCATGTTATTGCTTTACTTACTGCCATGACTTCCATGGTCAGGCTACTTGTGGTTTCAGTGAAAGCACCAGAGTCCTCCTTCACAATTCTCCCTCCGGCCCGAGCTGTAAAGGCCCATGAGCTTCTCACATGTCGGATGACCGACCCATCTGTGTAGATGACCGCGTCACTGTCTAGCGAATTCTCGAAAATCAACGCTTGTACTTCAGCCTCAACAGCAGCCGGATTTTCTTGTCTGCATTTTCTATCTAGTTGGATGCAAACTGAAAAGGATGTGCAGAAGTCTGTTGGCACTTGCACCCACTCCTCGCCAGGTTCTAAGTCCTCAAGTGAACACACCTGTTGAAGAATGTCCTCGGCTTGACCCATCCACGACCGTCCTCTTTTTAACCTGCTGCCCTTCACCTTCCTAATTTCACTATGCAGTGGATGCTGTGTGTTTGCGTTAATTCTGAGGTAGGCGCGTGCCCTGCAAACTTGCATTCTCTCTTCGATGGTTGGAAAATCAAGAAGGTAGCGCATCGCCCTGCATGCTGTATCTCTTGTACATCCAAGAATAATGCGCATAGCTTCATTCTGTATCCTTTCCATCCTTTCTATCTGCTTATGGCTGACAGTCAGGATTGCCATTGCATACTCCAAAACAGACATGACCAGCCCCTCGTACAGAAGACATAGATGGCGCTGCTCACAGTTTGCTGCCGCCATCACCCGCATCGCTGCCAAACCCCGCTTGGCCTTTGTTATCACCTGGTCTATGTGCACATTATAAGGAAGGCTTCGATCAAACCGTATCCCCAGGTAATTCATTGCCTGCGTTCTTTCCACCGTCTCTGAACACAGCATTACAGTTGGTGTTGGATTGTTGACAATATGATTATTCAACGAGAACCAAGTCACTGTTGCCTTTGTTGGGTTGACCATTGCCCCAGCTTCATCACACCAAGTACTTATGCGATTGAGTTCGGTTTGTAGCTCCACAGCAACCTCCTCTCTATCCTTACCCTGACGATACACTAAAACATCATCGGCATATGACAATGTCCTGCCAGGTCCAGTGATCTGCTCACTGGTGATTCTCACTGTGTAGGCGTTGAACAGTACCGGAGATAATGGTGATCCCTGTGGTAGGCCAGGATATATTGTTGTTGGTTCCGAAGTCCAACTGCCACATCTAAAAACTACTTTCCGTTGGAAGAGAGCTGCAGCGATCCAACTAAGGAGGAATGGACTTACGTTTAGTTCAAGAAGCTGAAACATTAAAAAATCCAGTGGTACTCTGCTGTATGCGTCCTCAAGATCAATCGCTGCAGCAACGGTTTCAGTGCCTGAGTGGAAACCTTCATAGACATCATGGGCAAAGACTGCTGCATTGGTCCAGGTTTCTCTTTTTGGACGGTACCCACCCAGGGTAGGTGGGAAAACACCTTGCCTCTCTAGTTGGCTTGATATTTTCCTGGCAATTACCTTCTCCAGCAGCTTGCCTATTGTATTCTGCATGGTTATAATTCGATATCCCTGAATTTTCTTGTGGTCTTTGTCAGGCTTCGGCAAGGGAATCAGATAGCTGTGTAACCATTCCTCCTTGATGCTAGCACTCCCTATACTGTTGTTGTACATGTCTGCTAGTTTCTCTAGCTCATTGTCGGTACACCTATTTATGTCGTCGTATCTTATGCCATCAGGACCTGGAGCACTGTTTTTTGATCGTCGAAGCACAGCCTTGATTTCTTGCCATGTCACTGTGTCTTCATCCGAAGTGTTCTGGGCCTTGCATCTGTCTGAGGTGACCTCCTTGGCCAGATTCCGGCCTCCCATGTCTGTCTGGTTGCTCTGCTCAAGGTAGCGTTCAAAGAGGGCTTTGCCCTTGTCCTCGTCAGTCCTCTGCCAGATGAGGTCAGCACCTTGGAAGTCAGAAATGCTCTTATTCTTGACTACACCTCTCATGCTTTTATGTAGTCGCCAGAACAATTTCAGTGACTTGTCTGTGCTTACTCTTTGACACACCTCTGCCCATTTTTCGCTTTTAACCACCGTGACCAATTTTTTTGAAATAGCTTACTTTTGTGTGCATCTCTCTTTCTAAGTGCAATCAGGGACTAGGATGACCAGCTCTGTTCTTCTTGGCATTTTGCCATCTCCTTACAGCACTACGCTTGTCCACCCAAGCCTTCTCCACCTCGAAACTCCACCACGGTGGCTGCTCCCAGCTATTTTTCCTTTTCTTCCTGCCCTGAAACGTTCCGCGCTTGTCACGTCTTATTTTACTCACCACATCTTGCCCTGTACTGTCATACTGGAACGTCTTTACCTTTAGCTTGTGCTGCCTGGTTCTGCCTTTCTCCATCAATATTCTGCATGGGTGGTGGTCGCTGCCATGGTGTCCTAGGACACCCCATCTACACACTGTAGTGAGTGAAGGTGAAACTAGCGCCAGATCAATAGCACTGTCCTCATCGCCTGGACGGCTTGCTGTCCTGGTGACACAGCCACTGTTGATACAAACCAGGTCGATGGTTTCCAGTGCAGTCTCGAGCTCCTCCCCTTGTGTATTGGAGGAAGTGTTTCCCCATGATCTGCCTTTAGCGTTGAAGTCACCACAGAAAATAACATTTCTCTCGTGGCCTAATATGCCACTTAAGCACTGCCACTTCTGGGCGTCCACACTCGCATTGCGGGCATAAACATTAACCAACACAAATGGTGTACTGGAATGAACTCTCAACGCCTGTATTTGTATATCGTCACTGTTCCAACTGGACATGTCTAGCTCTGACGCCACCATGCTGTCGCGAACGAGAATCGCCGTTCCCAGATGTCGTCTGTTATAGAAACATTTGAAGCCGGCAATTCGGAGTAGCTGATCGCCCAGTCTCGTCTCCTGGAGTGCTACAATGTCGTTCCTGTAAACTAGGGTTTCTAAAATAGAGCCCCGTTGTTTTACACTGGCACAGTTCCAATATAGAATACGGATGTTCCTGAGTCCTAGACGGTGACACTTGAGTCTAAAACGTCTCAAGCCACCGCGCTTACCTGGCTTCTTTTTCCCTGCGCGGCTACCACGCCGCTTCGGTATGTTGACTGCTGATCGTTCGGAAAACACACGTTGTTCCGCCATGTTGAAAAAACGTAAACACTGACTTTTGATTGAGAACCACACACGCTGCTGAAAATTCACTCAAGGATGGCTTCGCTCGATGCACGAACTCCGTAGCACCCGCGCAGATCTTGAGTAGAAACTCCTGGTTTTACATCCTGGCACACCAATTACACGCAAGAAATGAATAAATCCATCCCTTACGCGAAAAAGTTAACGAACACAAAACAACACGACCGTCCGTCGCCATCTTGAAACCGGAAGCGCTTCATGTGAATATACAAATAAGTACACACGAAAGCGGATAAATCATTGCCATCATTGGCACCTTGCCGTCTTGACAGACGATAGTTTGTGCTTCAAAAAGACATAACTTTTACCTATGGCGGTAGCGAATGTGACTGATAAGGCCAATTCGCGCTGTAAATGTTCGTTCACAGTGGGTGCATGTGAACACGGGGTCATTTTCACCCTCATGCACCTTCTTACGTCTCACACGCTCGGTGTGTGACTTATCTGCAATAATTATCTCCTTTGTCTTTATTCCATTTCTGATGTTTGCCCTCCATGCAACACGTTCAGCGGCGACTTGCTCCCAATGTGCATTATCAATGCCTGTATCAATCATGTCCCGCTTACACACATCTTTGTATCGTAGTGGAGGCCGACCTGAGATCTCTTACCCATCTGTAATTCATAAAAAAAAGATGTCCTTTGGTATTCTACCATTATCCATCCTCCTAAGATGTCCAATCCATCTAAGTTTACGAAGACTGAGCATGGAATAAACCGTCACACAACCTGATCTTTCCAATGCTTCAGTATTTGTGATTTTGTCTTGCCACTTAATACCAAGAATTCTTCGCAGACACCGCATTTGAAAGCTGTTTAAACGTTTCTCTTGGTGTGAGTAAATTGTCCAGGTTTCACTGCCATAAAGAAGAGTACTAAGGACACAGGCTTGATAGACAAGGACTTTTGTTTTGGCAGTAAGCTTCCTGTTCTCCCAGACTATTTTTCTTAACCTGTTCATTGTTGTTGCTGCCTTACCAATCCGGATGTTGATTTCCTGATCTAGAGATAATTTGCTATTTAACACTGATCCTAGATATGTAAAATGGTCTACCATCTCTAGTATGGTGTCGTCAATAAAGATTGATGGTACCCCATGTGCACCTTGTGACATAATCTGTGTCTTCTTTTTGCTAATTGTTAAACCAAATTCAGAACAAGCATTGGAGAATGCAGATAGTAGACATTGCAATTCTTCCTCAGAGTGGGTCGTAACTGCAGCATCATCTGCAAAAAGCAACTCTCTGATCAGTACCCTCCTAATTTTGGTCTTAGCCTTCAATCTCTGAGCATTGTAGAGGCCGCCATCTGAGCGTGAGTGAATGTATATACCACCATCCTGATCACGAAAGGCATATTTCAGTAGAAGTCAAAAGTATATTCCAAAGAGGGTGGGAGCTAGTACACAACCTTGCTTAACTCCACTCTTGATTTCAAACACTTCAGAAGTTGCACCATCGAAATTGATTATACCATACATGCTTGTGTGGAACGATTCCACAATGAACAGAAGAGTTGGTGGGCAGCCAATCTTCTTTAGTGCCCTGAACAGACCCTCACGACTGACCAAATCAAATGTCTTTGAATGCGGATAAACAGACAGACAAACAGACTGACCAACAGCTGGATGGGTGGATGGATAAATATAGATGTATCAATAGATAGACAAACAGACAGACGGAAAGAAAGAAAGAAAGAAAGAAAGAGGGATATATATATATAGATAGATAGATAGAGAGAGAGAGAGAGAGAGAGAGAGAGAGAGAGAGAGAGAGAGAGAGAGAGAGAGAGGCTGACAGGCTGAATGGCGGTCGGGCAGGCTGGTAGGCAGGTAGAGTTCTTTTCTAGACGTTTTCTTTCTCAGATTCTGGAGCTGCGTTCTAGATTTTCATTAGCAGATTTTCATATCCCACACAGTTATCAAGCCAGCATACCACCTCTGTGTATATTGCTCAGTGGTTGTCTGTCTTCTCAAATATCTTTAACAATCTGTTCATTTGATCTCTTTTATTGCCAACTCATTCTTTGCACTCTGTGGTAACATCATATCTCAAAACTCCCAAATGCTGTTAATCTCTGTATATGACATCACAATTGCATAGTACATCTATGAGTCACAAAGTATAAGTACAATCTGTACATAATGAACTAGTAGTATTACAGTATAGAACACATCCAGGGTACACATTAGTTGCAATTAATACAGTATATAGCACATTCAGTACACAAAGTAGTTGTAAGTAATACAGTACGTAAAACAGTCAGTACACAAAGTAATTGTAAGTAATACTATACATAACACATTCAGTACACACAGTAGTTGTAAGTAATACTATACATAACACATTCAGTACACACAGTAGTTGTAAGTAATACTATACATAACACATTCAGTACACACAGTAGTTGTAAGTAATACTATACATAACACATTCAGTACACACAGCAGTTGTAAGTAATACATTCAGTACACACAGTAGTTGTAAGTAATACATTCAGTACACACAGTACACACATACATAACACATTAAGTACACACAGTAATTGTAATTAACACAATACATAACACATTCAGTACACATCGCAGTTGTAAGTAATGCAGTACATAACACATTCAGTACACATCGCAGTTGTAAGTAATGCAGTACATAAGACATTCAATTCACACCGAAGTTTTAAGTAATACAAGTACATAACACATTCAGTACACACCGCAGTTGTAACTAACTAACACATTCAGTACACAAAGTAGTTGTAAATACATAGCACAGTACAAATTCAATAACCTTTTCCAGAAGACTTAATCTTTGGGTCAAAGATGATGAAGTCTGGCCTGAGTTTGCTTGCTCGCTTGCCCTTAAGAAGTGGCACAAGGCCACCGAGGTACTCCAGGTACAGGGTGTAGTGGCCACCTGAAGTCTCCTCGCCATGGCGGATCATGGTACAGAACAGCCGCTCCCCTCCTGGGGGAGGACCGCATACAAACTCCCGAAGACGCAGCGGGTCGGGGATGTAGCTCTGATAGGAGACAATGCAAATGAAAATTAGGAACGTCAAATAGTACGTCGTATAATCAGTTTAGGGGAAGGCAAAGAAGTAAATACCTGGATGGCTTGGCCACGTGGTATGGTCGAGACAAGAACACTGAGCTGATTCACGACTCTGGTGATCGCGTGAGATGGCGAAACATGACCACACATGCTTATCGGCATGGCAAAGTGATGAACGAATGATAAGTTTGACTCTTGACTACTGGGTTTTTCCAACGTTGTACCACGTGACCACCTGTGAGGCTCAATGTTGAAAGAACGTCTCAAAAGGATTTAAAGGGGTTTAATGACAAGACGATCGTCTTTATTGCATCGGTGTTCACCCCATACGGAAATTCCATGCCGAAAGCGTCGCACAAAACAAGAACTCCCTGGCACTAGCGACGACCCCCAGGAGTCTCCGTGAACACTGTACTCCTGAACCGAATGTCGGAGACCGGAATCGAACCAACAACCTTCGGAGCACGAGGCAAACGACTTAACCACTTCGCCAAGGAGACGAAAACACCTCACCTCCCGACAACACACACTTTTTCCAGAAGGTTTTAAATTGAGGATCTATATAGTTTATGGGTTAGTGCAGTGTTTCCCAACCTTTTTTATGCAATGCCCCACCCAAGCCTTTCTAAAATTCTTATTCTCCCCCCCCCCCTCCCCCCCTCAACATATACATTATTTTTAATTTTTAATAATATTCAAAAATTGAAATGTCCACTAAAGAAACTTGAATGATAGGTTTTTAGGAAGAAATCACTAGGAAATTGAGCAAACACATTAAGTAAATTTTCAAAACATATAATGGAGAACTGTAATTCAAGTACAAAATAATTTTAATGAAAGATTTTTCTACATTATTTTAATTATTAGTAATTATTTATTATTTAAATTTAGTGAGATCCTTGCGCTTGATGCTTGTTGCAAAGAGAGTCTCCCCGTTTTGTTATATCCAGCCGATTTCTTCCATTTTCGAATTGCCCCCCTTAACAATCGAATTGCCCCCCTGTGGGGCGTGGGCCCCACGTTGGGAAACACTGGGTTAGTGGGTTTGGTAAATCAAGTCAAATCAACTTTATTTTGATAGAGTGATAGAGTTTTATATGGTAGAGTCAGTTAGTTAGTTAGTTAGTTAGTCGTGGTTCCAACTTCACGGCAACGGGTCGTCCCCATATTGCTCCGTTCCTGTGCCAGTAAATACCACACAAAATGCTCCTCACTGCCCAATGTGAACAATGTAATAGACAGGTGTATCGGCAAGCCAACAGCCCGCACAGGTACACTGTGCATAATGCCACCGCCAGAATGCCAACACAAAATTCCCCCACGAAAAATACAGTTCATCGTCGATGGAAACGGCAGCCACCAGAAAGACTTCATTGGCCCGGGTTTTATCCCATATAGCTTGGTCTCTTTCCGCAGGGTGACCCGCTGAAAGCACCGCACAAAACACGAACTCCGTAGCTCCAGTGGCGACTCCCAGGAGTCTCCTGAAAAATGCACTCGTGAGCCGAAAAGGCAAACCAGTCAATCTAGCAACAACCGGCCGCCATCGTTTCAACATGCAGTTCACGCTACAAACAACCGCGGACAGATGTAAAAGCATTCCACGCGAAACTCACAGCTCACAGTGTCGCGCCACGCACTCGCTCAGTAGCAGGGCGACGGAACTATATCCTCCTTAGTCGCCTCTTACGACGTGCATGGTAGACAACAGTGTTACTATTCTTTGCTCCCCCCGTATGGGCCCCGGCAACACACGGGCGTTGGTAGAGTCGTGAGTCATGACCCATTTCACGATCACTAAAGAAGAACATTGGGGCTGGTGAACTTAAATGTTACAGACACATTCTTAGCTCACCGTGGATTAAGAAGAACAGAAACACGCTGACACCGTACAAGATCTGAACACTAAAAAAAAACAAAAAACGCTGACATCGTACAAGATCTGAATACTGAAAAGAAATAAATAAAAAAAAAACAAACAAACAAAAAAAACGCTGACATCGTACAAGATCTGAACACTGAATAAAAAAACGCTGACACCGTACAACATCTGAACACTGAATAAAAAAAAATACCCTAACATAGTACAAGATCTGAACACTTTAAAAAAAAAAAAAAAAAACTGATTCACAAAAGCATCATGTCTCGGAAAATACAATTCTTCGACCATATGAAATGTTGGATGCAAACAAAAGTGATGACATGCATGATTTCTGGAAGAAGCTGCAGACGCCGTCCAACGTGAAGTAGAACACGGGATATTGCAGACATCTTGGAAATAAAAATGCATAAGACATACTCCTTTATATTTTCTGCGGGTCGTGAGGGGGGAGCCGCTCTGAAATGGATGATGGTGATTGTTGGGTTAAATTTAGATTTCAGGGACTCTTAAGTATTTCAGTGTCCCTCCAAAGAGTAAACAAGTGAGATCTTAATACTGAGAGTGAATCTCTTTAGCACTAGCAAGGATTCCAAGATGCTGCATTGTAGTCAAGACAAGAACGATACGCTGGGTTAGGTAGTCCGATAGGTGTGAAGTGATAGGGCTACAGATATTCCAGTAAGTCAGGAAGCAAGCAAGTCAGTCATTAAGTAAGTATGTAAGTAAGCAAGTAATAAACAAGTAAGCAAGTCAGTAAGTGTGCAAATAAGAGAGTGAGTGAATGAGTGACTGAGTGAGAGGGCGAGTGAGTAAGTGAATAAGTTAGTGAGTAAGTAAGTAAACAACTAAGTAAGTAAGTAACTAAGTAAGTAAGTAAGTAAGTAAGAGTAAGTAAGCAAGGAATGAGATACAGTTGAACCTCGCTTAACGAGCATAATTCTTTCCAGAATATTACTCGTAACGCGAAACACTCG
Source organism: Cepaea hortensis (assembly GCA_963921405.1). NCBI lineage: Eukaryota > Metazoa > Mollusca > Gastropoda > Stylommatophora > Helicidae > Cepaea > Cepaea hortensis. The sequence continues at coordinate 91,036,063 of OY992886.1, read as the reverse complement.
TTAAGCGAAACAGTTTTTCCCATTGTCGTAATAAGTGTCGTCCCTGGGGTGAGGGGAATCAACACCCACATTCTTTTAACTCCATATCATTATCTTGAGGATCTCCTGGATCTCTGTCCACAACACCCCATCAGTCTTTGGATCTCTCTCTCTCTCTCTCTCTCTCTCTCTCTCTCTCTCTCTCTCTCTCTCTCTCTCTCTCTCTCCTTCTTTTTCTTCTTACCACTGGACCATGCCCCCTCTCATTCTTTTCCAAAACATACTACACAACTCTAGCTTCTAACAAAAAGACAAATTAATTTATTAAAGAAAAGTTTCAGGTATGAGCAAAGTGTGTGTGTAGAATGTCTGTCGTATAATCTAGGGTGTGTGCAGAATCAGACCGAACAGCTCAGGATCAAAGTCTGCTTTCATCACAGTACCGACCACACAACAGCACCATAGATCAAGTACAGAAGGACCTCACCAAATGATGCGCCTCTCCGGCCAGGTGTCGACTTCCTCGAGTGGCTCTTGGATAGTCCGGATGCCTGGTCACCAATGGTGGATGTAGTCCAATACTGATCATAAATCCGACACACACAGTGTAGCTAATATGTCACTAAAGGTTCTGTGATCTGATAACCTTTGTACAGTAAAATAAATGTTTACTGTCACTTAGAAACAAAATGTCAATTGTTAATTTATCACAGGAATTCACCAGTTGGAAAACGCAATGCTCATTGTTAATTTCTCTATTTAAATACTATTGTCTCTGTTACTGGTGGTATCGTCATTATCTTCACTCTAATATGATGAGAACTACCACGGAGGAATCACTCTTAGATGATCGTCGGTTCCTGCTCAGTGGAGGCCAGGTTCTTGCAGACCCTCTGGGTTATGGGCCCAGTGCAAAGGCCGCTGAGTAAAAACCACCTTCAATGATCGAGCCATAATCCTCTTCTGTGACTTGTCTGCTAGGTTTTTTGGAAAACATAGTGGAACCTGTTGAAGAGAGAACATCCGGTGAGAACAACCCGATTCCGACCTTCATTAGGTGAGTGTAGGCCGACGGCCGCACTCAGATATTTAACAGAGAACTAAACTCTGTCATAAGGCAGAGGAGCTCATCACATCGGTCTGAGTCATGGTAAAACAAGGAAAGACTACAGGAAAAGCGCAGATATCCAGTAGAAACCCTACTGGATGTTCCTACCATTTGACCGTTCCCTTACCCCCCCCCCCCCCCAACCATCCCCAATCTCCCCGAATATCATCCCTCTACCTTGTTCTTAACTCACTGAGTTAATTGATATCTCACACTAGCTAGTTTAAACAACGCGATAGCCTACTGTTGCCGACGCTCCTATAATAAGTTCTCACAACGCACATTGCTACGCTCGGCTCCTAAGAATCATCCAATTTGGGTCTATTTAATTAAATACCATATGTTTATTCCCGTCTGAAATCGAGACCTCTAAATCACACAATGGACAAATGTCCGCCGATGTAAATCAACATAAGACACCGTGGTCTCTTTCCATAATCAGAACAGGAACATAAAACACGTCCTTGTTGCCTCACAACATTTGGTCGGCTCCCACCAAAGGTGTTTGTCCAGACTGTTTCAAAACTGTGTCTGAATGACGTCACAAATCTGACTAGACACTAGGCGTCGAGAAACTGTTTTCCTCTCCTTTTCCGACTCGATGTAAACAACCAGCCGGCTGTGCCGCTTTGATCTGGGGAATTGTTCCCGGTACTCCAAAAAGTCATGCCGGCTTGTGATCTGGAGAGATCTTTCCCCCACAACAAAAGATCTTGCCGACTCTCATCAGGACAGTCTGTCACCGACATCAAAGAATGGCGGCTGCCTGTAGACGAATGGTGCGACAGTCTTTCATCGATCGACAACTCCAAGAATTCCGCGACACCCATACAAATTAATGTAAAATACGATAATGCGTTCCATGCCGAAAAAATACTTAAAATACTTTGTATAACGTTTTTTCAAAGAAAATTATATATACATTGTTAAGGAGCGTGATTCTTCTTCCTCTACTACCGCGGAATGAACGAACCTGGAATAAGAATTCGACGTTTATAGAAAACCAAAAACAAATTGTAATAATTAATTTACAATTTATAATACATACCTAATTCTTGTCCTCTAAAAGTACTGGAGAGTTTTGGTCATAGACCACAACTTTATGAAGGGAAAATCCCAACTGCACCTCCCCGCGGTAGAGGATGGAAACACACTACGGTGTGGCTAACACAGCTCTGGGGGCCGAGTATCCACCGGAATAAGTGGACAACTCTGCAGCTGAGCAGAGCAGGGCACTCACTTGTCCTTACAGTCGGAAATGGCAGTCAAAGGCAGAGGTAAAAAGACCACCATGTGAATGTGGAAGGCAAGGGGAAACCACCACATTATCTTCCCAAGACTTCATGGCAAAACATATATCAAAGTTAGTGAAGGACGTTAATGGCTGTCTTAGGGCATCCTCGTCCGGTAGAGACAGTCATGAGCCACAGGTGACACCAGACCGTCATCCAGCTACTGATGGCAAAATCTTAACTAAAATAAATAAATTTAGAGTAGGAACATGGAATGTTAGGACATTAAATGAGCTAGGAAAGTTGACCAATGTTCTAAGAGAGATGGATAGCATGAAAATGAATATACTAGGCATTAGTGAGATGAGATGGAAGGGATCGGGCAAAATTATAGCTGACAATCACACAATAATTTATTCTGGAGGGGATACACATGAAAAAGGTGTAGGAATAATATTAGACGAAAAAACAGCCAAGTCAATTAATGGATACTGGTGTATTTCAGATAGAGTTATTATGGTAAAAATCAAAGGCAAACCAATAGACATAAATATTATACAAGTATATGCACCAACAGCAAGCAGTAGTGAGGAAGAAATACAACACTTTTATGACGAAATAGAAATGGCGATGGCTCAAATTGGATCACAAGAAATAAAGATAATACTTGGTGATTTTAATGCAAAAATAGGAAAGGGAAAAATGGAGGATGTAGTGGGGAATTATGGTTTAGGTACAAGAAATGAAAGAGGGGAAAAGCTAATAGAATGGGCAAATGTCAATGATATGATAATTGGAAACACATGGTTTAAGCACCATAAAAGACGACTGTACACATGGATAAGCCCTGATAAGAAAATACGCAACAAAATTGACTACATACTAATTAATAAAAGATTTAGAAATGCTTTAATTAATGTAAAGACAATGCCTGGTGCTGACTGTAATAGTGATCATGTACCACTATGTGGACAAATAAAAGTAAGATTAAAGAGAGGGAAAAAAAATGGTTAAGAACATGAGACTTAATAAAGAGGTTCTGAAAATAGATAAAGAAATGCAAGAACAATACAGAGTGACTGTGAAAAATAGGTACAATGCAATAACTAAAATACAGAGTATAGATGAACAATGGGAAATGTTAAGGGACTCCATTCATCAAACTAGCAAAGAAGTATTACCGGAGAGAGGCAAAATAGCTAAGAAAAAATGGATGAATGAAGATATCTTAAAATTGATGGACAAAAGAAAACAGAGTAAAAATGACAAACAAAGAATGCGCTAAGATAAATAAAGAAATAAAAGATAAATGTGGGAAGGCTAAAGAAAGTTGGTTAAACGAGCAATGCAAAAAAAATTGAATTAAATTCCATTAAAGATACAAAAAATATGCACAGACAAATTAGTGAGCTTACAGGAAGAAAAATAAGAATAAATACGGGGTGTTTGAAATCAAAAACAGGAAAGATAATATTAGAGGAAGATGCTATAATGAAGAGGTGGAATGAGTATATAAGAGAATTATATGTAGGAGAAAGGGAAGAATTAACAGAAGATAGTAACTTAGAAGGTCCACCTATTCTGAAAGAAGAAGTCGCTGACGCTATGAAACGTATGAAGAAAGGAAAAACAGCTGGGCCAGATGAAATCACAATAGAAGAATTAGAAGTATTGTGAGAATTTGGAGTAGATATATTAACCAAAATGTTGAATGATATTTACAGCAGTGGATATTTACCCAGTGATATGCTGAAATCTGTATTTATAGCTATACCAAAAAGACCAGGAGCAATTGATTGTGAAGAT
>OY992886.1:90949438-91026938 GCA_963921405.1 Cepaea hortensis | reverse complement strand
ACGTGCCATACATATGGAAATGTTATTTGGCTAGTTGTCGTTTGAGATAATTTACCATTATTATTGTCTTTGTTTTGTTTTTGTTTATGGGGGAATGTAGTCTGTACTGAGGTAGTGTTCAACGAGGTAGTGTTCAAACACGTTGCGAATGTATGCATAATGATTGATGGTGTCTTTTATTTCTTGCGGAAGATTGTTCCACAACTGAGCGGCAGAATATGCTAAGCTTGTTTTATATACTGAGACAGTGGCAGGGTGGTATTTCACCGGTAGAGTTGATCCAGAACACCAAGAGCCGATGTATGTGGAGAGCCATGAACGCCAACGCCAACAGGCAGGGCACATGATGATGATGATGATGATGATGAGTCGACACGTGATGCTGATGTTGACATATAACATCAGGATATATCAGGATTTAGGCCGATAGAAGGTCAACTGAGCTAGAGGGTCCATCCACCATGTGTCATGCCGATAAGCGTGGGCTGTCATGTTTTGCCATCTCACTCGATCACTAGAGTCGTGGATCAGCTCCGTGTTTCTGTCTCGACCATGCCATTCGGCCAAGCCATCTAGATATTTTTGTCTCGGTCTTCCCCTTGGTCTCGTCCGTTCGATCTTGCCAGTTGTCACTAAGTTCTCCAATTCATTTCTTCTCATAACATGCCCAACAAATTTTGACTGTTTACATCTAATGTCTCTAATCTGTTTACGATCTTCATTTGTTTCTTGAAAGACTTGTTCATTGGTTTTTCTGCCTGTCTGTGATATTCTTTGCATTTTCCTCAGAAACCACATTTCCACAGCCATCAGATGTTTTTCATCTTGTCTGCTCATTGTCCACACTTCACATCCATACAAAAGTACAGGTTCTATGTAACACTTCAACACTCTTTTTATCGTTTCAATTGATATCTTTTTTTTTTTTGGTCAGTACGTTTTTCATCTTGCAAAAGGCTACTTTCGTAATGGCAATTCTTGTTCTAATCTCTTCAAAGCATCTCCCATAAGATGTTATGACTCTTCCGAGAAAACTGTACCGATTAACTTGTTTAAGAATATGCCCATTTACTTGTATATTACATCGTGGTTTTTCCTTCTTCCCAGTGACGACCAAAATCTGTATCTTCTTACAATTCAATTCCAACCCTAGTTGTTCACTGTGTGTAACAACCACATCTGCTAAATGTTGCAAGTTCTGTTCAGTGTCTGCAATCAAGACTGTATCATCTGCATATCTAATGCTATGGATGCATCGTCCATCAATGTTGATTCCTTCCATATCTTCTATATTTCTGAAAATATTTTCACTGTACAGGAAAAAAGATCTGGAGACGGTACGCATCCCTGTCTTACACCTCTTTTAAAAGGCTGATATTGACCTACTTCATTGTCAATTCTCATGGCAGCTTGTTGTTTCAAATATATATCTTTTACAAGCCTAAGGTCTTTTCCATCAATTTGTAGATCTTCGAGCATCCTTATCATGAAAACATGCCTCACTATATCGAAAGCCTTTGTGTAGTCAATAAAGCAAATGTGTAGATCAGTGGTTCCCAAGCTTTACAAGCTGAGGGCCATTTCTACTATTTTCGGTAGTTAAGCGGGCCACAACGTTATATAATTATAAAAGTCGTGCAATATCATTCTTATCTTTCTTAACTTTCGTCAACACAATTCTAAAACTTTAAATACAGTCAGTGTCAGTACTACTCTGCTGTCATTTTTTGGTTTAAAATCAAAAGTTAATTTAACAATAAATTTTAAATCAGTTTCGAAAATCGCTATTAATATAATTAATTTACAATTGTAACTGTTCTTCATAATCAGTTACTTAAGTTAAGATGCCAGTTTATCAATGTCTGTGTACAAATCTGTTATGCCCAAAGTCATAATCGCAGCTAGGTTGCTGTCGGTGAGTCTGGAACGTAGCTTGTTTTTTAAAACAGCCATTGCGGAAAATGACTACTCGCATCTGTAAGTCGAACCAAAACGACAAATGTATCTCTGAGCGAATGAACACAAGTGTTCAAATTGTTCGACAGACAATAGTCGCCAGAATGAAATCGTATGATCAGCTGAAGGTTGCGAACTGAACAGGCGCATTCGATAATATCTGAATATAACAACCACGAGCAGAGTAAATTATCGCACGCGGACGGGAAGCTCCGAGTGCAGTTTTTGATATTATTAAAATATATTATTTTAAATAACGAGGCCTCGCGTGCCACTTACTAACATCTGGCGGGCCACAAGTTTGGGAACCTCTGGTCTATATCATTCACACTCACTATACAGATCCACCAGCTAATAGAGCTATGCTGGCGTGAAGGACAAGTCCCACAGGATTTCAAAGATTCAAGCATCATAACACTGTACAAGAACAAGGGCGATCGGAGCGACTGCAACAACTATAGGGGTATCTCACTTCTGTGTATTGTTGGAAAAGTATTTGCCAGAATTGTTCTGCGCAGACTTCAAGTCCTAGGAGATCAAGTCTACCCCGAATCACAGTGTGGCTTTCGACAGAACCGGTCTACCACTGATATGATATTCTCATTGCGACAAATGCAAGAAAAATGCCGTGAACAGAATCAACCACTGTTTATTGCCTTCATCGACCTCACAAAGGCATTTGATTTGGTCAGTCGTGAGGGTCTGTTCAAAGCACTAAAGAAGATTGGCTGCCCACCAACTCTTCTGTCCATTGTGGAATCGTTCCACACAGGCATGAAGGGTATAATCAAGTTTGATGGTGCAACTTCTGAAGAATTTGAAATCAAGAGTGGAGTTAAGCAAGGTTGTGTACTAGCTCCCACCCTCTTTGGAATATACTTTTCACTTCTACTGAAATATGCATTTCGTGATCAGGATGGTGGTATATACATTCACTCACGCTCAGATGGCGGCCTCTACAATGCTCAGAGATTGAAGGCTAAGACCAAAATTAGGAGGGTACTGATCAGAGAGTTGCTTTTTGCAGATGATGCTGCAGTTACGACCCACTCTGAGGAAGAATTGCAATGTCTACTATCTGCATTCTCCAATGCTTGTTCTGAATTTGGTTTAACAATTAGCAAAAAGAAGACACAGATTATGTCACAAGGTGCACATGGGGTACCATCAATCTTTATTGACGACGCCGAACTAGAGATAGTAGACCATTTTACATATCTAGGATCGGTGGTAAATAGCAAATTATCCCTAGATCAGGAAATCAACATCCGGATTGGTAAGGCAGCAACAACAATGAACAGGTTAAGAAAAAGAGTCTGGGAGAACAGGAAGCTTACTGCCAAAACAAAAGTCCTTGTCTATCAAGCCTGTGTCCTTAGTACTCTTCTCTATGGCAGTGAAACCTGGACAACTTACTCACACCAAGAGAACAATTTAAACAGCTTTCATATGCGGTGTCTGCGAAGAATTCTTGGTATTAAGTGGCAAGACAAAATCACAAATACTGAAGTATTGGAAAGATCAGGTTGTGTGACAGTTTATTCCATGCTCAGTCTTCGTAGACTTAGATGGATAGGACATCTTAGGCGGATGGATGATGGTAGAATACCAAAGGATATCTTTTTTGGTGAATTACAGATGGGTAAGAGATCTCAGGGTCGGCCTCTACTACGATACAAAGATGTGTGTAAGCGGGACATGATTGATACAGGCATTGATAATGCACATTGGGAGCAAGTCGCCGCTGAACGTGTTGCATGGAGGGCAAATATCAGAAATGGAATAAAGTCAAAGGAGAAAATTATTGCAGAAAAGTCACACACCAAGCGTTTGAGACGTAAGATGGTGCATGATGGTGGAAATGACCACGTGTTCACATGCACCCACTGTGAACGGACATTTACAGCGCAAATTGGCCTTATCAGTCACACTCGCTACCGCCATAGTTAAAAGTTATTATGCCTTTTTAAAGCACAAACTATCGTCTGTCAAGACGGCAAGGTGCCAATGTGTGAATGTGTGGTCTATATCATTCCATTTATACCAGATTTTGGCGCGGCTACGACGATGTTGAAAAAACCTATTTGCTATTATTGGCTATTATTAGTCCATGTTCGGAGCATATGTTGAGTAGATGTTGACCATTGCTGTTACAATCAGTCTCTTTTTCGCTGAATGAATGGCCCCATGCAATCATCCCACGGTGTTCTTCGTGTGCCTATTCGTCCGTTAAAATCACCCATCACAATTAGTTCATCTGTCTCCTTGACATTACGGGAAAACATTGTTTTGAATTTCTGAAACGTTGCCTCCCATTACCAACTGTGAAGCGATTGGATGGATTACTCAAGCTGAAGTGTAAAATATCGGTACCGAAGTGTCGATTGAGATTTCTTGAGGAATGCCTAAAGACGGGAATATTCCCACACCGGTATTTCAGATCTCTCAGGGCGGACAGAATATGTCCAACAAGAAAAAACCTGAGACGACTGACAAAAAACCAGATAGAAGAAACCCAGTCTAAGCTGGCCAACCTCAAGCGCACACACAGTTCTGCCTACTACGACAATCGACATTACAGTGCGGACATGTGTATATTTCAGTTTGAAGGATTTATCTAGTTAATTCACTTTACGTTGTGTGATTTCTGCAGTATGTACCTGACGAGATGCAGCGAAATATGCCAGGCAATAAATCGTGCAATCTATTGTTTGTGTCTTCGTTATTCAAAATAAATTTAGTGTTGATAATGGCTTTCGCTTTGTCTGGATGTAACAAAAAACAACCCACTCCATGTTTAGCTGTAGCTCGCTGGTCGACGCCACTCCATATAAGAACGTAACCTTCATGTGTTCGTTTCGTGTTCTGCCCCTTTTTCCTAGTGTCTGCGAGTCCTAATAATTAAATATTTGATTTTTTCATAAACTCTACGAGAGCTGGTTCCTTCTATCCTAGACCAGTAACATTCCAAGTCGAGAAAATCTCCTTTCTATTTGAAGTATTTCGAAGCTTAGCAGTTGCTGTTAGTCGCTTGTTGTTGTTCGGCTTGGGTGTGTTGTTTCCGGCGTGAACGTAGATAGAGTTGCCTTTTTCTTTCAATTTCTTCCATAATTCTCGAGCAATAGTACTTTAACAAATAAATTCCCTACCGGTTTGCTGGACCTGTCGTAGGTTCATCCTTATTTGAACAGATTGATGTATTAAACACGCACAGAACACATAATTAATCTCTGAATCGAGCGACGCGGTTTACACCGCCATCTTGAACCCGATCCTAAATTTGTTTACTCAATTATAAATACAAAGTCACTATTCATACTTCAGCTATGTATAAAGTATCCCTTTATACATAGTTGAAATGTCCCGGCTGGTCACGTGATTTGCCAAGTCACATGACTTAACGTACGTAACGTCATCGGGGCAAGCGTGTGGCTATATTATACATTTTCGTTAATTCAAAGTATACAGATAAATAACACAACTCTGAAACAAGTTACACAATTCAAATATCTTGGAAGTATGATCACAGAAGATGGCAGATTGGACAGAGAAATTGAAATCAGATGTCAAAAAGCTAGTTAGTGCACTTACATATCAACTATCACCCTTACTGAAACATCCAAACACCCATGTCCGCAAAACGACAGATAATAAACAGCATATTCACACCAACCCTATGTTACCAATCTCAAACCTGGACTTTATCCAAATTACACCTTTGCAAAATCAACACCTGCGAAATGAGATGCCTGAGGAGAGCTGCCAACTTAACAATCCGAGACTGAGTAAGAAATGCTATTATCAGACAGACCGTGGGATCAGCACCTTGTGCCACATTTATTGAAAGACAGAAGATCAAGTGGTTTGGCCATGTCGTTAGAATGCAACACCAGCAACACACATCACTGGTCTTACATCAAAGATCATCTGCGACGAGACCACGAGGACGTCCAAGAAGAAAATGGATTGACGACATCAAAGACGTTGTACAACCAAACGGAATGACACTATCCAGTGCCGCCCACCGGGCGCTAGAACGCAAATTATCCCCCCCCCCCCCGACGCTTACTTAACGGCAGAAGTGGAAGATCATGATGATGGTGTTGATGATGTTGATTCAAAATCGTGTCGTCAGTAGCATAGTTGCTAGTATCTCCGCCTGATGGGCGGGAGCTCGAGGCTCGTTTCCTTGCAGGACAATTTTTTTAAAAATTGTTCAGCAATTAAATGGGTGAAAGTCAAATATCAATCGTTCGTTTCCTTGCCGGACAATTTTAAAAAAAATTGTTCAGCAATTAATTGGGTGAAAGTCAAATGTCAATCTCATGATAGAAGGCAACTTTGATGTGCAATGTCGTGTCTATCACAAGAGAACGTGTTCAGCATAACCCATACACATTTATGGTCTCAAGCCAATGGGCCAGTAACAGCTAAATTAATTATAACGGGCAGGATCACATTAAGAAAGAGGAACTTACTATCCTTTATCTCTTTGGGTTTGTGGGTTTATATGCAAACTTTTTATATTTATAATTGTGTTGCTTAAAGTGAGTGTAAGTTAGTTAGTTAGTCTTTCCTCTTGAGCCCTGACTGTACTGAACTTAGGTATCAGTACAGAGCAGGGTAGGTGGTAGCTTATATAATCCTCAAGGACACTCCATTTTATGTCTGATGCCGCCTCTTGTGATACAAGTGAAAGGACTAACGGAAATGAAACGGATGAAAGGACACAAACAATTATTCTTGATATTTAAACAGCCAGAAAGGACTAACGTAATGTCACAGTTCAACTATGTATACAGTATCCATTTATTCATACTTCAACTATGTATACAGTATCACTTTATTCATACTTCAACTGTGTATACAGTTTCCCTTTTAAATAAGCATTTAGTGTTGCATTTGTTTTCTTGTTTGATTTTTATACACTAAAGGATGAGAATTGTTTGTGTGGTAACTCTATTATTTTTGTGATATCTGCTCAAGAGACGATAGTTTTCAAGCTATGGCACATGTCATATTGGACGATAGTTTTCAAACTATGGCACATGTCATATTCTCCAATTGGTTTAATGCATGTTATATGGGGGTATTTCAAAAAGGATGTTGGAATCTTAGATGCCCGGAGCAGTGATTGAGTTACTGGAGCCCTTTAGGGATGCAAAGAATTATAACAGTGTAAACTACCGAGTGTGTTGTTAGAGGTGACTAAAGAGGGTTTGGGTGAGGCTTCGAACCCTCAGCCTGGAGAACACTTGAGCTGCGAAACTCAAACAAGCACAAACAAGTCTACATTACATGGCTTGGCCTGAGTTGGTTGATGGCCTAAGCTTTGTTGGGAGATGTAAGGCAGAAGAAAATGGTGCTTTGAACTTAGGTGTTTGAACACTTAAAAAATAGGGAGGCTCTATTCGCAATAGAATTGCGAATAGAGAAAAATTATATTCGCATTAGAATTCTGCCGAATTCTCAGTAATTTTTAATGAATCACCCTTCTTCTTACTTCTGTCCATTCTTCTGGCATCCCGTTTTATTTTTACATTACGTTAGTGCTGTTGAAATATCAAAAATAATTTTCCAGAATTTGTATCCCCTATACAAATAACGATCCCTCCAAATAATTGTGTCCCCAGGTGAATTCAAGAATTGTTAACTTTCGTTTCTGTACACTTACTGTTACCAGGCATCCGTGTGTAAATAAAAATGTAAAAAACAAAAAACAAACATATATTAGAAACAACAAACTGTCATCAGAATTGATTACGATGTAGGTCAATATCAGCCTATTAAAAGAGGCGTTAGACAGGGATGTGTAATGTCTCCAGATCTTTTTTCCCTGTACAGTGAAAGCGTCACAGCGTCCGCTCACTAGTCAATTTTAGCTTGAGCCAGTATGAGGGTGGTTAATTTGTGGCGATATTTCAGTTCATCATCAAGTGCCGTATAGGCTGGCGTAGGCGTTCATGGCTCTCCACAGATCTCGGTCTTTGGTGTTCTGGATCAACTCTGCTGATGATATTCCTCCATGCCACCGTCTCAATCCGTCAAGCATCATTTCTCTTAGTCTGCCTCTGCCTCTCTTACCCTCGATCTTTGCAGTTGTCACGATGTTCTTCAATGCCTCTCTTCTCATCACATGACCAAAGAAAGCTGTTTGTCTCTTTCTTATTGTTGTATGTAGTGTTCTAGTTTCATTAGCCTCTTTCAGGCAATCGTTGTTAGTTACTCTGGCAGTCCAAGGAATTCGCAACATTCGTCTTAAAAACCACATCTCTGTTGCTTCTAAGTTCTTCCTAATTTGTTCATTTACATTCCAAGATTCGCTGCCATACAGCAAAACTGGTTATATATAGCATTTTAGCACTATCTTTCTTACATTCATTGCCAGCGACTTATTGCATAAGATACTCTTTTTTTCTGAAATGCGGCTTTTGCCTGCCCTATTATGTTCTTAATCTCTGTTGAACATCTTCCATCCGATGTTATAAGTGCCCCTATGTATTTAAAATTATCCACTTGGTTGGATATTTCAGTTGGCAAATAAAATTAACGTTAAACAAAGACATCTATTGGATCCGATCGATTCCGACACTCGATCACTCCGTCTCTGCCTGGGTGCTTAATAAATAAATAAATAAAAAAAAAAAAAAAAAAAACTTTGCATGCACCCCGGATGGGGAATCGAACCTCGAGGTCCAGCGTGACAGGCGGAGACACTTACTACTTTGCTACTGAAGACACGTTAATACAACAACGAAATATTATAATATAGCCACACAATTCTATTGCGAATAGTCACTTCGTAAAAAATATATGTGGGGGATTCAAATAAAAAAAACCTTAAAAGTGTGATAGAAATTACCATAACCATGTCATTGTCTTGTAATATGTCAATATTGGTCGGGGGCTGCGTGGTCTCGAGGTATGGTGTCCGCCTAGAGTGCTGGAGGTCCCGGGTTCTAGTAATAACATTTCCCCTGGTCTCTGGGTAGTGAGATCGGACGCCCGTGTGTATTGTTGCGCACGTAAAAAATCCCTTGGCAGTTGGAAATCGAAAAAGAGTAGCCTAACGGCGCTGCCCGGGCAAAATTTAGAGTTAAAAATCTACCCTAGTATTTTCAGGATCCTCGCCGGTGCTAGGGAGTTCGTGCACTGAGCTGAGTTTCTCCAGACTCAGATTTGAATTAGGAGGAGAACAGAGTACTTATGGGTTGCACCCGTGTGCCGTGATGTTGATCCATCGACTAAACTAAACTAAACTAAACAATGTCTAACAATTGTTGTAGGTCTGTTGAATTATCCGCTACCAATACTGTGTCATCTGCACAGCGTATATTATTATTATTCTTATTATTTATATTGTAACCTCCGATTAGTATTCCTGACGTCTCTTTGATCTCTCTCATTATTACTTCGCTATATAGGGAGAAGAGATCTGGTGACAAGACACACCCCTGTCGTATTCCTAGCTTTATCTGTTCGTAACTTCCCTCTTTATTTTCTGTTTCAATTGCTGCTACTTGGTTCCAGTAAATATTCGTTATTATTCTTAAATCTTTCCCATCAATGTTGATAATGATATCTTCCAACATATAATAATAAATCATACAATTCAACTGTGCATTCATTTCCCTAGTTGCTTAGAGCATATTTAAAAGATCATAATAACATTGATCACTACACTTAATAATTATGTTGGAGCATTCTGCGGAATTACAAGATTTCTAAAAGAAAAACAGTTACATAAGCAACAAGTAGGGGACATAAACATCTAATATTGTAGCAAGGGACATTACGTAAATTTCAAAAATATAAATAAAAATACTACAGATAATATTACTAAATAACATTAAACATCTTTTATATTCTTTTAGAAATAAAAGAATCAAAACGGAAATAAAATATTTTAAACACAAATATAATTCTTTTTTATTTTTTAAAGAAAATATGTTTAATATTTACATAATTACATTTTATAATGGATTAGTTAGTTACACATTTATTTGTTAAGGAATGTTTCTATACTTTTAATGTACGGATGCTTCATTGCTCTTTCAATTGAAAATTTTTTCCTGGCCTCTTAGGGCTACAATAAATGTACGGGAAATTAACCATACACATTCCTCTCTTGTCCCTTCTCTTATTCATAACACATATAGACAACAAGATACCAGCCAAACAGTTGGGGTATCTTCATTGCACTCTGGACAGGTCCATAGGTGCTCAGATCCTCCCCCCCCCCCCCAGCATATGCATAAGCGTCCGGTGGGTAATAGTGCCAGTTCTGTGTTGGTTGACGCGGCACCTCGTTTTATCAATGTACCTCTCGCGCTTGGCCGTGCCGATTCTTACTCCCAAGTCTTTCATCCTGGACAGCAATGTGGATTCACTGACGTCAAAGTCCTCTGGTCTCGCCATATCTTTAAGGGCGTTAATAACATCGACACGATCCATGGGCTGCCAGTTTATCAGCTCGTTCATTTCCCTCGACTCCCGCATGTCCCGTGACGAAGATGAATGTGACTTTACGGACAACGGACTTCCGCAGCGACTCAGTCCACTGTCTGCGTACAGCTCCAGCTTCGACCTTCTGAATCATGGTCATTGAGTCACTTAGTACACACAACTTGGTATAATGCTGTGATTCCAGCCATATGAAAGCCTGTATAACTGCCATCACCTCCATCGTCATGCTGCTCGTGGTCATAAAGTGGTCACAACTGGATTCTTGAACGGTTCGGCCCGCTGAACAGGCTGTAAATGCACACGCACTTCTCTGCTGCTTTACAACAGATCCATCTGTATAGATGAGCACTTCGGGGCTGTCTGAGTGTTCATAGATGAGCGCGTTGACCTCTGCATTGACAGCGGCAGGGTTCTGCTCTCTGCACCGTCTGTCGAGTGTGATAATGCAGGAGAAAGTGCACTTAAAAGCCGGAGGCACCGGCACCCATTCCTTGCCGGGGTTGATACTGGTAAGACTGCAGACCTGTCTGACGACATCTTCCGCCCGACCCATCCATGATTTGCCCCTCTTTAGCCTGTTAGCCTTTTCTCTGAATATAGCATCATGCAGAGGGTGCTGCTCATCTGCACTTATTTTTAAGTATGCACGAGCTCTCCAGATCTTGATCCTGTGTTCTATTGTCGGGAAGTCAAGGAGGTATCTCATTGCTACACACCTGGTGTCTCTCGTGCAGCCCAAAATGATGCGCATGGCTTCGTTTTGTACCTTTTCAAGTCTTCCAATCTGCGTAGGGCTGACAGTGAGGATGGCCAGGGCATACTCGATGCGTGAAAGCACCAGTCCTTAGAACAGAAGTATTAGCAGTCTTTGCTCGATATTGGCAGTCGCCATGACTCTCATTGCTGACAAACATTTTCGAGCTTTCGTTATGACATAATCGACACGATCTCTGAAGGACAGGCTACGATCAAGCCTCACACCAAGATATGTCATTGACTGGGTTCTACTTAAAATGCTCCCATCCTTTCTTACTGCCGGCAGGTCTGTTTTCACAATATGGTTGTTTAGGGAGAACCATGTAACCGATGCCTTTGCAGGGTTGACAAGGGCACCGGCGTCAGCACACCATGAGGAATTTCGATCTAGTTCGCCCTGCATATCATTGGCAACCGCCTGTCTATCTCGACCCTGTCGATAAACCAGAACGTCGTCAGCAAATGACAGAGTCCTACCCCTCCCGTCCAACTGTTGTTCAGATATCGGCACCGTATACGCATTGAATAGTACTGGTGACAGTGGTGAACCAGCCAAACAGAGACCGCAAGAACACAGCAGACGAGATCACAGAAGAAGAACCTCTGCAAATTACACCATTAGAGAACTGTTTGCTTACGACCAAGCACTAATAGAAAAATCAGAAGCCGAATTACAAAACCACATGAATAGCCTAAACGAAATGTTTAGGGAACATAACATGAAAATTAGTATAAGTAATACAGAGGTAATGACTATAACTAAAGAAGAAAAAAACAATTCACCTAAACGAACCTCCCTTGAAATAAGTAAAGAGTTTCAAATACCTAGGAAGTATAATATCATCAAATGTCAAATCAGAAGACGAGATCGAAAATAGATGCGATAAGACAAACCAACTCATTGGACGAATGGTACCAATACTAAAGAACAAACATGTATCAATAACTACTAAGAAAGCACTTTACAACACAATGTTCCTGCCAACTCTATGCTACCAATGTCAAATCTGGACAATGACAGAAAAAGAGGAAAGAAAAATCACAACAGAAATGAGATTCCTGAGAAGAATACTCAATGTATCAAGAAGAGATAAGATCAGAAATGAAGAAATCGGGACTAAAGTGTGGGTTATAGCTGCACTAGATTTCATTAGAAGGCAGCAAGTCACATGATTTAACCATGCAAGTAGGTTACCAACTAACAGCATACCACAACATTCAATGATGTACAGACCAGAGGGAAGCAGAGGAAGAGGCCGACCACGTAAACGATGGACGCATGGAATAACAGAGACCATGTGAATATCGATACATGAAGCCCATAAGTAGGCACTCTCCCGCGGTTTATACTTCACCTCGACGCCGCAAGGTACAAGAGGAACATGATGAGATGAGACCCCAAACTTTAATATCATTAAGAAAGAAATGAGAAGATGTTAGGTGTCATGGTCTATAGGTAGATCTTTGTTTACGTCTTTAGAACGATCAATTATTGTTCTCAGTATATATACAGCTACCGGTCTCTGTGGCTGAGGGCTTGCAAACGCGGTTTGTGAGCCCGTATACCTGGGTTCGAAACACACCGGTGGTGGTTTTTTCGAAAATAGGTATAAGAGCCGGTCGTTCAGAAAGCAATGGCAAACTACTGAACGTAAAATTTGCCCAGGAATCACGAACAGCGAATATGCTGGGGTTGACTGCTACGTCCTGTGAAGGACATGCAACTTATATATATATATATATATATATATATATATATATATATATATATATATATATATATATATATATATATATATATATATATATATATATATATATATATATATATAGCATTTACTGTACCCTTGACTTCTGTAAACCCACATTGTTCCTCTCCTATTTCAGGTTGTATTCTCTTCCTAACTCTTTGCATGATAATTCTTAGCAAAATCTTCGCGATGTGGCTCATTATACTAAATGATCGATGTTTATCACATTCCAAGGCTCCCGATTTCTTTGGGATTGCAATAAATATAGGAATTCATAATTTAGGATGTATTATCCAGTATCATATATTGCATTCAGCAGTCTGGTGACTTGGTCTATTCCATATTCTTCTAAGGCATTGATAATTTCTATTGTGATGTTATCTGTACCTGGGGTCTTGCTAGTTTTCATATTTTTAAGAGCATTCTATTTTCATTTTCCGATGATTGTACTGTTTTTCTCTTGTATCATCATAGAGGTCTTTCACATAATTTGACCACGTATGTAAAATCTGATCATTTTCTATTACGATTTTGCCATCTTTGGTTTTTAGGCAACCCGTTGATGTGTGTGATCTTTTGGTAGTGATGTCATTAATTCTTTTGTGCAGTAATTTGGTATTCCGGATGTTGTGTTGGTTTTCAATTTCCTTGCAATTTTCCTCAAGCCATGTTTCTTTTGCCTCTTTGCATAGCTTCCTAATTTTCCTGTGAATCTCTTCATACTTTTCCTTGTTACTTTTGTTATTTCTTCGTATTTCCATGAGTTTTGAGATGCCTTCCGTCATTTATTTCTTGCGTCCCATTATCTTTGTTTGTGGGATGGTTGTTTCTGCAGTTTGGTTGATCGATTTCTTTAATATGATTTCCAATTGGTCGCTGATATCTTGAAATAATAATATTATTTCCATATCGGACAATGTATCAAATCTATTCTTTACCTCTGCATTGAATTTATCTTTTATCCCCTAACTCTTCATTGCCCGTAGATCAAATTTTGTGCATCTTGGTGTATATCTGACTTTCTTTGTATATGAATATTGCTTAAGATTAACCCATGGTCGCTGTAGCAGTCTGCGCTTGGTATAATTTTTGCGACTTTTAAAGCATTTCGAAATCTCCTGTTGATGAGAATGTAATAAATCTGATTTCTGATCTTATGATCAGGACTCCTCCATGTCCATAAGCTCCTTGAGTGATGTTGATACCAGGTGTTTCCAATAATCACATCAAGATCTTTTGCCCACTGTACAAGTCTGCAACCTCTTTCATTCTGTTCCCATAGTCCATACTTGCCTATTATGCATCCGTCCTGCTGATTTCCAGCTTTGGCATTCAAGTCACCCATTATGATATTTACTTCAGAATTCTTGCATTTCTTGAAGGCATTCTCTAAATCATTATAAAATTCATCAATGCTGTCATCACTACTGTCTGCTGTTGGTGCATAAACTTGTATGACGTTGACATCAAAAGGTCTTCCACTAAAGTTCACCGGTAACACTCTGTCTGATACAGTCCAATACCTTTGATTGATTTTGATCTCTCTGCATCCATTAAAATTGCTACTCCTCACTGTTTTTTCTCTCCACCAGAATAGATTATTTTATAATCTGCAGATGTTATAATGCCCATTCCTGTCCATTTTAGTCTTCTCATTTCATTCTTAATGTTATCAAATTTTCCATCACTATTCACAGTTCCTACGTTCCAAGTTCCTACTTTCAATGTTGATACTCTTTTACACTCAGTCTCCTGATGACGGTCTGGAGTCACCTGGTGCACATGACTACCCCTACCGGGCGAAGCTGCTCCTATGGAGCACCCATTTACGCCGTTTCTCTGATTATCGATGAGATTGCAGTACATGATATTCTTGGCATTTATAAATAAGGTAGTTTGCCATTGCTTTCCTTCCTAGTAGTGACCATACTGGTCGATGACCGTAGTCATTGCCCCCCCCCCCCCCCAAAAAAAAAAAGAAGTTATCCGTCATGAAGCTGGAGAACATAACCTACAATTGTCTGTTGGCTGCTCTTCAACTTATTCCACCACCTGCACCCATGGCTTGACGTTAGCCTGATCGGGAGGCTAAAATGGTACTCCACCTTGCTCAAGGGTGTCCCGTAGGCTAGCGCAGGGATGGAGGCACATCACTTGTCTTTTAAAAGGGAATACCCCTACCCCGCTACAAAAGGATAGCTACAGGGTAGGGAAATGGAAATGGACAAACATCAAGATATGATCAGGAACTACAATATAATCTGTGACATTGACACCCCGTCATATCGACAACGCAAGTTAAAAGAAAAGGGTTTAAAAAGCGTGAGGATAGATTTCATTGCACTATGTGTTATCCTATATGTTTTGGTTTCTTTCCGCAGGATGGTCCTCCGACAGCGTCGCACAAAGCACGAACTCCGTAACTCCAGCGACCATCCACCATATGTCGCTGAGAAAATTGCAATCGTTAACTGAATGGTGCAGCCCGGAATCGAACCCACAACCTTCGAGGCGCTAAGCAGGCGGCGTAACCACTTGGCTACGGAGATTCCAAGTTAACTAAAAAGATAGAAGTTGATACAAGAGATAATATAAACAATTAATTTTAAGCGAACGAAAGAAGAAGAAGAAGAAGAAGAAGAAGAAGAAGAAGAAGAAGAAGAAGAAGAAGGAGGAGGAGAAGAAGAAGAAGAAGAAGAAGAAGAAGAAGAAGAAGAAGAAGAAGAAGAAGAAGAAGAAGAAGAAGAAGAAGAAGAAAATACCAGATTAAGCGCATGGAAATAATCACCTTGATGGTAGGAGAAAATAAGGCCTTGACGCCACATTTCAATCTCTGAGGCAGAGGCAGCTTGTCCACTGCCTTCTCAGTGTGCACTGATTGATGAATGATTCTCTGGCACAGGAAGTGAAGTGGCGCCACCTGCTTGCTGACCCAGGCAACGTACATGTGACAGCCTGCCGCAATGAAGAGCCTTTTGTCGTTGTGACCCCACGTCATGGCCGTGAGTGGTTTCCCCTGTTGGTTAGCGGCAAAGAATTAAATAATGAAGTTGTAGCTTAAAATATTCAGGTTTCCAAGAATTACAAAATAATTACGGATCTTCCTGTTCAATCTATGTATTACAATGACCAGTTTCATTTTGCGTGAACAGTACTCATTAATTTTCTTTTGAATTTTGACATCTGGGTATTCAAAGTTTGTAACATTTTCAGTTTCTTCGTTGATTTCTTAACTGATTCAGTGCCGAAGGATAATATATCGCCATATTTGTCCTCCAATTTGCACAGAAGGATCGCTTCTCTGCTTTTTTGGCTAAGATCAAAGTGTATCATTGCCCTCTCAGTACCGCACTTGGTCTGACCAAGGGCTGAGATGGTCAATCAAACTTCACAACTCCCCACAGTAGCTGTGGGCATGGTGGACCACTGTGAGCAAAGACTCATAGTGGGACTAAAGGGCCCACAATAAAACAGGGGGACGCGGGGGCCTCAGAGTGTCAGAGTGTCGCTCTATCCTCTGGGGAACCGTCAGGCCCCCCCCCCCCCCAAAAAAAAAAAACACATAGTAGGGTAATTATATTGGTTGTTTTGTTTCGTGACATCTTCTGGAATTATTTCAATGCTCATTTAATCGACATTTACATTATAATACTTGTTAATTTGATTGTGTGTCATGTTTGGTCCAAACTTTCGTTTTGTTTGGCACTGAATCACCCAACTGCACTGCGTTAAATATAAATGTAGATTGATCTTTAGAAGACAAGCAGATTTGCACATACTAAATATATAAGAAAACCAACAACCGAATGGGAATTCGTTAAAAATTAACAGTCGGTCTTGACAAAGGTCACAAAGCCCAGAAACTTCAAGGGGGGAGACAAATCAGACTAGCCTGCAGGGAAGGGAGAGCAACAAAGCGTGCCAAATTTGTGAGGGATCTTGTGCGTGAGACTTCTTGATTTTCTCCCAATGAAAGGAGATGTCAAGAGTTGTTAAAGATCCTGAAGGACAAGCGTGCTCTTAAATTCTGCTAAACGAGGTTGGGTACCTGCGTCAGAGACAAGAAGAAGAAGGGAGAAGAAATGCAAGGTTTGCTTCAGACAAGCAAACTATGGAACATCGGAAATAGACATTTTGTGTAATAAAACTGTAACCAAAACATGTAAAATAATGCAAAATAAAATAAAAGTACTTGACTTTTCTCTCTGTAAAATATAATCGTACAGCAGCTTTTTAATCCTTCCATGGAAGAGGAACGACTAAAGAAGACAAGTATAATAAAACCATATTTTAGAACAGATAGAGCTAAACATGACGGGTATCTTGTCGTCTGGACCGACGATAGTTTGTCAAATGAAGTTATACCTCTCCACAGCCAAATGAAGTTATACCTCTCCACAGCCAAATGAAGTTATACCTCTCCACAGCCAAATGAAGTTATACCTCTCCACAGCCAAAGACGTTACACCTCTCAACAGCCAAATGAAGTTATACCTCCCCACAGCACAAAGATTGGGCAGAGTTGAGAGACCATGTGCTGCCCATGCAGCATGATCCCCCTCTCGGCCTGCCTCGCTTACTCCAGAGGAAAGGTAATACTTAATACATCTGGAACAAAGACAATCTGCAGCAGCTGACGGATGAGAAAAGCAATGCTCTAGCTGTCCGCCTGTCGGAGCTTCGATCCTAGACCAGTTGCCAACCAGGGCTTAGAGACCGATCTGCCCTGCCATTTAGTCTTTAGATGGTATTTCCTCGCACCACGATATGGCGTGTACCCTCCCAATTATGCTCCCCAGCCCGAAGCCGTTGGCACAATGTGGGGTGTTGGGTTTGGTGAGCACCGCTCAACATTCGGCGCTAACAGAAAGCAGGTAGCACCATCTACTGTTAAACGATAGCTCAGTAATAACTAAGACCTGACTTTGAAGAACTAAATTGAACAACAGATCTATACCCAAGCGAAGAAGAGGAAAGTCTAAAATCAGGTCATAAACAAGGCCCTCAGATATCTTTATATCTATATGTACACCAGCAGTCTCCGTGGCCAAGGCGTTACCGACGCAGTTCGTGATCCCGCATACCCGCGTTCGAAACACAGCTGCGCGTGATTTGGCAGCAGACCGCGTTGCGTTGGTTTTTTACGAAAATGGTATGGGTGTCCGTCGATCAGAAAGGGGTGGCAAACTACAGAACGTAAACTTGCCAAGAGATCACAACAGCAAAAAATGCCGGTGTTTAGTGCAACGTCCTGAAAAGAATATACAAATAACTTTTTAGAACACCAGGGTACAAGAGGAACAGCTAAACAAGATATGTAAGTATCATCAAACCGTATTTAGAGGACCAGAACTAAACTAAATCTCAGGTAGGGTTACGGTTATGATAAGGCTATAAACAAGGCATGCATATATCGTTATATATTTATATGAGGGGGCTTCAAATGAAAACCTCGTGTGTGTGTGTGTGTGTGTCTGTGTGTGTCTGTCTGTGTGTGTCTGTGTGTGTCTGTGTGTGTGTCTCTGTGTGTGTGTATGTGTGTGTGTGTGAATATACTCTGAGCAAGTAAAGAACAAATGTATCATTATTCGATGTAGTCACCACTGCGTTCAATGCAAGTTCTCCAGCGCGGATAAAGTGCTTGGATTCCTGTAGGGAAAAAAAAATATTTCTCACATGTGTAACCACTCATGTACCTCTTCGTCGGACCGTAACGTTTTGAAACTTCCAACTGCACTCATATACTTGCTGGACTGAAAGGAATGCACCACCATACTGGACCTTCATTCTTCGATGAATTTCTACAGGTTTCACCCCTTCACTGATACAAAAATGCATAACAGAACGCTGCTCCTCATTGGTGTATGACAAAAGTGGGTCGGCCATTGTTACACTGTCCTTGTGCCGCCACCATGTTCGTGTGCACTATGATGACACATGCTTAACACTCTTGACATCTTCAACAACAATATTGGCAAGTTACAAGACAATGGCATGGTTATTGCAATTACTATAACACGTTTAAGGTTTTGATTTGAAGCCTCCTCTTATACATTAGAGTAGAACTGGACAAATTGAACTGATAAAAGATGTGTTTACAGATACTTGGATTGAAATTAATGGTGTTTATTTCAGGACACAGCTAACACAACAACATACCTGAGAAGGTAAATTAACCCAGTGAATCAGGTTGCCATCCTTTGAGTAGAAGTGTACTTCGTTACGGCACTGTAGATTAGGCAGACGAACAAAACCGCCCACGGCCAGGTACTCACCGCAGTTCGACCAATCGATTTTCACACCTGGTGATGTATATCAACAAATAGACAGGAAAAGTAACAGCTGTAGCAGGATATAACAATACCAAAGAAAATAGGTATGTGTCACTTGTGCGAACAGTGAGAGATAATTAACACAGACGCCAAACTGCGCTCGTTGGTAGGTATGTGCACTGTGTTTGTGATTATTACCTCTCACTTTTTCGGAGGAATTAACTTACCTAATTATTTTTCATTTGGTATATAAACAAATAGTACTATAAACAGTAGTAACAGAGGGCCACCTGGCAATGTCTGTCTATAACACTAGACAAGAGAGCCACTTGGCAATGTCTGTCTATAACACTAGACAAGAGAGCCACTTGGCAATGTCTGTCTATAACTATAGACAAGAGAGTCACTTGGCAATGTCTGTCTATAACACTAGACAAGAGAGCCACTTGGCAATGTCTGTCTATAACACTAGACAAGACAGCCACCTGGCAATGTTCATCCATAATACCATACAAGAGAACCACCAGGCAATGTTCGTCTATAACACCAGACAATAGAGCCACCTGGCATTGTTCATCTGTATTCATGTGTGAATGTGTGTGTGTGTGTGTGTGTGTGTGTGTGTGTGTGTGTGTGTGTGTGTGTACACGTAAATGGGAATATTCTTCAACAAGTGAATCGGTACAATTATCTCGGAACAGTCATAACATCTGATGGGAGATGCCTTGAAGAGATTAGAACAAGAATCGCCATGGCGAAAGTAGCCTTTAGCAAGGTGAAAAACATTCTGACCAATAAAAAGATGTCAATTGAAACAAGAAAAAGAGTGTTAAGGGGATACATAGAGCCTGTTCTTTTGTATGGATGTGAAACTTGGACAATGAGCAGTCAAGCTGAAAAACATCTGATGGTTGCAAAAATGTGGTTTCTGAGGAAAATGCAAAGAATACCATGGACAGACATAAAAACCAATAACCGAGTACTACAGGAGACAAATGAAAATCGTAATTAGACGTAGACGTAGAGAAATTAGACGTAGACAGTCAACATTTTTTGGACATGTTATGAGAAAAAATGGATTGGAGATCTTGGTGACAACTGGCAACATCGAAGGGAACAGACCAAGAAGAAGACCGAAAGGAAAATACGTGGATGGCTAGGCCACATGGCATGGACGAGACAGGAACATTGAGCTGCTCCACGACTCTGGTGATCGAGTGAAATTGCGAGTCATGACCGCCCACGCTTTCCGGCATGGCACATTATATATATATATATATATATATATATATATATATATATATATATATATATATATATATATATATATATATATATATATATATATATATATATATGAGTGGCACCATACAGTCTTTACAGACCAAAGTATGTGAGTTGGAATTTGGCCAAAATTCCATCACAATGTCTGGGCAGAGCTTCAGAGAACATGTGGTGCCCAAACGACATGTTCCCTCTCTCGGCCTTGCTTTGCTTGATCCAGAGGAATGGATAACCAGTACGCCTGGAACAAGGTAGGCTGCAGACGCTGGCGGCTCAGCGTCAAACCTCGGAGACCTCGCCTCCACGAGCAGGAAACGAGCGATGGCCAGACCCTAAACCCTTGGGATTTGACTTAGAGGCGTTCAGCCATTTCCCGCAGGTAAGGATTGTATACGCGCCCGAACCACTGGGCGCGTACATCTGTCAGACGCAAGTGTCTGGACCTTGTAAGCGTGTACTACCGTCAGACTCCCCGCCTGACTCGTGCGGCTCCCGGGACCAACAAAAGTAGACCCGCCGGAGATATTGCTCGTCTGCTGCGAGCAAATCTCCCTGCCTGCCACTGTGCGGATCTAGCGACCAACGAGAATAGGCCCGCCGGAGATATTGCTCGTCTGTTGCGGACAAATCTCCATGAATGAATAAGTAAAGAAACGATAAAAGTAGTGGTATTTAAATTGCGCTTGCGCTCCCATCTATACTACATCCTTCATGTGTCTTCACAAAGTCGGACTAGAGTCAAGCTCAACAGGGTCTTCTTTCCCCGCTGATTCTACCAAGCCATGTGCAAAGGGAATAATGAACGATCACTTTCACAATTCCCCGCCATACCGAATTGAGGTTTGGAAATCAGCCTCGGGGGATTTAGAAGCACAACGCTTGGGGTTGATTTTGATGGAATGAGTATCAGTTGCTCAGAAAGCAATGGCAATCTACTGATCCACAAAGTTGCCTAGCAAATCACAAACAGACAGCCAATCAATGTTGGGGTTGATAGCAACGATCTGTAAAGGGCACGCAACTAACGTGTAACAACTACACCAAACGAGCAACAACTTCAACTAACGTGCCACAATACCTGTTAATGTGGTGTAGACCATAATAGGGCAGATATCGTCATATCCCGACATAAGAAATATGTCCCCATACTTGAAACACACTGCCAACACGTGCGACTTCTGGTTCGCGTCTGTTGACAGAAGGAAAGTGGTAGGTTTACATTACCTCGTCTAGGACACACATCTGTTACCTTTCTGGGTGGAAACATATCACATATTCACTACATGCTACTGCGTTATGGCTCAAGGGCAGTGAATGCGTTTCACAAATCCTGGACATACCGAGTCGAGGGTTGGAAATCAGCTGCGGGATATTTCGACACAGCCCATTTGTTGTTTTCGATGGTGTGTGGCGTCGGTCGTTCAAAAAGCATTGGTAAATTAGTTTTAAAAACTTGCCTAGTAAATCACAACAAGCCCCCCCCCCCCCCCCCCAAGCTGGGGTTGATTGCTACGTTCTGTAAAGAACACGCAACTAACTTTATAACTACTGGGCTAACATAGTAACATTTTCTATTGTTGTGGATAAACACGTTAAAAATAAATCTGAACCAGATTAAAGAAGAAAAATATGGTAAATATTAGTGTGATTAAAGTAAAAACTGAAATTAGATACGAGAATTATTTTTAATGCAAAAACACTATTGTTTTATAGAACGCGTTTAAGTGACAGCTGTCGTTTCACAGTACAGTCTTAAGTAAAATCTGTCTTGGTGCAGAGAGGTTTAAAATAATTACTGTTGTTTCACGGAACGGTATTAAGTGCCAACTATTGTGTTATCTAACGGTTTAAAGTAACGATAATTGCTTTGTAGAATAGTTTCAGGTATGCAGAACGGATTTACATTACTAACAATTGCTTTTAAACAATGTTACTTGCATATCCTTTACGGGCCGCCGCAGTTAACCCCTGAATTAAAAAAAAAAATTTTTTGGGGTAGTATTTGTGATTTCTTGGAAAGTTTACGTTCAGTAATTTGCCAATGTTTTCTTAACGACCGGCACTCAAATTATTGTATGAAAATCAACGCAAAGAGGTCTATTTCCAAATCATCCGCAGCTGTGTTTCGAACGCCATGTGCGAAATTACGAATCGCGTTCGTGAGAACCTTCGCCACAGCTCCGGCAACAATTGCATTAAAAGAACGGTAAAAGAACCGGCTGTTGTTTTACAGATCCAGGTAAAGTAACAACTGTTGTATTATGGAACGGGTTAAAGTAAGAAATGCTGTTTTACAGAACAATAACAAGATACCAACTGGTGTTTCATAGAAAGGGATAAAGTAACAACTTTACAACAATAATAAGATACCAACTGTTGTTTTATAGAAAGGGATAAAGTAACAACTTTACAACAATAACAAGATACGAACTGTTGTTTTATAGAACGTTTTTCAGTAACAGAAGTCGGAGTGGGTTCGCCTGTTGGCAGGGGACACGGTAATAGGGAAAGCGAATCCACACGCAAAATTAAGTCCAGTGCATCAGAATTTGTAGCATGTGTATGGACTACGTTTGAGTTCATTGATAATCTGTCTCCGTGGCGAAGAGTTCACTCCGCCTGCGGACCTCTCGTTACGAACGAAGTTTCGTCAATTCGTTTTCGGATTCGTCCATTCGGTTTCTTTTTCGTCACTGGAGTGTGGAATCTGCACTCTATCAGACGCATTCACAGACCACTAAGGGGCAAGAGAATCGATCTATATGGGATAGAACATGGTGTAATGAAGTCGAATGTCTAGCTTTTAACCTTTGGCATTTTAATACCTCAGTGGGCCAGGAAAATACGCAAGCAAAATACACGTAAAATGAACATATCATCATCATCATCATCATCATCATCATCATCATCATCATCATCATCATCATCATCATCATCATCATCATCACCATCAAGTGCCCTGCCGGTTATGCATCTCCACAAATTGCGATCTCCGACAGAATGGATTATTTCGTGTGTTGACTCCCTTCCGTGCCATGGCAGCAAACTATCAAGGATTTAGTCTCGCTGTCTTCTCTTTCCATAAATCTTTACGGTTGCCACAAAATGTTCCAGATTGTATCTTCTCATAACGTGACCAAAAAGACTCTTTCTGATGTTTGTCATAAGTTGTCTTAGCGACTTAGACTCCCTCAAAATGTCCAGACTATTCATTTTGGCCGTCCAATGAATTTTCCGCACTCTTCTTTAAATCCACTTCTCCAAAGCTTCTATGGATTCTTTCGCCTGTTTACTAATTGTCAGAGATTCACAGCCGTTCGTTAAGACTGGTTCTACGTAACTTTTCTTTGATTAACTTTTAATGACAAGGATTTATTGCATAATAGGTTCCTTATTTGCCAGAATGCAGTTTTTGCTCGTCCTATTTTGTTCTTTATCTCCGTGAGACATCTTTCATCTGATCTTATCAATGTGCCTAGATATCAGAATTTCTGCACTAGCCCCAAAATAACACCATCTACTTTAATAGCACATTTAAACGCAATCTGTATCTTTGATATCACCCGATCTTGGTGATGGTTTGGGGGGGGGGGGAATGAATGTGTCCCGTGGCAAAGTGGCAAAGGCGTCATCTTGCCTGCCAGCCTGTCTGCTGGCCTGCCTGCCTATCTGCCTGCTTGCCTGAATACTTGCTTGTCTGCCTGCATGACTGCCTGTTGGCCTGCCTTCCTGCCTGTCTGCTTGCCTGGCTTGCCTTACGAACGAAAGTTCGTCAATTCGTTTTCGGATTCTTGCATTCGGTTTCGTTTTCGTCGCTGGAGCTACAGAATCCGTACTTTGATGCTTTCGCATACCACCCTGGGGCAGGAAAATAGAGCTGTATGGGATCTAACACGGTGCAATGAAGTCGGACCTCTAGTTATTAATCTTCGATATTTTAATGTGGGCCAGGAAACTAGATAAGCTTCAGGAAAGAAAAATGAACATGTCACTCATCTATAAACGTAGCTATGGAACTTATCACCATCAAATATTTCATCCTTTGGATCGGAAACTTATTATCATCAAGTATTTCACCCTTTGGATTGGAAACTTATCACCATCACGTATTTCACCCTTTGGATCGGAAACTTATCACCATCAAGTATTTCACCCTTTGGGTTGGTCGTGAAGCTTTCTGATCATATCATTTCATTGTTGCCTGTCTTGTCCACTAGTCTATCTCTTTAATTATATGTAGGTCTACAACCGGCTCTGCGGTGAAGGAATTGCGAACGCAATTCCTTAATCAGCTTGCTTACTTGCGTTCGCTGGCTGTGAACTCCAGCGCGAAGTACTGTGTGTCAGATGAAGACATCCTGTTGTCCAACATCAGTGTGATGTCATACCGGACCTGAGGTTTGCGTGAGTATCCGTTGTCCCATGTCTGGTTTATTGGTGTGCAGACTGGTGAAGGAATTGCGAACGGAATTCGCAATCCAGCATACCACGTTCCAAACACAGGTGTGGGCGATTTGAAAGCAGACCGCCTCGTGCTGGTTTTCATACAATGGTATAAGACCTGGTCGTTCAAAAAGGAAAGTGAACGTAAACTTGAGAAGAAATCACAAACAGAAAAAGAATACGAGGGTTGACCGCGACGTCCTGTAAAGGCTATGCAAATACCTTTAACTTACCGACATTGTTAGATCTGTGAGTGATTGTTCATAAATATTTTTACGGTTGACACCTTCCATTGTTTTCCAGAATTTAGCCTACTACTACCCCCTTCAGTGTTTCGCGTGTTCTACAATGTCAGATCACGTCATGCGAATCTTATTTCTTCTATTACTGTAAAAAAAAGTGGTCAGCATGGATAAGAGAACTCTGTCTGAAACTTCTGGTGTGCTGATGGTGTATAGCGTGTTCAACCCCTACACCGGTCTATAGGACGGGAAACGTCGACTTCTCGTCCTTGAAGTGAGGTCGTAAATTACAAATACCTCAAAAGTCGGAGTGGATTCGCCAGATGGTGATAAGGAAAGCTGACCGACATGCAAAAATCAGTCCAATGTGGACTACTGCTCGCGTTAAAAATTAACGAACGAAAAACAAATACTTTAAACATTTCTCTTTGATGTGTCATATTTCTCCG
The DNA here is from genome assembly GCA_963921405.1 of Cepaea hortensis. Lineage (NCBI taxonomy): Eukaryota > Metazoa > Mollusca > Gastropoda > Stylommatophora > Helicidae > Cepaea > Cepaea hortensis. The sequence continues at coordinate 91,001,319 of OY992886.1, read as the reverse complement.
AACTCCCATTTCAGTTGGATCTTATCATTTCACGGTAGAGCCACATCTCACATGTCTCTATAATTTTATATTTGCTCACGCACTCATTGGCCGGCACGTTAGTGTAGTTGATAAAGATAAGTGACGATAATTCCAACAGCGCGATCGGACGAGGGTTCGATCCCTGCGTACGTCGTCAGCCAGCAGATGAAAGGATTAGCCACCTATTCCTGGCGTGCGCTCAAGCCTACACAAAATGATGACACTATAGCGGCCCCTTCTTCGTGACATATTTTCTGTTGTTTCCCACACACATTGTGGGGGATTAAGATGATAGTTTCTCCCCGGTTGCCACACCTTATTAGGCCATTTACTCGTATATGCTATAAATATTCTATACATGGTTCCGTCACCATGTTACTGAGCTGAGTTCGTGGAGTGACACTGTGAGCTGTGAATATCATGTGGAGTGCTTTTACATATGTCAGCGGTTGTTTGTAGCGTGAGCTGCATGTTCAGAAAATTTGCGGCTGGCCGGTCGCTGAACTAACTGAGTTGTCTTATGTAGTAACGTGTTGCTGTTGGTTTTCTTGTGACTACCGCTTCCATCGATGATGAACTGTATATTTCGTGGTGGACTTTGTGTTGGCATCCTTGCAGCGTATACCTGTGCAGGCTATTGGTTTGTCGATACTCCCCTCTGTTCCACTTTTCACATGGGGCAGTGAGGAGCATTTTGTGGGATATTCACTGGTACAGGGCGGAGCATAATGGGGCGACCCTTTGCCGTGAAATTGGAACCGCGACTAACTAAATATTCTATTGTAAACAGCGTTTCTATTATTTTTAAATTTAATCACGGCATTATCTATATATGACCAGGACAGAAATCATTTTGAAACAAATAAACGTATAGCTTAAATCTGTTTTGGTGGGAAAAATCTCTCTCTCTCTCTGTCAGAAAAAAACAAAACACCAGACCCGACATAAATTACCTCTGTTCGTGTGATCGGTTCCATCCCTGACAGAATCAGCCTCCTCCATATTAAACTTCTCACAGGACCAGGCCATGCTGGTGATCTCAAACCCTTCATGGACCGTCACTTGGGTGACCACCATGCCCGTGGAACTCATCACGATGATCTGGCCGTCCAGGGTTCCAAACATCACCTGGTAAAAACACAGACACAAAAACACTTTGATAATATTCAAATGTTAAAAAGTTAGTTGCATATCCTTTTCAGGAAGTAGCGGTCAACCTCAGCAAGATTTGCTGTTTGTGTTTTACGTTCAGTAGTTTGCCGGCTTTGTGGCGATTGAGTTACGGCCGCAATTCGTGATCACGCATACCCGCATTCGAAACACAGCTGCGCGAGATTTGGCAGCAGACCGAGTTGCTTTGGTTTTTTACGAAAATGGTATGGGTGCCGGTCTTTCAGAATGCGATGGCAAACTACTGAACGCAAATTTGCCAAGAGATCATAACAGAAACAAATGTTGGTATTGACTGCAACGTCCTGTAAAGGATATGCAACTAACTTTAGTTTGCCACTGTTTTCTGAACGATCGACGTCCGTACCATTGTATGATAACCTGTGTAGGGCGGTCTGCTTTCAAATCGCCCGAAGCTGCCTTTCCAACGTCAAAAGTTCATCTATGAACATCATAGTAAACGGGGAGATACTAGAACAAGTAACACGTTTCTCCTATCTTGGACATGTAATAACAGATTATGGCAGAAGTGAAATAGAAATCAAAAAGAGAATAGGAATGTCCAAAAATGTCTTGAACAGCATGAAATCATTGTTAACATCTAGAGAGATTAAAAATGAGCAATGTCAAATGTTACGTATATTCAACACCATTGTATGGTGCGGAAGCCAGGACATTGAACAAGCAACTAGAAAGTCGAATAGATGCCCTGGAGATGTGGATAGATGAATATGTCGTATTTCATCTCATCTCATCATGTTCCTCTTGTACCTTGCGGTGTCGAGGTGAAGTATAAACTTCGTGAGAGTGCCAGAGTATGGGCTTCATATATCGATATTCCCATGGACTCTGCTATTCCCTCCGTCCAACGTTTACGTGGTCGGCTTCTTCCTCTGATTCCATCTGGTCTGTACATCATTGCTTGTTGTGGTATGCTGTTGACTGGTAACCTACTTGCATGGCCAAACCATTTGACTTGCTGTTTTCTGATAAAATCTAGTGCTGCTTTAACCCCCACTTTAGTCCTGATTTCTTCATTTCTGAGCTTATCTCTTCTTGATACGTTGAGTATTCTTCTCAGAAACCTCATTTCTGTTGTTGTGATTTTTCTTTTCTCTTTTTCTGTCATTGTCCAGGTTTGGCATTGGTAGCATAGAGTTGGCAGGAAGATTGTGTTGTAAAGTGCTTTCTTAGTAGTTATTGATACATGTTTGTTCTTTAGTATTGGTGCCATTTGTCCAATGAGTTGATTTGCCTTATTGCACCTATTTTCGTTCTCGTCTTCTGATCTGCCATTTGATGATATTATACTTCCTAGGTACTTGAAACTCTTTACTTGTTTCAAGGGATGTTCGTTTAGGTGAACTGTTGTTGTTTGTTCTTCTTTAGTTATAGTCATTACCTCTGTTTTGCTTGTGCTAATTTTCATGTTATGTTCCCTACACATTTCGTTTAGACTATTCATGTGGTCTTGTAATTCAGCTTCTGATTTTGCTATTAGTGCTTGGTCATCCGCAAACAGGAGTTCTCTAATGGTTAGATTTGCAGATGGTTCTTCTTTTGTGTTCTCGTCATGCGGTATTCTTGCTGTCTCTGCTTGGCTGGTTTCTTTACATATGTTGTCTATATATGTTATGAACAAGAGAGGGGACAAGACACAACCTTGTCGTACTCCAGATCTTATGGTGAAGGGTTCTGAGTGTCCTCCAGTTGCTCTCACTATGCATTCACTGTTGTTGTATAAACTTCTACATAGGTTTGTTAGATGTGTACTCACTCCATTTTGTTTAAGGATTTCCCACAGCTTGTTTATATCTACTCTATCGAATACCTTTTCTTGGTCGACAAAGGCTAAATAGAGTGTTTCATTGAATTCGATTGATTTTTCTATAAGTTGTCTAAGAGCAAAATAATGTCGTATTTCACGGAAACAAAAACAATCAAATGCAGAGGTTTTAGAAAAACTGGGAATTAAAAGATAGTTTATGAAAGAAATAAAAAAATAAGAGACAAGTGAAATATTTCGGCTACGTTAAAAGACATAACACTCTTATAAAAACCATACTGGAGGGCAAGGTTGGATTTAAGCTAGCTAGAGGTAGATAAAGATACAAGTGGGAAGATAGCATCAAGAGATGGACGAACATCAGTCTGACAGAATGTACTGTCAAGGCGAAAGACAGACAGCGTTTGAGATCCATTGCAGCCAACCTTCATTGTGGAGAGGCACCCGATACCGGATTACGAATCGTGTTCTTAATCTCTCGTAACAATGATTGATTTTATTTTTCGCTCGCTTTGAACTCAAGCGTAGTCCATACACACTATTTATAGTAGTGATGAATTGAATTTCCCGTGTGGATTAGCTTTCCATATTAACAGTGTCCCTCGCCATCAGGTGAACCTACTCCGACTTCTGAGGTACTTGTAATTTACGTCTCCAAGTCAAGGACGACAGGTCAACATTTTAGTCCAGCAGTCCGGTATAGGGGTCGAAAGACTCACCTCGGCATGAACACAAAGGATGTTTAAGAACACGCGTTCTTACCCATTCGGCCATGCGGACCATTCAGTGATTGATATTACTACTTGGGAAATATATTTCCGAATTTCAAGATTGCCCCCGAAACATGACACTCTTTATCAGACATTTTTCGACGAAGTAAGACTTTGTATTACAAACAATTAGGTATATTTAGCTCCTGCGAAAAGAAGAGACATAATAAACACAGATACCATGTACATACCTTACAAAGAACTCCATCATAACACAGGTGAACATGAAATGTAACTTATCCAAAATCAGAAACAATCAATAAATATATAAAATGAAATAATAAAATACAAAAATAAGTTCTATAGGACGGAAAGGACAGCTGAAGTTTCGATTCTAAGAATCTTTGTCAAGGACAGGACAACACAAACAGATTTTAAAAAACGAAAAAAAAAAAAATAAACACAATAAAATAAGCACAAATGCTAGGTTCCCATGTTGGAATAGACATGGTGGTTAAAGGCGCTCTTTTGGCTACAAAGTTTACGTATGATATATATATATATATATATATATATATATATATATATATATATATATATATATATATATATATATATATATATATATATATATATATATATATATATATATATATATACCTAATTGTATGAAATATATCTAATTGTTAGCAATCCATTTTGTTATATCCTGCTGCAGCCACTGCTTTTTCTTTTGTTCCATAAGATTTTGTAGAATCTTCATCATCATGTGTCATGCCGTTTAAGCGCTGTCATGTTTCGCAATCTCACACGATCACCAGAGTCGTGGATCAGATCTGAGTCTTTGACTCAATTATGCCATGTGAACAAACTATTGACCCTTCTGCCTTATCCTTGTTCTCCCTCTCCCCCCTCAATCTTGCTAGTTGTCACCAAGTTCTCCAATATTGTACTTCTCATAACATGCCCAAAAAATCTTAGCCGGTTCCATCTAATTTCTCTAATCAGTTTACAGTTTTCATTTGTTTCTTGCAGAACTTTTTCGTCGGTGTTTGAGTCTGTCCATGGTATTCTTTGCATTTTCCTCAGAAACCACATTTTCCATTGCCATTAGATGTTTTTTCAGTTTGTCTGCTTATTGTCCACGCTTCACTTCCATACAAAAATACAGGTTCTATGTAGCACTTCAACACAGTTTTAGAATGCCAGTATTTTTTAACTGTTTCATCAACGGATTTCTAAGAATTTTTCTGTAACACGTGAGTTCAATGTCCTCAGTTTTCTTCTTTATCGGTTGTGGAATAGTCCACGACTGAGATTTTGTTTGATGATCTTCTTTTTAGTTTTGCATATCCCTTACAGGACGTTGCAGTCAACATCAGCATTTTTTAGCTGCTGTTGATGTAGTAGGCAAGATTATGCTCAGTAGTATGCCATTGATTTCTTAGCGACCGGCTTGCATACCCCGTAAGTTACCAACGCGGCGAGAACCGCTACCGATTCTTGCACAGGATACTTTACTCACGAGAATATACGGGATTACGGAGAAAGACGTTAACCCCTAGGATGTTGGTACATGTTCTTGAAATATTTATTAGTATTTGACTGCTGGTGTTGTGATTTGAAAACTTCATGCTGTTTGCGTTGAGTTGAGTTGAGTTGAGTTGAGTTAAGTTGATGTGAGTTGAGGTGAGTTTAGCTGAGCTGAGTTGAGCTGAGCTGAGTTGACTTGAGTTGAGTCAAAAACCGACAACACAGCACTCAGGACATTCCTATATGTGCATCATCTTCTTCTTCAACAGCCAGTGAAGAGTCCCACTACTAATAGTACCAGTAGCAGTCTAATTATGTGTCCGTTTAGCCTTTCATCGGAGTCTTGAGCGTCGACTAAATCCTCTGGTCACTCCCTGCAGTATAGTTTTCTCCAGGCATTGATGATCTATTTCTTCTTCAACACTATATACACAATCCCAAAGATCCCCGACCACGTCTGTCTTATCATGCACCATCACCGCACCGAGCGGTGCAGATCCAGCCAATCTGTCGGCCTGCTCGTTTCCCGCCACGCCAGCATGTCCTGTTCGGAATGGGGAGGGGGGGGGGGGGGGGGGGGGGGAGAGACCAACATATGATATGTAGCCTCAGCAAACTTCTGACTTCATTTGAACACGTCTTCTTGTTTGGAATTATAGAGACATTATTATATTACTACAACAATTATATTTGACAGTAGGAGAAATGTTCACTTTCTTCCTTGTTGATTGTATTGTTTGGTTGACATGTTATTTTGTCTGTGAACATTATCGTTGTTGTTTTAATATTCAAAAGTAGATTTCAATCTTCATTGTGTGTGTATGTGGTTATTTTACCAGATATAATTAACTGTTCTAATGTCATGGCTTTGTTTGAAAAGAGAACTGAATATTATGCAAATCTAAAATCAGATTTCCCCCAACTTTGAATCTATCAAAATTGTCACATAAATGTTGACATCTCTCATTATAATTTCTGCATAGATGTTAAATATATATGGGAAGAGAAAACATGAATATATATCGAAACCACATTTATTTGGTAAAAGTTATTGACAACGAATAAAAGCTATCGGTCGTTTAATTGTTATCTGTTTAAATTATTTAATTTTTCCTAGGAGGTCATCTGAGAGAACACCATGCTCCTGTCAACACAAATCTAAATAGAATAGATACATGACATGAACCGAACTGTAGGCACTGATTCCGACATGGGAATCAGCTAAAAGTATGCTCCTAGAGTGCCAAAGATGACTCAATTGCAACACAGTCTGCTCCCATTACACGCTAATTACACAAATCCAGACTACACGTCATTGCCTAAATTGAAACGTGGCTAATATTTCAACAACAACAACAACAACAACAACAACAACAACAACAACAACAACAACAACAACAACAACAACAACAACAACAACAACAACAACAACAACAACAACAACAACAACAACAACAACAACAACAACAACAACGACAACGACAACGACAACAACGACGACAACAACAACAACAACAACAACAACAACAACAACAACAACAGCAGCAGCAGCAGCAGCAGCAGCAACAACAACAACAAATAATAATAATAATAATCATAAAAGCGTTAAAGGGGTGACTGTCCACATTAAAATAAATTATATCATCACAAGCACTATTGCAATCATCATCACCATCCTCCTGCAACAGGCTTGTTTTTCACAGTTCCATCTTTAGCCATTATCACCAGAAGTGTTCTAATCTTCTTATATATAAAAAAGACTTGTGCGTATGTATCTCTGTATGTATTTATGTATCTCTGTCCGTATGGCCTTTATTTGTTCGCGAACGGCCCATCCGATTGAGATGAAATTTTCTACACGCCTTCCTTTCATTCCAGAGCTGACAACTGTGATATTTTGTTAGTGTGAAATCGCCTGCTTACTCAGTATTATTTCATTTTTCATTTTTCATCATAATTTCATATATTTCAGGGGACCTAACTCTGTAAAAGTTATTTCAAGGGGCATAACTTTTCTGTATAACTTATAGTCATATTGTGGCATCGTTTTCAAAGATTTATAAACTCTTTGGCCATAGTTATGTACCGGCATATGAGTTATAATAAATAATGATACAATCTGTAAGGCATTTTCAAAGTTTTCATAAAAATGATGCACAATGCATAACATTGTAACTCATCTTTTTTTGCTTAAGAAGTTACTGTAGTCATGCAGGTGATTAGAAAGAGTTTTCATTAAAAATAATGGATGGTGTGTAGAAGAACGTTCTTTTAAGTTACTGTTTTTGTTGTATGAATTTAATGAAGCCGGACAGGGTCAGGCAGACAGATAGACAGACAGATAGACAGTCGGGAACGGGAACTTATATGACTACTTATATGAATTAAATGAGATGCTCCACATCAGGAGCTGGGAAATGCCGGGCCGGGTCAGACAGACAGACAGACAGACAGACAGACAGACAGACAGACAGACAGACAGTCGGTAACGGGAACGAGAACTTATATGACTACTTATATGAATTAAATGAGATGCTCCCCACCAGGGTCTGGGCGAAGCCGGGCAGGGTCAGCTAGTATTTAATAAATACAAACAGTTCAAGTACAAACAGCATGACAAAGATAAGAGTTAATACCAATTACAACATAAAAGCCAGATTATGGACATCTCTTACTTGCTGATCATCTGGTGACCAGACTCCACATGTGATACTGGTATTTTCCAGGTTTAGCATAGAGGACCAATACCTCTGTCCGGCCACACTGCCCACTAGTATAAACCCGTCCCTGTAACAGATCAAGGCCATTCTACCGTCATGAGACCAGGCAAAATCCGTCACCTGTGGACAATTAAATTATCATTGGGTTAATACAATTCAATTCAATTCAACTTTATTAGTCAACGACAACTATCTTGACTGTAAGTTGTAGTATTTAGGCTCTGATATATCATTTAAGACTTGTCCTTTGGGCACTGGGCTACAATCTGTTCACAAAATAATATATAAAACCCTTTAACTGATTCAGTACCAAACTTAGGTTTGGACAATACATGGTGCACAATCAAATGAACAAGTATTATAATGTAAATTTCGGTTCACATGGCACTGACATGGCGGACGATACCATGAAAAAAAAAATAACATGACGACCCTATTATGGCAATATATCGTCCTATGGTCCAAATGGAGGTCACTTGTGGCGATATATTATCCTTCGACCCTGAATCAGTGAAGTGAAACATGACCAACCTAGACAAGATCCCAGCCAGTCTTAATGTGCCGTGGTGAGTCATGAGCTGGGTACTTTCTAGTATACCACTCCGCAGATGTGCAATTCCAGTACCGACTTTGCACAATGCGCAGTTTCTGAGATTGAAATGGAGATGATAACTGTGCAACACAGCCCCCGTAAAGATGAGACCTTGGTAAAGGATTGCGAGAAAGGTCTCTACACCAGCAACACTATGGCGGATGCAAGCCCTTTTCTACGCAACGAATACCTGGCATTCTAATGCATCGGACCATAGAGTTCAAATTCAGTCTTCCAGATAAATAACCAATCAACCGACCCACCAAAACCGACTGAGCGACCAATCCGACCAACCGACGGACCAAGCAATCAACCAACCAAAACATTATTTTTATGCCGCACTTAATGCTGGATGTTATTGCAGTTGGATTATAAACAATAAGTACATTAACCTGCGAGTTTACTATGTCCGCATACTTGGCTTCTGTCAGCAGTATTGAGCATGCGTTATATTAGAAACCCATGAACACAAATCATGTACCAGGAAATTGTAGTTAACTGCTCCCCGAAAATGTCGGTAGCAAGAACTTCCTGTGGGTATATGAAGTGTTGTGACTATCGCATCTTGTAGTGTTCTAGTGTAGTGTCAGGTGACGTCAATATAGCGTCCTAACCGTTATACCAAGACTCCCAATCACCACCGCAAAAAAAAAAAAAAACGAATCCTGTACCAGGACCTGCTGTTGACCAGGACCGGCTGTTGACCAGACCAGGACCTGCTGTTGACCAGACCAGGACCTGCTATTGACCCGATCAGGACCTGCTGTTGACTAAGACCTGCTGTTGACCCGGTCCTGCTGTTGACCAGGACCAGCTGTTGACCAGGACCAGCTGTTGACCAGGATCTGCTGTTCACCAGGACCTGCTGTTGATCAGACCAGGACCTGCTGTTGACCAGACCAGGACCTGTTATTGACCAGACCAGGACCTGCTGTTGACCAGGATCTGCTGTTGACCAGAACCTACTGTTGACTAGGACCTGCTGTTGACAGGACCTGCTGTTGACCAGGACCTGCTCTGCGTATGTGAATTACTGGGACCATCACATTTTCAGGCATGAGTGTGCGGAGGAGTAGGTAGTCAGTCTCTCCCTGGAGTAGTGAACGGTGAGTGCAGGCAACAAACCGCGCTCATGGCATTCTCAGCGTCTGGCTCTAACCTTGATACTACCGCGTTCGTCGGTTGTACGCACAGAATTGCGCTATTCTTTAAATGACACTGAGACACGGGTGTAGCGTATATTTACCTAATATGTCTCTATACTTATATACGGTTAATTTTAGCTCAGTTCAAACCTAAGGCTGTGAATGACAATTAGTAAAGAAGCCCTAGTAATGTGGTTATGTAAAAGAATGCTGAAAATTCCTTGGACAGCCAAAATGAATATTCTGGATATTTTGAGAGAGGCTAAGTCGCAAAGTTAACTTATGGCAAACATTAGAAAGAGGCAGTCATCATGTTTTGACCTCTTTATGAGAAGACAAAAGTAGAACACGCTGTGACAACTGGAATGATATATGGAAAGAGCGAATGAAGATTATAGCGCAGGAAAGTTTGTGTTAAGGCACGAAAGTGTGTCAAACACGAATAGATACATGCCGCATGAAATCGCAAGATGTGGAGAAACATCGCCAACACCCTTTGGCAAGGCACTTGATGATCATTTTTATATCATCATCATCATCATCATCATCATCATCATCATCATCATCATCATCATCATCATCATCATCATCATCATCATCATCATTATCATCATCACCATCATCATCATCAGCCGTTCCTTGTCTACCTACCGCCGTGGGCGATAATGCTTCTCGGCATCTTGGATCTCCGAAAGCATGTATCAGTTCGTGTGCCCAAATCTTTCCTTGCCATGACAAAAATGTCTCTCAAGAATCATCTCGCTCTCTCTCTATCTTTCTCAGTGTCAGTCTGTCCAATTGTCACAGGATGTTGATGTTCTCATCTTATCACGATGTGGTCACACACGTCATGGCCTCTACCTAGATACAGACATGATAAATGAAGAGTTGAAAACAATTACAAATAGTGACAATACAGAGTAAGAGTTAACGGCAGTGAAGAATAATCCGTAAAACTGGCCGATCGTTCCAATTAACAAATGTCCCGCAATTCCGCAGAATGCAAGTAAGAGGTTCCTGGGCGTAAAGAACATGCAAGCTCGCACGAATGGGCGATAGCCAGGACAAGAGATGACTCGGGAACTTGCCGTTGAGAAATCTACGCAGATAACACACGAATCAACATTGAAGAAAAAGACCAATTATTTTGCCTATATTCGGCACTGTGAAATGAAAAATAGAAGGAAAATACCGGAAACAGATTTACAGTACGAAGCTTGTAGGCAATGGTAGACATTTGATCAGTTGACCAAGATGTTAGAATTTTATACATTACAAAATAAAGAAAAGACTAATTTCACCACCTGGCTAGGGTTGCCGGATGTACTGAGAAACCGGGACAATTCTCTTAAGCATATGAATAATTCTGGAATTAACGCATTCTTTTCAGTATTTTGAACCCCTTAAGATAGAAAAACGACAACCACAGCCATAATGACAATAAAATCACTGCTTGCAACGGAAAAATTGGAAAATAGTTCAATTGAATTAAATAGTTCATTTGATTGGGAGATAAAACGGAACAAATAGGCGCCTCGAAAGCATTTTTTGGAACATTGATGCAGTTAGGAGAAACATAGTCCTGGAAAAGCGGGACGTTTGGCAACCCTACACCTGATGTGGTGCATTATAAAATGTCAGTGTCTAGCTGGTCATGTATCAAAGTACAGTTTATTTGTTCCTGCAGCGAGACACTGTCGTCATTTGGAGCTGACAGATTCGAATCCCGGTCGGTAACTACAGCTTTCAATTTGTATGTTGCTAGTGCGTCCCTTAGTCTCTATTTTGTTATTCCACTTCTACGAGCGTCAAAAATTACACGTATGTTTATTTATGAACTAACTAGCTGACCCGGCCCGGCTTCGCCCAGTCCTTGGTGGGGAGCATCTCATTTAATTCATATAATTAGTCATATAAGCTCCCGTTCCCGTTACCGACTATCTGTCTGTCTGTCTGTCTGTCTGTCTGTCTGTCTGTCTGTCTGTCTGTCTGTCTGTCTGACCCGGCATCGCCCAGTCCTTGGTGGGGAGCATCTCATTTAATTCATATAAGTAGTCATATAAGTTCCCGTTCCCGTTACCGACTATCTGTCTGTCTGTCTGTCTGTCTGTCTGTCTGTCTGTCTGTCCGTCCCTCCCTCTCTGTCTGTCTGTCTGCCTGTCTGTCTAATCATTTATTGGTTGCAGTTAGAACAACCTTAGATAAACGAAGACCAACTTACAAAAAGCATTTGAAAGAGCACTTGAAAGATCTTTACATCTTCCCCCAACAATTAACTTGGGTAAATGGAGCGGCGGCAGCAGCATCAGCAGAAGAAGGAAAAGGAGGAGTAGACAACTGCAGCGAAAAGGTGGGTCTGTCTATCTATCTGACCCGGCGTGACTTCGCCCAGCTCCTGGAGTGTAGCGTCTCATTAAATTCATACAACAAAAAAAGTAACTTAAAAAAATGCCCTTCTACACACCATCCATTATTTTTAATGAAAACGCTTTCTAATCACCTGCATGACTACAGTAACTTCTTAAGCAAAAAAAGATGAGTTACAATGTTATGCATTGTGCATTATTTTTATGAAAACTTTGAAAATGCCTTACAGATTGTATCATTATTTATTATAACTCATATGCCGGTACATAACTATGGACAAAGAGTTTATAAATCTTTGAAAACGATGCCACAATATGACTATAAGTTATACAGAAAAGTTATGCCCCTTGAAATAACTTTTATAGAGTTAGGTCCCCTGAGATATATAAAATTATGATGAAAAGTGAAAAATGAAATAATACTGGGTAAGCATGCGATTTCACACTAAAAAAATATGACAGTGGGCTGCACTGGAATGAAAGAAAGGCGTGTAGAAAATTTCATCTCAATCGGATGGGCCGTTCGCGAGCGCACAAAGGACAGACGGACATACAGACATACAGACAGACAGACGGAGATCCTAATTTATATATAAGATAGCTGACCCGGCCCGGCTTCGCCCATCCCGGGCGGGGATCTATCTATCTGTCTGTCTGTCTGTCTGTCTGTCTGTCTGTCTGTCTGTCTGTCTGTCTGTCTGTCTGTCTGTCTGTCTGCTTGTCTGTCTGTCTGTCTGTCTGTCTGTCTGTCTGTCTATCTGTCTGTCTGTCTGTCTGTCTGTCTGTCTGACCCGGCCCGGCTTTGCCCAGCCCCTGGTGGGGAGCATTTCATTTAATTAATATAAGTAGTCATATAAGCTCCCGTTCCCGTTCCCGACTATCTACTGTCTATCTGTCTGTCTGTCTGTCTATTATTAGAAAGAGCACTTGAAAGATCTTTACATCTTCCCCCGACAATTAACTTGGGTAAATGGAGCGTCTTATTTAGTTCATATTCGGCTCCTGCTCCCGTTCCCGTTCCCAAAAAAGACGACCCGGCCCGGCTTCGCCCAGTCCCTGGTGGGGAGCATATAATTTAATTCATATTCGGCGGAGGGAGGAGGAGGAGGGAGCAGGAGGGAGCAGGAGGAGACAGGAGGAGGAGGGAGGAGGAGGGAGGAGGAGGGATTAGGAGGAGGAGAGAGGAATGAGGGGAGAGGGAGGAGGAGGAGGTAGGAGGAGGTAGGAGGAGGGAGGAGGAGGAAGAGGGAGGAGGAGGGAGGAGGAAGGAGGAGGAGGAGGGAGGAGGAGGGAGAAGGAGGAAGGAGGAAGTGGAGGGAGGAGGAGGGAGTAGGAGAAAGAGCGAGGAGGAGGGAGGAGGTAGGAACGAACGAACGAACGAACGAACAAACTTTATTTTCAAAGGGTTAAGAATTGGGCACGCAGGCCCGTCTAACATTCTGCCCTTCTATCACTCTCTTTCATACATTATTTCATTCACACATCATTCAAGGCTAACAAAGAACAGCAACAATATAAAAGATATGCATTATAAAGGCATGGGCAAAATGCAAACATCAAAAATACACGACACAGTAATACTAGATAATGGTCTGACACTTGTTATTAGCCATGTGGAATATACTGGCCTACAAAAAGGGGATTGGCTGTTATACTAGGGTTTTGTTATTATTATTATTATCTCAATTATTAACGGGGAAGGTAATCCGTATTGAGATAGTGTTCGAATAATTTGCGATTATATGAATAGGGATTGGTGATGTCTTTGATTTCTTGTGGAAGATTGTTCCACAGCTGAGCTGCAGAGTACGTTAAGCTTGTTTTGTATAAGTCAATCCTAGGCTTCGGAATGTGTAGTATATTTAAACGTTTACTGTGTCTAGCATTATATTTAAACAATGGCCAAAGGTAATTTGGGGCATTCCGATGCAGGATTTTGTGAATTAGTTTAGCTTTATTGAAAAGCTGGCGTTTGCGGAATGGTAGTAACTGAAGGCGTTTATACAGGCTAGGATTGTCAGATAAATTAGACTCATGGCCCGTTTCTGGAGTGAGTAAAGTCGCTTGGTGTTTGAATTAGAACAACCGTTCCAGATTGTAGAGCAGTAGTCAAAGTGTGTCTGTATATGAGAAGTATAGAATAGCTTCCTTGTGTCCTCATCAAGGAAGTTTTTAATCTTGGCGAGTTGGTAGACTTTTTTCGCTGTTTGTTTAATAAGCGCTTGAACGTGGGAATTAAAGGTTAGGTTTCTATCAATGATTAGGCCTAATGTTTTGTGCTCAATTACACTTTCTACTGGCATGTTATCGATGTGAAGTTGAAGTGGTGTGTGTGAGCTTAGAGTTTGAAGTCTTTGTCTAGTTGTTAATAACATTGCTTTTGTTTTAGTGATGTTAATTTGCATACGGTTTGAATAGCTCCACTTAACTACATTATTTAATTCTTGTTGTAAAGACGACTCCAGTAAAATACAGTCTTCAGCGTTTGTGTACACCGTACAGTCATCTGCAAATAGATCGCAGGACGACGAAAGATGCAAAGGTAGATCGTTAATATATATGGCAAATAATAGAGGGCCAAGAATAGAGCCTTGCGGTACTCCAATATTGAAGGTAGTGGTTTGAGACAGAGATTTATTATGTGATACTACTTGCTTTCTGTTTGATAGAAAAGATGATATTAGAGTGACTACATTAAGGCCAATTTTCATTGTCTCGAGTTTTTTAATTAAAATAACATGGTCTATCATATCAAATGCTTTCTTGAAATCAATAAACACAGTTCCACATAGACTGTTGTTGTTTATATTCTGGTGCCAATTTTCTATCATGTTTGTTAGGGCCGTATGGCAAGAATATTTTGGTCGAAATCCTGATTGGCTGTCAACAATAAGCTTGTTGCGAACTAAATACTGTAATGTTACTTTATGGATGTGTTTTTCTAGTGGCTTAGATAGTGATGATAGTAATGAAATGGGTCTGTAATTGTTCGGGAGACCATTGTCCAATGAACCAGATTTAAGAAGAGGGTACACTTTAGCGATTTTGAGAGCTGATGGAAAGTGGCCTTTGGTTAGACACTGATTATATACATAGGTTAGTGATGTACAGATCACTGGCGCAGCACAACGGAGAATCCGGTTGCTGATTCCATCTAACCCAGATGAGGTTGTGTTTTTTAGGTTACTGGGCTAAGCGAATACTTCAGTGATTGTCATTAGCGGTATGTCGGAAAGAATATCGCGGGAGCATCTATTCTCGCAAAACGATGACAATAAAGATAAGTTGCAAGGAGAATTAGGTATTGAAGCCTTCAACTGATCTATGTCAGTTTGAAAAAAATTACTGAATTGGTCGCATGTAATATGATTTGAAGGTAAAGAATTTCGGAAGTTATACTTGTTTGTCAAGGTGTTAATTGCTTTCCATATGTCCTTACTATTTGTTTTATCCATTACCAAGTTCTTAAAGTAATGTTTCTTTTCCCGTCGTATGTTATATTGAACTTTGTTTCTAAGTGTACGGTATGCATCGAGATCCCGCTTTTTATGTGCTTTATCTCTGTCTCTCATAATTTTAAGTATTTCCTGGGTGATCCAAGGTGGCTTGACGTGGTGTTTTACTCGAACTTCCTTGACTGGCACATGTCTATCAAAAACATCAATAAAGGTTTTCATCCAGAATTCCAGAGCATCATCCGGGTCAGGAAGCTGATAAACATTGTCTAGAGGTGAACTGAGCAAGTCCTGTAAAAATGCGCTTTGGTTGAAATTTTTGTAACTTCTATATTTTACACTTATGTGTTTCTGTTTAGGAATGTTAATTCCTTTTTTAGACCACGTGCAGCATATTGGGTAGTGATCGCTCATTGCACAATTGGGTACGGTGCATTCTATGATGTTGTCTGAGCAAGTTACATAAATGTGATCTATGACTGTCGAAGATGACTTTGTTACTCTAGTAGCTTGTTGTACTATTTGTTGGAAATTGTATGATGCAATTATATTTCCCCATATTATGTTGGATTTGTTGGTGTCAATGTTAAAGTCTCCGAGTAGTATAATTTCCTTCCCAGAAGCGAAAACCACATCCATCATGGTAGTGAAGTTTTCGTACCAGACGTGTCCAGCACTGGGATTTCGATAAAGGTAGCCAATTATCAGGGGTGTGCGGTTTTGAAGTTTTAGCTCTAACCAGATACATTCTATTTCGCAAGTTTCAAAGTCTAGCCTACGGTGAACATTTAGTAAATTAGAAACATAGGTTATTATGCCTGTCTCTTGTTTCCTACAGGGATCCCTTCTAAAAACTTTGTACCCTTTAATAGAGATGTCCTCATCTGAAATTTTATCATTAAGTCTACTTTCACTAAGGCCGAATAAATGAAAATTTTGATTAAGAATAGAAGATAACTCTGGTAGCTTGTTAAATAAGCTGCAAATGTTTAAGTGTCCAAGGCGTATTCCTGACTTATTGAGCCAGTGTTGCCACTTCACAGACATTTCATCCATGAAGAAAGTGTAAATTAGTCAAAGTTAAGCAAAAATACAAGATCATAAAAAAAATCACAATTACATTAACTTACAAAATATCAATAATACAAATGGATAAGTAAATGACAATATTATAACGATATAACTAATTAGACCAACGAATATAATGCAAACAAGGAACAAAACGAATTAAAGAACATACAACAAATAATTAACTTGAAAAAACTACTTCACAAGCTAAGTACCAACTGTTATCCAAAAGAATCAATAAATGATTATACAAGTCAATGTCTCTGTTTAAAGCGGGGAGTGAAGACCCCCTCACTCAGAGTATTAAGGCGATAAAAAGTATTATAAAAGATATCTAAGTGTCAATCTCTGTGACTTCAATACGAGTCAATTTTTACAGCCACGTACAATCTAATACGTTGCTATATAAATCAATAACCAAGTATGCGCATAAACTTTCTAGGAGAGGCTCTTTCTTGTACCGAGATCCGGTGTTGCTTTGTGCTCAATTGCTAGTAAATACCAGGCTGTGTTGGTCCTTGGTACAGCGACATCATAAATGCCTGCCGAAGTGAAGCTGGGCTAAACCGTGTGAGGTATAACAACTCTGGGTTACAATGGAGTGGATACTGTTGATTTCTCACGGGTGTGTAACGACTTCCAACTACAGGCTCTGATTCGTGGCTAACAGGAGGCTGTGGTGGCACGTTATTGTTACTACTGGATTGATCCTTGCTGTGGAGAAGAGGGAACGTATCTTCATAATTATCACCCTCCTGCGTGTAAGAAGGCGTATTGTACGGATTTGGTGTGATGGAAATGTTCCGTCTGGTTTGGATATCAGGTGTCGTAGTTATGAGTGGTCTGCTCTCCTCTGGCTTATTGGTACTTGATGTGGCGGCAGTATATCGTCTGGCTTGAGTTTGAGGCGGTGTAGCTAAAAGTGTCCTACGCGATACAGTATTGGATGTAGGTTGTGTACGTTCAGGGTACTTAAGATTTTTGGCGAGCAAGCTGGTGCCCAATGTAGACAAATGTACTTGATCTTTATAAAGTCGCTTTTTAGGTGCTCCTGACTGTGAAGTAAACACCGGTGTGTTGTTGATGAACTGTATGTTGTTGTGAGAACAAAACTTCTGCAATATGTTGTTATTTATGTCAGCTAGACGACGCTGGAATCCATAACTCGGTGATATGATGGAGGAGAAGAAAATGGACGAGTTAGGAAAAGTGTGACGTAATCCGTTCAAGAGCGCCAGCAGTTGAGATGTTGTGATTTGCTGGTTGTTCATGATGTCATTGATAACAATATGGACGCTTGCCCTTTTTACATTAAGATCTACAGCCAACCTCCTAATCTTGTCTGTTAGCCGGTCAACACCAGCCCCAGGCAATGGAATTATGCACACAATGTCTTTGTCTGTAGTAGCCATCCGGTCGCTGTATAGACCTTTCATTAGAGAGTCGCCTATTATAATGTGTGTACAGTCGGGTCGTGCTGTCTGCACATGTTGGTTGTCAGTACGCCTTACTCGTTTTTTCTCCCATTTAGCAGCAGTCTGTACATCCCCATGTGACTCTCCCTGTGTTTCCTGGAGGCGTGTGTTGTCTGTTGACAGTGCACTATAGCACTGTACGTTTTCTGACGAATTTTCTTGAAGCACTTCGAATCTGTTGCTTATCTTTACACCAATGGGATAGACTGCTTGTAGCGTTTATCTTCCTCTGCACGTTGAGATTTTTCCGGGTCTTGTTTTTGTTGAAACTGGGCTTCAAGATTCTCCGAATTTGATACAGCTGCTTGGGAGTTACACGCTTGTTCAGTTGAGTTGGTGGAGGACTCGTGCTGTAAAGTTTCTATTGTTTTTCTTAGCAACAGATTTTCCTCTCTCAGGAGCGTGATTTCTTCTTTGAGAGCAGTGTAGTCACTGCTGGTCTTGCTGTTAGCTGCAATGTTCGCAGTAACAGTAGCAGTGAGCGCCTTTAAGGATTGCTCTATTACCTCAATGCGCCTATGACAATCGCACGATTGTCCATTGATAGTTGGCGTGTTATCTAAGGCTGGTATTTCTTCTGCTACTCTTACGTTGGTCTCAACGTTGTTTTGGAGGTGCTCCATTGGATATTCAATGGCCAAGAGTACTGATGGGGTAGGTGATCTCGTGTTGATGGTATTGTCCTGTTCATTCATTGTATGTGTTAGTTTAGAAACATTGTCTGCTGTGATGTCCACAGCTGTAGTTTTGGGCTGTGTAGATTCTGAGTCCTCACTCGAGACGAGCATGTTGATGATATCTTGTGTCTTTGATATGTCTCTACTCGTGAATGTAAGTATTGAGTTCTCCAGCTCGATAAAGTCTAATTTTAGCCAAGATTTAATGTTTTCAACGCTGCCCTGAGCGAGTAACTTGTTCTTTGAGTGATATAAATGTATTGTAAGGACTGGCGTCGTAATCAGATCTTCCACGTAGGCCCCGCTTCTATCTTGTCTGTGTTGGATTCGTTCAGGCTTGTAATAATTGATGAGGCACGTTCGAAATGCCTCATAATGGAGTGTATTGTTAAAGGATACTGTAACACATTGGCCGGAGTTGGTGTGTTGGACGACTCGGTCGACTGGATTCGCACACCTGGCTAGCTTGGTCTTCACCGCTTTCTCTTTGTTTAGTGTGTATGGTTTATTCACGGCCGATCGTAAACCGGATCTTGTTTTAACACCAGTCACCTCCAGAGAGGCCTCTCCTATAGATGACATTACTGCATCATGTTATCAAACCCGTTTGAAGAATGCAGCGAGCTCATTGTAGTCTAGACGCACCGCGGGCTATTTGAAGTCATGTGTTGCGGTTCGTTTGTTGCGATATTGTGTGCTGGCGACTTACCATGCGCTAGTCAAGCGCTAGTCAAGCATGGTTTACACACGTTGTCCTTAATCGATAATTGGTAGGTTTCGAAATTGAATGACCTTACCGTCCATTTATCAAAGAAATCCTCATTTCACTAAACCACAGTCACATAAACTTAAGATATTAATTCGTATTAGATCCAGTTTTAGAACTAACACAATGAAATACACAGCATCTCGATTGAGAATAGGCAAAACTTTGATAAATTCTATAAAAACTGGGAGAGCTTGTGAAAACACGTCCGCTCGTAACTGGAATGTCAAACGGGCAGGAGGAGGGAGGAATGTCAAAAGGAGGAGGGAGGAGGAGGGGAGAGGAGGAGGAAGAGGGAGGAGGAGGGAGAAGGAGGAGGAGGAAGAGGTCACTTTATTAGACAAGATATCACAGAGGTCTAGGATACACAGACTGTACGATTGTTGACTTTACTAGACAAGATATCACGGAGGTCTAGGATAGACAGACTGTACGATTGTTGACTTTACTAGACAAGATATCACATAGGTCTAGGATAGACAGACTGTACGATTGTTGACTTTACTAGACAAGATATCACAGAGATCTAGGACAGACAGACTGTACGATTGTTGACTTTACTAGACAAGATATCACATAGGTCTAGGACAGACAGACTGTACGATTGTTGACTTTACTAGACAAGATATCACAGAGATCTAGGACAGACAGACTGTACGATTGTTGACTTTACTAGACAAGATATCAGAGAGGTCTAGGACACACAGACTGTACGATTGTTGACTTTTCTAGACAAGATGTCTCAGAGGTCTAAGACAGACAGTCAGACAGACAGTCGGACAGACAGAACGTACGAACGAACAAGCGAAAATCTTTATTTTCAAAGGGTTAAGAAATGGGCACACAGGCCCATCTGACATTCTGCCCTTCTTGTCTAGACAGACAGACAGACAGACAGACAGACAGACAGACAGACAGACGGACGGACAGACAGACAGACAGACAGACAGACAGACAGACAGACAATCTGACTGACTGACTGACTGACTGACTGACTGATAGACTGACTGGCTGACTGACTGTGATAGAATATTATAGAGAGAGAAAGAGAGAGAGAGAGAGAGCGAGAGAGAGAGAGAGAGACAGAGAGAGAGAGAGAGACAGACAGACAGAGAGAGACAGAGAGAGGGAACTTTTGCAAACACAATTTTAAAAATATATGTATTCGAGAATATTGTAACGATTTGTCAGCCCTCCTGTGTGGAAAAGATTACGAGATAAACTCGAATGTAAACTCTAAAAGGCGGTAGACCTGATACCAATATGAGTGATGCTAGAAGTCACACACAATATAGAATAGAATATATGATTCTACCGGTGCATCATATCAAGACAATCCAAAAAACTGCACTAAATCATATATTTGTGAAACATTAATACTGGGGCAATTGAAGCAAAGGAACATCAAGATATATGGACAAGAATTCTCCTGCCATGGCATATATTCACAGAAACAAGTCAGTCGTTCAATGGGAACCGCTGGCTCAGCAAAACTTGATATAATATGCCGCCCTAGGGAAATCTCAGTAGGTTACAAGAAAAAGCATGATGTATTGCTGATGTTATTTGTATACAAGAGGGGAACCAAGCGAACATGGCTCATCTTTAAATGGTCATAATGTACTAGACCCAGCATAGCTGTCAGCATACTGGACCAAGCATAACGGTCAGTATACTAGACCAAGCATAACGGTCAGCATATTAGACCCACCATAACGGTCAGCATACTAGACCCAGCATAGAAGTCTGCATTCTACACTTAAAATAACGATCATCATACTAGACCCAACAAAACGGTCAGCATGCAAGATCCAGCATAGCGGTCAGCATACTAGACTCAGCATAACGGTCGTCATATTAGACCCAGCAAAACGGTCAGCAAATTAGACCCAGCATAGCGGTCAGCATATTAGACCCAGTAGAACGGTCAGCATATTAGACTCAGCATAACGGTCAGCATATTAGACCCAGTAGAACGGCCAGCAAACTAACCCCAGCATAGCGGTCAGCATACTAGACCCAGCATAACGGTCAGTATACTAGACCCAGCATAACGGTCAGTATACTACACCCAGCATAACGGTCAGTATACTACATCCAGCATAACGGTTATCATACTAGACCCAGCATAACGGTCAGCATACTAGACCCAGCATAACGGTCAGCATACTAGACCTAGCATAACGGTCAGCATACTAGACCTAGCATAACGGTCAGCATAACGGTTATCATACTAGACCTAGCATAACGGTCAGCATAACGGTTATCATACTAGACCTAGCATAACGGTCAGCATAACGGTTATCATACTAGACCCAGCATAACGGTCAGCATACTAGACCCAGCGTAAAGGTCAGCATACTAGACCCAACAAAGCGGTCAGCATATTAGACCCAGCATAACGGTCAGCATACTAGATCTAGCATATCGGTTAGTATACAAGACCCAGCATCACGGTCAGCATATTACACCCACCATGACGGTCAGCATAATAGACTCAACATAACGATCAGCATACTAGAACCATCAAGGCGGTCAGCATGCTAGATCCAGCGTAGCCATACTAGACCCATCATAACGGTCAGCATACTAGACCCATCAAAACGGTCAGTTTTGTTTGTGTGTTCGTTACAAAATGTTGCAGGAGGTTGCAATCAATCCCAGTTTGATTTTCGGGTAATATTACGTTCAATAGTTTGCCATTGCTGTGTGACCGAGAAGTAAATGTTAAAATCCAACTTAACGTCAGTGTAGAGGTTGAATCGCATACTTCATCATCAGCGCAATGGAAGCTTAAGAGCGAGCTCTTTTACCCTTACGGCCACGTCAGTGAGTTCGCTGGTTGTTGTTGTTGTTCTTCTTCTTCTTCTTCTGCGTTCATCCGGAGAGTTTTTTCGGACGTGATTGCTTTGTACCTGTTTACAGCAGAGCTGCGTTCTTGCGCCGTTAGCCCGACACATCCGACTTTTGCGGGCATTCATGACCGGGTTAACGTTCCCGGGCTGGTTGTTCTGTTAGTAAAAGTTACAGTGTGAACTGGCGCAAAGAAGTCATACAGAGTAGATTGCACAATGTTCTGCCTGAGTATTTCACAGGATCTCATAAAATGCACACCGCAGAGTTAGATATAGTATTAAGCGAATAGATGAATTATGTTGGCTGAAAAACATCATGACACATAGAATCACTGACACTGTTGCAATGTGTAATCACAGACCCACTGCTATGTCTTTCTGTCTGCACAACATTGGTTTTAAATACCAAAGGGTTGAAGCTTCAGCAAATTTGAGTAATCGTTTATTGTTCGTCTAATAAAATATAGGAAACGTGGTTGCTCGGTTGACAAAATGGCTGCAATTTATCAGGTGTTCAGCGACGGGCGATACCGGGATGTTATGGCCTGTTGGCTGTCCAGTTACACACGTGACAAGTCCGGTTACAAGTGTGTCAAGTCCAGCTACACACGTGTCAAGTCCGGTTACACACGTGTCACGTCACGTTACACACATGTCAAGCCCAGCTACACACATTTCAAGTCCAGCTACACAGTGTCACGTCCATCTACACACATGTCAAGTCTAGCTACACACGTGTCAAGTCCAGATACACAGTGTCAAGTCCAACTACACACATGTCATGTCCTGATACACACATGTCAAGTCCAGCTATACACGTGTCAAGTCCAGCTACACACTTGTCAAGTTCAGATACACAGTGTCAAGTCCAACTACACACATGTCATGTCCTGATACACACATGTCAAGTCCAGCTACACACGTGTCAAGTCCAACTACACACATGCCATGTCTATAACAAAAAAAAAAAAAAAAATCTAGGATTAAAACGTCGAAAAAACAAACAATCATTATGAAGACTTTAAAATCCATTGCAGTGCGTTGCGATCAACTCTAGACAGGTTTCGTAAATTTCCGTTACAAGTTAATTTTATTTGTCTTTTTTCTTTAACTGACTCAGCGCCCAACAAAGAATATGTATGAACAAAACATGGTACACAATAAAATGACCAAGTATTGTAATGTAAATTTCCGTTACAAGTTAATTTTACTTGTTTTTTGTTTTCTGTTAATTTAAAAAAAAATTAAACTGATTCAGTGGTCAACGAAGAATAAGTGATGACCAAACATGGTACACAGTCAAACGACCAAGTATTATACTGTAAATTTCCGCTACAAGTTATTTTTACTTTTTTTTGTTTTTTTTTGTTTTAAAGTGGTTCAATGCGAGACAAAGAATAGGTATGGACTAAACATGGTACACATTGAAATGAAGAAAGGAACAAGTATCATAATGCAAATTTCCGTTACAAGTTAATTTTACTTGCATTTCCAGATTGATTTTATTTGTAGCGTTTACGTTCAGTAGATTGCCAGTAGATAGCCGGTCTCCGTGGCGATGGTATTATGGGCGCGGTTCGTAATCCCATATACCCCCGTTCGAAACGCAGCTGCACGCAATTTGGCAGCAGACCGCGTTGCGCTGTTTTTTACGAAATGTTATGGGTGCCCGTCGCTCAGAAAGTAATGACAAAATACTGAACGTAAACTTGCCAAGAGATCACAACAGCAAAAAAATGCCGGTGTTGACTGCGACGTCCTTCAAATTATATGCAACTAACTTTAACTAAGGTTAGTACGAGCAATAAGACCAGTGAAACACAGAAAAGTACACCTGCTGTCTCTCTGCGACGCTTCACAGCATAAATAGAAGGACAAATAGGGAAAGAAGAAGAAAAAGCAAAATGCAATTGCTTAAATGTTTCCTCTTTCGTTTTGCCAATTTACCTATAGCTAACACAGTTTCAGTTGTCTACTGTCTTCTTTTGTTCCTATTTCTACCGCAATTCCCTCCTGGCAGAGCCGATCAATATGTGTGAATTTATTTCTCAGTTTATTTCAATAGCCCCTGTGATCCCATAGTGACTGATATTTTCGTGTTGTGACAGTTTCCATTAACGAAGATTCGTCTGAGTGAAGCGTAATTTGCCTGATAATTGCGGAAGAGATGAAAGAAATCGTATTGGCTGCGCATGAAGAACCTAGGCGCATTGTGGGTAAATGGACCGTTAGAAGAGAAATGGGGAATGCTGATGTTCAAGATACTAAAGAAATATCTCAGGGAAGATCATTATTATTATTATCATGTGCCTTGCAAAGTGACGCAAGTGTTCAATTCTCTCCATAGATCTCGGTCTTTGCTGTTCTGGATCATTTCTGGTGATAATATTCCTTCATGCCATTGTCTACGACCAGCAAGCACGATTTATATCAAACTACGTCTACCACTTTTATTGCTGACACGAAATCCCCCTGTGTGTCTCTTCCCATTACATAACCAAAGAAGACTGTTTACCTCTTTATTATGTTTGTATATACTGTTCTATTTCTATTAGATTCTTTCGGAGAATAGTTGTTAGTTACTATGGTTGCCTATGGACAATCGTTGTTAGGTACCATGGTTGCCCAAGATCACGCTGTATTCGTCTCACAAACCACATCTCCAATGCCTGCAAGCTTTTCCCATGTTGTTCGTTCACATTCCAAGACTCCTTGCCATGGAGCAGAACAGGTTCTGTATAACTTCTTAAAACTTTCTTTCTGACATGCAATCCAAATGACGTATGAATTAGTTTGTCAACGTGGCTGAATAGGTAAAAACCATCATTCTTACACCTCAGTAGCTCTGACGTCGGCGCAGTAGGATAATTTCATATACTGGTCAGATGGATTGACACGTTGGCTTCTCGTTCAGAAAGCAATGGCAAACTACTGAACGCTATTTTGGTAGTCAATCAACCTGGGGTTGAGGATGATCGGAACGTCCTGCAAAGGACATGCAGATGTTGATCTATAACGGATTTCTTTCCATCTCAAATAAACACCACTTTACGTGTGCTCAATTCCCCCATAGGCCACAGGATAACGGTCTCAATATAGCGCGGGAACACCCAAGCACCGACGAGGCATCAAATCTGTAATTATATGCATCCGACTTACACATTCTATAAAACAGCAAGTGAAATGCTTCGACCACATAGCTAGGCTACCAACTGACAGTATATCACCACAAGCAATTGATACAGACCAAACGGAACCAGAAGAATAAACCGGCCATGCAAACCATAGACAGAGCAAATAACAGTCCATGGGAATCTCGATATATGAAGACCAAACATAAACACTCTCCCATTATTTATGTTTCACCTCGACACCGCAATGTTCACAAGAAACAAGATGAGACTAGACATTCTATAAACAATCTTTTGTGGGCATATGTTATCATTTTGAGTTGATGGTAGCGATCCATGCTGGCTATCATTTTGAGTTGATAAACGATTTATGCTGGCTATCATTTTATCAAAGTCACCTAAGATGTTTTCAACATTGCAGTGTTACCATATGGTTTACAGATTTTTTTTGTGTGTTGCCATTGTCGAGGGAGGCTAGTTTTTTTCTTCATATCTCTTACAGGACGTTGCAGTGAACATCAGCATTTTTCAGCTGTTGTTGATGTACTAGGCAAGATTACGCTCCGTAGTTTGCCGTTGCTTTCTGGGCGACCGGCTCACATACCTCGTAAGTTACCAACGCTGCGGGAACCGCTACCGATTCTCGTGCAGGTTACGTTACTCACGAGAATACACGGGATTACAGAGAAAGACGTTAACTCCTAGGCCAGGATTGATTGATTGATTGATTTAGGAACCGACATCACAGCATTCGGGGCATTCCCATAAACGCTGCGTTCCCATCCTCAGCAGCCAACGAAGAGTTCCAACACCAATAGTACCAGTAGCAATCTGATTATATGTCCGTCTCGACTTTCCTCTGAGCGTCGAGCGTCGGCCAGATTCCCTCGTCACTCCTCGCTGCCTCATTCTTGCCAGACCATGGTAATCCATTTGCTCCTCCGAGGTGTACACGTGCTCCCACAAGGCCGCAACCACGTCTGCCTTATCATGCATCAATACTCCACCAAGTTCTGCAGAGCCAACCAATCTGTCCGCCTGTTCATTTCCCAGCACACCGTCATGCCCTGGAGAAAAGATCCAGACGATGCTTGTTACCCGTGACCTCCGAAGCGAAGCAATCCACTCCGCACGAAGCTTGCCCGTCCTCACCCTCGTCAGCATGCTTTCTGAGCCAGTTACAATCACGATGTGTGTGTGTGTGTGTGTGTGTGTGTGTGTGTGTGTGTGTGTGTCGTATTCTCCATCCAGCGGAGAGCCGCAATAACTGCCTCCACTTCCATTATTAAGCTGAATGTTGTGGTATCATATGCCATGCTCTCCTGCACCAAACGTCGACCATTAGCTTTGGCTATGAACCCCCATCAACTTATCTCACCTCTTGACACCTAGGCCAGGGAGTCCGGCATGTTTGACTACCCCAAATTCAGGGGGCTGGTAATTAAAACTCCGCAGCATGATTAATTCCAGCTCTTCTCTAGATAGAAGAGAACCTCGTATCACAACGCCACGACGCCCCAAACACAAGTTGAAATAAAACAAAGTTTACTAGTTAAAATAAAACAACGTTTATAAATTAAAATAATACAACGTTTATAAGTTACTCGAAAAATAATGCTACCACTAGTTTATAAGTTAAAATAATAAAAACTAGTTTAAAATTAAAATAATATAAACAAAGTTTATACACTAAAATAATAAAAACACAAGTTTAAGTTTAAAATAATACAAATACTAGTTTATACGTTAATATAATGAAAACACTAGTTTATAAGTTAAATAAAACAAAAATACAAACATACACACGTAGGCACACACACACACACACACACACACACACACATATGTGTGTGTGTGTGTGTGTGTGTGTGTGTAACCATAATGTATACCTGATAATAATACGAATAAAGTAAAATAACGTAAACACTCGCTTATAAGCTGAAATAGCACAAACACAAGTTAATTTGCGAAAATAATACTAGCACAAGGTAAAGTAATACTAATAAAAACATAACTTTATACATTCACATACGGAAAACAAAAGTGTGGAAATTAAAATAACACAAACACATTTTTATAACTGCTACACGCACAATTGTACATGTTAAAATACAAAACACACTATTCTATACGTTAAACTAATACAATCTTAATTTATTAATTTAAAATGTCTCAATTGTGTTCTTGACAATAATCTAATAATATAAGTGAGTTATCAACATCATGTGCCGTGCTGAAAAACGCAGTCATGTTTCGCAATCTCACACGACACCAGAGTCCTGGATCAGCTCTGTGTTGTCTCGATCATGCCATGTGCTCAAACCATTCATATCTTTACATCTCTGCCTTCCCCTATTTCTTTT
Organism: Cepaea hortensis; assembly: GCA_963921405.1. Lineage (NCBI taxonomy): Eukaryota > Metazoa > Mollusca > Gastropoda > Stylommatophora > Helicidae > Cepaea > Cepaea hortensis. The sequence goes on along the minus strand of OY992886.1, from coordinate 90,973,486 downwards.
CCTCTAAATCTTACCAGTTGTCACCAAGTTCTCTAGCTTATTTTTTCTCATAGCGTGCCCAAAAATTATTGACTGTCTTCGTCTAATTTCTCTAATTCGTGTACTGTTTTCATTTGTTTCTCGTAGAACTTGCTCTTGTTTTGTATGTATGTCTGTGAATTAATTCTGTGCATGATGTTCCTCGGAAACCACATTTCCAATGCCATTAGATGTTTGCAGCTTGTCTGCATATTGTCTGCTTTTCACGTCCATACAAAAGTACAGGTTCTGTGCAGCACTTCAGTACTCTTTTTCTTGTTACAAATGGCATCTTTTATTGGTCAGTATGCTTTCATAGTGGCACTGATTCACTTCTTTAAGAATATTCCCATTTACCTCTAAGTACTTTATAGATATACGTCTTTCTATCTCGCATACTGTATCCATATATCCTCTTAGTCCAACTGTACTCTCATCTTTCTATCAATCTCATGTGCTCCCATCTCTCTATCTGACACACATTATCCCTATATCCTCACACTCCTCCTATAATCATAAAATTCGATCTCATACACTGCATTCCCTATATACTCTCAGTTCTCCTGTACTCCCATCTTTTTATCAATATCCCATACTCCCATCTTTCTTTCTATCTCATAGCATATTCACACCAACCCTATGCTACCAATCTCAAACCTGGACTTTATCCAAATTACACCTTCGCAAAATCAACACCTGCGAAATGAGATGCCTGAGGAGAGCTGCCAACTTAACAATCCGAGACCGAGTAAGAAATGCTACTATCAGACAGACTGAAGGATCAACACCTTGTGCCACATTTATTGAAAGACAGAAGATCAAGTGGTTTGGCCATGTCGTTAGAATGCATCATCAGCAACTACCATCACTGGCCTTACGTCAAAGATCATCTGCGACGAGACCACGAGGACGTCCAAGAAGAAACTGGATTGACGACATCAGAGACATTGTACAACCACACGGAATGACACTATCCAGTGCCGTCCACCTGGCGCTGGAACGCAAATTATTCCTCCCCACGACGCTTGGCGGCAGAAGTGGAAGATGATGATGATGATGATGACGACCATCTTTATACCTATCTCCTGTACTCCAGTCTTTATATCTATCTCCTATACTCCCTTGTTTCTACTATCTCCTGCACTCTTATATTTTTATATATCTCCTGTACTCCCACCTTTCTATACATCTCTTGTACTCCCACCTTTATATCTACCTCTTGTACTCGAATCTGTTTATCAATCTCAAACTCTAGATCCCTTCATCCTCAAACTCCTCCTGTACTCCCATCTTTCTATTTATCTCATGTACTCCCATCTTTCTGTCTATCTCCTGTATTCCCATCTTTCTATTTATCTCCTGTGCTCCCATCTTTCTATCAATCTCCTCTACTCCCATCTTTCTGTCTATCTCCTGTACTCCTATCTATTTATCTCCTGCACTCCCATATTTCTATCTATCTCATGTACTCCCACCTTTCTAACTATCTCCTGTACTCCCATCTGAATGTCTCTCTCTTGTACTCGCATCTTTTTATCTACCTCACACACTATACCCCTATATCCTCACACTCCTCCTGTACTCCCATCTTTCTATCCATCCCACACACAGTATCCCCATATCCCCTCATTTCAGCACTGGGTATTAACCTCTACCCTAGACCCCCGGTGAATCCTCCTCCACCCATTGGCTGTCACATTCAGTATTGATCCAACACCCGTTGTAAGGGGGCGATAATTTATCTCTTCGTAGCATCATACGGCTGCCGGGTAGGGGCGAGAACACAACTGTGGATATAATATCTTTTATGTTCCATTTCTGCTGCGCGATAGTGTTTTTTCCTTCTCTGTGACAGTGATCAAATTTGCTGCCTCACGCTAGCAACAATATCATTGGTATTTGCAACAGTTCTCGTTTGTTATAACAACGTGGGAGAGAGTTAACATCACACTGTGAGGAAATGTCACGAGATGAAAAAGTCACCGCCTAATGGCCGGCTGCAAATGTTAGCATTTTAATTATAAATACAAATGTGAAGGTTTTAAACAGAACAATTTATCACTTAACAGTTTCCTGCTTGAGTCTGTAATGTGATATGCCCATCACATGTTTTTAAAGATTACCATATGTAACCTTTAATAAGAGTTTATTTATTTTTTTTTTTTATTTTTGTTGTTGCGCTCGCTCGCTCTGAATTCGAGCGTAGTCCATCACGTACTAGTAAGTCTAGTGCATTGGACTGATTTTTTCGTGTGGATTAGCATTTCCTAATATCCTTGTCCCTCACCATCAGGCGAACCCACTCCGACTTTAGGGTACTTGAAATGTACGCCCCCAAGTCAAGGATGAGGAGTCAGCATTTTAATCCAGCTGACATGTGTAGATGTTGAACCCGTTACCTCAACATAATTACCATGGTTAACCTTTAATAAGGTTATAATTTGTGTTGTGTGTTAGTTGCTGGTCTCCAGTGTATTTCCTGTACTGACTTTTCTTTTGTCTTGGGTTGTCTTACTCTGTGTGACGGTCCTCACGAGGACTAGTCCTTAGGATGGCCCATGTCCTACTTTCGTTGTTATATTCTAGTTCTTTACGTTACAATTTTTGTTCTGTGAATTGTTTATTGTGATCACTATCTACAGTAGATCTGTTGTTGTCATTTCTTTGTTTTTCTTCCGGGAGTAACTATCATATTTTGTAGACCTTACTGCACTGTGGAATAGGTGGCCAATCTTCTCCGCACTTTAGCAATTGACGAGCCCAGGCGACGAACCAGCGTCCTTCCAAGCTCATGATATTACAAGCTCAGTTCCCAATCAACATCGCTAGCGCGCCTGCTATTATAAAATATGGACTAGATTTATCATCATCATCATCATCATCATCATCATCATCATCTTCCACTTCTGCCGTCAAGCGCCGTGGGGAGGAATAATTTGCGTTCCAGCGCCCGGTGGACGGCACTGGATAGTGTCATTCCGTGAGGTTGTACAACGTCTCTGATGTCGTCAATCCATTTTCTTCTTGGACGTCCTCGTGGTCTCGTCGCAGTTGATCTTTGATGTAAGGCCAGTGATGGTAGTTGTTGATGTTGCATTCTAATGACATGGCCAAACCACTTGATCTTCTGTCTGTCAATAAATGTGGCACAAGGTGTTGATCCCACAGTCTGTCTGATAGTAGCATTTCTTACTCGGTCTCGGATTGTTAAGTTGGCAGCTCTCCTCAGGCATCTCATTTCGCAGGTGTTGATTTTGCGAAGGTGTAATTTAGATAAAGTCCAGGTTTGAGATTGGTAGCATAGGGTTGGTGTGAATATGCTGTTTATTATCTGTCGTTTTGCGGACATGGGTATGTTTGGATGTTTCAGAAAGGGTGATAGTTGATATGTAAGTGCACTAGCTTTTTGACATCTGATGTCAATTTCTCTGTCCAATCTGCCATCTTCTGTGATCATACTTCCAAGGTATTTGAATTCTTTAACTTGTTTCAGAGGTGTGTTATTTATCTGTATATTTAGTGGGCCTGGCGATCTGCTAACTTGCATTACTTCGGTTTTGGCTGTGTTTATACTCATATTGTATCTGCTGCAGATTTATACTAGATTTATACACTGTGGAAATCAATGGAAAGGTAAGTCTGAGTCAGTTATGACTGAGCTACCATGTCGCAGTATATGGTACTACACGCTTTCTGTTAGCGCAGAATAATGGGCAGTGCTCACCAAACCAGACACCCCACATTGTGCCAACGGCTTCGGGCGTAGAAGCACAATTAGGTAGGGTACAAGCCTTAGCCTAAAACGAGGAAATGTATCCTAAAGACCAAATGCCTTAGCAGGGCAGACCAGGATCTAAGCCTGAGTGAGATACTGGTCTAGGATGGAATCCCCGACAGGCGGATGGTGTGAGCATTGCTTTACTGATACGGCAGCTTCTGCAGTTTGCTAATTCAGACGTATTGGTGTTACATTTCCTGTGGAGTAGACTAGACAGGTCGAGAGAAGGATCATGCTGTATGGGCAATACACTGTCTCTAACTTTAACCCAGGCATTGTGTTATGGAGAAGTATAACTCCATTTTACAAACTATCGTACTCTATCAAGACAGCAAGATGCCAGTCAGTCGGAAGTAAACACGGAGGAAGTCGTATTAATTTCTCAAGAATGACTGGATCGTTGGGTTGGTTCGTTACAAATCATCTCGAAGATTCTCGTGCACTTGGGTTGAGGACGACTGAGCACTGAAACGACTTGTTTGTATCGGAGTGAGGTTGATGAAGAGACTTTGTCTGACCCAGCACCACTGTAGCGTTGTCACGGGAGAAAGTGTTGCTGATCAGCTGTGTTGTTATTTCAGCAGCCAGGGAAAGAATATCTGTAAGGTTTGCAAAATGATGACAGAGCATCTCTCATACTAACAGTAACATGAACTGCAAGGAGACTACTACGTCAATTAATAAAAATCTTATACCACGAAGACTCATGAATTGACTTTGGTTGTGGAATAGGGGTATCCCCTATTAATAGAGAAGTAAGGTTCCTCCTTCACTCCGCTAGCCTACGGGACACCCTTGGGCAAGGTAGAGTACCCGTTTAGCAAATCATTCGGGTTACGTAAAGCCATGGAGGCAGGTGGTGGATGGAGTTAAAGAGCAATCGACAGATAGTTGTAGGTTACAGTCTCCAATTTCACGACAGTAGGCAGTGGAATCTCTTTTTGGAGACAATGGCTGCGGTCATCGACCAGTATGGTCACTACTAAGAAGGAAATAAATGGAAAACTACCTTCTTTGTACATATCTAAACAATCATGTTTTATCAGTTCTAAGAGATCAGGGAAACGGCGTATACATGACTCTAGTGATCACGTGAGATGGCGAAACGTAACCGCCCACGCATGCCGGCAAGGCACATACTAGTAATGATTAATTGACTGATTAGCTGGCAGTGTCAACACTACACTAGGTGCACGCCCGAACTATGTTCAGTCTCTTACAGCAGATAATCAAGTAGAGAAATGCCGATTGTTTCTTTAACGTACTGATTACAAATGCGACTAAGTCATGATCAAGCCTGGTACAAATAGCGCTAAACAATGGTACTTCCCAGCTACAACAGGCATATTAGGATGTAACTAGATCATGATTCATCACAGCAGATTCGGATTAGATATGATGAGGCCTAAGATGGTACCGTTTTCTCCAAACGTTGTAGGTATTTCATCGCCAACAGATCCCAACCCATGCCCACACTTTAGATATTTCATTGGCAAGAGACACTAACCAAATGCTCAGAGTGTATGTATGTAATTGTCAACATATTCCAACACATTTCTCATACTTTAGATATTTCATTGGCAACAGACACTAACCAAATGCTCAGAGTGTATGTATGTAATTGTCAACATATTCCAACACATTTCTCATACTTTAGGTATGTCATTGACAACAGACGCCAACCTAATGCCCAAATATTAGGTATTTCATTGGCAACAGACACCAACCTAAAGCCCAGACTTTATTTATTTAATTATCAACAGACACTAATCAAATGCCCAGACCCTAGGTATTTCATTGGCAAGAGACACCAATCTAATAAACAGAGGATGCTTACTCAAGGGTAATTGTATGAGCAGTCACTATGCTAGATTAAGGTCAGTGTTACATGTACACAAGCAGTAAAGTAAGTCTTGAAACTGAATACATAAGAAACTGTCATAGAGTCGTGTTACATTAACGATTTCAAATATACTAACTATATCACTTTGGTAGCGTGACCAAGTCTTTTCTCACAGCGTTTTCCTTCCTGCACCCAATACTAAGTCAATTGATTATTGTAATATTGTCAGCGATGAAACAATATCTTGACCTCGTCTTAACTCGGTAGCTGCAAAGGCCAAACACCCTGTCATGATACAGTCAATCATATGTACAAAAGTATATTACAGGTATAAACGGTAATGTAGTCGTATTTATTGATTATGACTACTTTAAACACACTGAGATTCTTGTAATACAATACCAGGAGAACATTTAATCAGATAGCAGTGGGAACGATTAGTAGTATGACAATTCGCTGGTTGTTGAACGAGGGGACTGAGCACGTATGGGAATGTCCTGAGTGCAGTGATGTCGGTTTTTGACTCAACTCAACTCAACTCTTGTAATACAAGGTTTAGTTGCACTTGAATCTTTGTCTTTGTCTGCAAGTGTCATACCAGGGCAAACAAACAGCGGAGCATGGCCTCAAGGATGTTATGCGTCAACAAATGTCAACAGAGGAGCAGGAAAAGGGTAGAGCCCAGATGGGATAAAAGAACATCTTAATGATTAGTAAGAAGGGCTGAGAGAAGAATCACATGTATAGAAGGTGTGGTTGAGATCTAATGATGATGAAGAAGAAGAAGAAGAAGAAGAAGAAGAAGAAGAAGAAGAAGAAGAAGAAGAAGAAGAAGAAGAAGAAGAAGAAGAAGAAGAAGAAGAAGAAAGAAAGAAAGAAAGAAAGAAAGAAAGAAAAAACAACAACAATAATAATAATAATAACGATAACATTAACATCAACAATAATACTACCTACCGCACCAACAACTTTGGTGTGGATTGGTGTGTGGCTAACCGAGTGGCAAGAATGCCGGTTTCTCTTTCCGGAGTTCCGGATTCGAAGCCTCGGTAAGGGTGGATATTTTTATGCCGGGGGTAATAGGAAAACCCTAACTTGCATATTTGGCGGCGACTGTACTGGTCAGGCGGCATAAATTCCTCAGGCTCAAGACCCCCTGTCCTACACCGCAAGGTACTGTAGAGTAGACGACAGTTTGACGTTGAGTCTACCGAACTCGCAGTGACATAATTGTTAGTGCACTCGCCTGCAAAGACAGAGGCGTGGGTTCAATCCTCTACAGAGACGTTATTTTCCTTTCCTACCAGTTCAGCTCTGGTACCAATTCACACTCAAAAAATGGATAGCAGACAATTACCAGAATGTTCTCGGAATTACGTGGGAAGGATAGGCCACGAGGAAAGGAACCGGGCACCTCACGTCATATGCTGTTGACGAAACATGTCAAGGTCTAATACTTCACAACCCAACGGCAGAGTTTGTTGTGTAACTACTGTGTACAATCCAGCACGAGCCACTGTAAGGCGGTGGCAAACAGATTGTCCTGTCGGCCCGGTAGGCACTCTTTCCAATCCATTTCAAGGCAGGGATTATTTTTCAGAGACCTGGGCTCTCATGTCGATGCAGACTAAAATGGGTACCATGACATTTCGTGGGAAGTAAAGGCGGCCGTACCTTCAACCACAGAGTACCGATTGTTCTATAAAAATATGAGATTAGAGCAACGTACAAGTACGCCTCAAGGTTTGTGAGAGTCCTTTATTATTTAACTGCATTTTCATCCCCCTACTTCTCCCAGTGTGGTTTGTACTAGTATACCACTCTTTTTAATGTTGGATAAATATAAGGGGCGTTCATTTGAAATCTGTTCGTGCCGCACCTCGCGTAATTGCGTACGTTGAACATGATCATATCATAGTCATGTGATAGTACTGACCAATGAATAAAAGAGCACGTGCTTATAGTCCCATGATGCATAGGTTCTGTTTCTGACAGTTGAGAAAATGGCCGGGTTGATCCAAAATCCGTCATGAAAAGCTCAAAAAGCGGTGATTCAGTTTATTTCATTTGAAGGATGTCGACCAGTGGACATTCATCGAAGAATGCAGGCAGCGTACGGTAACAAATGTGTGTCGAGGACAACAGTGACATACTTGGCACGAATGTTTCGGAAATGACATCAGTTCACGACAGATCTTCGACGGCCGGGTCAAGCGCATATTGTTGCAACAGAAAAAACCATCGCCAAGATTGATGCAGCAGTACAGATGAACCGTTGTCGAAGCATACATTTACTAGCGAAAAAATTTGATGTGTCAATTGGGACAATTCAAAGGGTCTTTCGTAAGAAACTGCAATATCGGAAGGTGTGTTCACAGTGGGTACCACGGATGTTGACCGACCACCAAAAAGAGGAACACATGGGATAGTGTTTGAACCATGTGCTGCGTTACAGAGTGGAGGGTGATACATTTCTATTCCGCATTGTGGCAGGCGATGAATCATGGTGTCACCACTCTGAGCCGAGCAACAAAAGAGAGAGCACGCAATGGAAGCATGCTGGATCACCAAAAGCCAAAACAATTCAAGTTACATTTGTCCGCTGGTAAGGTTATGCTGAGCGCATATTTTGACCATGAAGGGCTATTGTTGGTCGACTTTAAAGAACCTGTTGTCATCATCAACTCTACCCACTACTTGCAAACACTAGACAAGCTGCAAAAAGCCATCAAGAATAAACGACCCGGCATGCTTTCTCGCGGTGTGATTTTGTTGCACGAAAATGCTCGTCCGCATGTCGCAAAGATTGTACAGGAAGCATTAGCAAGGAAGAAGTGGGAAATTCTGCAATATCCAGTCTATAGTTGTAATTTGTCACCATGTTATTTTCATTTGTTCGGACCTCTAAGAAAAGCTCTCAAGGGGCAACGATTTCACACAGATGCAGACTTAATGAACGCGGTAAACACTTGGTTCAGTGAGCAACCTCAATCCTTTTTTTTTTTTGCGGACGGCATTCGCCGCCTACCTAAGCAATGGGATGCTTGCCTGAATGCCTACGGTGACTTCTTATGACCAACCCATGGTGCATAATTCATTCAAAATGAATGCTTTGTTTAATTCGACCACATCTGTTAATGTTTATTTCATTCTTTTGTAATAAAGCCATTAGAACGGGTTTCAAATGAACGTCCCTAATATCTGGCCTGAATTTTCTTTTTCTTCCATCTGCCTTATTTTCATCCCAGTTTCAGTGGTTAGCATGGCCGAATTGATAAGAAGGCCGCTCTTAATCTTCCGGTGTGCCGATGCCGAGTTAGCGGGTTCAGCCACTACACCGGTAAGTTGGACTAAAATGTTGACTTCTCGTCATTGACGTGGGGACGTAAATTACAATACCCCAGAAATCGGAGTGAGTTCGCCTGATAGCAAGGGGCGCTGGTAATAGAGAAATCTAAATCTAACCTGTGCCCTAAAAGTAGCCGCACGTGTACGGACTACGCTGGAGTTCTAAGTGAGAGAACGCGACAACAAAAACATCCTGGCTTCTTTTGGTCTTCTCGATTAATGATAGTTTTCTTCAAATATTTTATGTTATTAATTCCAAGAGAGAACAATAATGGAGGGGTATATGTCTGGGAAGAGAGGAAGAGGAAGGCCAAAGAAAAGATAGGTGCAGAATGTGGCGGATGATCTCCAGATGGGTGTATCGGATGCAGGAAATCTTGCTTATGATCGAGAGGTTTTCCGGAAGGTTGTTGTGGAAGCGAGGTTCTGCAAAGGACATGCCACTGAATGAATGAACGAATTCCAAGAAGTTCGGCGTATTCTTCTGTATATTAACATTTCTTGGGTCTCATCTGGGTGTTTTAATTGCTTGGTCAAATACCAATTGCCGACTTGTTTGTAAGAAGATATTTCTAATCAGTCACAATTTGACATGACAGGACTGAATCTTTATTTCCAAAGTTCATCCTAGTGCACACATTTTGGGAACTGCTGTGCTCATGTAATTTTGATCCAGTCGCCGTGATAAGTTTCTTGCGGTAATTAATGTGGCAGTCTCCCCTTTATTTCCGCATCTACGTGACTTTGGACTACGTCATCAGTCTTTAGCAACAATTTCAATTTGTTAGGTCAATAGAGTGTCGCCGTGGTTTAAAAATAACCATAATGGAAGACACGGTTAATGTAAGAAGAATCAGGGGTCAGTTAGCACGATGGTGGACACAGGGCATTCAGGTGATAATGCAGGCTATTGATGAACAGTGGGATGTGTTTGGAATCATTACAACAGACACGAAAAGAAAACATACCACCAATATATAGAATTGTTCAAAAACGTAAAAGAGGAAAAAATGCATGACACGTGAAATTTTGCAGATGATGGCTGAAATAGCATAAAAACTTTAAAACATTTTGCAAGACAAAGAAGAATATAATAGAAGACATACAAATGTAGCACACAAATATACAGATGCTAAATAATTTGAGCGAATTAAAAATGTGCGATATTGAAACAAACCATAACTTTAAAACATTTTGCAAGACAAAGAAGAATATAATAGAAGGCATACAAATGTAGCACACAAATATACAGATGCTAAATAATTTGAGCGAATTAAAAATGTGCGATATTGAAACAAACCATAAGGAAAGACCAACAATGCATGTACCAACAAATAATTATTCTAAGAGGTAGGAAAACACGAAATACCGCCGGAAGTTTCAAACAGAGGGAAGGCGCAATATTAATGAGATAAGGTGATATGGTTAGCTGATGGGCAAAACACACAGAAAATCTAACGGGTGATAAGAGACCGGAAGCACATATTCAAGACAATGGTAATGATTCACAAATACCCGCTGCAGAAGACGAGGATGCAGTATATTATACGAAGAATGGAAAGGCACCCGGACAAGATAACATTACGCTGAAGGAAATTGAGACCGTTGGAGATTTTGGAATCAAATTAATGACAGCATGTCTAAATGGCATCTATAAAAGTACATTCCTAATGACCCATTGCAATCTACATTTATAGCTCTGCTAAAGAAACCAGGCGCTTTAGAATTCGAAGATAATCACACAATAAGTCTTATGAGTCGTATGATGAATCTGTTACTGAGAATAATTAGGAAACAAGATTAAACCAGAAATTAGTGATGAGCAACGTGAATTTGTAGAGGGAAAGGGCAATATTTAACACCCCTATGGAAATGAAAACTATCACCCTTACTGAAACATCCAAACATACCCATGTCCGCAAAACGACAGATAATAAACAGCATATTCACACCAACCCTATGCTATCAATCTCAAACCTGGACTTTATCCAAATTACACCTTCGCAAAATCAACACCTGCAGATGCCTGAGGAGAGCTGCCAACATAACAATCCGAGACCGAGTAAGAAATGCTACTATCAGACAGACTGTGGAATCAACACCTTGTGCCACATTTATTGACAGACAGAAGATCAAGTGGTTTGGCCATGTCATTAGAATGCAACATCAACAACTACCATCACTGGCCTTACATCAAAGATCATCTGTGACGAGACCACGAGGACGTCCAAGAAGAAAATGGATTGACGACATCAGAGACATTGTACAACCTCACGGAATGACACTATCCAGTGCCGTCCACCGGGCGCTGGAACGCAAATTATTCCTCCCCACGACGCTTGACGGCAGAAGTGGAAGATGATGATGATGATGATGATGATGATGGAAATGAAAACAAATATGTACTTGGCTTTATTGGCAATACAAAAACGTTTCACATTAAAATATGCATTTCGATGTGTTTCAGACAAGGATGATAACTGTTTTCTGATTTGGGCGCCCTTTACAGTGATCTTATATTGAACGAACGAACTCTATTTTTTTTTTCAAAAGATTAAGAACTGGGAACTGCCGATCTTATCTCTTTGCTCTCATAAATTATTTAAAGAGCTGAGCTGAGTTGATTCAAGTACCGACATCATTGCACTCACGGAATTCCCATAAGCGTTCAGTCCTCAACTTCAACAACCATTAAAAAGTTCCAATACTAATGGTGCCCGTTGCAATCTGATTATATGTCCGTCTTACTTTACCTCTGAGTGACGACTGTATATCAGATCCCCCTGACCACTCCTTGCTGCCGCATTCTTTCTAGACCATGCTAATCTATCTGTTCATCTGCATTGTTCTCATGCACCCAGAGGGCCTTCACTACATCCGTCTTAGGATGCATCATGGGGCCCCTTAAAGGTGCGGCATCAGTCAGTCTGTCTGTCTGTTCATTTCCAACCACATCAGAGTGTCATGGAGAAAAGATCCAGAGCATGCTCACAACAATATACCTTACACGATGCCTTTTCTGGGTTAATGACAGCATCGATTCCGTGTCCGACATTGCTCATGACATTACTAGCATAGTTCGCTTTCAACTTCGCTTGCGAAATCAGTGGTGATCAGAAAACAACACTACTATCATCAGCTGAGGATTTGAATTGACTAACCATTAGGGAACAGAGCCTTAGGAGTGTCTACCGAAAAATTGTTTTATCTTGTTGCTTGTATTGTTGTAAATGTGGGAAGTGCTGCTGAACAGACGGAGTATCTATATCTGGAAAGACTGCCCCAGAAGGGAGTGAGTAGATGGTCTGGGCGATACTCAAAGCGTAGAGGAGAAACCAGGCGGTATTCAAATCACATTGCACCTGAAATAATCAGCCATGGATCTCTTCGGCAGCTATTGAAGTAGGGAGGGAGTCTTTGTAGTGGAGTGGTACACCACCTGACTTGCGCCTCGAAGGTTTAGTTCGATTCTGGCCTAAGTCGTTCGGTTTCACGAATGCAATTTTCTCGGCGACTCCGGGGGTCGTCGCTGGAGCTACGAAGTTCGTGCTCTGTGCGACGCTTTCGACAGGTCGTCCCGAGGAAAGAGGCCGAGCCATATGGGATAAAACCTAGTGCAATGAAGTCGATACTCTTGCCTTTTATATCAGTTTTTTTTTTTTTTTAAAGAAGGGGACGGAGCATGTATGAAAATTTCCGGAGTGCAGTGATATCGATTCATACATTCATCATCTAGTTGCCTTGAACGGTTTATAAAGCTGCGTCTAAAGCAGAAAGAACTATGTGTTATACAATTTACCAGTTTGCACCGAATATAATTCTATCCGCCATTTCACACCAGAACTCATAAAAACACATTTGTATGCCAGCCACGCCAACATTAGCAATAACAGGATTCGGTCCCCCCACTCAAGTTGTTCTGACCTTCGAACCTTGTCAAACTTGCACGTTGCCTTCAAGTCAAAAATTATTAGATTCGTTTGTTCAGAAAACTTTATGGCGAGATCATGTTTTTCTTTATACAACCATACATCTTCAAGTGCTTGTCAAGAATACACATTTTTGTTACCTTTAGCAGGACGTGCGTTGTGATGTGCTTCGTGATTACATAAAACATCCAACTGAAAGACGTGAGATAAACAGGGAGAAACCAGGGGTGACAGATTTAAAACAACAAATGTTCTATTCGGGCCTAAGTACTTGGAGAGTTATTCCAGACATTTCAAGGACGCGTTCCGGGAAATGTGTCATCTTCTAAAAGTATTAAAAGGCTAGAGTGCCTGCCTTATAGTGCAATGATTTGCAGAGGACATCCACATTTTACTTGTTTTGTTGATTGGTTATTGCTTTTGTCTCTGTACTGCATGAAGCCGGCTCTGTGTCGAATGGGTTACGGTCGCAATTCGTAATCCCACAAACCGCGTTCGAGACACGGCTGCGGGCGATTACGAAGCAGCCCGCTTTGCGTTGGTTTTCATACAATGGTATGAGTGCCGTTCGTTCAGAAAGCGATGACAAAATAATAAACGTAAACTTACCAAGAAATCATCAAAAATGCTGGGGTTGACTGCAACGTCCTGTAAAGGATATGCGAACTAACTTCATATCAATGCTTGTTTAACAAGAGATATACATTTGTGACATCTAATTAATTTATTTGGTTGTTTCGGGATTTGAAATTTAAATATTGAGCACAACCCACTATCTATCTGTTCTATATACATTGTATTCTGTGTGAGTGTGGAAAGGAAAGAGATACCTGTCCAAAAGTATTCAGTAAATGTTTCATTATGTCTGTCATAACCAGTATCATACATACATACACACCCTATCTCTCCTCTCTCTCTCTCTCTCTCTCTCTCTCTCTCTCTCTCTCTCTCTCTCTCTCTCTCTCTCTCTCTCTCTCTCTCTCTCTCTCTCTACTCCTTTTTCGTGTGTTCCCTTCCAGAATAAATTAGTGTGTATTTGTCGGTTATGATTTTACCTGATCCTTTCTATTTCATCTCATTTATGCCTAAGATATTAATTTTCATGCTTTCCATTTCTCTTTAACATTATTCAACATTTGTTGAATAACATAAGTTGAATAATGTTAAAGAGAAATGGAAAGCATGAAAATGAATATCTTAGGAATAATTGAGATAAAATAGAAGGGATCAGGTAAAATCATAACCGACAAATACACACTAATTTATTCTGGAAGGGAACACACGAAAAAGGAGTAGGACCAATATTTGGTTAAAAAAAAAACAAAAAAAACATCCAAGCAATTTAATGGTTACTGGTGAATCTCAAACAGATTTATTATGTCATAATCATGGCCAACCAATACATTTAGATATTATACAAGTATACGCAATAACAACAAGCAGTAGTGACGAAGAAATACAAAAGTTTTACAATGAAGTAGAAATGGCGATGTCTCAAATTATATCACAAGATATAAAAATAATACTAAGAGATTTTAATGCAACAGTAGGATAGGGAATAATGGAGGATGTAGTGGGGAATTATGGTTTAGTATAACAGAGTGTCTGTCTCTGTTAAGGGGATCTAGATGGGCGTGCAAGGAAAAAGGGTCTAGCCTTCATGCACGCGTGAGCACCCCGCTGAGATGTAAATGTAACTAGGGACGCTCACGCGCTGACGTAGGGGCAGCGAAGAGATTAGTTACTAGCCAGCAGTCTTAGGGAGAGGTCGTATAAAAGTCGTCATCTGGTATGTTGAATTGGCTGGACCTCTGTTGTTTGTCTACAATATATTCAGAGTGGATTGTTATCACGAGCCTGTAATATTGAAGTTACTCCAATAAATGCTATCTACGGAGACTGCTGGAGTTGTGTTGTCTCTGATGCCATCGACTTCATTACCTCGCTGTACTGTTAAATTAGTTACAAGAAATGAAAGATGAGAAAAACTAACAGAAGGGCAAATATCAATGATATGATCATTGAAAACACCTTGTTTAAAGACGACTTTACACATAGAAGAGCCTTGAGTACTAAACCAAACTGAATACATACTTATTAATAAAAGTTTTAGAAATGCGTTAATTAATGGTAGGACCATGCCTGGTGTGACTGTAATAATAGTGATCATGCAACATTAGGCTGATAAATAGCAGTAAGGTTGAAGAGAGGAAAGAGAGTGGTTAAGAACATAAGACTTAATAAAGATGTTCTGAAAGCAGATAAAGAAATTCAAGAACAATACAGAGTGCTTGTGACAAATAGTTACAATACAATAACTAAAATACAGCGTATAAATGAACATTAGGGAAATGTTAAGGGACTCCATTCATCAAACAAGCAAAGCCATATTACCGAAGAGAAGCCGGCAAGCTACGAAAACATGGATTACTGAAGAAATCTTAAAGTTGATGGAAAAAGAAAACATAGTAAAAATGACAAAACAAGAGTATGATAAGATATATAAAGAAATAAGAGATACATGTGTAAAAGCAAGAAGAAAAAAAAAAAAAAAAAAAAAAAAAATAAAGTTTTTAAATAAGCAGTGCAAGAAAACTGAATTCAATTCAATTCGTCATCATCATCATCATCATCTTCCACTTCTACCGTCAAGCGTCGTGGGGAGGAATAATTTGCGTTCCAGCGCCCGGTGGGCGGCACTGGATAGTGTCATTCCGTGTGGTTGCACAATGTCTCTGATGTCGTCAATCCATTTTCTTCTTGGACGTCCTCGTGGTCTCGTCGCAGATGATCTTTGATGTAAGGCCAGTGATGGTAGCTGCTGATGTTGCATTCTAACGACATGCCCAAACCACTTGATCTTCTGTCTTTCAATAAATGTGGCACAAGGTGTCGATCCCACAGTCTGTCTGATAGTAGCATTTCTTACTCGGTCCCGGATTGTTAAGTTGGCAGCTCTCCTCAAGCATCTCATTTCACAGGTGTTGATTTTGCGAAGGTGTAATTTGGATAAAGTCCAGGTTTGAGATTGGTAGCATAGGGTTGGTGTGAATATGCTGTTTATTATCTGTCGTTTTGCGAACATGGGTATGTTTGGATGTTTCAGTAAGGGTGATAGTTGATATGTAAGTGCACTAGCTTTTTGACATCTGATTTCAATTTCTCTTTCCAATCTTCCATCTTCTGTGATCATACTTCCAAGGTATTTGAATTCTTTAACTTGTTTCAGAGTTGTGTTATTTATCTGTATATTTAGTGGGCCCGGCGATCTGCTAACTTGCAATACTTCGGTTTTGGCTGTGTTTATGCTCATATTGTATCTGCTGCAGGTTGAACTCAGATTAGTAATATGTTTTTGTAGTCTGCCCTCATCGCTGTAAAACAGGCACTGATCGTCTGCAAATAGAAGTTCATTTATTCCCTGTGGCTCAGTTGTTTCATCTGGAGTAAAGAGTTCTAAATTTTCTGAATCTGTTCTGTCGAGACTTGCTTCTTTGGAAATTCTGTCCATGTAGATATTGAATAGTAGGGGAGAGAGCACACAACCCGCCTCACTCCTGTATTGACTGTGAACATATCTGATATACCTTCTTGTGTTCTTACTGCACTTTGGCTTGAGTGGTACATGGCTATGATGTTTTCTAGCAATTGCCTTGTATCCCATAGTCTTCAAGGTTGGTCCATAATTTGTATCTGTCTACTCTATCGAAAGCCTTTTCCTGATCTACAAACACAATATTCTGCTGGTCACTATATTCGATAGTTTTTTCACAAATTTGTCTAAGTGTAAATAATGCATCAGTGCAACTTTTACCTTTCCGAAAACCGAATTGTGCTTTGCTTAACTGTTGTTCAGCTATTGGTCTAGCTCTTTGTTCCAATAGTTTTGCATATATTTTCTCTACATGGCTTAGGAGTGATATACCTCTGTATGTTTCACACTCTCTCGTATTGCCTTTCTTTTTCCATATTGGTACTATTATTGCCTGTTGCCAATCATCTGGGACTTTTCTTTCTTCCCATGCTATATTAAAAATTCTTGTTAGCCAGTTAACTCCTGTTTCTCCATAGGCCTGAATAGCTTCTGTGGTTATTCCATCTGGACCTGGTGAGTTGTTTTTAGGACTTTTCCGTATAACTGCTTTGACTTCTGCAGGTATGAAATTTGGTTCTTGCTCTCCCTGGCTTTTAGGCACAAAAGTGAGGTTTTCTATGTTATGTGTGGGGTTAAGTAGTTCTTGAAAGTATTCTGCCCACCTTGCTAGTCTTTGTTGTGGATTAAATATCGGTATACCTCTTTTGCTGTTAATGATGGTGGTTGGGTTGTAGCATGCATCTCGGTTTCTCATTGTGGTGACACGTTTATAAAATTCTCGTGGGCAGTCTTTGCCGGTACAATGGCGACAAGATGAAGCGTTACTTTTCGGAGGGACGCTATTTAGTGTTTTTCATTGGATTTCGTGTGATTTCCTTTGGATTCCCTGTAAATAGTGTTTCCCTGTGGATTGTGTGATGTTATATTGTGTTCCTTTTATTGGAAGTTTTCAAAAGAAGCCACGGAAGGCAGGTGGTGGATGTAATTTTGAGGGCAGTCGACAGATATTTGTGGGTCATGGCCTCGATTTACACGACGGCAGGCAAAGGAACTCGTCTTGAGTCAATGGTTGCGGTCTCCGACCAGTAAGGTCACTGCCATAGAGGAAAGCAACGGCAAACTACCTCTTTAAAAGTGCCTAGTATATCATGATTCGCTTAAAGACCGATCATCGCAAGACAAGGACAGAGACGTTAAAATTAGCAACTTGGAACGTTAGGACGTTAAACAACGACGGAAAATTCGAAAACATAAAACAAGAAATTGAAAGGGAAAAAATTAATATTTTAGGTATGTGCGAAACGAGATGGACAGGAGCAGGCATCAAGATAGAGGAAGATTTCAAGATTATTTATTCTGGAGGTGAAGATCGTCATAGGGGAGTGGCAATTATTCTGGACCGGAAAACATCAAAATCTATTCAAGGATATTGGGCCGTGTCGGACAGAGTTCTACTAGTTAAATTAAGTGGCAGACCTTTTAGCATAAATATTATTCAAGTATATGCCCCAACAGGAGAATCCAGTGAAGATAGTGTAGAAGAATTTTATAATGACATTGAGTCTGCCTTAAAGAAATGTAAAAATTCAGAAGTAAACATCATAATAGGGGACTTCAATGCAAAAGTAGGAAATCAAGGAGATAGATACACAGTAGGAAACTATGGTTTAGGAGAGAGAAATGAAAGAGGATACAGACTCGTAGAGTGGGCAAAAGAACAGGAAATGATTGTAGGAAACACCTGGTTCAAACAACACCCTAGAAGATTATGGACATGGAGGAGTCCTGATACCAGGATTAGAAATCAGATTGACTACATTCTGATTAGCAGAAGATTTAGAAACACATTAACAATAGCAAAAACAGTTCCCAGTGCTGATTGTTATAGTGACCACAGATTACTCACAGGAACATTGAGGATAAAGTTGAAGAAAGTCAAGTATATAACAGGAAACGCTAAATATGATTTGTGTACATTGAGTAATGACAAGGAAATACAAAACAAATTCAACATAGAAGTACAGAACAGATTTGAAATTTTGTCTGATCTAGAGATCAGGATGTGGATGATCAATGGGAAACGTTGAAGAATTCAATCAATGTGGCTGCAGAAACAACTATTCCAAAATTAAAGAAGGTGGGTCGTAAGAAATGGATGACTGAAGGAATTTTACACCTCATGGAAACAAGAAGACTCGGCAAAAATAATTCTGTCAAATATGAAGAAATTCACAGACAAGTCAGAACATTATGTAAGGAGGCAAAAGAAGCATGGCTTGAGGAAAAGTGCTTAGAAATTGAAAGCCAACACAACAGTCAAAATACCAAATTAGTGCACAAAAGAATTCAGGAACTTACTAATAAAAGAACAAGTACATCAACCAAGTGTCTAAAAACTGAAGATGGCAAAATCATAATAGAAAAAGACCAGATTCTACAGGTATGGACAGATTATGTGAAACAACTTTATGATGATAACAGAGACGAACAGTATGATATTAGATTTAATAATGAAGGACCGCCAATTTTGGAGATGGAGGTTCGAAATGTTCTTAAGCATATGAAAGCTGGCAAGTCCCCCGGTGCAGATAACATCACAACAGAAATGATTAAAGCTTTAGAAGAATTTGGACTAGATCAAGTCACCAGACTGCTGAACACATTATATGATACTGGAGATATACCTCCTGAATTATGTAACTCTATATTTATTGCAATCCCAAAGAAATCAGGAACCTTGGAATGTGATCAACATAGAACAATTAGTATAATGAGTCACATCACAAAGATTTTGCTAAGAATTATCATGCAAAGAATGAGGAAGAAGATACAACCTGAAATAGGGGAAGAACAATGCGGGTTTGTAGAAGGAAAGGGTACAGTAAATGCTGTGTATATGCTGCGAACAGTTATTGAACGTGCTATAGAAGTAAACAAGGATATACATCTATGCTTTATTGACTATACAAAGGCTTTTGATAGCGTTAGACATGTCAGCATGGTGGATATGCTTGCAGATCTACAAATTGATGGGAAAGACATTAGACTTATAAAAAACATATATTGGAAACAACAAGCTGCAATAAGGATTGATAATGAAGTGGGACAGTATCAGCCAATTAAGAGAGGTGTTAGGCAGGGATGTGTGATGTCTCCAGATCTTTTTTCCCTGTACAGTGAAAATATTTTCAGAAATGTAGAGGATATAAATGGAATCAGCATTGGAGGACGAAACATCAATAACATTAGATATTCAGATGATACAGTATTAATTGCAGACAATGAGCAGGACCTGCAACAATTAGTAGATGCGATTGTTGTACACAGTGAGCAACTGGGGTTAGAATTAAATTGTAAAAAGACTCAGGTTATGGTCGTCAGTAGGAAGGAAGAAGTGCCACAATGTAATATACAAGTAAATGGAAATATTCTTCAACAAGTGAATCAGTACAATTATCTTGGAACAGTTATAACATCTGATGGGAGATGCCTTGAAGAGATTAGAACAAGAATCGCCATGGCGAAAGTAGCCTTTAGCAAGATGAAAAACATTCTGACAAATAAAAAGATGTCAATTGAAACGAGAAAAAGAGTATTGAGGGGATACATAGAGCCTGTTCTTTTGTATGGATGTGAAACTTGGACAATGAGCAGTCAAGCTGAAAAGCATCTGATGGCTGCAGAAATGTGGTTTCTGAGGAAAATGCAAAGAATACCATGGACAGACAGAAAAACCAATGACCAAGTACTACAGGAGACAAATAAACACCGTAAACTGATTAGAGAAATTAGACGTAGACAGTCAAAATTTTGTGGACATGTTATGATAAGAAATGGATTGGAGAACTTAGTGACAACTGGCAAGATCGAGGGGAACAGACCAAGAGGAAGACCGAGAGGAAAATACCTGGATGGCTTGGCCACATGGCATGGACGAGACAGGAACACTGAGCTGATCCACGACACTGGTGATCGAGTGAAATGGCGAGTCATGACCGCCCACGCTTTCCGGCATGGCACATGATTGATTGGTTGATTGAGTCTTTGCTAAGGGTCGGCATCTGTTCATCATATATTCTCCAGGATTCATCTTTAGATGCTCTAATTGTTCGTTTGGCATTACGTCGTGATATCCTATAAGCAATATAGTCCTGTTCAGGTTTAGTTGTGATCCACTTTTTGAATGCTGCCTTCTTTTTGAATATTCTGTCTTTAACTTTGTTGTTCCACCAGGCTGTTCTTAATCTTTTGTCCTGCCCTACTTTCTTTGTTCCACATTGATTTTCCAGTGTGTCGAGCATGGCAGCCTTGAAACATGTCCATTCCTTATCTACGCTTGAGTGGTCATCAGGGATGTTCTTATGTAGGTTTTTGATTTTTTGATTTAATTCGTCTTTAACCGTATTTTTCTGCAGCCTCCTATAATTGATGACATGTGTTGTTACCTTTTTGTTTCTTATTTTCCTGTGTAGTGAAATCTTTTTGATTATGACTGGTTTGTGATCAGTATCAACATCTGTATTTGGGAATGCTCTTGAATCTAATAGTAGTAGCCTTCTGTCTGATTTCCTAATTAGAATAAAGTCAATTTGAGATGCTTGGTCTATGTCATTCCATTTATACCAGGTTTTGGTGTGGCTACGACGATGTTGAAAAAAACTATTTGCTATTATTAGTCCATGTTCCGAACATATGGTGAGTAGATGATGACCATTGCTGTTACAATCAGTCTCTGTGTCGCTGAATGGCCTCATGCAATCCTCCCATGGTGTTCTTCGTGTGCTTATTCGCCCGTTAAAATCACCCATCACAACTAGTTCATCTGTCTCCTTGACATTATTTAACGTGTCTGCAAGTTTATCAAAATATTCGTCTTTGTCTTCGTCGCTGTAAGTGTCGTTACATGTGGCGTATGTTTGTATAAAAGTTGTTGTTCGATTTCCTTCTTTGATCTGTACTAGTATTATCCTTTCCGATATAAATTTAGTGTTGATAATGGCTTTCGCTGTGTCTGGATGTAACAAAAAACCAACTCCATGTTTGGCTGTAGCTCGCTGGTCGACGCCACTCCATATAAGAACGTAACCTTCATGTGTTCGTTTCGTGTTCTGCCCCTTTTCCCTAGTGTCTGCGAGTCCTAATAATTGGATATTTGATTTTTTCATGAACTCTACAAGAGCTGGTTCCTTATATCCAAGACCAGTAACATTCCAAGTAGCAAACATCTCCTTTCTATTTAAAGTATTTCGAAGTTTAGCAGTTTTTGTCGTTAGTCGTTTGTTGTTGTTCGACGTCGGTGTGTCGTTCCGCGTCGGTGTGTCGTTTTCGGCGTGAACACTGATAGAGTTGCGTTTTCTTTCAATTTCCTCCATAATTCTCGAGCAATAGTTCTTGAACAAATAAATTCCTTACCGGTTTGCTGGACCTGTCGTAGGTTCATCCTTATTTGAACAGATTGATGTTAGGAGACACGCACAGAACACATTTTTAACACATTAATCTCTGAATCGAGCGACGCGGTTTACACCGCCATCTTGTATTCTATTAAAGATACAAAAAACATGTACAGACAAATCAGTGAGCTCACGGGAAGAAAAATAAAAATAGATGATGGGTGTTTGAAATCAAAAGCAGGAAAGATATTATTAGAGGAAGGTGCTATAATGTAGAGGTGGAATGAGTATTTAAGAGAATAATATGGTGGAGAAAGGGAAGAATTAGCCTAAGAAAGTAACTTAGAAGGCCTACTTATTCGAACAGACGAAGTCGCTGACGCTGTCAAACATGAAGAAGGGAAACACAGTTGGTCCAGATGGAATCACAATAGAAGAATTAGAAGTACTAGGAGAATTTGGAGCAGATATATAACCAAACTGTTGAAAAATATTTACAACAGTGGATAATTACCTAGTGATATGATGAAAATCTATATTTATAGCTATAGCAAAAAGACCAGGAGCAATTGAATGAGAAGATGTTAGTACAATTAATCTAATAAACCATGTTACTAAGCTTCTACTCAGAATCATAAGAAAGAAAATTAACATGGAAAATGGTGAAGGACAGTATGGATTTGTGGAAGGAGAGGGTACAAACAATGCAAAATATATATTACTAACACTAATATAAAGATCAATGGAGACATAGAAAGACATATATTTGTGTTTCATAGATTATACCAAGGCATTTGATAAAGTAAAACATAACGAACTTATTAAAATGTTGGAAGATATCAACATTGATCGAAAGTATAGGAATTGTTTTTTTTTTGTTTAACAAAACTCAACGCATTGTGTATGTACAGAACATTCTACAGATCGTAAACAATGTCGATGTACAAGACTTTCCACAGAACTTAAACAATATCTATATGCAGAGCCTTCTATAGAACACAAGACTTTGTCTAACTGCATTACATCTACAGAACGCAACATATTGTCTACGCATTACATCTACAGAACATAAAACATTGTCTATGCACAGAACCATATGCAGAACACAACACATCGTCTATGTGCAAGACGTTCTACAGAACATAACACATCTTTACTCTGTGACTCGTACTGGCAGACAGCACTCTTCCCTCTGATGTAGTGCCTGTCTGACCTTAAAATCCAATAACCGGAT
Organism: Cepaea hortensis; assembly: GCA_963921405.1. NCBI lineage: Eukaryota > Metazoa > Mollusca > Gastropoda > Stylommatophora > Helicidae > Cepaea > Cepaea hortensis. The sequence continues at coordinate 90,950,348 of OY992886.1, read as the reverse complement.
GTCGAAATATAATTTTCACGATGATAACAAAGTCAACCCGCCTTGTTTGCCAGTTTATACAGCACTGCTGGCTGGGTTACAGATTTCCCCTCTACAGCCGTGTTATGTGGGTGTGAGGGATGTGTTTCCTCCCGCCTGAACAGCCGAGGAAAGTTGTTGACTGTCAACAGTGTTTACAAAAGTTAAGTGCCTCATTATTTTCTCCTGGCGTTCTTTCGTTGCGCCGTACTTTTATTTCTTTAGTTCCCTATTTCTTGCTCTCTTTAGTTCCGTTAGTTTTTGTCCCCTGCTTTTATCAGTCTATTTCTTACTCTCTTTAGTTCCGTTATGTTTTTCTGGCTTTTATTGCTCTATTTCTTACTCTATTTAGTTCCTTTTATTTTGTTTTTTGGCTTTTATTGCTCTATTTCTTGCTCATTTTAGTTCCTTTTTGTTTTTATGGCTGTTATTGCTCTATTTCCTGCTCTCTATAGTTCTGTTATGTCTTTCTGGCTTGTATATCACTATTTATGGCTACGTGTCGATTCCCTATGTGTGCATGTATTTAATTTGTTCATTCCTATACCTTGTTTTACTTAGTTACTTAATAATGCATATTGTTTCTGTTATTGTCGTTGCTGTCTAAAACTAGCTTTATAAGAGAGAGAGAGAGAGAGAGAGAGAGATCAGAAGGGCGAAATGTCAGACTGCCTACGTTCCCATTTCCTAACCCTTTGAAGATAAAGTTCCTTAGTTCGTCCGTTCGTAGTTTCTCTGTTTCGTGTAGCTGTTCACTTTAATTCTGCTAATCTTCTTTTTCTTCTTCCCCTCCTCTTTTTTAACCTCCTTCTTCTTTTCCTCCTTCTCCGCCACCTTTCCACCTTCTTATTCTCTTCCTTCTTCTTCTTCTTCTTCTTCTTCTTCTTCTTCT
>OY992886.1:90791321-90949238 GCA_963921405.1 Cepaea hortensis | reverse complement strand
AAGTCGATGCTTCCTATATTAATATTTGTGGCACAGGCGTGTAAGCTATTCTTGAGTCACTTTAGAAGAAGACATAAACTAGAGAACTTGATGACAACTGGCAAGACGGAGGTAACAAGAAAGGGAAAGGAAGAGAAGTAAATATTTGGTTGGCTTGGCGACGTGGCATGGTCGAGACAAAACACGGAGCTGATCCACGACTCTTGTGATCATGCAAGATGCCGAAACATCTCACGTTTATCGGCATGGCACACGAAGATGATGATTGATAACTCAGGTGGTTAAAATACCATAGTTATTACTTGTCAATGTCACACGCCATAGTAATGTCGGTAGCAGTATTTTCATTTAGCACGGAATCATTTTCCGTTACTATTTCCATTCCGAAGAGATCACATAGAAAATTACAAAATAGTTGATTGGGAGATGCAGAGAGGAATTTTCTCTCTCCTAGTTTCTGCTTAATTTCTGAGCAGGAACGTTTCGGAATTGCTGCTTCTTTTGTCGGTTCATTTCCTTGCTGTCTGTTAGTTTCAGGTTAAGAAGATCGTTCTGAAAAGTCGGCTTGTCGGGTATCTACCGTCCACCGGGTGCTGTCTTCCCGGTTTATGTGAATGAGACTGCATTCTATGGGGTGGTGGCTGATGGTAGTTGCGACTTGTTGTCAAAGCATTTATTTGCTGCTTCTATATTTTATAGTTTTGTTTTAAATGTTGCATATCCCTTACAGGACGTTGCAGTCAACATCAGTATTTTTCAGCTGCTGTTGATGTACTATGCAAGATTTCGCTCAGTAGTTTGCCATTGCTTTCCGAGTGACCGGCTCACATACCTCATAAGTTACCAACGCGGCGAGAACCGCTACTGATTCTCGCGCAGGTTACGCTACTCACGAGAGTATACGGGATTACGGAGAAAGATGTTAACACCTAGGCCAGGGAGTCCGGCATTGTTTTTAATAGTACGACAGCTTATTTTACGATATTATCATTCATTATCTTGTCTCTTCTTGTTAAGCTAAATAATGACAAGTAAACATTTAGTCTGTGTTGTTACAATTTCCCACCGCTTGCTTCTCTAAGGTGAAGAGAACTGGGTTGTCGTGGGTGAGAATGACAGTCTCGTCCATAGTCTGTTCGGTCTTGGTTAGGATAATCATCATCATCAAGTGCCTTGCTGTCTGTCGTGGGTTATCATTCTTCTCCACATGTCGTGATCTCAAACAGCAGTATCAGATTGTGCGCTGACACTCTTCCCTGCCCTGCCACAGGCTGTTAAGAATTTTGTCTCACTGTTTTCTTCTGTCTCTCTTTCCACAAACTTTCCCACTTGTCACAAGACGCTCTAGTTTTTGTCGTCTCATAGTGTATCGGTCAGTATCGAGGAATTAAAAGAAAATCATTTACTCTTAACCTGTTGATTTATTTGGTTGTTTCGGGATTTGAGGTTAGAAGATTGAGCACAACCCACTACTGGCAACGCTGATTGTATTCCGGTGCGAATGCTTGGCCCTTCTCCACGTCAGACCGGAAGCACTAGACTCGAGTTTCGCTCTCGTTTTATCTCGTCAGTAGTGCATATCCCTAACTGGACCCGGGATCGAACTTCGGATCATTGGCGTATGAGGCGGGTGTGTGACCACTTGACTACGCTGCTCACGTTAGACGTGACCAAACTATCACACTAGAATATCACTACGCCAACCATTGTCACCCATCTGAACATATTCCCAACGTGGCGGCGGCTTGGGCAAGCAGCCTTGACCCTCCAGCCCGCAAATACCCTACATGCAGACACCAGCAATGGCACGGATGTAGTAACACAAGTATAACAACAAAGTGTTGCCGTGGAGACAAGCGCTCTAGATAAATTAGAACATGTTTGCTGGCAGATACCGGATGTTTACTTTTGGGTCGAGGATGTCAATTATTCTTCATCGTTCGATCACAAGAACAGATAAGTGAGCCGTGGTAGCGCATCAGATAAGACGCTAGGTGGCCGGTACAGTGGTAATATGTTCAATTCCTCTGTGATGATGAGATATTTTGTTGTTCAGAGACCTGGTCTGCTAGGTAGATCCAGCCTACAATGGGTACCAGAAATATTCATGGGAAGAAAAGGCGACTAGCGTTATATTGTTCTCATCCCCAGTCGATAGGAGATTTAAACAAATCACTAGCGCTACATACCCAAAAGGCTCATGGCATGAAAATAGGCCATTTACTTTACAGGAACAGATACCACTGTCATTCGCATGGTCAACATTAATGAAATTGCACGTGCGATATCATCACGTCCACTATTTTGTTTTACGCTACCCGTATGTCCCATGACCCCTCGCAAACACTCAAATCTGCGTTTTGTATCATAATCGTCGTCGTCATCATCATCATCATCATCATCATCATCATCATCATCATCATCATCATCATCATCATCATCATCATCATCATCATCATCATCATCATCATCATCATCATCATCATCATCACCATCATCATCATCATCATCATCATCTCATCATCATCATCATTGGCGTATGAGGCGGGTGTGTGACCACTTGACTACGCTGCTCACGTTAGACGTGACCAAACTATCACACTAGAATATCACTACGCCAACCATCATTCAATCACCTGCCAGCCGGCATAGGCGTTCATTTGTCTGCACATATCTCGGTCTTGGTATCTGGATCAACTTTGCTGATGATATTTGCCATATATGATTCCTTCTAATAATACATATCACAAATAATATTATCCAAGGTAAGCGAAAACATTACAAGAACATTTTCACCCCATGACCAAGATCTCTGCTGTGATGAACCCTGACACAGAATGCAAATTGTGAACAGTGCGAAAGAGCTACAGTTCCATTCAGATTATAAGTACTCGGGGCGGTTAACACGGTCAACAAACACCCAAAGAAATCGAATGTATCCGCCGAAAAGCGCAAATTTTGTAGCTCTGCTGTAAAAAGGAACATCGCATTTAATGTCCAAAACAAACATGTCTTACAAATGAAGAAGAAGAAGTAGAAGAAGATTATAAGTACTGACATTTTTTCACATCCCTTGCACTCCGATCACTTTCCTGGTAAATTTAATAGCGACTAATTGCCAGTCCAATGTTTATTGGCAAGTTCCTCGAGAAGTTTGTGTGCTGTTGCACTTTCTTGGTCCCAGCCATCATCAATCAGAAGTCTTGTATTCTTACTGCTTATGCTCGTTCATTCTTTTGAAACTCCTAATTTTGGCCTGGATCTACATGGGCGTCCATACTGCCCACTCGATCCAACAAACATATCTATCAAACAATTAAAGAATAAACACACAACAACCAACACATCAACCAAATAATCAAACAACCGACCAACAATGCAGTCTACCACCCAATCATCCAGCCAACAAATACACGAATCAGTCTACCACAAAAGCAGTAGATGAATCGATCAATTAACTAAACAATCAATCAACTAATCAAATGACCAACCAAAATACAAGCAAACAAACAAACTTCCCACCAATCAACCTATTATTATGCCAATCAATACTTCAATACATTAATCAATCAATAAAGTAATTAACTAACCATCCAACCAGTTAACCAATCGATCTATCAACTAATAAATCAATCGACGAATGAAACTATCTATCTACCAACCAACAAACAAATCAATCAGCAAAGCAAGAAACAAACCTGTCAACGAACCTGTCAACAAAGTATCCAATAAGCCAATGAATCTACCATTCAATCATAGCACCTGTCTGCCAATTAACTGGCAGGAACTATGCAGCCAACCAATCAATCAACCAATCAAAGGAACTAATCAAATATGCAGCTTATCAAACATACAACGAACAAAATAGCCTTGTCATTCTTACCATGAAGATATTCTATGATGGTACCATGTGTTGGTGTGCACAAAAAAAAAAAAACTACAGTCAGAAAAGTGCATCTACACCCCAAGGTATAAAAAAGGGGACTTTAAAGGCAAATGGGTCGATATCACTGCGTCAGGCTTTAATTATGCCACATGGCTCAGTCTCTTTCAGCAGGGCCGTCTTCCCAAAGCGTCGCACAAAGAACGAACTCCGTAGCTCCAGCGACGACCCAAGGGAGTCACCGAGAAAATTGCACTAGTGAACCTGACGGCCTTGACCCGGAATCGAACCTACAACCATCGGAGAGCGAGGCAGGCGGCGTGACATCGCCACGGAGTCTCCTACCCCAAGATATTACAAGCTGGAGTAATAGAGATCGGGAAAATCTATCACGTGACTGGCAACCGATAATGTTCTCGCGTACACTGTACACGAGTAACCCGAGACGCAACTTTCGTCTGTATATTTCAGATAGTGTAACATATTATTGGTTTATTCTACATTTTGTCAAATCAAAACATGCTAGTGTGTAGGTACACAACTGATATTTGATATTTGAGATCTGAAAAACGTATACAATTGTCTGTTTGCCTGCCTGCCTGCCTGCCTGCCTGCCTGCCTGCCTGCCTGTCTGTCTGTCTGTCTGTCTGTCTGTCTGTCTGTCTGTCTATCTGTCTGTCTGCCTGTCTGTCTGTCTGTCTGTCTGTCTGTCTGTCTGTCTGTCTGTCTGTCTGTCTGTCTGTCTGCCTGTCTGTCTGTCTGTCTGTCGAACCGTTCCTCTGTCTCTCTGTAGGTCAGTCCCTCTGTCTGTCTGTTTGTCTGGCTGTCTGTAAGTGAACCCCTCCGTCTGTTTGTCTGTAGATCTGTCCCTGTGAGTAGTATATAGGATGGAAACGAAGAGTAATGAGGGCGATTTTGTGAGGGATGGTGAGGGCTGGTGGGGGATGACGAGGGATGCCACTGCCCCCCTCGCCCTCGAGTTGTGGTCTGCCTCATGCCTTCCAGCTCATTCCTGCTTTTTTAAGTGTCAGCTGTCGTTTTTAATCAGAGCATCGGGGTTAACAATGAAAAGATCAATTGAACTAGGTGGGTAGGTTACGTGAAGATGAGCTCGATGAGCGGCGCCAGGTTTACTAATTGATTCAGAAGATGTCAACCGGTGTAATGCATTAATTAGCTTCCCGTTTGTATAGACGACACAAGAGGTGTCAGGTGGTCGACAAACAAGCGGAGTCGGGCGGGGTGGTAAAGTGAGGGCAGTGTCGGGATGCAGGGCAGTGAGCAGGGTCGGTCGGACCAGATAGGTTCGAGTCCTAGTGGGTGGTGGGGTAGTGTAGCAGTGGGCGAGTATGTAACGAAGCTAGGTGGTATCATTGGCGGTTCGAATCACGCCCTTGGTCGCTAACTATAGCCAACATAGGCCCCCGAGGTTCGAATCCAGCGGTATCGCTTTGCATTATCCTCAGAAACGTCAGTTCCACAGCCAGCAGATTCAGTGTGACTGCTCATTGTCTTCACATTCATTCAAAACTACAGGTTCTATGTAACAGCGCAACACTCTTTTTCTTGTAGCAATTGCCATCTTTTTACTGGTCAATATGTTTTTTCATCTTCGCCATGGCGATTAGCTTCCCGTTTGTATAGACGGCACAACAAACTGGGCATCCACCATGATCTTTATCATATAACAGCTGTTGCAACACTCGGCAAAATTAAACAAGGAAATATGGTAATGAAACTGTGCGAAAGATCAATTGAACTAGGTGGGTAGGCTCAGTAAAGATGAGCTCGATAACGGCGGCGGCAGATTTGCTAATTGATTCAGAATATGTGACCAGCTGTAGAACCCTTCCTTGTCTTCACATGTGTATGGTAACACCGTCGCATTGGAGATGCGCGTGATAAAGCTGTCAGCCATGGTAAAGAAGAAAAAAAAATTAGCTTCCCGTTTGTATAGACGTACACAAGCTAGTTGGTACCATAGGCCCCCTCATATGGAGGTGATAGGTTCGAAGCTCGATTCTTTATCATTGGTAAGTGTATGGGGTGCGTAGATGGTCATAGGGGCTGTGGTGGGATATCAATGTGTAACTGGGGTGTCTAGTTGCTGCCATAGCGCTTGACGGGGTCGAGTCCTACGGTGTGGTGGAGTAGTGTAGTAGTAGTCGAGTGTGTAACGGAGCTAAATGGTATCATTGGCGGTTCGAATCACACCCCTGGTCGCTAACTATAGCCAACATAGACCCCGGTGGTTCGAATCCAGCGGTATCGCTTTGCATTCTCCTCAGAATCCTCAGTTTCACAGCCAGCAGCTTCAGCGTGACTGCTCATTGTCTTCACATTCATACAAAAGTACAGGTTCAACACTCTTTTTCTCGTAGCAATTGGCATCTTTTTACTGGTCAATACGTTTTTTAGCTTGCAAAAGGTTATCTTCGCCACGGCGATTCTTGTGCTACTCTCTTCAAGGCATCTCCCATCAGTTGTTATGACTGTTCCGAGATACTTGTACCTATTCACTTGTTTCAGAATATTCCCATTTACACGTATATTACATCGTGGTATTTCGTTCTTCCTAGTGACAATCATAAGCCGTGTCGTTTTATAATTTAATTCTGACTCTAGTTGTTCACCTTGTCCAACAACCGAATCTACTAAATATTGCAGATCCTACGCAGTGTCTGTTGATTACATAAATTATATGAAGGCAGTTCACAAGTTAAATTATATGAAGACATTTTATTACAGAAATTAAATGAAGACATTTGACTAGAAATATTTAATAAAGCTACGAAAAAACAGAGATCTGCCGATGTGAGAAAAGCATATAAGTATGTTAATGTCAGTTCCTGTGAACATATTTAGCAGAATTATTCTGAATAATATATGCATATTTAGCTTTAAGGTGAAATCAATACTGCTGTACCGATCGGAAACAAGAAAAACGAATAAAACAACTACTAATAAACAACAAACATTCATTAACGGGTGCCCACGTAGTTCATTCATGGCGTTCATGTCTCATTCAACAATTAGTATAATGTCTGAAGTCAACCTTGCGGCTTCAAAATATGTGTTCATAGCATATTTATACATGAAGATATATATATTCAAGGTGATTTTAAAGGACAAATTTCACCATGTCACACGCTGCAAAAGACATATTTCTCTCAAACTTAAACATTAAGAGTGGAAAAGAGTATGTTGTAGATATTGTTTTTTCCTTTGTTTCTAGTGGGACTTGGTAATTTGTTGTTCTATCTGGGCATGGTATATATATTTTCACCACATCTTCACTGATGTTTTTTCATCTTGTCTGCTCATTGTCCACGCTTCACAGTCATACAAAAATAAGATTCTATGAAAGACAGAGACACTTTGCAGCTATTATTAACCAAAATGACAAATGGAAGTTCAGCTAATATGTGAGTATTTGTAAATAAAGATACACAGGGATGTCTATTATATAACGATAACAAAGGTATTTAGTTGTAGAAAACTACCGTGCCTCCCACGCAAACGGCGGTAGGCTAGTGACTATGGGTAGATTAGCTGTGATGGCACCAGCTGGAGATATTAATCAGCTACCTGGTACCCGGTGAAGATGACACGATAAACGAGGCGGTATAGGTCGCGTGGCCCTGAACAAAACCAACAATGAAACAAAAATGGTAATGAAACGTTGCGTCGCCGCGAAGCATTATTTTAGAAACCAAAGATTACAATCAATCTGAGAGGGTAATAATAGACAGTCTAAGCCTACCAGAAAGAGGTGTCTTATACACTGGGTACCAACGACAGACAGCTGGTCAAGAAGAAGCAATACACAGTATATAAAGTTAGGACTAAATAAACCGTAGTTTAGAGAATTCAAGTACATTATTACAAGTTAAATTACATAATAAAATAAATACAGTGATATGTATACAATTATAAAAAAACAAACAAGAAGAAAACACCAGTGTTACATTAGCAAATAAGTGAAAAACATAACGGTATGAATACGTTGGTGTATTAGATACATACAAATGGTACACACAACATGCCATTATGTCAGCGTGACCGCTATCTGTTATATATTGCGACCAAAATACACCGATCGCCCCTCACGTCAGCGTAACAAACACTTAAACCAAGCGCCCGATATCTGTTCTATATTTTTGCCAACAATTATGTGCATGCCGCCATCTTTTGATGTAAATTTGATTGATGAAGCCTGTCAGGAAACAACCATAGATACATAGTAAAAGTGTCGTGAGAATACAAATCCAAGCGTATTGACTCTCGGTGTATCGTTATTCACGTAACGTTTCCTGTTTCCTGCTCCAGTCTATTGTTGTAAAATCTTACCAAAGCGGACACTGTGGACCAAATCTACATGAATGAAGTAGGATAGATGCGGTTGTCATATGTGTCTTATAGGGCTTGGTCATTGGTTTTTTAAAACTTATCGATGGAAGAGAAGAACCCTTACACTACAAACAGAATAAACATTTACATTAATAATACCCATAACAAACACATGACCATCTACACTGACTGTGACAAAAGTGACAGTCTGCTTAGAGAAAACAGCGAATTTTCAACGAAAACATAGTCTGTGTGTTATCTCCTTGGAAACGTAAATCTGGTTATATTTAAATCACCCTATGCATTCATGTCCCCCATGAAAACTAATGTAATGTCTGAAGAAGTCAAATTTTGAGGCTTCAAAATATGTTTTCGTAGTATATGTATATATGAATATATATACATGTGTTTTCTAACATTAAATGTCCGCATGTCGCGCTTTACATCCATACACAAGTATAGGTTCTATGAACGACACAACACCTACAAGTTACTAAGATTGGCACTGGGTTACCAACAACATTTGCGTCTAGAGTCAATACAACAGGACAAGACAATGCTTTTTTCGGCCTCTGATTGAGAACAACAGATATAAACGTAATTATGCAATTACCTCTTTACTACAGTACCGAGAAAGTTAAAAATATCATTTTAAATACGCTGACGACCATAGTAACACAACCAGTTAATTCTGCTTGCTCACTTTGTATATTACCCACACCTACTATAGATTGCAGAAAATACTCATTGTCTACAACCAAGCTGAAAAATATCGGTAAAAATTATAAATGCCTCGTCCGATTTCATAAAAAGAAGGAAATAATGTTAGCCAAATGTGAAAATATCGGTAAAACTTATAAATGGCTCGTCAAAACTGTTGGCCGACATTTTCCCCTTTTGGTTAACAAATGTTCCTACATTTCATAAGTTTGGCGGAGATTTTTATCAGTTTGTTCGACATATTTCTGTATTTACCCAACGTTTTATACATTGAATCACGTATTTTCCTACTTCGGTCGACATGTTTCTTAATTTGAGCAATATTTTCACCATTCGGCTAACACATTTTCCTACTTTTTATAAGTTTGGAAGCGCTATTTATAAGTTTGAGCGATATTTTTCCCATTTGTTTAATATGGTTTCCTATTTGCCCCATATTTTTTACATTTGACTTACAATTTTCCTACTTTTTATAATTTTGGTTGAGATATTTATGTATTTGGCCACCATTTTTATTAGTTTGACTAGCCTTTTCTCCTACTTTTTATAAAATTGATTGAGATATTTGTGTATCTGACCAATATTTTGCCTATTTGGCTAACAAATTGTCCTACTATTTATAAGGTTGGATGAGCTAATTAAGTTTGGTCAGCCTGTTATTTGATTTGGATAACATTTTATCATAGTCTTTATAAGTTTGAATGAAATATTTATAAGTGTGTCCCTCGTTCTGCCTATTGTATTACTTCGGTCGACATGTTTCTTGATTTTACTAGTATATTTTCTTACTTGTTATAAGTTCGGATGAGATATTTCTGTCTTTGACCACTATTTTTTCCTACGTTTTATAATTTGTTGAGATATTTATGTATTTGACCGACCTTTTCCCCATTTCGGCTGACAAATGTTCCTACTTTTTATAAGATTAGATGAAATATTGCTCTCTTTGGTCGATATTTTTTCTCATTAGGTTAACAAATGTTCCCAATTTTTTATAATTTTGTTGTAAATATTTCTTTACAGGGTCAATATTTTTCTCATTAGGTTAACAAATTTTCCTATTTTTTATAAGTTTTGACGAGCCATTTATAAGTTTTACCGATATTTTCACACTTGGCTAACATTATTTCCTTCTTTTTATGAAATCGGACGAGGCATTTATAATTTTTACCGATATTTTTCAGCTTGGTTGTAGACAATGAGTATTTTCTGCAATCTATAGTAGGTGTGGGTAATATACAAAGTGAGCAAGCAGAATTAACTGGTTGTGTTACTATGGTCGTCAGCGTATTTAAAATGATATTTTTAACTTTCTCGGTACTGTGGTAAAGAGGTAATTGCATAATTACGTTTATATCTGTTGTTCTCAATCAGAGGCCGAAAAAAGCATTGTCTTGTCCTGTTGTATTGACTCTAGACGCAAATGTTGTTGGTAACCCAGTGCCAATCTTAGTAACTTGTAGGTGTTGTGTCGTTCATAGAACCTATACTTGTGTATGGATGTAAAGCGCGACATGCGGACATTTGTTGTTAGAAAACACATGTATATATATTCATATATACATATACTACGAAAACATATTTTGAAGCCTCAAAATTTGACTTCTTCAGACATTACATTAGTTTTCATGGGGGACATGAATGCATAGGGTGATTTAAATATAACCAGATTTACGTTTCCAAGGAGATAACACACAGACTATGTTTTCGTTGAAAATTCGCTGTTTTCTCTAAGCAGACTGTCACTTTTGTCACAGCCAGTGTAGATGGTCATGTGTTTGTTATGGGTATTATTAATGTAAATGTTTATTCTGTTTGTAGTGTAAGGGTTCTTCTCTTCCATCGATAAGTTTTAAAAAACCAATGACCAAGCCCTATAAGACACATATGACAACCGCATCTATCCTACTTCATTCATGTAGATTTGGTCCACAGTGTCCGCTTTGGTAAGATTTTACAACAATAGACTGGAGCAGGAAACAGGAAACGTTACGTGAATAACGATACACCGATCTTTTCATTGTTAACCCCGATGCTCTGATTAAAAACGACAGCTGACACTTAAAAAAGCTGGAAGGCATGAGGCAGACCACAACTCGAGGGCGAGGGAGGCAGTGGCATCCCTCGTCATCCCTCACCAGCCCTCACCATCCCTCACAAAATCGCCGTCATTACGCTTCGTTTCCATCCTATATACTACTCCTGTGTACGTCTATCTGTCGGTCTGTCCATTTGAATCTATTCCAACTACGTGTGAAGATTTGCAACAGCCCTATTTGGCCCAAAGAATGAAAGAGAACAATGTATATCTATCTCTTAAAGAAAGTAACATTGTGAACTGAGCACCAGTTATCGTGATGTTGCAGAAATAAGTCAAGTCAGCAAATCCTCCTGCAGATCAACAAGTTGACTGAAAGGAATTCTTAATATGAAATAAACAAACACTAGGTAGGTTTCAGAGAGTGCAGAGGAACCACGGACCATATCTTCTCTATGGGAAGCATCTTTGAAAAGTGCAAATAATACAATGTACATCGTTATACATACTAGTTTCATCGATGATAGTAAGGCCTTCGACTTTCTTCGGCACAAAAATTATGAAACATCATTAGAGATATGCGATTTTCTTGCATTTGATGTACTTAACTGCAATATTATACAGTGAACAACGAGCAGCTGTCGGAGAGGATAGTGAAACATCAGACTGATTTGAGGTGCAAATGGCGGCAAGGAAGGAGACCGATATTCTATCCCAATACATGAGAAGAAAATGTCATAAGAAAGTGTAATAGTAAACGCCATAAATGTTGAGTCAAGTGTCAATTTTGAACCACTCATAGTTGGTGGAAAGGCACTTCCAGAAATCAGATATGCAAATTCTACAGTCCTTTTCTCAAACATTTCTAAGGGATTAGAACAATTAATCATGTCTGTCAAAAGACACGGAAAAGATTAACATCTTTTCATCTTCTGAACTTAACAAAAATAATGTCCACAGATAAAATTACATGTCAGCCAAAAATTAAAATGATCAATGATATTACAAATGTTACAGAATTTAAATACATTCGCAGGATAATTAACAACAGTGTGGACTTAAAAAAAAAAAAAACAATCGTAAGGAGATTGTCCGTAGCAATATTGAAGTTAATGAGTATTAAGAAGCTTTTCAAATTGTATATTGTCTAGTGCAGTGGTTCTCAACCTTTTTTGGCCCATGCATCCCTTTACAATATGTTCAGAATGTCCCCCCCCCCCCTCCTTTCATATTTCCTCCCTATAAATCCCCATCCCCCATTTTTTTTTACACAATATACGTAAAAATGGAAGCTAAATTTACTAACATACTAGAACAAGTCTATACGTCTCGATTGAGAACCACTGGTCTAGTGTATCCTCTAATTTCTGTACTTCTGTGATTGGCGATCAATAGCTGCTAATATATTGCTTGTAGGTCAACATGGCCAAATGGATAAGAACGCGAGTTCTTAATTATCCGGTGTGATGGTGCCTAGGTAAGGGGTTCAACTCCTACACCGGACAGTTAAACCAAAATGTTGACCTATCGTCCTTGACCTGGGGACGTAAATTACAAGTATCCATGAAGTCAGAGTGGGATCATCTGATGGCGAGGGACACTGTTAATAGGGACAGCTAACCCACACGCAAAATAGAGTCCAGCACTACTAGAAAGAGTGTGTATGGACTACGCTTGAGTTCAAAGCGAGCGAGAAGGAGTAATAAACACGTATTTCTCATGCTATTTGAAGAATCTCAAGAGTTTCTCAACAATTTGCATGCCTGTCTATCTCTCTCTCCGTCCGTTCGTCCGTCCGCATCTCTGTCTGTCGGTCGATTTGTCGGTCTGTCTTTCTGTCTGTCTGTATGTCCGCCTGTATGCCCGCCTGTATGTCTGTCTGTCCATACGTCCATCAAATCTGTCAGCACTATCTTTGCGTATATTTCCCCACCTTTCTGTGTGTATGTGTGTTTGTGTATGTACGTGTGGTTTCCTATATTTACAGAGACGTTACTTTGTCTTCCCCAGCCCACCGCAGAATGATAAGAAAATTGGCTTCCCCTCACAATATTCTATTTTCCAGCTCACTTTATCGTAAAATTTGCCATTTCTCGCTGGCAGCTTCCAATTAACAGAAAATGCGTCAGGGAATAACAAAAATCCCAACGCATGGGTAGAACCTCCAAGAAAGACAGGATCAAGTGAGAAACGCAGAGGATAACGAAAGAGATAAAGTTGTCAACCAAACAAGAAATTGACAATAAAACTGCTCTTTTTTATGATTAAATAAGCATACGGGCATATGAACAGTTGATGCGCATGCACGCAAGCATGCACAAAAGAGTGGGTTTTTGGTGAGCCAGCAGCAATAATGCCTGCACCACAAAACTTCAATCTGAACACGCTGGTGTCAAATAACAGGTTTTTTTTTTTCTCTATATGCTTTTCATAGGGGAAAATGGGCAGATGCACGGAACAACCTAGATATGCATTCGCATTGACTGCTATGTTTTCCGTTTATCTGTGAGATATTCAGGTTTCTGCGCTGTCCACTGTCGTTATTTCTCGCTGGGTCATTCGTCGAGTGTTGTTTATTCTGCCTAAGAAATGTTTTAACTGTGTGTTTATAGTGAGTTACGGGATAAAACTAAGCTTTGGAAAATACATGTTTCTTCTTGTCTGTCTGTCTGTCTGTCTGTCTGTCTGTCTGTCTGTCTGTCTGTCTGTCTGCCTGCCTGCCTGCCTGCCTGTCTACCTGCCTACCTGCCTGTCTGCCTGCCTGCCTGCCTGCCTGTCTGTCTGTCTGTCTGTCTGTCTGTCTGTCTGTCTGTCCTTCTGTCTGCCTGTCTGCCTGTCTACCTGCCTACCTGCCTGCCTGTCTACCTGCCTGTCTGTCTACCTGCCTGCCTGTCTACCTGCCTGTTTGTCTGTCTGTCTGTCTGTCTACCTGCCTGCCTGTCTACCTGCCTGCCTGTCTACCTGCCTGCCTGTCTACCTGCCTGCCTGTCTACCTGCCTGCCTGTCTACCTGTCTGCCTGTCTACCTGCCTGCCTGTCTACCTGCCTGCCTGTCTACCTGCCTGTCTGTCTACCTGCCTGCCTGTCTACCTGCCTGCCTGTCTGTCTGTCTGTCTGTCTGTCTGTCTGTCTGTCTGTCTGTCTGTCTGTCTGCCTGCCTGCCTGTCTACCTGCCTACCTGCCTGCCTGTCTACCTGCCTGTCTGTCTACCTGCCTGCCTGCCTGCCTGCCTGTCTGTCTGTCTGTCTGTCTGTCTGTCTGTCTGCCTGCCTGCCTGTCTACCTGCCTACCTGCCTGCCTGTCTACCTGCCTGTCTGTCTACCTGCCTGCCTGTCTACCTGCCTACCTACCTGTCTGTCTGTCTGTCTGTCTGTCTGTCTGTCTGCCTGCCTGCCTGCCTGCCTACCTGCCTACCTGCCTGCCTGCCTGCCTGTCTGTCTGTCTGTCTGTCTGTCTTTTTCTTATTCTGCTGCTGCTGCCAATGCTGGCTAGTGACTCTCCTCCCCAATTAGACACCCCACACATGCACTTCAAAGCCGTTCTATCGTTTGCTATCTCCCTCAGCTCACTTCCTCTCCTCCCAATATTTATCTCTGTCTTTAACTCTGTTCCTCATGTCTTTTAGGCCGCCATCTTTTCCATTTGCCGTATTTTCCAGTCACAGAACAGTCAACTTATACAATTGCCATGTTTCCTATCACGTGTCCTGCCCAACAACCCACGTCTTTACCTCGCTGCATGGCCTGCTGGATTCTTTCTTCTCTTCTCCATTTTTCATCATCATCAGTTATCAGTTATCATTTGGGGCATCTTCATTGCACTCCGGACAGGTCCATAGGTGCTCAGATCCTCCCCCCCCCCCAGCATATGCATCGCGTTCGGTGGCTAATAGTGCCAGTTCTGTGTTGGTTAACGAGGCATCTTGTTTTCCCGATGTACCTCTCATGTCTGGCCGTGCCAATTCTTACTCTCAAGTCTTTCATCCTGGACAGCGATGTGGATTCACTGACGTCAAAGTCCTCTGCTCTCGCCATATCTTTAAGGACGTTAATAACATCGGCACGATCCGTGGGCTGGCCATCTGTATTTTGATCATCATGTGCCATGTCGATAAGCCTGGGCGGTCATGTTTCGCCATCTTACATGATCACCAGAGTCGTGGATCAGCTCCGTGTTCGTGTCGCTATTATGCCACGTGGCCAAGCATTCCAGGTATTTAGTTCTCTGTCTTCCCATTGTTTATTTCCCCTCAATCTCGCGATTTGTCACCAATTTCTCTAGTTTATTTCTTCTCATAACATGTCCAAAAAATGTGGACTGTGTACGTCTCATTTCTCTAATCAGTGTACTGTTGTCTCCTCTTCTTGTAAGACTTGCTGAGTGGTTTTTTGCATTTTGCTCAGAAACCACAATTCCAATGCCATCAAGTCTCTTAGCTCAGCATATTGGCAATTCTGTAAAATCCTTTGGCAGACCGATATTTCAAAGTAGTGACGGCCCAACTGCCATTATCCAGGTAACTATTTTGATAGGTCTAGACCAATGTGCACCATACCAATTAGCGATCAAGGGAGTGTATCGGACACGTCATTAGTTTGGCTTGTAATATTCCTCTTCTTCGCACACAATCAGAAGTCGTCCTATTCGTTTCGTAAAGAAAATGGCTGTCCACCTCAGATTGATGACATGCGAGTATTATTCCGGAGCCATTACCCCAGTAGCTTGCACTCTTGTCTACCAACTCGGTGATCATGGGTTCAAGTTCTCATTAAGGCAGATTATAAATCATTGACAGGGGTTCCCAAGTTGATCCAGTCTACAATAGGTACAAGGAAATGTCCGTGGATGTAAAGGTGGCCTATGTGCCAGTGACCAGACATCCTCTCTTGCGCGCCGATTAGTCTCTATAAATATAGGGCTAGCGCCGTGTGTCCAATACTCCAGAGACCAGGTCTATTTAAAATAGCCCCGCCTCTACGGAGATCCGAACGCATGACCACAGAGGCGGAAGGCTAACGTATTAGTTAGTCACCGCGCGACCACATCACCCACAGCTCATTATTTGATGTTTTAACATTTCTGCTTGTAATTTAAAGTTAGATGCATATTCTTTAAATGACCTCACAGTCAACACCAGCATTTTATTGCTGTTTGAGATTTCTTGGCAAGTCTACGTTCAGTAGTTTCACATTCCTTTCTGAACGACCAGCACTCATTTTTTCGTTTTTTGTTTGTTTTGTTTATGTTGCATATCCCTTACAGGACGTTGCAGTCAACACCAGCATTTTCCAGCTGCTTTTTATGTACCATGCAAGATTACGCTCAGTAGTTTGCCACTGCTTTCTGAGCGACCGGCTCACATACCCATAAGTCACAAGCGCTGCGCGAACCGCTGCCAATTCTCGCGCAGCTGTGTTACTCACGAGAATATACGGGATTACGAAGAAAGACGTTAACACCTACGCCAGGGAGACCGACACTCATACCGTTGTAATAAAACCGACGCAAGACGGTCTGCTTCCAAATCGCCCGCAGCTGTGTTTCTAACACGGTACAAATTACTTTCGTAACCTCTTCGCCACCACGCCAGCCTCCTTATAATTATGGTGAAATATAGTACACTTCCAATGTCTCATTTACTCAGCTATTTACCCTGAGTGTCACTTTCTGTACGATCACATAACATGCATGGTGTGGTCGGTGAGAAAATATATGTTAAAATCCGCTTACTGGCATTCGTTCTACTGTTATTTGAGAAAATATGGTGTATACTTCTTCTTCTTCTTCAGCGTTCCGAGCCATTGAGGTTCTTTGCTGCAAATACAATCCGTCTCCATTCGTCTCTCTGGTGGACCTTCTCTTGCCAGTCGTTGATTCCAAGTGTTTGTAGGTCTGTACATGTATTATCTCTCCACCGCCTTCTTGGTCTACCTCGGGGTGTATACTTGGACTTAAATATTGTTTTTTCTTGCATTGGTGATTATATTTCAAATATATAGGAAGGATGATAACAGAAGATGGCAGAATAGACAGAGCAATCGAAATCAGATGTCAAAAAGCAAGTACGCTTTGCCAAGTAGCAGTACAGGAGAAATGGCGTAAAGGAGACTTGGGGAGAAAGTCGCGAACCAACTTGTGCGAGAATCCAACGAGGTGATGTAAAAAGGAGAAAACGTCAGAAAGCTTGTCAACAACAACAAACTGTCAAATCATAGAGCTTGAAAGAGGAGGCAGCATGATTCGATTCTCAGCAAGAAGAGAACTTATGCATGGCTGGACACTTACTCTGATGGCTAACAAATATTGGAAAGAAGGACGAGATTATTAATGCAGGATGTATATCGGCCTGAAAGCCACGGACAAATGCGACAATATTAGAATGGGACTCAGCAAGTCAAAACAGGCTGACACATAGGCAAATTGGTGAAGGACAAAAGTACCGGGACATGATAGTTATAAATATTTAATATGTTCAACCGTTTACGATTCATATTTAATAATGTTTCTTTACCGTCCCGCCTGGCCATAACACGCACGGTAATAATAAATCGGAATTGATGATTTGGATTGTAAATCTGTAACAAGTTGGACTTAGGCAAATAAACATTGCCTCAACAATTGTGTATACCGGCTTCGAGTCCTTGATTACCGTTTATATTATGCTTCTGGACACTGTTAGATTGGTGAAATCCCTGGACCGTTGAACGTTTGATGGTGTTCGCATTATTTATTGCAAGTTACGGATGTTCGCATTATTTATTGCAAATCACCGTTTAGCACGCTTATATATCAACTATCACCCATACTGAAATATCCAAATATACATATGTCCGCAACACGACAGATAATAAATGACATTTTTACACCAACCCTATGTCACCAATGTCAAACTTGGACATTATCCAAATCCCACTTACTCAAAAACAACACCGGTGAGATTATATTCTTGAGGAGAGCTGCCAACTTAACTATCCGAGACCGAATAAGAAATAGCATTATCTGACAGACAGTGGGATCAACACCTTGTGGAACATATATGAAAAAAATAGAAGATAAAATCATTTGACCACCTCCTTAGAATGCAAAACCATCAACTACCAGCGCTGGTCCTACATCAAAGAGCATCTGCTACAAGAGCAGGAGGAAACCCGAGAAAACATTGATTAACAACATCAAAGACATTGCCCAATAACATGGAATGACATTATCCGGTGCCACCCATCGGGCGCTGGAATTACTATTATTACTCCCCACACCACTTGACGGCAACAAATGGAAGATTATGATGATAATTAATCATGGTGCTATCACGAGAGATGATGCAAACATATTTTCTACATAACTATACCACGTATGAAAGGAGTCCCATTCGGAGGACAAAACATCAATAATATAAGATATGCGGAGAACACAGTATTGATTGGTGACAACGAGAAGGATCTACAGCATGAGATGAATGTGGTTATTATACACAGTGAGAGGTTTGGAATTGAATTGTAAGAAAATAGAAATCATGGTTGTCTCCAGGAAGAAAGAAATGCAACATTGTAACATCCAAGTGTATGGAAGTATTATTAAACAGGTGAATCGGTGTAACTATCTCTGAGCAGTTGTAACATCTGATGGAAGATGCCTTGCAGAGATTGGATCAAGAATTGCTATTTCAAAGTGGCCTTCTGCAGCATGGAAAACATACTTACCGACACAAATGTTGTCAATTGCCGTTAGAAAAGAACGTTGAAGTACTATATAGAACCCATATTGTTGTATGCGTGTGAAACATGGACAATTAACAAACAAGCTGAGAGATATCTAATGGTGGTGTAAATGTGATTTTTGGGTAAAATGTGAAGAATACCATGGACTGACAGAAAATCAAATGAGACAGTCCTACAAGAGACAAATGAAAAACGAAGATTGACTGGAGAAATTAGACACAGTTAGTCGAGATATTTTTTTACATTTTATGAGGAGAAATGCACTTGAAAATATAGGGACAACTGGCAAGCTTGATGGGAAGAAAGCAAGAGGAAGACAAAGGGGTAACTATCTTGATGGTTTGGCAGCAAGGCATGATCGGGACAAGAACACAGACCTGGTTCGAGACTTTGGTGACCGAGGGAGACAACGAACCATGACCGCCCACGCCTATCGACATGGCACTTGATGATGATGACAAAACGTACCGTTGAACCACGCACGCGCCAAGTCCATAAGAATGAAATAGATGAGTAACTTGTTTACATACATTGTAACTTTGTTTCGTGTAGATGTTTACATACTTTGTAACTTTGCTTCATGTAGATGTTTGCATCCATTGTAACTTTGCTTCATGTAGATGTTTACATACATTGTAACTTTGTTTCGTGTAGATGTTTACATACATTGTAACTTTGTTTCGTGTAGATGTTTACATACATTGTAACTTTGTTTCGTGTAGATGTTTACATACATTGTAACTTTGTTTCGTGTAGATGTTTACATGCATTGTAACTTTGCTTCATGTAGATGTTTGCATACATTGTAACTTTGCTTCATGTAGATGTTTACATACATTGTAACTTTGTTTCGTGTAGATGTTTGCATACATTGTAACTTTGCTTCATGTAGATGTTTACATACATTGTAACTTTGTTTCGTGTAGATGTTTACATACTTTGTAACTTTGCTTCATGTAGATGTTTGCATACATTGTAACTTTGCTTCATGTAGATGTTTACATACATTGTAACTTTGTTTCGTGTAGATGTTTGCATACATTGTAACTTTCTTTCGTGTAGATGTTTGCATACATTGTAACTTTGCTTCATGTAGATGTTTACATACATTGTAACTTTGTTTCGTGCAGATGTTTACATACATTGTAACTTTGTTTCGTGTAGATGTTTACATACATTGTAACTTTGCTTCATGTAGATGTTTACATACATTGTAACTTTGCTTCGTGTAGATGTTTGCATACATTGTAACTATTTCATATAGATGTTTTCATTCATTGTAACTATTTCATATAGATGTTTGCATGCATTGTAACTTTGTTTCGTGTAGATGTTTTCATTCATTGTAACTATTTCATGTAGATGTTTGCATGCATTGCAACTTTGTTTCGTGTAGATGTTTGCATCAGTGTGTGTTGGGTTTTTGTGTGCTGATGAAATCTGTAGCTGCACGGTCTGTTTTGTCACTTGTGATCTTGTTTTAGTACGGATAACCGATTCTACTTCTCGCTCTTGTTGACTGCACAATATCTTCACATCTCGTCTTGCCCCGGGTTTCCCTGGATTTCTTTTCTCTTCTCCTCACTTCACTTCGTTTGGGATAAGTTTGTTTTTTCCGCTTTCTTGTCTTTTCGCTTCTCTCATTTTCGCTTTTATCTTATTTTCGCCTCGCTGTTTTACATCTTCTCTTCTCTTCTCTTCTCTTCTCCCCCAACCTCTTCTCTTCTCTTCTCTTCTCTTCTCTTCTCTTCTCTTCTCTTCTCTTCTCATCCAATTTCATCCCTTCTCATCCCTGTTTTACATCTTCTCTTCTCTTCTCTTCTCTTCTCTTCTCTTCTCTTCTCCCCCAACCTCTTCTCTTCTCTTCTCTTCTCTTCTCTTCTCTTCTCTCTCTTCTCTTCTCTTCTCTTCTCTTCTCATCCATTTTCATCCCTTCTCATCCCTTTTCTTCCATTTTCATTACTCAGGACTCCACTTTCCATCTCTTCGGTTCTCGTCTCATCCTTGTTCTTGATATGAACCGCGGTGGCATGTGGTCAGTTCGCTAGCCTATCGATACGGTAGACAGGTTTCAGTTCTCAGAAATGGCAAGATTCTCTTTCCACTAGTACGGCTCTAGAGTCAACGCAGCTTCATAACATTGGTATCGGGAACATAACATTGGTAGCGGGAACATAACATTGGTAGCGGGAACATAACATTGGTAGCGGGAACATAACATTGGTAGCGGGAACATGACATTGGTAGCGGGAACATAACATTGGTAGAGGACACATAACATTGGTAGAGGACACATAACATTGGTAGCGGGAACATAACATTGGTAGCGGGAACATAACATTGGTAGCGGGAACATAACATTGGTAGAGGACACATAACATTGGTAGAGGACACATAACATTGGCATCGGACACATAACATTGGTAGAGGACACATAACATTCGTAGCGGGCACATAACATTGGTAGCGGGCACATTAGAATGTTCTAGAAATAAATCGGGGAGGGAAAAGCGGAGAACATAAGAACTAGCCACCACAATTGTTGAGACCACAGCCTAGAATATATGTCTAGCAATTCATACCCTATCTTTAGGTTCGGCCCTGGAATATATCGTCTAACAATTCATACCCTAACTTTATGTTCGGCCCTAGAATATATGGTCTAGAAATTCATACCCTAACATTAGGTTCGGCCCTGGAATATATGGTCAAGCAATTCATACCCTATCTTTAAGTTCGGCCCTGAAATTAGCGTATCATACGTTATCCGATAAAGTAACTAAGTCAGTCAGCAATCAACTCTTTTTAGGTTTATTTGGCACGGTCTTATTTGTCTGCCGTTCATCTCCCGTTAGAGCTGGCACTTTCAACCTATTCATTTCATCTAGTTCCTCTTATATCTTGTGGTTTTGAAGTAAAGCATAAAACAGTGGAAGAGTGCCCGTACATGGACTTCATATATCGAGATTTCCATGGACTCTGTTATTCCCCCTGTCTATCGTTTACATAGTTGACCTCTTCTTCTGGTTTCATTTGGTCTGTACATCATTGTATACTGTTTCATCATTTCCGATTGTCTCCCCTCTTTATACATTGAGTTTTCGTCTCTCTAATCTCATTTCCGCCGGCTTCCTGGCCTAGAGGTTAGCGACTTTTCTCCGTAATCTCGTATACTATCGTTAGTAACGTGACGACGGTGAGAATCAGCAGTGGTTCGAATCGCGTCGGTAGCTTACTGGGTTTGTGAGCCGGTCGCTCAGAAAGCAATGGCAAACTACTGAGCGTAATCTTGCCAAGAAATCAACAATCAGCTGAAAGATGCTGATGTTGACAGCGATGTCCTGTAAAGGATATGCAAACATTTTACCTTAATCTCATTTCCGTTGCTGTAATTGACCAATAAAAAGATGTCAATTGAAACGAGAAAGAGAGTGTTGAGATGCTACATTGAGCCTGTACTTTTGTATGGATGTGAAGCGTGGACAATGAGCAGTCAGGCTGAAAAACATCTGATGGCTGTAGAGATGTGGTTTCTGAGGAAAATGCAAAGAATACCATGGACAGCCAGAAAGACCAATGAACAAGTCCTTCAAGAAACAAATGAAGATCGTAAATTGATTAGAGAAATTAGACGTAGACAGTCAAAATTTTTTGGACATGTTATGAGAAGAAATGGATTGGAGAATTTGGTGACAACTGGTAAGATCGAGGGGAACAGACCAAGGGGAAGACCTAGAAGCAAGTACCTGGATGGCTTGGCCTTGTGGCATAGTCGAGACAGAAACACGGAGCTGATCCACGACTCTGGTGATCGGGTGAGATGGCAGAACATGACCGCCCACGCTTACCGGCATGGCACATGATGGATGGATGGAATTGTTCTTTTCTCTCTTTTTTTTTTAAAACCATTGTCCAGGTTTGGAATTGGTAGCATAGAGTTTGTAGAAAGATTGTGTTGTAGAGATTTTTTTTGTTTTGTTTTTTGTTTTCGTGTGTGTTAAAGCATCTACTGATACGTGTTTGTTCTTTAGTATTGGTGCCATTCTATCAATTCACGTCAAGCTGTTTATAGACTGTGGATGATGATTTTGTAAATATCAGCCGACTGTCTTCACTTCCCAATACCATTTCTGGTACTAATTTTTATCTGGGTGAACTTGCAGTCCACGTCCATTTTAATAATCCGCCTCTAAGCGAACTCGAACCCATGCCCACTGGCCGTTCATGCACGCTTCCAGTCACTAAGCTACAGTAGCTCCCGTTGCTTGCGGAAAGAGTAAAATGTACCATCTTCTTGTTTTTCTGGCTGCAGGAATTTCCCATCGATCTTCATTGTCTTGATGTCTGCGTTAACCTTTGTCTCTTTAATCCGTGTGATTGATGCTTCCTCGTGTCGTCTGCGTGGCTTGCTAGCTTCCCGCTTAAATCCGCTGATGTGCTTTGTGTTACAATATGGTTATTTACGTTGACAACAATGCACGACAACAAAGGAATGGAAAAGCAAAATGAAGATAAGCCTAAGGGGAATATTTCCCTGCAGGTCAACGTGACCCGGCACAGATGGGAAATTCCTCGGATTTAAAATATGCAGATCGTTCTTTTTATTATGTTTTTATTGTTTCAGCTGAAAATCAAGCACACGTTTAACGACTTCGCGTGCCAAAGTTAATTAGTGACCAGTTTAACTGAAATTTATTGCATGGAAAGGAGGATAAACAGATTTGTCCAACAAGAACTTTGTACTGAAGAAGCCTAGTTATTCAGACAAACAAACATGAGGAAAATAAATTGTTTTGGACACGTAGAGTCTCCGTGGCGAAGCGGTCAATCCGTTTGTCTCGGTCTCCGAAGGTTGTGGGTTCGATTCCGGGCCGCGTCCGTCGGTTCACGAGTTAACTTTTCGGAGACTCCTGTGGGCCGTCGCTAGAGCTACGGAGTTCTTTCTTGGTGCGACGCTTTCCGCGCTGCGTAAAGAGACTGAGCCATATGGGATAAAACCCGGTGCAATGAAGTCGACCCTGTCGACTTTTAAAAAGACACGGAAGAAAGGCAGTCTATGAAAGAGATCGAAAATACATGCAATAAGGCAAATCAACTCATTGGACAAATGGCACCAATACTAAAGAACAAAATGTATCAATAATATAGTATAGCTGCGCTAGATTTTATTAGAAGGCAGCAAGTCAAATGGTTTGGCCATGCAAGTAGGTTACAAACAAACAGTATACCTCAACAAGCAATGATGTACAGACCAGATGGAAGCAGAGGAAGAGGCCGACCACGTAAACGATGGACGCAGGGAATAACAGAGTCCATGGGAATATCGATACATGAAGCCCATAAGCGGGCACTCTCCCGCTGTGTATACTTCACCTCTACACCGCAAGGTACAAGAGGAACATTATTAGATGAGATGAGATTAGTGTATCAGGGAGGCGGGGAAGAGAAAGATGAATTCAAGATGTGACAGGTGGTTTGGTCTGAGAATATAGGGCTAGAGGCGGGCGGGCTGGCGAAGTTGACCTGTGTTCAACGCATGGGCTCGTCGCTGGTCAAAGTGAAGGAAAGATTGGCCTTCATGCTCCTAGACCTACACAATGTGATGGCGCTGTTACATCCTGGACCCATGGCAGGAAACTTCTTCATGACATATTATTGGTATTATATTATACAGGGCTAGCACCATATGTCGTCTCCGTCGCGAAGGTTTTACGGACTCGCTTCGTGATCTCGCATACCCGCGTAACAAACCTGCGAGCGATTTGGCAGCAGACTACATTGCGCTGGTTTTTTACGAAATGATATGGGTGCCGGTCGTTCAGAAAGCAATGGCAAACTATCGAAGGTAAACTTCCCAAAACATCAACTGAAAAGTCCTGTAAAAAGGATATGCCAATGTTTTTTTTTTTTTTACATCCAGTATGTTGTATGACGTAAAACGAGATGTTGGATCTCGTCAGTTGAATAATACAGAAGTCATATCACACGCAATACAACAAAATAATAAAACCTTCAAGCTGAAATATGCAACACACATAATACCACAGTAATTTAAATAGTCTACTGTCGTGTCCTCCTTTAAAGTGTCGTCCCTGGAGTGAGGAGAGTCAACACCCACATTATAATATTTTTTTCCTATCAATATCCTGGAGAGTCCACCAGCTTCCGTCCAACACACTCCATCAGCCCATGGACACCTATTCCTATCACTCTCTCACTGTCGTACTATGCCCCCTCTCATTCTCCCCCAACGCAACATATTCAACAACTCTTGCTTCTAAAAATTAATAAAGATTAATTTATTAAAAGAAAATTGTAACGTATATGAGACGTGTATGCGAAGAAAATGTGTGTCGTGTATTCTAATGTAAATGTATAGGTCAGACCACAGAGTTCATGTTCAGAGTCCACTCATCATGGCAAGGATCACACGACATCACAAGACTCATCACAATGGACCTCACCGAAGTCGTGTCCTTCTCTCCAGACATGTCCTCCTCCAGGAGCTCTGATGACCATGAGATCTGAATCCCATTCGAATATAATCCGTGAAAAATACTATTATTGTTCCTAACACAACTGTTCCTAATAGTTTATAGAAACCCAGGCTTCATAATTCCGGCGCAGTGAAAAAAAACATGGAACACTGTCCTATGAACATGACGTTTTCTTCTTGCGATAGGTTCTATAGTTTTCACTCTTACACAGTCATTGTATCTAGACTAAAATGGCTTGCTTTATTTACTAGATATTGTCTGACAGTTCTGATTTCCTTGATACGTGGAACAACTACACTTAAATGTTATCTTTCCTCCAATGTGAACATCAGTCGCTACTGTTCTCGTCATACGTGGACTGAACATCCATCACTACTGGTGTGTTAAAGACTGGTAAGACCTACAACTCATTCGGTACTTATCCTGTAGGATACGTCTACCATTCAGCTCCACTCAGCCATGTGTATCAGCTTCTTCTAGCACCGACCCATTTAGAAGGTGGCTGGCCAATCTTTCTGCATCATAACTTATCCGGGATCGGATTTTTCAATGATTCTGTGTGCTTCATCCCGACCAGAGGGAACCTGTAAAATAGATCATACAACTGGTGATAGCCTCCCCGTCACTGATCTCTATTAGATGATCGTGGCCATTGGCCCTTGCTCAGTAAAATACAATGAACCTACTCTGTCAGGGACAGATGACTCAACCCATTGGTTATCATCAGGCCAAGACAAGAAAAAAAAAATCAACAAACAAAATGCGGAACCCCGCCCACCAGGGACACCTACTGGAATATCCCAATTATCCCTCATTACTCAATTCTCAACTAGTAAAGCTTATCAACACTTCACTAATCTATTTTCAACTAACAGAGCCAAGTATCACTTCTCTACTCTAGCTAGTTTTCCACTAACAGTGCTAATCATCACACTCTAGTTTTAACAAGACTACTGCCTATATCAATTAGGCCTAAATAGACTATATTGACTACCTTATGCAAAACCGCCTCATTCCGAGATGGCTGCTACACTTTGCCATAGCGACACATGCTAGTTAAAATTAAATTAATCTAACACTGTAGAGCTCTCCCACAAACACGTCCATCATAATCCACGGTTTTGGTCAACACTGTTTCTCCCAATCATGGTTTATGGCTAAACCTAAAATTGGTCACGTGACGGTATTCATTATGTCCACACAGGTGTTATTTGGACATATCATCCATTGTCAAGAATCTATCCTCCCTGGCTTAGTCACTGTCAGAGTTGTCATCACTTGTTTTGACTCCCACAACAAACTAGTGAGTTACCGTATGGATACAACAACGGGTTTCCCCAACAAGCTGCCAATCTTCTGTCGAGGGGTGACAATCCCAGCCATCCTTCCGTTTGATGTTGGGAAATTCTAAATGACAGACGGACTTTTTCCTGTCCCTAGCTGGCAATTCCGCTTGTCTCTGACTGTTGATAAACTGTCAAAGCGATGTATGATTCAGCGCACTCACTTCCCCTACACATCTGCAGCTGTTAATTTTGCCCGACCTGTGAAGGTTGACATCTGACTTGTTTTCTCTGTTAGTTAAAATAATTGTGGCTGTGAAATCATCCCGTTTAATCAGAATGCCGTTATTGGCATCAACTGGTTACTCACGGTGTTTTTTCGTGAGCATTGTCATCAATGTGCCGTTGAAACGCTCTACTTGTCCATTGGCTTGAGGGTGGTAAGGGCTGGTATGTATGTGGTTAGAGTGAAACACCCTAAATACCTCCTCCATGAGTTTTCCACAAAACTGAGACCCATTGTCCGTCAGAATTTGATCCGGAAAGCCTAATCTGGTAAAGGCCTCCATCAGTGCGTCCGCCACTCTTATCGTGGTCAACGGTATGGCCTCACCCCACATTGTACAGCAATCCACCATGGTGAGTATATACATGTTCCTCTTCCTAGTCCTGGGAAGTTGACACACGATATCGATGGCTACCCTCTCGAAAGGAGAGTTCATGATGGGCATCTCACCCAACACCACCGGTGCTGTCCAGTGTTTCGGTGCCACCCTCTGGCACTCAGGGCATTACTTCACATACCGACGCACATCATGTGTCATTCCCGGCCAATAGTAATGGCAGGAAATCCGCTGCATGGTGGCGGCAATACCCATGTGTCCACTAAAGGAGATGGTATGCCCCATATGAAGAATCTGGGACCGGTGAGCTTTCGGGACGACCAACTGACCGTACAGGTTGTCTCCCCTTCCTGCTCTCCTGTAGAGTATCCTATTCTTCATGTAGTACTGCCCCCGTCCTGATGGATCAGCACTTTTCTGCAGCTTTCTGTAGCAAAGACGTAAAGTATCATCCTCCCCCTGGGCAGTTCGTAGCTCCCCCGGCAATGGTGTCGTGAAATACTGAGAGTTAATGATTCCCAGATAGACGACTTTATACACCGACCACCCAGGTAGAAGAAGGGTTAACCACCGAAGCAGTAAGGGTAACAAACAAAGGAGTGACCAGGCGCATGTGTTTATAGGTCAAGACACGAAAGGGGGCCGCTAACCGCACAGGTAAACCGTCGAGTGGAAAAATTGGTTTGCGACAAAGGCAGACAGTATTATTGGACAGCATATTGCGGTATGGATGTGAAACGGTTCAGAGCTGTAATTTTCCACTAACGATGATAATGAAGTCTGGATGTGAGGTGTCCAGCAAGGTCAAGGACTATGCGGCAAAAATGACCTATAAAGAGTGGCTACGTCTTTGTGAGGGAGTGTGATTCTTAGGTTTCGGGAGAAGAAGGATTATGAAAAGGGATGTGCTGCGTTCAGAAGAACGTTTGTGTATTTATGGTGCATTAGTACTCCCAATTCAGTAAAGGATGTTTATAAGGTATTAATATATTAGAGTATAGTTTAGCATAGGAATATAGATGGGCGTGAAGTGCATTTAACATTGCTTTCTATTAGTAGGAATAGTATAGACGTTAGGTGAATCTTCTATCCTATGTCAGAGTGGGTTTTTTCGGAAGCCTTTTCATTTCGGCTGGAGGAAAAGACACTCACATAGGAGAGAAGAGGAAGCAGACACAGATCTCATTATTAAATGTATATCACACAGGTTTCCTTACCAGTGCGGGACTTATCAACTAAGATATAACACAGATGGCTGTGGTCAAGATCACCCAGTGTTGATAAACCACAAGAAAACACTTTAAAAGTAATAAAGCACGACACTTGTGCATAAGAAAGGAAAGAAAAGAATTTTCATCGTAAGAAGTAAGGAGGACAGAGAATGGAAAATAGAGATCATTTAAACTAATAGAAAAACTCAAATGACTCAGTATCGAAGAGTTGCAAGGTGCATACAAAGTGCCTATACCAATTAAGAACTATCCAGTGTAGAACTTGTACAGGACAAAAATAGCGAATACCATAAACTCGATGTGTTTTTCCAGGATGGAATTAAGAACGCTATAAGATAAGAAAGACCATTCCGTTTAAGCTGACAGCATATGGTGATCGGGTTAAATACATTCATCCAGTGGTGAACATTTTTCATTACAAAAAACGGATATATCTACAGACTCAAGCAGACGGAGCTGTCAGGGTGAGATCGTTCCGTTGTATCTATGTAATGTCCTGTATTCTAGCTGAGAGAAGAGACGAGAGAAGACACGGAGACTATCTATCAACATCTTATCTGGCATCCACACTAGAAGAACATACCAACTACATAGACAATATCCATACATACACCAGACATAGTTTTTATTAATAAATCTTGTATTTATCGTTGAAAGGAACTGTTGTCGGAGTATGTGTTGAGGGAATAACAGAGAGAGAGAGAGAGAGAGAGAGAGTTAAAGAAATAGATATATGGAAGGGAAGACAGAAGAGAGGAGTGTAGACAAAAGTCAGTCAATAATCCCAACAGATGATAAGTTTAAAGATGTGCTTGTGGATTCCAACCTCCTCTCGGGAAAATAACAGGACATAATTGGTGGAGCGAGCGGGATACATACAGAATACCCATATGACCTGAAAGCATAACATGGCATATGCATAAAGGGGACTTGCATATTGGCACAGGCATAGCGGAGTACCTGCATGTTGGGACATACTGATTGGAAGAAATATAAGTGTATATTGATGACTTTTAATGGAAGGACGTCCATTGGATATATGGTGCCATTACATTTATGGTAGAAACATTTCATTAATGCTGGTGACTTTACAGTTAGAAAGTTCCAGACAGAGTGAATGTGGATAGGTGGTAAGACACATTACATACCTAGTCACACGGTCACACGTCTACATAAGTCTTTATCCTATATCTCCTCTTGTGGATGAGAGAGTGGTTGTGATGTACTGTGTGGTGTTGTAGATTTATAATATTAGATAGACATAGATTAATGATATAGGGTCTAACTGGAATATAATTGTATAGTGAGTACTTCTTTACTGCCTTGAGGTGTCTTTACTCAACGTGCTGACTTATCTGCTGTAACTATGGCAACTCCTAAAGTAACTACAGCCGAACTGAGGGCCAACGGGGAGGCAATTGGTTTAGCTGGTTCCGAGCTAACGGATTACATACAAGAAAGAGAGCGAGAGTTTCGTCAAGCGGAAAGGGAGGAGCGTAAGGCCCAGTTGGAAGCAGAAAGGGAGGAGCGTAAGGCCCAGTTGGATGCAGAAGAAGCCACAAAGATCAGAGAACATGAATACCGCATGAAAGAGCTAGAACTCAAGACTCAAACTAAGGGAGAAATAGATGGAGTGGAAGGAAATTCTTCTTCACCTGGTGCAACCCATATGAGTGGACATGGTTACCATGCCATGAAGTTTCCCTTAGCTGTCTACGATCAGTCTAAGGAACGCTTTGACCAGTACGCATCTCGTTTCGAAGCAATGTCAGTCGCTATGGGGCTGGATCGGAGCAGATGGGCTCTTAAACTATCCCAGGGATTAATCGGTTCGGGATTTGAAGTGTACACACGCTTACCACCAGGACAGGAAAATAATTACGAGGAATTAAAAGCCGCTTTGATGAAGCATTTTGACATCACAGCACAAACGTATAGGAAGAAGTTTAGATCGTCTAGACGAGAGCCGGGAGAACTATTCGCCGCCTACAGTCTAAGGCTGAAATCCTATCTCCAGAAATGGATGGACTTGGCAGAATTCAAGAGGGATTATGAGAGTCTCGAAGAGATGATGGTGGTCGACCAGATGCGAAAGCAAATGTCGAAACCTCTCAGAACCTTCTTGGGAGAACAAGGGGCGGAACGGATTGATGTTGTGAATAAGCTGGCGGAACGATTCGTAGAGGTACATGGGGAGGCGGCGGAACTAAGTACAAAAACCAAAGGTCAGGAGAAACAAGAGAAAAAGAAACCGAAAAACTGGGAAGGAGAAAAAGTGGAACCTTATATAAAGAACACAGAGGAGAGTTCAGAGAAGGTGAAGGTAGGAAACCAGAGCACCTCGAATTCTCAAGCGAAACGACAGTGGTCTGAGAGGTGGTGTTCATTCTGCAAAGTGCCATCTCACAACACGAAGGACTGCAGATCGAAACCTAAAAGTTCTTACTTCGCAGCATGCAAAGTGATTCCTACATCGGTGATCACAGACAAGGCTGAGGTCGGCGAAGGAGAAAGGAACAAAAAGGACACACGGAAACCTAGGAAGGGAACAGGGTGCACACACTGCCAGTCGATAACACATAATACTGTGGACTGCAGATGCAAGGCAAAAGACGCCAATTGCATAACCAACCTCGAGGAATTAAAAGAGGAAGGCAAGGAAACGGTCAAGGAGATGAAAGGCACTCAGGACCAAGAGAGACCACCTGTGGTTGAACTGATTGAAGTAAATGGCCAACAGGTTGCTTGTCTCTACGATACAGGTTTGGATGGGGAAGCGGTGGTGGACGCCAGCTTGGTAAGCCCAGACCAACTTACAGGGGAGACCATAGAGATACAGCCGGCAATGAGGAGTGCTGTTACCATGACGCTGCCAATCGCCAAGGTGGAGATTAAATCCAGGTACGTCACGGGCAGTATTCCAGCTGCTGTATTATCTGACTCCTTATTTCCCATGATCATTGGTACGAAATATGTCTTTTTGGGAATGCCCAAACAGCCAACCCACAAGGGAACAGTAGTCAGTGGATCTCAAGGGAAGGAAAAAGAGGCAGAGACACTATGCGACAACTCAGGGATAGGAGAATTGCATACTGCCCAGAGGAAGGATACTACGTTGCATCCTTGCTACAGGAAGCTGCAAAGAAGTGCTGAGCCACCAGAACGGGGACAGTACTTTCTGAAGAATCAACTACTCTATCGGAGAGCGGGGAGGGGAGATAACCTGCACGAGCAGTGGGTGGTTCCAGAGACCCACCGTCCTCACATTCTTCAGAGTGGACACATCATAGGCGAGAATCGACATATGGGTGTCAGAGAGACATTGCAGCAAATTTCCGGCCATTATTGCTGGCCAGGAATGACCGGAGATGTACGCCGGTGGTTGAAGTCTTGTTCGGAGTGCCAGAAAGCACCACCCAACAAGCGAATTAAGAGGAAACTAGCTCTTAAAGTGGAAGACAAAGTGGAAGTGTGGAGTCCAGCAGAGACCAATATACTCCAAGTAGGATGGAAAGGACCTTATCCTGTGGAAAAGGTGGTGTCCAAGAACATCTACAAAATACGGATCGGGGAAGAGAAGAAAAATCTCCCTAGACATCTCATTAGGAAATATGAAGAGAGATCCGGGAGCAAAGCTTCGCACTTTATGGTGATGGCAGCCATTGGGACAAAAGTTACCAGTCCAGACGAAGACCAGAGATCGCCAGTACAACATAGGAGGGCCTATGGGACAGTACGTGATAGGTCAGATTTACCCAACGACAGGAGGAGGGAAATCACAAGTCAGGGAAAGGACAAGAGTGAAAGTTTCACCGGTAACCAAGTTCAGAAGGGGTGGGTAACGTCGGGAAAGGCGAGAATTACCCAGGACTCTAACCGAAGATGGGCTGACCAGATACAATATCGCCCAAGATGGTCCTGGAAGCAAAAGTCCAGGAGATTTGGGAAAGACGACTCGGTCCATCGAGGACGAGGTGGAACATCCCCAGAGGCAAAGCCGGGGGAAACCAAGAGGACATGGAAGCAGTGTTACAATCAGGATGGGACAATCCGTCTGTATTGTGAGCCGTCGCTGACGCAAGTCGAAAGTAGGTCGACCGGACGTGCAGGAGCGAGGAGCCAACACTAGTTTCAGTCGTGAGTAGTATAGTAGGGTGTCAATTAGAGCGCCTACTGGATAATGAGGTGAGCCATGTGAGGATCCAATCAGATCATCAACCCTTGATGTTCCTAGCTACATCCCAGAAACTCAATGCCAGGTTGATGAGATGGTCATTGTTGCTGCAACCATACCACTTCACAGTGGAATACATCCCTGGGAAGGAGAATGTAGGAGCAGATTTCTTATCCAGACATCCAGCTCCAGAGGAAGAAGACTAGGGTTGTGGATCATGGGAATCAAACCTACGGTGAGAAAGATTCGACGCGGTCTAATCTCTTAAGAGGGGGCCTATGTCGTGAAATACTGAGAGTTAATGATTCCCAGATAGACGACTGTATACACCGACCACCCAGGAAGAAGAAGGGTTAACCACCGAAGCAGTAAGGGTAACAAACAAAGGAGTGACCAGGCGCATGTGTTTATAGGTCAAGACACGAAAGGGGGCCGCTAACCGCACAGGTAAACTGTCGAGTGGAAAAATTGGTTTGCGACAAAGGCAGACAGTATTATTGGACAGCATATTGCGGTATGGATGTGAAACGGTTCAGAGCTGTAATTTTCCACTAACGATGATAATGATGTCTGGATGTGAGGTGTCCAGCAAGGTCAAGGACTATGCGGCAAAAATGACATATAAAGAGTGGCTACGTCTTTGTGAGGGAGTGTGATTCTTAGGTTTCGGGAGAAGAAGGATTATGAAAAGGGATGTGCTGCGTTCAGAAGAACGTTTGTGTATTTATGGTGCATTAGTACTCCCAATTCAGTAAAGGATGTTTATAAGGTATTAATATATTAGAGTATAGTTTAGCATAGGAATATAGATGGGCGTGAAGTGCATTTAACATTGCTTTCTATTAGTAGGAATAGTATAGACGTTAGGTGAATCTTCTATCCTATGTCAGAGTGGGTTTTTTCGGAAGCCTTTTCATTTCGGCTGGAGGAAAAGACACTCACATAGGAGAGAAGAGGAAGCAGACACAGATCTCATTATTAAATGTATATCACACAGGTTTCCTTACCAGTGCGGGACTTATCAACTAAGATATAACACAGATGGCTGTGGTCAAGATCACCCAGTGTTGATAAACCACAAGAAAACACTTTAAAAGTAATAAAGCACGACACTTGTGCATAAGAAAGGAAAGAAAAGAATTTTCATCGTAAGAAGTAAGGAGGACAGAGAATGGAAAATAGAGATCATTTAAACTAATAGAAAAACTCAAATGACTCAGTATCGAAGAGTTGCAAGGTGCATACAAAGTGCCTATACCAATTAAGAACTATCCAGTGTAGAACTTGTACAGGACAAAAATAGCGAATACCATAAACTCGATGTGTTTTTCCAGGATGGAATTAAGAACGCTATAAGATAAGAAAGACCATTCCGTTTAAGCTGACAGCATATGGTGATCGGGTTAAATACATTCATCCAGTGGTGAACATTTTTCATTA
The DNA here is from genome assembly GCA_963921405.1 of Cepaea hortensis. Classification (NCBI taxonomy): domain Eukaryota; kingdom Metazoa; phylum Mollusca; class Gastropoda; order Stylommatophora; family Helicidae; genus Cepaea; species Cepaea hortensis. The sequence goes on along the minus strand of OY992886.1, from coordinate 90,915,281 downwards.
CAAAAAACGGATATATCTACAGACTCAAGCAGACGGAGCTGTCAGGGTGAGATCGTTCCGTTGTATCTATGTAATGTCCTGTATTCTAGCTGAGAGAAGAGACGAGAGAAGACACGGAGACTATCTATCAACATCTTATCTGGCATCCACACTAGAAGAACATACCAACTACATAGACAATATCCATACATACACCAGACATAGTTTTTATTAATAAATCTTGTATTTATCGTTGAAAGGAACTGTTGTCGGAGTATGTGTTGAGGGAATAACAGAGAGAGAGAGAGAGAGAGAGAGAGAGTTAAAGAAATAGATATATGGAAGGGAAGACAGAAGAGAGGAGTGTAGACAAAAGTCAGTCAATAATCCCAACAGATGATAAGTTTAAAGATGTGCTTGTGGATTCCAACCTCCTCTCGGGAAAATAACAGGACAAATGGGTTAGTCACAGTTGCTTCTGCCTCTTCCGTTCTCGTCTGAGAGCGAGTCTGCATTGCTCCCATATGGATTGGCTCCCTTGGCATTCCCAGAAAGATATACCGGCAACCTAGGATTACTGGAAAAATGGGATCGGTCAATACAGCGGCCTTGATGGTGCCGATGACATACCTTGACCGAATCCCCACATTAGCAATGGGCAACTTCATGGCCACAGCACTCTTATGTGCAGGCTGTATCTCCATGGTCTCACCTGTGAATTGTTCTGGATGTTCCAGATCCGCAGAAATCACGGCCTCCCCGTCCAGTCCTGTGTCGTATAAACACTCCACTTGACGACCGTTAACCTCTACCAATTCCACTACAGGTGGTTTTTCCTGGTCTGGAGTCTCTTCCTCGGCCTCGACCTGTTCGGTGGGCTCCACCTTAGGTTTCCCGGGGCACACGACGAATTGAGTGTCTCCTGACTTTCCCCTGCAGTCAATAGCATTGTGCGTGTTTGACTTGCATTGGTTGCACCATTTCCCTGTCCTAGATTTTCTATTGCCGGACTTGAGTGAGCTCTCCTGGTGGCGAGCTTCCTTGTTGACCTTGGCATTTTCCGTGACAACCTCCTTGGAAGTCACTTGACATGCTGCGAAGTGAGGGTTCTTAGCCTTCGATTTGCAGTCCCTCGTATTGTGAGAGGGTGACTTACAAATTGAACACCACTTCTCCGACCACGGTCGTTTTGGTGTAGAGCTTGAAGTGCTCTTGCTTCCCTCCTTCTTCTTTTCTGAACTATCCTCTGATTTTTGCACATAAGGTTCCCACTTTTTGGTTCCTGAGTTTTTGGCTTTCTTCTTATCATGTTTCTTCTGACTTTTGGTGTTGGTGGAAAGGTTTTCCCCTGCCTCCCCATGTACTTCGACGAACCGTTCTGCTAATTTTGTCACGAGGTCAATACGTTCCGCTCCTTGTTCTCCCAGGAACGTCCTGAGAGGTTTAGACATTTGCTTCTTCAGCTGGTCGACCACCATGAGCTCTTCCAGACTCTCATAGTCATGTGCGAACCCAGCCAAATCCATCCACTTATGGAGATAAGATTTTAGACGCAAACTGTAGGCGGCAAACAACTTCCCCGGTTCTCGTTTCGCTGCTCGAAATTTTTTCCGGTAGGCATGTGACGTAACCTCGAATCGTTTCAGCAGAGCCGTCTTCAATTCGTCATAATTGTTCTCATGTCCTGGTGGCAGGCGAGAATAAACCTCGTAGCCGGTCCCGCGTAATCCCTGGGATAGCTTGAGATTCCATTTGTTACGCTCCAGACCCATAGCCACGGACATGGCCTCGAAGCGTTGAAGGTACTGGTCAATCCTCTCTTTGTCCTCCTCGTAGACCGCTAGCGGAAACTTCTTAGCATGGTAACCATGTCCACCTGCTGGGGTTGAGCCTGGGATGGAGGAACCTCCAACTGCTCCCTCAGTTTCTCCATTAGATTGCCTCTTGAGCTCGAGTTCCCGCATCCGGTACTCGTGCTCCCTTTTCTGTGATTCCTGTTCAGCTTCTAATTTCTTAGCGGCCTGTTCAGCTTCAAGTTTCCTAGCAGCCTGCTCAGCTTCAAGTTTCCTAGCAGCCTGCTCTGCTTCAAGTTTCCTAGCAGCCTGCTCAGCTTCAAGTTTCCTAGCAGCCTGCTCAGCTTCAAGTTTCCTAGCAGCCTGCTCAGCTTCAAGTTTCCTAGCAGCCTGCTCAGCTTCAAGTTTCCTAGCTTCTTGTTCCAACTCCATCCTTCTCAATTTCAACTCGGCCTTTCGATCTTCCCTTTCTGCTTGACGATACTCTCTCTCTCCACTTCCTGTATGTAATCCGTTAGAGCAGAACCCGACAATCCCATGTCTTCCCCTTTTGCCCTTAATTCTGCTGTGCTTAGTTTAGGGGTGGCTATTTTACAGAGAGTAAGCTAGCAGGTCGAGTACAATATAACTGCAAATTACTATACAGATATATGAACAAGTACTATAAATCTAGATATTACCACACACAGCACATTCACTCAGTGAAAAGAGTAGAATCAGGACCACAGACCTATGCAGACGTGTGAAGTGTGAACAGGTAAGATATTTGTCCTAACCCCTATCCACATTCACTCTAGCTGGATTCTCCAATATGATAGCTCCGTTTTATAACTAAGGATCCTGTGTCAAAACACCCCGTTGTCAGAAGATCCCACTGTCAAAGGATCCCACTTGCAGGAGATCTCGCTGTCCAAGGATCCCGTTTACGAGAGATCCCGCTGTCCAAGGATTCTGTTTATGAGAGATCCCGCTGTCCAAAGATCCCGGACGAGCCCCCAATAATGTCGTGTCCTCCTTTAAAGTGTCGTCCCTGGAGTGAGGAGAGTCAACACCCACATTATAATATTTTTTTCCTATCAATATCCTGGAGAATCCACCAGCTTCCGTCCAACACACTCCATCAGCCCATGGACACCTATTCCTATCACTCTCTCACTGTCGTACTATGCCCCCTCTCATTCTCCCCCAACGCAACATATTCAACAATTCTTGCTTCTAAAAATTAATAAAGATTAATTTATTAAAAGAAAAGTGTAACGTATATGAGACGTGTATGCGAAGAAAATGTGTGTCGTGTATTCTAATGTAAATGTATAAGTCAGACCACAGAGTTCATGTTCAGAGTCCACTCATCATGACAAGGATCACACGACATCACAAGACTCATCACAATGGACCTCACCGAAGTCGCGTCCTTCTCTCCAGACATGTCCTCCTCCAGGAGCTCTGATGACCATGAGATCTGAATCCCATTCGAATATAATCCGTGAAAAATACTATTATTGTTCCTAACACAACTGTTCCTAATAGTTTATAGAAACCCAGGCTTCATAATTCCGGCGCAGTGAAAAAAAAAAAAACATGGAACACTGTCCTATGAACATGACGTTTTCTTCTTGCGATAGGTTCTATAGTTTTCACTCTTACACAGTCATTGTATCTAGACTAAAATGGCTTGCTTTATTTACTAGATATTGTCTGACAGTTCTGATTTCCTTGATACATGGAACAACTACACTTAAATGTTATCTTTCCTCCAATGTGAACATCAGTCGCTACTGTTCTTGTCATACGTGGACTGAACATCCATCACTATTGGTGTGTTAAAGACTGGTAAGACCTACAACTCATTCGGTACTTATCCTGTAGGATACTTCTACCATTCAGCTCCACTGACCCATGTGTATCAGCTTCTTCTAGCACCGACCCATTTAGAAGGTGGCTGGCCAATCTTTCTGCATCATAACTTATCCGGGATCGGATTTTTCAATGATTCTGTGTGCTTCATCCTGACCAGAGGGAACCTGTAAAATAGATTATGCAACTGGTGATAGCCTCCCCGTCACTGATCTCTATTAGATGATCGTGGCCATTGGCCCTTGCTCAGTAAAATACAATGAACCTACTCTGTCAGGGACAGATGACTCAACCCATTGGTTATCATCAGGCCAAGACAAGAAAAAAAAATCAACAAACAGAATGCGGAACCCCGCCCACCAGGGACACCTACTGGAATATCCCAATTATCCCTCATTACTCAATTCTCAACTAGTAAAGCTTATCAACACTTCACTAATCTATTTTCAACTAACAGAGCCAAGTATCACTTCCCTACTCTAGCTAGTTTTCCACTAACAGTGCTAATCATCACACTCTAGTTTTAACAAGACTACTGCCTATATCAATTAGGCCTAAATAGACTATATTGACTACCTTATGCAAAACCGCCTCATTCCGGGATGGCTGCTACACTTTGCCATAACGACACATGCTAGTTAATATTAAATTAATCTAACACTGTAGAGCTCTCCCACAAACACGTCCATCATAATCCACGGTTTAGGTCAACACTGTTTCTCCCAATCATGGTTTATGGCTAAACCTAAAATTGGTCACGTGACGGTATTCATTATGTCCACACAGGTGTTATTTGGGCATATCATCCATTGTCAAGAATCTATCCTCCCTGGCTTAGTCACTGTCAGAGTTGTCATCACTTGTTTTGACTCCCACAACAAACTAGCGAGTTACCGTATGGATACAACAACGGGTTTCCCCAACAAGCTGCCAATCTTCTGTCGAGGGGTGACAATCCCAGCAATCCTTCCGTTTGATGTTGGGAAATTCTAAATGACAGACGGACTGTTTCCTGTCCCTAGCTGGCAATTCCGCTTGTCTCTGACTGTTGATAAACTGTCAAAGCGATGTATGATTCAGCTCACTCACTTCCCCTACACATCTGCAGCTGTTAATTTTGCCCGACCTGTGAAGGTTGACATCTGACTTGTTTTCTCTGTTAGTTAAAATAGTTGTGGCTGTGAAATCATCCCGTTTAATCAGAATGCCGTTATTGGCATCAACTGGTTACTCACGGTGTTTTTTCGTGACATCTACCATGCTAATTTTAAACTGACCACCAATAATAAAATAGCCAACGAATAGAGATAGAAATCAATCAGTCAGGTGCCGTCTCCACAATGAAGGTTGGCTGCATTGGATCTTCAACACTGTCTCTCGCTATTATTGTACATTCTGCCTGACTACTGTTCTTCCATCTCTTGATGTTATCTTTCCACTTGTATCGTTGTCTACATCTTGCTCGCTTGCTTTCGGCCTTACCTTTCAGTAGTAGTAGTAGTAGTAGTAGTAGTAGTAGTAGTAGTAGTAGTAGTAGTAGTAGTAGTAGTAGTAGTAGTAGCAGTAGCAGTAGTAGCTGTAGCAGCAGAAGTAGCAGCAGTAGTAGTAGTAGTAGTAGTAGTTGTAGTAGTAGTAGTAGTAGTAGAGTAGCAGTAGTAGTAGTAGTAGCAGCAGCAGCAGCAGTAGTAGTAGTAGTAGTAGTAGTAGTAGTAGTAGTAGCAGTAGTAGTAGTAGTAGTAGTAGTAGTAGTAGTAGTAGTAGTAGTAGTAGTAGTAGTAGTAGTAGTAGTAGTAGTAGTAGTAGTAGTAGGCCTCTATCAGTCCTGAAGGACCATAGAGTTGTGCCGCTGGGGAGGTACCTGACAGCACAGCTGGTGACTGTATAGTACCCTTCAGTATGGTACCCTTCAGTTTGGTTTTAATAATAGTGTTATATATCTTTTAACATTGCCGAAGGATTTCTCTTACCTCTTTTCATTCCAATTTGTTCGAGAACCTCTGTATTTGATAGTTTCTGTTTCCGTGAAATACGACATATTGTCCATATATCAACACTTCCAGGACCTCTTCTCGACATTACAATTGCTTTGAGATAGAAGCAAATGGGTACAAACAAAATAGTCAACGAACAGGGATTTAAAGAAAGGAGAACAAATAGTCCGCTATTGTCGAGACCGGAATGTCTTGGAAGTACAGTCCATTAGTAAGCCCTGAGCTTAATCTTGAGACTTCCCATTTGTGTGTCAGTTGCAGCCTGGATCTATCAAAATAGTCGCCGATGTGTTTGATTAAGTATGTCCGACTTGAGACACTAGTAGGCGATACTGACCCAACCAGTGATGTGTCTAGAACACTGTGAGATAAAGCCCTTACTAAACTCGAGTGTTGTGGGCAGACCATGTAGCTGTCTGAAAACACCATCATCATCACGATCATCATTATCATCAGTAGCAGTACATTCTACTTCACCAGCACAACCGTTTTCATCATCAGCAATATCATCATCATCGCCATTATCATAACCATTATCACCATTATCATAATTATTCGCAGCATTTTCATTATCATCACCATTATAACCAGCATCATCATCATTAGCATCATCACCTTTATCACCAGCATCATCATCAGAATTAGATCATCACTAGCATCCTCACAATAATCATCATAATCATCATCATCATCATCATCATCATCATCATCATCATCATCATCATCATCATCATCATCATCATCATCATCATCATGATCTTCATCACCATTATCACATCATCATACTAATCATGGCCATATGATCATCAGCATCAGCATCATCATCAAGAGCTAACTTAAGTGTCACCTTGAATGAATCTCCAGTACCTTCATTCCTGCTTCAGTAATTATCAGCCTTAACGAATTAATCAAGCCTACATATGAGCATGATGTAAATTTAGTCGGTATATATCTGCAGTTACGACCCACTCTGAGGAAGAATTGCAATGTCTACTATCTGCATTCTCCAATGCTTGTTCTGAATTTGGTTTAACAATTAGCAAAAAGAAGACACAGATTATGTCACAAGGTGCACATGGGGTACCATCAATCTTTATTGACGACGCCGAACTAGAGATAGTAGACCATTTTACATATCTAGGATCAGTGGTAAATAGCAAATTATCCCTAGATCAGGAAATCAACATCCGGATTGGTAAGGTAGCAACAACAATGAACAGGTTAAGAAAAAGAGTCTGGGAGAACAGGAAGCTTACTGCCAAAACAAAAGTCCTTGTCTACCAAGCCTGTGTCCTTAGTAGGCCTACTCTTCTTTATGGCAGTGAAACCTGGACAACTTACTCACACCAAGAGAACAACTTAAACAGCTTTCATATGCGGTGTCTGCAAAGAATTCTTGGTATTAAGTGGCAAGACAAAATCACAAATACTGAAGTATTGGAAAGATCAGGTTGTGTAACAGTTTATTCCATGCTCAGTCTTCGTAGACTTAGATGGATAGGACATCTTAGGAGGATGGATGATGGTAGAATACCAAAGGATATCTTTTTTGGTGAATTACAGATGGGTAAGAGATCTCAGGGTCGGCCTCTACTACGATACAAAGATGTGTGTAAGCGGGACATGATTGATACAGGCATTGATAATGCACATTGGGAGCAAGTCGCCGCTGAACGTGTTGCATGGAGGGCAAATATCAGAAATGGAATAAAGTCAAAGGAGAAAATTATTGCAGAAAAGTCACACACCAAGCGTTTGAGACGTAAGATGGTGCATGATGGTGGAAATGACCACGTGTTCACATGCACCCACTGTGAACGGACATTTACAGCGCAAATTGGCCTTATCAGTCACACTCGCTACCGCCATAGTTAAAAGTTATTATGCCTTTTTAAAGCACAAACTATCGTATGTCAAGACGGCAAGGTGCCAATGATATCTGCTTATGCTTTGATAAAAAAATATGTGTGCTACGGATTTAAATCTGGAGCAGACTAGAGGGAGGATTATTATGGGGGTGGGGGGGGGGGAGGGGGGCTTGGTACTGTCGCTGTAGCAAGATAACATACACGTAAAGTTGTGTTTTTAAAGATAAAATAAATATGCATAAACAGCTAAGTGAGGTTACTGGAGGAAATATAAGAATAAATACAGGTTGTGTGGAGTAAACTAGGCAGGCTGAAAGAGGCATCACATGGTCTCTACAATTCAGTCCAGGCTTTGTGCTATGGAGAGACATAACTCCAATTTACAAACTCTATCAAGACGGCAGCCGTCTCCCTGGTCTAGGTGTTACACGACTTTCTCCGTAATCCCGTATACTCTCGTCGGTAACGTGACGTGCGCGAGAATTGGTAGTGGTTATCTCCACGTCGGTAACTTACGGGATATGTGAGCCGGTCGCTTAGAAAGCAATGGCAAACTACTGAGCGTAATCTTACCCAGAAATCAACAATCAGCTGAAAGATTCTGATGTTGACAGCGATGTACTGTAAAGGATATGCGGGGGAAAAGAATCAAGGCGGCAAGGTGCCAATCACGTTTAAAGCTCTGCATATCAAAAGACCAGAGTTCTCAACTGACCAAGCAACTAGAAAATGCTATCAAAGGCAGAGATAATTTACCACCAAGATATGATGTGGATGTTTATGTCAAATCAAATCAAATCAACTTTATTTTAAAAGGGTTACACATTGGGCACGCAGGCCCGTCTTAGATTCGGCCCTTTCAGTCACTCATCTTTCGTTCATCAAGAGCATTATACATTTACACAGGAAGAAAAATAAAGTGTGCATTGCCTTCTGCTGAGCGAATGAGGCAGTGATTTGTCGATGCGCTGTATGTGAGACAGAACTGCGTTACGAACAGCATGAATGATTTTTGCGGCTGAGTATTTGATCGTACTTATAATGTATCATATAGATAGAATGTATTCAATGTGCTAACGCGACTACGTGCGTTAAATAAATAATATTAGTTTTACGTGCATTTTTTGCCTTGAAACTTGTGTGTATGCATGTATCTACTGTCTCTGTAGCACCCACGACAACCAGTAATAATTGAGACGTTGACACACACACACACACGCACATATGCCCACTAACAATCACGACCACACTAAGAAACATTCACTCTTACATATGTACTCTATTTCTCTCTCCCTATCTCTCGCTCCTTCCGCTCTCTCTCTCTCTCTCTCTCTCTCTCGCTCTCCTTATCTCTCTCTCTATCTCTCTCTCCGTATATCCCCCCTCTCTCTATCTCTCTCTTCTTATCTCCCTCCCTCTCTCTCTCTCTTTCTCTCTTCTCTCTCTCTCTATCTATCTCTCTCCCTCTCTCCTTATCTCCCTCTATCTCCTTCTCTCTCTCCTTATCTCCCTCTCTCTCTCTATCTCTCTCTCTTTATCTCCTCTCTCTCTCTTTCTCTCTTCTCTCTCTATCTCTCTCTCCCTCTCTCTCCTTATCTCTCCCCTTTCTCTCTCTCTCTATCTCTCTCTCTCTCTCACTCACACGCTCAAGTAGTATCATTCACACATATGGAGCAGTGAAATGAGGAGGAGAGATCTGTAAACTAAGTCCCCGTAGAAACAGTGCTTTGGTGCGAAGTCGGGAGAAACGTTTCTATACTAACCTAATCCAACAGATGCAAGCCCTTCTCATGTCTCAAAGGACCTGCATACCAATGCATAGATCGTAGTAGTAACAACTTAAGCATTAAAAATCAGTTGTCCAGAGCATTCTCAATTAACCAACCAAGCAAACAAGAAACCAATTAAACAATTAATCAATACACCAACAAACCAACTAACTAATATGGAGCCAATCATCAAAACGACCAACCAAGCGACCAACCAGCTGACCAACCACCCAACCAACCAACAAACCAAGCGTCCAACATATCAGTCAACCAATCAATCAACAAATCAACCAAACAAATAATCGCTCAACAAACCAACCAACCTACCAACCATCAACCCACCCACCCAACTAACCAACCGACCAACCAACCAACAAATCACCCAATCAACCAACCAATCGCTCAACTACCCAATCACTCAACCAACCAACCAATCACTCAGTCAACCAACCAATCACCTAACCAACCAACCAACCAACCAATCACTCAACCAACCAGCCAATCAACTAAACAACCAACAAACCAATCACTCAACTAGCAAACCAATCACTCAACCAACCAATAAACCAACCAACCACTCATCCATCCACCCACCAACTGAAATAACCAATAACTCACTCATCCATCCATCCATTCATCCATCCATCAATCCATCCATCCATACACCCACCCACCCAACCAAGCAACCAACTAACCAACCAATCACCCAACTAAGCCAACCAATCACTCTCGCAACCAACCAATCAACCAACCAATCAACCAACCACTCACTCAACCAACCAATCAACAAACCACCCACCCATCTACCAAACCAACCAGCCACCCACTCACCCATCCAACCAACCAACCAACAAATCACTCAACCAACCAATCAACCAACCAACCACCAACCCAGTCAACCAACTAACCATCAAACCACCCAGCGATATCTAATACCAGCAGTGAATACAAAGACATTCAGGAGTTTCCCCACCACACGCATACCAACCTGGCTGTTTCTGTCGTTGATCAGCTCTATAGACCACCGGCCTTCATGCTTGATCCACACAAAGATGACCCCTCGACTGTCACACGTGGCCAGCTTCTGGTAGGGCTCGTTCCATCGCACAAGGACTACCTGAGATAAAATCAAAACAGATGGGACTTGAATGTCAGACGATCAATACATTTAATACTAAAGATTAGCCTCGATTAGATCGAGGAAGACTACTGAAATAAGACTTTAGAAGACTAAGCAGGCAACAGAACACTGAACATTTGCACATAATTGAAACGTTGTATTTCTAAATGAACTAAACTATCTATAATGTTTCAATTAAAGCACCCAAATAGCACATCTTAAGAGGTATATGGTGCTATACCCATACTGTTATAGACAAATCGGAACTCAAGGATTGATGCGGTCAATATCTCACCGGTCTCCTGCACGTTCCAAGATATTTCTTAAGACCATCTCTACAGAATTAAATAAGCCAAACAAATGACCGTCATGATCGCAATGAATACATTTAACGGTGTGTCCCAGGAGACAGTGAATCAGGACTAGGGAAGTGAAGGTCCCATGCCCAGACAGTCTCCATCCAGTGTTCAGAATATTTAATTCCACATCCGCACATATATACAAATGTTTATCCGTAGCGGAGTTTAACCGACAAATCCTTCCTATGAGAGTCTGGAATAATTAGTTATTTGCCTATAATTTATAGTTCGTCGCAGTTAACGAGCGCTCGTTCTTAAGATTTCCGGTGTTCCGATGAGTAGTATATTAGGGAACCCAGACACATATTATGCGTCCAGAATCTGGCGGGTAATGGCGGCTGATAGGGTTTATATGGGGAAAATGCCGACTCGGTAAAATTTTTGGCGGCGTGTGGGAACGGTTTTTGACGGGTGATGGCGGGTTTCTGTGAAAGTAATTAAGGTAAAAGTAGTTGGTGGGAATAGAAAGCGAGGTTGTGAGCACGGATGAGGGAGGGTTATAAGTTACGTAGGGTATATGAATGTGGTAGTATGCGTGGTGTAGTGATGTATAAACAAGGGTGTGATGGGTCGTGGTTTCTACTCATGGGTTGTATATATGGTGGTGGCGTAGACATAATGTGTCTGTTCGTGGTGAGTAATGTATAAACAAGGGTGTGATGGGTCGTGGTTATACTCGACGAAGTAAGAGGTGTAGATGGTTACTATCATCTGAACAGTGTGATAGTAGTGTCTAAGTGAAAGTAAAGGGTGGTATATTCACCGATTACAAAGGAAATCTTATAAAGTTATAATGGGTGTCATTTGATGGTAAGGGGTGGATATTAGTGATCAAGTAGGAGTGATATAGGGGTGGTCATAAATGTAATAAGAGGTGTTCGCAGTTACACACTGGTCAACCAGTGGTCAAGCAATGGTCAAGTAAGGGTCAAGTAGTCAAGTAAGGAAATTTTAGGGAAAAGTGATTGTAATGAGATGGTGATGATTATAGAGTGGTAAATTAGAGGTCAAGCAGTGGTCAAGCAGTGGTCAAGTGGTCAAGTAAGGAAAATGTTAGGGAAAATTGGTCGTAGTGACATGGTAATGTTTAAATTAGTGGTAAATTAGTGGTCAAGTAGTGGTCAAGCAGTGGTCAAGCGGTGGTTAATTGAGGAAAATTTTAGGGAAATTTTAGGGAAAAGTGATTGTAATGAGATGGTGATGATTAAAGAGTGGTAAATTAGAGGTCAAGCAGTGGTCAAGCAGTGGTCAATTGGTCAAGTAAGGAAAATTTTCGGAAAAAGTGGTTATAATGATATGGTAATGTTTAAATTAGTGGTAAATTAGTGGTCAAGTAGTGGTCAAGTAGTGGTCAAGCAGTGGTCAAGCGGTGGTTAAGTGAGTAAAATTTTAGGGAAATTTTAGGGAAAAGTGATTGTAATGATATGGTGATGATTAAAGAGTGGTAAATTAGTGGTCAAGCAGTGGTCAAGCAGTGGTCAAGTGAGGCAATTTTAGGGGGAAAGTGATTGTAATGATATGGTGATGCTTAAAGGGTGGCAAATTAGTGGTCAAGTAGTGGTCAAGTGGTGGTCAAGTAGTGGTCAAGTGGTCGATTGACCACTTAAATTGTAGAGGACGATGTGCCTAAGATTATAGTAGTGATTAAAGTGATCGATGACGTGGTCAAGCAGTGGTCAAGCAGTGGTCAAGTAGTCGAGTAAGGAAATTGTAGGGGAAAGTATGTATAGTGCAATGGTGGTGGGTAAAGTGAAGAAGAATCAATAGTAGTGATAATAGTACTACCAATATTAGCGACAAGAATATTAGCTGGTGCGTTGTTATTATACTACATTTTTGTGGGGTGTGTAAAAATCATATAAAGAGGGTCATACAACCACAAAGACAGCCAAGTACACACATACAAATACAAAGACAACCAGACATACACATAAAGACAGACAACCACAAAGACACACCCATACCATTACTACTGTCATCACAACTATACACAGACATACCCATACACACTTGACACACATGTACATACAGACACGAGTACACATATACACAAAGACACACCCATACCATTACTACTGGTACCACAACCAGTACAGATACACTCATCCATAAACAAATCGTGCCCCTACAAGAATATCACAAACCACAAATTTTTGGTAAAGAACGCGGATGTCCGAGAAGCCCCTACGTCATCAACCCCATATGCAAAAGTCATTAAGTATGAGTCATCGGTGTGTAGGGAAGCAGGCGTGAGAATAGCTTGTCTAACTGCCACGTCAGCTACGTCGTGTGCAGAACCAGTGTATAAAATAGACGGCGTCTCGTGTGAGCTCAGTACCAGTTCACGGGCTGACTTGGGTAGCTACAGAGTTATATTTTAAATCAGGCTGGTGTGAGCATTGTTCGTGTAGTAACCAGATATTGTTCACGTAGTGACTTGGCTAGCTACAGCAGTGAAACAGGTTGGTGTGAGCATTGTTCGTGTAGTAACCAGCTATTGTTCACGTAGTGACTTGGCTACAGCGGTGAAACAGGTTGGTGTGATCCTTATTCGTATCGTTGGCCTCTGATAAAACATTGAAACATTGTATACACCAGAACTCTTTGCGGTTGTAAGAAAAGAAAAGAAAAAAAAACAGTTTATCGATATGGCCACCAGATCTACTTTCACGTGTTCAGTGTGCGACAAAGACTTCCGTGATAACTATAAGCTCACTCGCCACATTCATACCATTCACGATACGAAAGCTCAACCACACTTATGTCATATCTGCGGACAACGTTTCAAGAGAAAAGACAATCTACAAAAACACATACGAATACGTCATCAACGGCCTATGGATACATCAGAACCAGAGACAACTACCTCTTCACCATCAGAGACAACACCACCAAAAACCTCGACGACACCACCAAATGAAACCAATATAACTAACAGTCAGATAAAACCAGACGAGAATATTCTTGAACAACTGGTAGAAGACGAAGTGAGCATCTTAGCAGCCGGAGAACCAGAGACACTACACATCCTTCCATCGGATATTCAACAAATATATAGAGAAAATTGGGAAGCTATCAGGACACATCACAAGATTAACAAGTATTTATCGACATACACCTTCTTTATTAGCCCGGAGATACAATACCCTATCAAATGGACAGATACGTTGTATAAGATTTTCAATGCTCAAATTAGTCGGTTTAAGATCAACTTTAGCTTTCATCTAGTGTTACGACATAGAGAAACACAAGATCTTAGATTCTATCATGCATCATTTAACAATTCTTCTGTTTTAGAATTTCCAGCGCTAATAAATAACAGATACGACTTTGATGCCTTCCATACAACAGTACACGAACATGACATTCATTCCTATGCCATCCAACAACGTGCAGACACCAAATATACACTAGAGACAGTAGCTGGCATATGTTTTTACCTCTTTCATATGCCCGAGTTCCCGATAGTTTGATGTCTAGGTCATCCCCCAACTACATTGTTTTATATTTTTGTCACTAAGCATGTATGTCATTGATTTTTTCTTATATCACTAAAGTGTTTTGATGAATAATACATTCTTTGATATATTGAAACCAAGATTTTTGTTGATTTTCTTTAGTGGTTTTGTTTTTACTTCTTGTTCCGAGAGACATCAACACTGACAGACAATGAAACAAAGACACATACTGAAATGTATTATGTATTTATTCAACTGATGCTTGCAACCAAGTATAGAAATTACACCATCCACCTCGCAGTATCCAATGATGTAGTTTATCAGTCATATACGTACCGACAGATGTAGCGAAGCTTTCCTCCAGGTCCTGGACATTCACGTCTGTATTGTAAGAATTATTAACCAGATGCATACCCAGACGCATACCAAGTGTAAAAACCATCATTATTCTCCCGTAATTGATGATGTTATCGGCAAAGACTTCGTCAGCGATTGAAACAAAGACCGGGAAAACCTGTTCGGGGTTAATACAGACTTCTAGTCTCGTGAATAACACATCATGTTGGTTGGCTATCTGACGTACTAAGCGACACAACCTCGAGTTATTGGTCTTTGTGGGGTTGTATGAACTAATAATAGTCAACGCCATACTCACCACCTCGGTGTGAACTTGTGTCAAGTCGACCATTGGTTCCATCATTATTATACAGATAGCTACCAGAGACCCACTGGCGTGCAGTTGGTGGTCAAATGGTCTAATACTATCACCCGATACGTTTATAAACACCAATGCGAGTAGATAGCTGTTTATTAATTCTCATGGATCCTAGGTGGAAACATCCTTTTACGGCTTTGATTGCGGGCCCAACGGGGAGTGGTAAACCGTCTTTGTCCAACAGTTCTTGGCCCATCTACCAGCCATGGTAGACCCCCTTCCAGAGGAAATTATATGGTGCTATGGGGAATGGCAACCCATCTACGAAACTATGAAGGGTGTTCAATTTAATGAAGGTCTGCCAGATGTGGAAAAATGGACAGGTGATAGACGTCGGTTAGTAGTCATAGATGATCTAATGTCTGAGACAGATGACAGAGTGACTAAATTATTTACTAAAGGCAGTCATCATCGCAACCTCAGTGTTATGTATATAGTACAGAACCTATTTGGTAAGAATAAAGAACAAAGAACTATCAGTCTGAATTCGCACTACCTAGTGGTGTTTAAGAATCCTCGAGACGGGTCTCAGATTACCAATCTCGCCAAACAGATGTATCCAGGCCGTGTGTCATATGTCCAAGAGAGTTTTAAAGACGCGACATCGGCTCCACACGGGTATTTGTTATTTGACCTGCGACAGGAAACACCGGATCAGCTCCGCTTACGAAGTCATATATTTCCCGACCAGCAGCAAGTCGTTTACGTCCCCAAATAACATGTCTAACCGACTAAAACGTAACGAGGGTATGTTACGTTTCTTGGGTCAGACCAACCCAGCCACTGTGAAGGCAGTAATGAAATCAGCTTCCCCGGATCTCGTCCAATCAATTTGCGAGTGCTGTCACAACGTTTTAAAAGGTAATGTTCCCCTGACACCAGCTCAGAAGAAGCGTCTGCAACGACACAAAGACAGTCTGAGAGCACTCAGTCATAAGAAATTATCGCTCAAGAAAAGGAAAGAGATTCTACAACAAGGTGGTTTCATAGGCGCCTTACTAGGCCCCATACTAAATGTGTTGAAAAGCGTGGTGGGATTGTAATGGCCAAGAAGATGATCTTGGTCGATCCCCGGTTGCTAGAAAAACCCTATGTACCACCCGACACACTAAATAATAGTCTACAGGATTTAGATCGTCAGATGCAACAAGTCCTGGAAACAGAAGATCTACCACCCCGTGACAAGGCCAGAGCGTATCAGCAAACACTACAGAGGTATCTGAATCGACTCGAACAGTACAGACACAAGCCTCTGGGACTAGTAGATATCAAGGAACAAAAACCTGAATTCACCAGTGTACCGACACCAGTAGCCGAGACACCTCTTCAACCAACACCTCTTCAACCAACGACTCAAGTAGTCGAACCCAAAACAGTCGAGACCACACCACATTACAAACTCAGGCGAAGCAAGAAGAAGAAGACTAGGATACCTACCCCCAAGTGGCAAAAATGGCCGCCCAATTAAGAAAGTATTACTATGACCCTAAGAAACCCGGAGCCTATGGTGGAGCAGCCGCCTTAAAAAGAAATACTAACCTGAAGAAAATAGATAAATGGTTACGTCATCAGGATACCTACACGTTACATAAACCGATCCGTCGCCGATTTCAGAGACGCCAGACCATAACCGGTGGTATAAATCAACAATTTCAAGCCGACTTGATAGATATGAGACTATTACAACGATACAACGATGGGATGTCGTACCTAGTGACTTGTATCGATGTGTTTAGTAAATATGCTTGGGCTATCCCGATCTTTCAGAAATTTTAAGAAGGTCCGATTAACGAATTCCGAACCTTTATCGCTCTGAAAATTTATCGGTTGGCTATCACCAAAGATTTTACTCATAGCCACCACCAGCGCTTTTCCCGTTTTCTTCTGGATCAAAGTCGTAAAAGGATGTTTCCACCTAGGATCCATGAGAATTAATAAACAGCTATCTACTCGCATTGGTGTTTATAAACGTATCGGGTGATAGTATTAGACCATTTGACCACCAACTGCACGCCAGTGGGTCTCTGGTAGCTATCTGTATAATAATGATGGAACCAATGGTCGACTTGACACAAGTTCACACCGAGGTGGTGAGTATGGCGTTGACTATTATTAGTTCATACAACCCCACAAAGACCAATAACTCGAGGTTGTGTCGCTTAGTACGTCAGATAGCTAACCAACATGATGTGTTATTCACGAGACTAGAAGTCTGTATTAATCCCGAACAGGTTTTCCCGGTCTTTGTTTCAATCGCTGACGAAGTCTTTGCCGATAACATCATCAATTACGGGAGAATAATGATGGTTTTTACACTTGGTATGCGTCTGGGTATGCATCTGGTTAATAATTCTTACAATACAGACGTGAATGTCCAGGACCTGGAGGAAAGCTTCGCTACATCTGTCGGTACGTATATGACTGATAAACTACATCATTGGATACTGCGAGGTGGATGGTGTAATTTCTATACTTGGTTGCAAGCATCAGTTGAATAAATACATAATACATTTCAGTATGTGTCTTTGTTTCATTGTCTGTCAGTGTTGATGTCTCTCGGAACAAGAAGTAAAAACAAAACCACTAAAGAAAATCAACAAAAATCTTGGTTTCAATATATCAAAGAATGTATTATTCATCAAAACACTTTAGTGATATAAGAAAAAATCAATGACATACATGCTTAGTGACAAAAATATAAAACAATGTAGTTGGGGGATGACCTAGACATCAAACTATCGGGAACTCGGGCATATGAAAGAGGTAAAAACATATGCCAGCTACTGTCTCTAGTGTATATTTGGTGTCTGCACGTTGTTGGATGGCATAGGAATGAATGTCATGTTCGTGTACTGTTGTAAGGAAGGCATCAAAGTCGTATCTGTTATTTATTAGCGCTGGAAATTCTAAAACAGAAGAATTGTTAAATGATGCATGATAGAATCTAAGATCTTGTGTTTCTCTATGTCGTAACACTAGATGAAAGCTAAAGTTGATCTTAAACCGACTAATTTGAGCATTGAAAATCTTATACAACGTATCTGTCCATTTGATAGGGTATTGTATCTCCGGGCTAATAAAGAAGGTGTATGTCGATAAATACTTGTTAATCTTGTGATGTGTCCTGTTAGCTTCCCAATTTTCTCTATATATTTGTTGAATATCCGATGGAAGGATGTGTAGTGTCTCTGGTTCTCCGGCTGCTAAGATGCTCACTTCGTCTTCTACCAGTTGTTCAAGAATATTCTCGTCTGGTTTTATCTGACTGTTAGTTATATTGGTTTCATTTGGTGGTGTCGTCGAGGTTGTTGGTGGTGTTGTCTCTGATGGTAAAGAGGTAGTTGTCTCTGGTTCTGATGTATCCATGGGCCGTTGATGACGTATTCGTATGTGTTTTTGTAGATTGTCTTTTCTCTTGAAACGTTGTCCGCAGATATGACATAAGTGTGGTTGAGCTTTCGTATCGTGAATGGTATGAATGTGGCGAGTGAGCTTATAGTTATCACGGAAGTCTTTGTCGCACACTGAACACATGAAAGTAGATCTGGTGGCCATATCGATAAACTGTTTTTTCTTTTTTTTCTTTTCTTACAACCGCAAAGAGTTCTGGTGTATACAATGTTTCAATGTTTTATCAGAGGCCAACGATACGAATAAGGATCACACCAACCTGTTTCACCGCTGTAGCCAAGTCACTACGTGAACAATAGCTGGTTACTACACGAACAATGCTCACACCAACCTGTTTCACTCTGTAGCTAGCCAAGTCACTACGTGAACAATATCTGGTTACTACACGAACAATGCTCACACCAGCCTGATTTAAAAGATTACTCTGTAGCTACCCAAGTCAGCCCGTGAACTGGTACTGAGCTCACACGAGACGCCGTCTATTTTATACCTGGTTCTGCACACGACGTAGCTGACGTAGCAGTTAGACAAGCTATTGTCACGCCTGCTTCCCTACACACCGATGACTCATACTTAATGACTTTTGCATATGGGGTTGATGACGTAGGGGCTTCTCGGACATCCGCGTTCTTTACCAAAAATTTGTGGTTTGTGATATTCTTGTAGGGACACGATTTGTTTATGGATGAGTGTATCTGTACTGGTTGTGGTACCAGTAGTAATGGTATGGGTGTGTCTTTGTGTATATGTGTACTCGTGTCTGTATGTACATGTGTATCAAGTGTGTATGGGTATGTCTGTGTATAGTTGTGATGACAGTAGTAATGGTATGGGTGTGTCTTTGTGGTTGTCTGTCTTTATGTGTATGTCTGGTTGTCTTTGTATTTGTATGTGTGTACTTGGCTGTCTTTGTGGTTGTATGACCCTCTTTATATGATGTTTACACACCCCACAAAAATATAGTATAATAACAACGCACCAGCTAATATTCTTGTCGCTAATATTGGTAGTACTATTATCACTACTATTGATTCTTCTTCACTTTACCTACCACCATTGCACTATACATACTTTCCCCTACAATTTCCTTACTCGACTACTTGACCACTGCTTGACCACTGCTTGACCACGTCATCGATCACTTTAATCACTACTATAATCTTAGGCACATCGTCCTCTACAATTTAAGTGGTCAATCGACCACTTGACCACTACTTGACCACCACTTGACCACTACTTGACCACTAATTTACCACCCTTTAAGCATCACCATATCATTACAATCACTTTTCCCCTAAAATTTCCTCACTTGACCACTGCTTGACCACTAATTTACCACTCTTTAATCATCACCATATCATTACAATCACTTTTCCCTAAAATTTCCCTAAAATTTTACTCACTTAACCACCGCTTGACCACTGCTTGACCACTACTTGACCACTACTTGACCACTAATTTACCACTAATTTAAACATTACCATATCATTATAACCACTTTTTCCGAAAATTTTCCTTACTTGACCAATTGACCACTGCTTGACCACTGCTTGACCTCTAATTTACCACTCTTTAATCATCACCATCTCATTACAATCACTTTTCCCTAAAATTTCCCTAAAATTTCCCTCACTTAACCACCGCTTGACCACTGCTTGACCACTACTTGACCACTACTTGACCACTAATTTACCACTAATTTAAACATTACCATGTCACTACGACCAATTTTCCCTAAAATTTTCCTTACTTGACCACTTGACCACTGCTTGACCACTGCTTGACCTCTAATTTACCACTCTTTAATCATCACCATCTCATTAAAATCACTTTTCCCTAAAATTTCCTTACTTGACTACTTGACCCTTACTTGACCATTGCTTGACCACTGGTTGACCAGTGTGTAACTGCGAACACCTCTTATTACATTTATGACCACCCCTATATCACTCCTACTTGATCACTAATATCCACCCCTTACCATCAAATGACACCCATTATAACTTTATAAGATTTCCTTTGTAATCGGTGAATATACCACCCTTTACTTTCACTTAGACACTACTATCACACTGTTCAGATGATAGTAACCATCTACACCTCTTACTTCGTCGAGTATAACCACGACCCATCACACCCTTGTTTATACATTACTCACCACGAACAGACACATTATGTCTACGCCACCACCATATATACAACCCATGAGTAGAAACCACGACCCATCACACCCTTGTTTATACATCACTACACCACGCATACTACCACATTCATATACCCTACGCAACTTATAACCCTCCCTCATCCGTGCTCACAACCTCGCTTTCTATTCCCACCAACTACTTTTACCTTAATTACTTTCACAGAAACCCGCCATCACCCGTCAAAAACCGTTCCCACACGCCGCCAAAAATTTTACCGAGTCGGCATTTTTCCCATATTTTCCTTCATAAACCCTATCAGCCGCCATTACCCGCCAGATTCTGGACGCATAATATGTGTCTGGGTTCCCTAATATACTACTCCGATGCCGAGGTAGCGGATTGAACCGCTATACTGGTCAGTTGAACTAAAATGTTGATTTGTAGTACTTGACTTGGAGACGTAAATTACAAGTATCTCAAAAGTCGGAGTGGGTTCGCCTGGTGGCGAGGGGCACTAGTAATAAGGAAAGCTAATCCACAAGCAAAAATCAGTCCCGTGCACTAGAATTAGTGGCACGTAATTGCACCACGTCTGAGTTCAAAGAGAGTGAGCGTATAGAACAGAAACCCAGCAATTGTTTGGTGTTTGTGATTTCTTGGCAAGTTTGCATTCAATAGTTTACATTCAATAGTTTACATTCAACAGTTTACATTCAACAGTTTACATTCAATAGTTTACATTCAGTAGTTTACATTCAATAGTTCGAAATTGCTTTCTAAAGAACAGACACTCAAACTATTGTATGAAATTCAACGCAAGGCGATCTGCTTTGAAATCTTCCGCAGCTGTGTTTCGAACGCGGGATGTGAGATTACCAGCTGTTGGTCATGACACCTTCGCCATATGTCGGCTCTGGACTAGTAAGTCCTCAATACATATCATGAGAGGCTGGCCTATCGCCCATGATGATATACATATCATGAGAGGCTGGCCTATCGCCCATGATGATATACATATCATGAGAGGCTGGCCTATCGCCCATGATGATATACATATCATGAGAGGCTGGCCTATCGCCCATGATGATATTTCTTCTACGCAATTGATCAGCATTCATAAACGAATTTTTTACGGCGAGCTGCGTTGTGGTAAACGCTCCCAGGGCGACCAGAGGAAACGCTGTTTTAAAGACACTCTGAAAATCTCTCTGAATGCTTTTGGAATTCATCATGACACCTAGGAGACTGCAGCCAGAGACCGAAATTAGTGGCGTGCATCATTACGCAAGGTTGCAGTCACGTGTGAGGCAACCAGGACTGCAAGAGCTGTTGAAGAAAAGGCTGGACAGAAAAACCACTGCAGGAAATCCTCCTCCAGAAACGTCAAGCATTTTTTGTCCACATTGTCAAAGAATATTTCGAGCCAAAATAGGCCTTATTAGCCATCTTAGAACTCACGGCTCCATACTTTCAACCCCACTGGATGAAATGAATGGTCATCATGATTCTTGATGGACAAACAACAACATGTCTCAGGGGTTTTTGTTTCTATATTAGATGACAGGTGGAAATCTTAATAAGTAGGCCGTGGCGATGGCGTTGCGGTTGCGATTCGTAATGCCGCTTACCCGCGTTCTAAACACAGAGGTGACCAATTTGGTAGCAGACCGTGTCGCGCTGGTTTTAATGTGATGATATGGGAGCCGGTCGTTCAGAAATCAATGGCAAACTACTGAACGTAAAACTTGCCAAGACATCAACAACGGCAGTAAAATGCTGGTGTTGACTGCAACGTCCCGTAAAGGATACGCAGCTTTAAATGAAAAATTAAAAAAAAAACAACATATGTAACTGTGTTGGCAACATTTCAAAATATTTAAAATACACCAGCAATATTCTATTTATTATATGTAAATCTTATATATGATCACCGAAAGCAGGGAAAGACCACAACATTAATTTCAGAGAATAAATTCAATTGACAGTGAAAACGATTTCGTGGTGGCCTTAAGTTAATAAATCTTCGTATATTTTTCCCTCAGAAAACCCAAAAAGTTATTATTAATAACAAACTCTCACAAATACAAATTCTATGGAGAAAACAAGATCAGAAACCAAGTCTCTCATTTGTATTCTTTATTATGGCTCCAGCCTACATTATAATTTTCCAAAATCACGACTGGCTAATACTCTTTAATGGAATGCCATCACAAAATAAAAACAAAATAAACAGACCTATTATTTTAGAAAGTAATTGCCTGCTTCTGGTCCAATACCTAAACCCCCATAAATATTACATCTCCTTTGCAGGACGTGGCGATCAACCTCAAACCCAGGTGGATGTACTAGGCAAGTGTACGTTCGGTAAATAGTCATTGTTTTCTGAACGAAAAGTCAACGCTGAACTAGAATTGATCTGTTTAGGGAACGGCTGCCGTACCCCGTCGTCAGTGCACTGGAAGTTCAAACGCTAGAGAATTAAACTTTGTGGCGACGTTGACTACCAAATTGCCTTACAATGTATAAATAAATGATGTATGAATGAGATCATGTATGAGATCATAGAGATAAGAAGAGCAGAATGTCAGACGGGCCTACGTCCAATTCTTAAGCCTTTGAAAATAAAATTCTTTCGTTCTTAAATGTAAAAGGTAAATTCAAAAACACTTTTTCACGCAGTTAAGCTTGTAGGGTATATTGTGTTATCCCCATATTTTATACAACAATCAGCACTCGATCAGTGATGTGGTCAACATAATCCCGGACTTCTTTACTCCCCATAACCTTTTCGGGTACTTGTTTTAGATTGGATTGTCTTGAAAGCCTAGGTCAATTTAACTGATCCAGTGCCAGGATAATATATCGCCAGATGTGACCTCCCATTTGGACAGAAGGACGATATATCGACATACTAGGGTAGTCGTGTTATGTGTTTTGTTTCATGATACCTTCCGCATTTTCAATGCTCAGTGAACGGAAATTTACACTATAATACTTGTTCATTTGATTGTCTACCACGTCTGGTCCAAACCCACATTTTGTTTGGCACTGAATCAGTTAAAACAAACAATCCTCGCCTCGGTAGGGATTCAAACATATGTCCACAGGGCTGACAGGCAAGTAACGTAAAGGGCAGATTTACACGACTCAGACTCATTGGGCTTATAATGATAGACCCATGTTTTCATAGACTACACACTCGGTGTGTCATTTGGTTATCCGCCTTTCCTTCCCACGCCATTTCCTGGTGTTCAGTTTAGACTGGGTAGACCAAGGAGCCCAGCTCAATGTTTTTATTTTTTAATACCAATCCGAAGATTGCGAATCGAACCCATGTCCACGGGGCCGGCAAGAGAGCGTCTTACCACTGCACCACTGCTGTCTCCAATACAAAAAACAAAAACAAAAATCAAACAAACAAACAAACAAACAAACAAGCAACCGAGTTATCTCCCTTCCATGCTGTTTATTTCGCCTAAACCTTTCGAATATCCATCAATAAGTAATTTTTAAAAAAAAAGTTAGTCATCCTTTACGTGACGTCGCAGTCAACCCCATATTTTTTTGGAATGTTTGTGATTTCTTGGCGAGTTTTGCGTCCAGTTGTTTGCCATTGCTTTCTTATCGACTGGAACTCACTTGTGCCATTGTATGAAAACAACGCAAGGTGGTCTGCTGCCAAATCGCCTGCAGTTATGCTGTATGTGAGGCTACGAACTTCATCCATAACCCTTCACCACAGAGCCAACTAATAAGTAATAATAACAAAAGTTAGTTGCACGTCCTGAACATGACGTCACAATTAGCCCCAGCATTTATTAGCTGTTTGTGATTTAATCGGCAAGTTTAGTTCTGTAATTTGCCTCTGCGTTCTGAAAGAGCGACGCCTCATATCATCGAAATCAACGCAAAGCGGTCTGTTGCCAAATCGCCAGCAGCTGTGTCGGGGTCCTCGAATCGTCATGGCAGAATTATGAAACCGCCAGAATCATTACCTCAAACGCCACAGCGCCGGTATACGAATACACATGTTCGAATAAAAATGACCTTAAACTAAAAACTCGCTCTTTCAAGATCAGATTATCTCCCTGCCTTGCGGATTATTTCCCCTGATTCTCAGACAATAAGTAACAACAAAAGTTAGAAACATATTATCTCACAATTGGATTGGCTCCTGTTTCTGCGGCGCCTGGACAGAAACTCATTGCATGCTTGTTGCTGGTCACAATCATCAAGAATCCCGCTGAAATACCAGGACACAATATGCTCTGGTGCCATTACTAATCTAGTTACAATCTAGTTACAACGGAACAAATCGTATGATATGATCTGGTTGCTGCAATCACGCACGGGGTTGTTACCGGACCATCTCAGAAATATTGATGACATCATTTACAGTTTATATGTATTGACAAGGCTTGACAGAAGATATCTTCCTCTTATTTTTCGTTTCTATTTCATAGGGAATGCGGCACACTTAGTGTCAACGCTGGTAGATGAACCGGGTGCCCAATGTTCGCTCTCCGAGGGTGGGATGGCTTCTGGGTCGACACACTAAACTATGTAGATAACTGCAATGCATTTATCTACGCATCACAGCAGAAACACGGACGAGAGTCATGACCCAGACGGGCCCGCCCCCTGAGAATGTCAAGAATGTAAAGTGGCCAAAACATTCGGCGAGGGGGGAACACTTCTGATGATCAGAAGCCTCCTACCCTGCTTGCTTTGCGGGGGAGTTTCCTTCACAAGTTCATCTGAAAGGTCATCACCATCACGTGCCATGCCAATGCGCGTAGGCAGTCATGGTTCGCCATCTCACACGATCACCAGAGTCGTGGATCAGCTTAGTGTTCTTGTGTCGACCATACCACATGGCCAAGCCATCCAGGTATTTATTTAACTGCCTTCCCATTGTTCTTTTTCCATCAGTCTTGCAAAATGTCTCCAAGTTCTCCAATTTATTTCTTCTCATAACGTGTCAAAGAAAAAAACTTGTTGACTGTCTACGTGTAATTTATCTAATCAGTTTACGGTTTTCATTTGTTTCTTGTAGAACTTGGTAAGTAGTTTTTCTTTCTGTCTAAAGTGGTCTTTACATTTTCCCCAGAAACCACATTTACACAGCCATTAGATGTTTTCAACTCGTCTGCTCATTGTCTGAAAGGTCAGGTGTCCGACTTCGGCATGCATTTGTGGAAGTTATCGGGGGGGGGGGGGGGGGGTCTGAGTGTTCTCGAGGTATGGTGTCCGCCTCGAGTGGTGAAGGGTCAAGCCCTGGCGAGGGCCGAGATTTTTTTCACGTGGACGTCTAGTAACAAAATTTCCCCTGGTCTCTGGGTAATGAGGTCGGACACCCGTGTGTATTGTTGCGCACGTAAACAATCCCATGGCAGTTAGAAATAGAAAAAGAGTAGCCTAACGGAGCTGTCCGGGCACAATTTCGACGCTCAGAAAGCAATGGCAAACTACTGAGCGTAATCTTGCCAAGAGATCAACATACAGCTGAAAGATGCTGGTGTTGACAGCTAAGTCCTGTAAAGGATATGCTAAAAAAAAAAAATAGTATTTAGGATCCTCGCCAGTGCAACGGGGTTCGTGCACTGAGCTGAGATTCTCTGGACTCAGGCTTGAATTAGGAGTAGAGCGGAGCACTTATGGGTTACACGTGTGTGTCGTCATGTTGATCCGTCGACTAAACAAAACAAAAACAAAACAAAAACAAAACAAAAACACTAAACTTGTGGAAGGTTTACTTCCTCTAAACATTTTCTCATCATATAACTGACTAAGTCATATAGCCTACTCTTGAGTTGAGTTGACTTGAGCTTAGAACCGAATCACTGCACTCAGGAGATTCCCATATGCGCTCCGTCCCCTTGTTCAACAGCCAGCGAAGAGTCACACTACTAATCATTCCCACAGCTATGTGAATGAAAGTTCTCCTGGTCTTCCCTCTCAGTTTTGAGATTCTACCAGAACCCCTATAATTTAGCCTACTCTTGGAGCTTTTAACCGTGGGATCTTTAACCTGCAAAACTTCCACATTGGACCTTTTTTCTTGCCCTTATCAGAGATGATTATATATCCGATCTCATTGCCCATGACATCAGGGGTCATGTGATGTCATTAGAACAATTCCCAGACCTCTGCCGGGATAGAACCCGGTTCCTTCTGAGCCAGAGGAGGACACTGTAACCTCTCAGCTACGGAGTTCCCTGGTAATAGATATGAAAGAAATAGAAACAAGAGGAACACCCTAGACATCAGAGAAAACTGACAACTGCGGCATGCGAACCTACACCTTACCATGACGACAGGACCTCGCTGAAGCATCAGTTGTGCTCGGACTGACGATGAGTTTCATCTTTTTCTTCAGCTGGCTTTTATATAGATAATCATTTAATATATCATATTAAATATATGATATTAATATTAATTTAATATATGATATTAATATATCTATATATCATAGATATATCATATATTAATATAGATAATTGTATTAGCTCGTTCTTTATTTTACTGCTATATCACAATCGTTAGACCTTAAGGGGTCCTGACAACTGCATTTGTGTTTGATGCCTGGGCAAATATTTTCAAATCGTATATTCTTGCTGAGGTTTTGTTTTATTTATATATTTTAAAATTTGTTTTTATTTTCTTATTTCTCCATTGAAAGCTCTTTTCGCCAATTATTACTCTATTTCGCCTATTATTATTATTATTGGTGCCCATAAGCGGGCATTTTCCCGCTGTTTATACTTCACCTCGACACCGCAAATTACAAGATGAACATGATGAGATGAGATGAGATGAGATGAGATGAGATTACTTATTTTAATGTTCCTTTTTTTTTTTTCGTTTGCGTTCCCTGGCTTGAACTCAAGCGTAGTGCACACACGTGCTACCACTTCAAGTGCACTGAACTGATTTATGTGTGTGGATTAGTTTTCCCTATTACCAGTGTCCCTCCACATCCGGCAAGCACACTCCGACCTCAGAGGTACTTGTAATTTACGCCCCCAAGTCAAGGACGAGGACTCAACATTTTAGTGCAACTGACCGTACGGGTTGAACCATCTACCGTAACCCAAGAGTGTATTAGCACCTTAGAAACACGGATGTTTAAAACTGTGCTGTCCCCAACAACGCTCCATGCGTGATCTGCTATTGCCCGTGTTATCTAGCATAGCCTGATGTGTTACTATACCTTTTACCTTGAGTCTGAGCATACTAGATAACTCTGGCTGGATATTTAAACTTTTAGGGCAATATATACTGGGGGGATTTGGCAGTGAGAGTAGCTAGACGCTCGTACGACAACGCTCATAAAATTATCAGCGCATTTGCTATCAATTTTCCTAACGCACAGCACATCTTAACCACAAGGACAAGATAAATGAAATGTATGGGGTATATAAACAGAAGATGTGGAAACATAAATAAGCACTGTGTGGGAAAACACTAGGCAAGAGACGGTAGATTGAATCGATCCTGTGGTCTGCTGTTCGTGGTCACCTTCATGGTCGTCCCGGGACATGCGGGAATAGAGGAAAATGAACGAGTTGATAAACTTGCTGGCTCTGAATCCCCTATAGATGACAAGCACATATATCGTGCCGACATTGTTAACTCTTAGAGAGATGTTGAGAGCGGAGGAGTTGAATCCACATCCTTGTTTAGAAAGAAAAAACTTGGGAATAATATCATCATCATCATCAAATGCCTTGCCGAATGCCGTGGCGATCATGCAGCTCCACAAATTGTGATCTCCGATGGCATGGATCTATTCATGTGTCGATTCCCTTCCGTGCAGCGACACAAGACTCAAGAAAATTCTCACGCTGTCTTTCTCTATCACTCTTTCCACAAAACGTTCCGGTTGTCACATGTTCTAATTTTTGTATTCTAATAATATGGCCAGCCGGCTCCCTGGCCGAGGGAGTTAGCAGCTTTCTCCGTAACCCCGAAAACTCTCGTGGTTGACGTGAGTGCACGAGAATTGGAAGCGGTTCGAGTCGCATCAGTGATTTATGAGAGTATGGAGCCGGTCGCTCAGAAAGTTGTGGCGTGCTGATGAGCGTAATCTAGCCTAGGAATCAACATACAGCTGAAAAATGCTGGTGTTGACCGCAATATCCTGAAACAGGATGGAAACGCGGGGAAAGAAATAATATGGCCAAAAAATGACGACAGCCTCTTTCCGATGATTGTGACAAGTTGTCTTTGCGATCTAGCCTCCTTCAATATGTCCATATTGCTCATTATGGCTATCCATTGCATTCTCAAAAGATGTTTTCGCCTGTTTACTTATTGTACAGGATTCGCAGCCATACATTAAGACTTGTTAAGAATCATACATCCACAATTTAATAAGTGTTGAAAGATTGCCGAGGTTGGTATCTGATGGTCTATCGACTGCACGGAGTTTCCTGAAGATTGATTAACTCTCATTCCCCGGCATACTGGTATATCTTCAGTTACTAGATTTTCAAACAGCGTTTCCTTTCTACTGCCTATGTAAGTTGTTTAACATTGAAACTGACAAATGCAGTCATATTTGGTGTCCGGTGACAATATTTCTTTCACAGCTGGAGTAGGTATCGAGGTGATTTTATATCTGATGATTAGTTCGGCAACAAAAACATGTTTAATGCTGTTTAAAGTCAAACTTTTATTCGTTGATTACATCAGTGTTCAAGAAAGTTTTGAAGGTATATCACGCTTTGGACTTTTACTTCAGTCGACTGATTTAAGCAGCAAAGTATTATTCAATTCAAGCAAGTGCCGTCTCCACAACGGAGGTTGACTGCAATGGATCTCCAACATAGTATGTCTCTCGCTTTGACTGTACCTTCAGTCAAAATGCGGTTATTCCATCTTTTGATGTTATCTTCCCACTTGTATCGTTGTCTACTTTTCGCTCGCATGTCTTCAACCTTATCCTCCAGTATAAATTTTATAAGAGTATCATGACTTTGCAATTTCTCAGTTTATTCATGAGACCTTCTTTCCAGACTTTGTCAAAGGCTTTCTTCAAATCTATCCATGCCGCAAGCACCAGCTTCTTCTCTTGGAATGCATCCTCAATTTCTTGAGAGAGGTAGGTTGTCTGATCTTCCGTAGAGTAGCATTGCCTAAAGCCAGCCTGCTGTGGCACAAGGATGTTTTTACTTTCAATGTACCACTGCAGTCTGTCATTGATGATGCGCTCCAGTGTTTTGCAGAGACAGCTGGTGAGGCTAATTGGTCTGTAGTTAGAGGCAATGGAACTATCTTTCCCTGATTTTAGTAGCGGTATCATGATCGCTTCTCTCCAGGCTTGTGGAACACTGCCTAAGGTCCAACTGTTATTGAAGATCTGCAACAGCTTTGCTTTGGCCTCTGTTCCTAGGTTCCTGATCATTTCATTGGAGATACCATCAGCTCCTGGTGACTTTCTCATTTTCAGTTTTGATATGGCTAGCTCCAGTTCGCTGATTGTGATGGGTGCCTCCAGAACCTCATGTACTATTTCCTTCTGTCCTGTATGTTGCAGTTTCTCTCGAATCTCTTGTTGTTTCTCTGGAATAATTTTGATATTGTTATCTTGTGCGAATGAGTCCGCAAAATGGTCAGCTACTTGCTTTCTTGTTAAGATGTTTCCATCTTTATGTAGTGCAATTTTTGAGTTTCTCCCTGTGCCCTCATCGTTAAGTTGTTTTATTAGCTTCCACAATTTCCTTGCGTCTCTTTCAAAGTTCAGAGACTCTGTTTTTTTCTGCCAGCTTTTCCGTCTAGCCTGCAGCTTGGCCCTTTGAAATTTGGCTTTTGCATGCTGGAATTTATTGTGGTGCTCTTGGCTGGGTGTGGCCTCTGCTTGCTTTCTACATACTTCCACATCATTATGTAACTGTTCCAGTTCACTACTCCAGTAGGGTTTATAATGTTTACGGGCTCCTCTTGGTACTGTTTCTTGCGCTGCCTGTAGTATGCATTTCCCAAACTCTTCAACTACTTTATTTATGTCTTTCTCAGTGTTCAGGTTTCTAACCAGTATGCTGGTGCGATGCTTGTACACTGCCCAGTCTGCTTTCTTGTAGTTCCACCTCGAGAGGGTGCTGCTTTCACTTACAAGCTCATTTTCTACAGTTAGAAAGACTGGCCGATGGTCGCTGCCACCAAGTTGTTTCCCAACAATTCGTGTAATGTTCCACTCCTGGTCTGGCGAATGAAAAGCCAGGTCAGGTGTAGTTGTAGAGTGCCATGATCTCGAGTAGAAAGTATGTGGGTCGGACGGCTTGTTAACCAAGATGAATCTATTCTCATCCTGCCAGTCTTCCAGTCACTCTCCTCTCTGGTCCATGTGATTATAGTCCCAACTCTGCGAGTGGCTGTTGAAATTGCCACACACAATCATTTTTTCTGTTAATGGTAGTGTGTCCAGTGCCTGTGGGCGGTCACTTGGACAGTAGTAATTGATCAGATGTAGGTCTGTATTACCTGTCTTAAGTTTAAGTGTCTGATACTCCGCCCCTTCCATATAGACTTCAGTTTGGGAAGCCATGATGTTATTTCTTACAAGGGTAAGTATCCCACCTTTTCGCCTGTCCTTTCGGTCAGATCGGTAACACTGGTAGGCTCTGATTTTGAAGGCTATATTTTCGTTGAGGTGAGTTTCTTGCAAGCAACATATGCTTACTTTTTCTTGTTCCAGGATGTTTTCTAATTCTATTGTTAGTTTGCTGACTCCCTCCGCATTCCAGTGCATTATTTTAAGTCTTCGTTTAGTACGGCCAGCCGTTCTATTCTCATGTCCCCTGGCTCCACAGGACATCTGAGAAGGACCTCCAGTAGTAGGGGTTGGACCCTTTCGAGACATAGGGCCCGGCACTGCACCTGCCTGGGGGTCCAAAGCAGGGCGAGCACCATAACTTTTAGCAGTAGTCGACATATTCCATTTTGCGTAATTGCGTGGCATCCTGATTTCTGTGGTGCGCCTCCTGGCTGGTTGCCTCCGTCTTCAGCACCTTTCCTTTGCTAGAGCAGACTGTGGTCTCACTCGAGTTTAGATGTGTACACACGCACACAGGTGTCTGCACATGCATGTATGTGTATACACATCTAGAGCACACTGGTTATTTTTCGGCGCCAGATACTCGCCGTCGCCCCTTCTCCTGTTAGTTTAAACAGTTCCGCCACGTGAAGGCCAGGAGTTGGACTTTTGCTGCAGAGGTTATGTATTCACGAGCCATTGGGGTATTTAAGCAATGCTGGGCGCTCACCCCAACACTGCGCCCCGGCTACATACAGCAATTTGGAACCCAACGTTCTACTCTTATTATCTCTGTCAGGTCTTAGTCAGATATGAAAGTAAACTGTACTACCTGCTTTCTGTTAGAGGCGAATGTTTTGCGGCGCTCACAAAACCCGAGATCCCACATTGTGCCAACTGCTTCGGGAGACGAAGCGCAATTTGGAGGGTATCGGCCTCATCCGAGTGCGAGGAAATGCAACCTAAGACTAAATGTTATGACGGTAGACCAAACCCTAAGCCTTGATCGGCAACTGGTCTAGGATTGAAGTTCTGATAGGCGGCCAGTTAGAGCATTGCTTCGACAATCCAGCAGCTTGTGCAGCTTGTCTTATTCCAGACGTATTACTATGGAGTAAACTAAACATGCCGAGAAAGAGATCATGCTGTATCTGAAACACATGGTTTCTACAATTCAACCCAGGCTGTGTGCCATGGTGAGATGTAGCTCCATCCATTGTCTGGTTGTAGTTATTGTTCCTTTTTTTTTTTAAGCACAATGTAACAACTATCGTCTGTCAAGGCGGTAATGTGTCAGTAGTAGTATTAGCATCTTCCCTGCTTTCTTCAATACTCTGGAAGTCCAAGATATTCGCAACATTCGTTTGATGAACTGCATCTCTGTTGATTCCAAGCTCTTCCTAATTTGCTCAGACACGTTCCATGATTCATTGCCATATATCAAAACATGTTCTATGTAACACTTCACTTCTTTTTTTTTTAAAATTCGCATATCCTTTTACAGGACATAGCTGTCAACAGCAGCATCTTTCAGCTGTCTGTTGATTTCTTGGCAAGATTACGCTCAGTAGTTTGCCATTGATTTCTGAGCGGCCGGCTCAGTTATCCTGCAAGTCACCACCGGGGGACGAACCGGTCCCAGTTCTCGCCCGCTACGAGACTCTGCGTGATAAACGAGATTACGGAGAAAGTGGTGTAACCCCTCGGCCAGAGAGACCGCCAACACTTCACTACTGTCTAAAATTCATTGACACCGCCTTCTCAGATGTACCGCTTAGATACAAGTAGCTGATACTTCACAAATCCCAGCATCTTACGGAGACGGCACAGTCACATTGGCTTAATATTTTTTTTCAACACATGAAATGGCAATGAAGAAATCCATGAAGCCTTTAAAGGAGGGATTACAGACAACGTCTTAATACGTCTGCTTCTTTCGGAACGGAAATTGCGTCATTTGGAAGGACAGAATAGGGATCTTAATGTGATTTGTTTAAAACCCGGCTGCTTAATTCTGTGTATCTGTAATAGTGTTTGTGCGTGCGTGCGCGCACGTTTGTGTGTGTCAGTGTATCTGTGTGTACATATTTTCTGTCATCTCCCCGTGAATCTGACTGTCTATGTGAATGTTAATCTCTGTGTGTGTGTCTGAATGTCAGTAAATCTACCCGTCCTCCTCTTTGTCTATTTTGTGGTCATTTGAATGCACATCGTTGTTTCCGTTTGTTTTCTAAATCAGTTACTCTCTCCATATCCTTTGTCGCTATTAGTCCGCCTGGGCGTTTCCAACTCTTGCATTATGTATCATTCCATCCATCTATCTATCCATCCATCCATCCATCCATCCATCCATCCATCCATCCAAACAGTCACCCATTCTTCCATAGGTAATCTATCTATCTAAGTGTCTGTGTGTCTTTCTATCTGCCACATGTCTGTCTTTATGTTTATCTGTCTATCTGTTTATCTGCCAGCACACCCGTTCATCATATTGCCTGTCTGTGTATCTGTATGCCTATCTATTATCCCAATACCCCGCCGTTATTCATATTACATGTCTATCTGTCTGCTTGCCTAACCTCCTACCAACCCGCCGTCTATCACATTACCTGTCTGCCTTTTCTGTATATCTACCCATTCCTTCACTCGCAGACACATGGAGTTCTTCACTGACTTAAACCAGTCGAAGTTTCATCAAACCTCACTTAGCACTAGTCAGACGGGAAAAAGAAATCTAGCGATTGAAAAGACTCGACAACTCCGAACACACCCCGTCTTGACACCAGCAATCGTTTCACATTTGCAGATGTCTTATGACATCCAAATCAAATAAAGTGTTTTCCATTTGTGAAGAATGAAAACCAAAATGCAATCGCCAAAAAGGGTTACGGCATCAGGTGGTTCTACTCACTCTACGCCAGTGATTCTCAACCTGTTAGACTACATGTATCATGTCACCACATACTAGAATGCCATTTCACAATTTTTTATACTTTCACAAGTCATTCAGTCTTCACCAATTGATCATAAGGTGGTTCACAACACAGTGCCCGAATTCCGTAGCAACGGCTAGGGCCAAAAAGCGCGTGCGCTATAGTCACATTATATACATTTATCGTTGTTGATAGGGCATGAGCATGCGCAGGGAAGCGTTCTATATCAGATTCTGACTATAGCTACTCAACCAAAGCTTGTCCACACTTCACACTCATACAAAAGTACAGGTTCTATGTAGCAATCCAACACTCTTTTTTCTCGTTGCAAATTACATCTTTTTATTGGTCATTATGTTTTCCATCTTGAAAAAGGATACCTTCGTTATAGCTATTCTTGTTCTAATCTATTCAACGCATCTCCCATCAGATGTTATGATTGTTCCTAGATAATTGTACCGATTCATTTGTTTAAGAATATTCCCGTTTATCTCTATATTACATAGTGGTATAGTAAAATGCAAAGAATACCATGGACAGACAGAAAAACCAATGAGCAAGTCCTTCAAGAAACACATGGAGATCGTAAACTGATTAGAGTCATTAGACGTAGACAGTCAACATTTTTTGGGCATGTTATGAGAAGAAATGACTTGGAGAACTTGGTGACAACTGGTAAGATCGAAGGGAAGAGACCAAGGGGGAGATCTAGAAGTAAATACCTGGATGGATTGGCCACATGGCATGGTCGAGACAGGAACACGGAGTTGATCCACGACTCTATTGACTGAGTGAGATGGCAGAACATGACCGCCCACACTTACCGGCATGGCACATGATGGATGGATGGATTTCCTTCTTCCTAGTGACTACCATGCCGGTCTCTCTGGCCGAGGGGTTACAACACTTTCTCCGTAATCCCGTTTATAACGCAGTCTCGTAGCTGGCGATAGCTGGAAGCGGTTCGACCCCCGCTGGTGACTTGCGGGATAACTGAGCCAGTCGCTCAGAAAGCAATGGCAAACTACTGAGCGTAATCTTGCCAAGAAATCAACAGACAGCTGAAAGATGCTGCTGTTGACAGCGATGTCCTGTAAAGGATATGCGAATTTAAAAAAAAAAAAAAGTGACTACCATAATCTGTGTCCTTCTTACTGTTCAAATCCAACCCTAGTTGTTCACTGTGTCCAACAACCGCATCTACTTAGTATTGCAGGTCCCGCTCATTGTCTGCAATCAATACTGCACCACCTGCTTATCTCATGTTATTGAAGTTATGTCCTCCAATAGTGATTCCTCTCATATCTCATACATTTCTGAAAATATGTTCACTGTATAGGGAAAAAAGATCTGGAGACATTACACATCCCTGTCGCACACCTCTCTTAATGCGCTGATATTGACCTACTTCATTATCAATCTTTATGGCAGCTTGTTGTTTCCAATATATGTTCATTTGTTTGTTTGTTTGTTTGTTAAAATAAGTCTAAGGTCTTTCCCATCAATTTGTAGATCTGCAAGCATCTTCATCGTGTTGACATGTCTTACTTTATCGAAACGTAAAATTGTCTAGAAAATGAACCCGGGGTAAGGGTTGGTCACACCCACCTGCAAAAGAACAATGGGTTATTTGAGGCATGTGTTGGTACCCAACACCGGCTTCGTAGCCGAGGGGTTAGCAGCTTTCTCCGCTAACCCCGAATACTCTCGTCACGTGACGCGACGAGAATTAGCAGTGGTTCGAATCGCAAAAGTGACTTATGAGAGTATGGAGCCGGTCGCTCAGAAAGTCGTGGCGTGCTGATGAGCGTAATCTAGCCTAGGAATCAACATACAGCTGAAAGATGCTGGTATTGACCGCAATATCCTGAAACAGGATGGAAACGCGGAAAAAAAAAAAAAAAAAAAAGTTGGTACCCAACATTTGACTCAAGTCATGAGGTACCCCACGTTGAGCTCGATGCCGTTTTCGCAGTATTTCTTGTCTAGTGTTCAAGTGACGATATTTACGCCACATTAATCTGGACTACCAATCGACTGAACTAACACATGCCTGGGTGTCGAGACACTGGAGTGGGGGGGGGGGGGATTGAGGTGGTATGACTGTTTTTGTGGACAGACGAGTGAAGAGTGCATGAAGCTTAAGTCACATTAGAATACATGAAGTTGTCGAGGGCCACGAGTGATTGAAGAGTGGGTCAGAATGACTCTGGGAGGGAAAGGGCGAGCGTCATTCTCAGGATCGACCAGGGTGGGTCGAGTACGTCAATAGTGAGATACATTTATGTAATTGATAGATTAATGTAGTAAATAGATTAATATAAGAGATAGATGTAAATAATTGATAGATTTATGTAACATA
The DNA here is from genome assembly GCA_963921405.1 of Cepaea hortensis. Lineage (NCBI taxonomy): Eukaryota > Metazoa > Mollusca > Gastropoda > Stylommatophora > Helicidae > Cepaea > Cepaea hortensis. The sequence goes on along the minus strand of OY992886.1, from coordinate 90,878,985 downwards.
TATATTTAAATATGAATATATGCATATAATAGATATATTTATATAACTGATAGATTTATATAATAGACAGATTGATATAATCCATCCATCATGTGCCATGTCGATAAGCGTGGGCGGTCATGACTCGCAATTTCACTCGATCACCAGAGTCGTGGATCAGCTCCGCGTTTCTGTTTCGACCATGCGACGTAGCCAGGCCATCCAGGTATTTACTTCTGGGTCTTTCCCTTGGTCTTTTCCCTTCGATCTTGCCAGTTGTCACCACGTTCTCCAATTCATTTCTTCTCATAACATGCCCAAACAATTTTGACTGTCTACGTCTAATGACTCTAATCAGTTTACGATCTTCATTTGTTTCTTGAAGGACTTGTTAATTGGTTTTTCTCTCTGTCCATGTATTCTTTGCATTTTCCTCAGAAACCACATTTCCACAGCCATCAGATGTTTTTCAGCTTGACTACTCATTGTCCACGCTTCACATCTGTAATACATAAATATCTAGCGTCCTTATATTTTCCTAGGAATGGACTCCTTAGTTACCACGCCTTGGAGAGAAATGCGCTAGACTTGGTCTCGATGACGTCATAATTTATATGGCCTTTAGTTCAAATGCGAGCTAAAAGATTGGTCGAGTACCCGGCCAAGACATGCCGCTTAAATTAGCAAGGCGTTAGTAGACACTTGCCATCTGGAACGTTCGAAAGACAAGTCGCCTCCCGCTTGAGAGGGCAATTAACCTAACAAATTCCTTTTCTGGGGTCTAGCTCTAGAGAGGCAGGTGGTGGTTAGGACGTTACTACCGAACAGGGACGTGGGTAAACAGCCTATTGTTGAGTAGTAACGGAAGAAATTACCTTATCCATACAGTCTGGACCTAGAAATAAGTGTTGATTGCTGCACTTATTAGCTGCCTTTTTCAGCGAAAGACCGTGTTCGAGGATGATTAGCCAAAAGCTATTGATACATTCCGACTTCTGTCGGGATACTCAAGGACGGCCTTCCTGATCAAAATGTCTACCAAGACAAACGGATATACATAGTACACAGATACCAAGGTATTGCCCGCCTTTTCCGTCTGGGAGGTACCGCCTGATATACCATAAATCAGCAAGGTTAAAGAAACTGCAGGATAGTCCAAGTTTGAACAAAACTAACAGCAGTAAGAACCCTCCAACTGCCTATTGGATGCCCAGTTTCATATTCAATAATGAATTACCCTTCGACACAAGTCATGTACAGGCAAGTTCAACGCAAGGTCCTATATATGAACACCGTTGGGAAGACGCTATGAGAGAAGTAACAGGAGGCAATGTTTCTAGACATGCATCAGAAGGAATCCTCCGACTGTATTGCGATTCCCAGTTTGTGTGCTGGAATTATTATTATTCTGTTTCATGCTTGTGCAGACCAGGATGGACATAGTCCCATATGATACCAATGAGTGACTCTCAGCATTGTTTGTTCCTACACTGAAATGGGGATATCAAAGGATGGCTCTTTGTTGGTCCCAGGCTGGCCTGATTGAATTATCAACAAGTGTGGGATGGCCTATCAATCTGAGATTGTATGTGTATAAAAGTCTTGAGAACAATAGTTGAGATTCTGATTTAAAAAAAAAAAAACAGAAATGTTGGACGGTCGTCATCTTTTTCATTGTATTTGATGATGTAAGGAAATACCTTCTGCCTAGTCTGAAGAGGATCTCCTGAAAGTTTGACTGACCTACGCCTCAGTTTCAATAGGACACAGAACCCATTAGCACAAGAGTGTTCTTGATTTGTTCCCTGGGTAATAGGGATTGTGATGTTTTCTAAAGGCAAATTGGCAATGGTTATTAGATGGGAGGGACACAACTGAGTGCAGTCATTCGGTCCCCGGATAATGGGGATATAATCTACCTTGCCTTGGAGAGGAATACATATCGGCATAACAAGAAGAAAAGAAAGAATAGCACTGTTTTATTAGTCTAGTTCTTGTGATTTGAATGTGGAGTGTTGTTTTGGTTTTGAGTGCATTGATTTTGGGGACATGGGGCTATCACATGTGTACGTGTTCATGATATTTCATATCATCCTATGGATTTTCCAAAACTCAAAACTACAAATACAGGTTTATATGTACTCTAGATCTTGATTTCATTTCTGGTGAACAAGTTCGTCCCAATGTTGATGTTTACGTCAATTGCTTGTTGATGTTTGTTCAACAGTGGTTGTTCTATATGTTGTAAATAATCAATGTTCTCTGACACTATCAAATTCTAAAGGTGATCGAGTGGGAGGGGATACATACACATAGATACCATTGTCAAAAGAGGTGAATTGTTTTTCCCCTTGTATCTGTGGTAAATATCTAGGGGCACTTATAACATCAGATGGAAGATGTACAACAGAGATTAAGAGCAGAACAGGGCAGGCAAAGGCCGCACTGCAGAAAATTAAGAGTATCTAATGCAATAAGTCACTATCAATGAATGTAAGAAAGAGAGTGATGAAATGCTATGTAGAACCATGTACGGCAGCGAATCTTGGAATGTAAATGAACAAATTAGGGAGAACTTAGAAGAAACAGAGATGTTGTGTTTAAGATGAATGTTGCGAATTCCTTGGACTGCTAAAGTAACTAACAACGATTGCCTGAAAGAGGCTAATGAAACTAGAACACTATATACAACAATAAGAAAGAGACAAACAGCTTTCTTTGTTTATGTAATGAGAAGAGAGGCATTGGAGAACATCGTGACAACTAGAAAGATCGAGGCAGAGGCAGATCAAGCGAAATGATGCTGGACGGATTGAGACAGTTGCAAGGAGGAATATCATCAGCAGAGTTGATCCAGAAAACCAAAGACCGAGATCTGTGGAGAGCCATGAACGCCTTCGCCTGCCGACAGAGCACTTGATGATGGTGATCTGTGGTAAATTTCCCTGATCACCTTGCCTTATAGATGTGAGTGAGAATGTAAATTCATCACATCTGGGATCCCCTAGACAAACTTAGCAAATGTTCTCATATATTAAATCCTACATCCCACAGCATCCAAACAAAAGTACAGGTTCTATGTAGCACTTCAACACGCTTTTTCTCGTTTCAGTTGATATCATTTTATTGGTCTTTTTCATCTTGCAAAAGGCTACCTTCGCGATGGCAATTCTTGTTCTAATCTCTTCAATGCATCTCCCATCAGATGCTATGACTTTTCCAAGATAACTGTACCGGTTCACCTGCTTAAGAATATGCCCATTTACTCGTATATTACATTGTGGTATTTCATTCTTTCCAGTGACGACCATAATCTGTGTCTTCTCACTATTCAATTCTAACCCTAGTTGTTCACTGTGTGCAACAACCGCATCTACTAAATGATGCAGGTCCTGTTCATTGTTTGCAATCAAGACTGTGTCATCTGAATATCTAATGTTATTGATGCATCGTCCCCCAATGTTGATTCCTTCCATATCTTCTATATTTCTGAAAATATTTTCACTGTACAGGGAAAACAGATCTGGAGACAGTACACATCCCTGTCCCACACTTCTCTTAATAGACTGATACTGACCTACTTCATTATCAATTCTTACGGCAGCTTGTTGTTTCCAATATATTTTTTTTTTTACAAGTCTTCTAAGGTCTTTTCCATCAATTTGTAGATATTCATTCAAGCATCCTTATCATGTCGACATGTCTCACTTTATCGAAAGCCTTTGTGTAGTCAATAAAGCAAAGATGTAGATCTTTGTCTACTTCTATAGAACGTTCAATTACAGTTCTCAGTATGTACACAGCATATACTGTTTCTTTGCCTTCTATAAACCCACATTGTTCTTCTTCTTTTTAAGGTTGTATTTTCTTCCTAACTCTTTGCATGATAATTCTTAGCAAAATCTTCGTGACGTGACTCATTATACTAATTGTTCGATGTTGATCATATTCCAAGGCTCATGATTTCTTCGGGATTGCAATAAATATAGAATTACATAATACAGGAGGTATATTTCCATTTATATAATAGGCCTACTTTGATTTATATAATTGATAGATTGATGTAACAAATAGATTTATATAGTGAATATATTTATATAATAGATAGATTTATGACAATACACACATATGTGGTATGGCAGGTATGTTACTTTTATGGTGTTGAGAAAAAGATGTGTACAATAATTATCATATTTCATTTCTGTTACATTCATTTATAATAGTAAGATATGAGTAACCAAGGGTCAGTAAAGATGAGACAGACAGATGCGTGATAGAAATACATATATTATAAGTTCAGATTAATAACAGCCTTCGTGTTGTGCCTTGTGTGAAGGCACCTGTCTGCCATTGTGTTATTACCTGCTATATAAACAACATATAACAACATTATATCTGGGAGAGGTTTTAACATCTGATAGGAGGTGCCTTTGCGAGATTAGAACGAGAATCGCAATTGCTAAGGTAGCATTTTCAAAATGGAAAACATCATCATCATTAAGTGCTCTGTCAGCTGGCGTAGGAGCTACATATCTTAGTCTTTGGTGTTCTGGATCAACTCTGCTGCTGATATTCCTCCGTGCCACTGTCTCTATCCATCCAGCATAATTTCTCTTGGTCGGACTCTGCCTCTCTTCCCTTTGATCTTTCCAGTCGTCCAATGCCGTTATTCTCATAACATGACCAAAGAAAGCTATTTGCCTCTTTCTTATTTTTGTGTATAATGTTCTAGTTTAATTAAACTCTTTCAGGCAATCGTTGTTAGTCACTCTGGCAGTCCAATGAATTAGCAACATTCGTCTCAGGAACCACATCTCTATTGCTTCCAAGTTCTTCCTAATTTGTTAATTATCATTCCAAGATTCACTGCCATGCAGCAAAACAGGTTCTATATAGCACTTCAGCACTCTCTTTCTTACATTCAATGATAGTGAGTTATTACATTATATATGGGACGCAGAGGTGTTTCCAAGGCACCAGGGCCGGGTTATATACTGGCCAAGACCTATTGACGCGTCCTCGTCGAGCGTCCTGGGCAACAGGTCCCTTCGGGGTCAGTGGGATAGCCGATTCCTCAGACGTCGGAGAGTGTCTGCCTGTACGGTGAGGAACCACCAGTCTGCACACCAATAAACCAGACATGAGACAACGGATACTCACGCAAACCTCAGGTCCTGTATGACATCACACTGATGTTGGACAACAGGATGCCTTCATCCGACATACAGGACTTCGCGTTGGAGCTCAAGCCAACGAACACAAGCAAGCAAGCAACATAAGCTATTTTTCATTTTCTGAAATGCAGTTTTGCATGCCCTACTCTGCTCTTAATCTATGTTATGCATCTTCCATTTGATGTTAAATTGCTCCTAGGTCTTTAACATTATCGACTTGGTTAAGAATTGTCCCTTCTATTTCCATTTCACATTTTGGTGTCACCATTTTCTTTGATATCACCATTGTTACAGTTATCCTGATATTCAAGGAGAGCACTTTCTTTGCACTCTCTGTTACTACAGTGTCTAACAATTGTTGATTTTTTGCATTATCCGCCATCAAAACTGCATAGCATATATTGTTTATATTATAACCTCTCATTAGTACTCCCGGCTTCTCTTTCATCTCTTTCATTATTACTTCGCTATATAGGGAGAGCCGGTCTCTCTGGCTGTGGGGTTACAACACTTTCTCTCTGTAATCCCGTTTATCACGCAGTCTCGCAGCGGAGCGAGAACTGAGGTGGTTCGACCCCCGCTCGTGACTTGCGGATACTGAGCCGGCCGCTCAGAAAGCAATGGCAAACTACTGAGCGTAATCTTGCCAAGAGATCAACAGACAGCTGAAAGATGCTGCTGTTGACAGCTAAGTCCTGTAAAAGGATACGCAAAACATTTTTTTTTTTTATATAGGGAGAAGAGGTCCGGTGACAAAAACGTCCCTGTGGTACTCCTAGCTTTATTTGTTTGGAAAACATACTGACCAATAAAAATATGTCAATTGCAACGAGAATAAGAGTGTGGAAATGCTACATACAACCTGTACTTTTTTAAACGTGGACAATGAGCAGGCAAGATGAAAACATCTAATGACAGTGAAAATGTTATTTCTGAGGAAAATGCAAAGACTACCTTGGACAGAAAGAAAACCAATGAGCGACTTGTCAAAACAAATGAAAACTGCAAACTTATTAGAGATATTAGACGTAGATTTGTTTGTTTGTTGTTTTTTTTTAATTGGTTACGTCATGAGAAGAAACACCAGGACACCAAAGACCGAGATATGTGGAGAGACATGAATGCCTACGCCAGCTGGCATGGTATTTGATGATTTGGTGAAAAGAGATAAACTAGAGAACTATGTGACAAGGCAAGATTGAGGGGAAAAGAACAAGGGGAAGGCAGAGAAGTAAACACTTGGATGGTTTGGCCACGTGGTATGGTCCAGACAGGAACACAGAGCTGATCCACGACTCTGGTGATAGTGTGGGATGTCGAAACATGACCGCCCACGCTTACCGGCATGGCACATGATGATGATGATAAATACTACATTGTGAATACCTATTCATATTAAAGTGTCCGGAAGAGCAGGTTCCGTGCTGGAGGGCATACACCCTGGGGAGCTATGGTTCAGAGGGAATTCCCCTCGTGTATCCTCAACATACAATATCAGCCAAGCGGAGAGATATAAACCCCTCTGAGATTCTCCAGTTATGACAATGGCCCATCTCCAGTGATGATTATATTTCTAATAATATGCTCTGAAGACCATTACCACGTAGTAAATAAATAACCGCCTATAAGTGTAGGGGTTGAATGCAACATCATTTAAAGACCATCCAACTAACTGTTCTGGTAAAATGTGGAATATCACATTGGGACCCATGGTGTTTTACTACAACTCAGACGCCGTGTCTTGTTTGGTGAATTGTCACAATAACCAGGCATGTGTATTATCATTGGTGCCTTTTGCCTGTATTTGATTGTGCATGCTGTCGTTTTGTCGGTACTGTTGTTTGTTCTCCTTTTCACATGGGGCAGTGAGATATGCACTGGCACAAGGACGGAGCATTATGGGGGTGACTCTTTGCCGTGAAGTCGGAACCGTGACTAATCAGCCAGCCAACCAACCCACCCACCCACCAACCCACCCACCCACCAACCACCCAACCAACCAACCAACCAACCAACCAACCACCCAGCCAACTGGTGCTTATTGGTAAGATGGTTACATTTATTTTTCAAGTAAGAAGCACAGACAGATAGGTAGTGTTCTGAACAAGAAAGAAGCACAGACAGATAGGTAGTGCCCTGAACAAGAAAGAAGCACAGACAGATAGGCAGTGTTCTGAACCTACGGGTTAACAACAAGCAAACCAACAAATAAGCACGAGTGACGTAGGCACGAACAGAAACAGAAATGAGAACAACAATGCGACCGCACACAATACACTTCTTTATTAACAGTAAACGATGCTCACAGAGAAGAAATCAACATCTCCAGGGCCTGGCCTCCGACATGTTAATGTAAACATATAAACAGGAGAAATTGGCCTCCCAACCCTGTTTTGACTTATGCCTCGCCTCTCTCAGTGCAAACAGCCCCACAGTCATCAAACACTAACAATAACATTTTGCCTCTAGTCGCTGCGCATTCTTATAAGCTTTCACATACGTCACAGACAAATTACATAACGTAACACTGAAACACTGAGTATTGTTTCCTAAGGTGAGCACATGGAACTATCTAAAACACAATCAATGGCACATACGTCACAGACAAATTACATAACGTAACACTGAAACACAGAGTATTGTTTCCTAAGCTAAGCACATGGAACTATCTAAAACACAACCAATGGCACATACGTCATAGACAAATTACATAACGTAACACTGAAACACTGAGTATTGTTTCCTAAGCTAAGCACATGGAACTATCTAAAACACAACCAATGGCACATACGTCATAGACAAATTACATAACGTAACACTGAAACACAGAGTATTGTTTCCTAAGCTAAGCACATGGAACTATCTAAAACACAATCAATGGCACATACGTCATAGACAAATTACATAACGTAACACTGAAACACTGAGTATTGTTTCCTAAGCTAAGCACATGGAACTATCTAAAACACAATCAATGGCAGACCACCCCTTGCCGCCACCTAATACTTTAAATGTAAACTAGCTCTAACTCTCTAACACTCGACTGATCTATCACCGGTCATTTTCTCACTAACTAACCCGTTGTTCCCTTCTGTCCACTGTTCGGTTCGTGCGCACGCAACACGAAACTATCCGTGTGCGAAACAAGAACGTAGTGACTTGTCTTGAACTGTTGCTACTGTATACCTCCGTCTCTATCTTTATAATACAGTGGTTGTCAACATTTTTGTGCACGTGCACCCCTTCTCCATATTTTCAGAACGTCACCCCCCCCCTCCCCACACCCATTTCGTATTTCTTCCCTATAAATCCTCTCACCCCGGCCCCTACACAGTACTTGTTACATATCCCTTACAGGACGTTGCACTGAACATCAGCACTTTTCAGCTGCTGTTGATGTACTAGGCAAGATTACGCTCCGTAGTTTGTCATTGCTTTCTGGGCGACCGGCTCACAAGTTATCAACGTGGCGAGAACCGCTACCGATTCTCGCGCAGGTTACGTTACTCACGAGAATACACGGGATTACGGAGAAAGACGTTAAATCCTAGGCCAGGAAGACTGGCCTACACAGTATACATATATTATATATAAAAATGGAAGCTAAATTTAATAACATATACTAGAACAAGTCTAGACGTCTACATAAAACTGATTTGCGGGTCTACTTACGTTGTAAAATGAATTGCAGTAGGGCGAGAAGCACAGAACTGTAAAGTATGGACTGGGAAACAATATAAAGTAATCGGTTCTTGTATTAACGCGATCTTGAAATAATCTTAATTCTCCCCCATCTCCCCTCCTCCAAATGAAAGCCCTAAAATTTCACCCTGGGGGGAATTCCCCATCGGTTGAGAACCACTGTTGTGATATGTCTAATCTTTAGGTCTCCTTCTGTCTTCTGTGAAATATTGTCAAAAAATGTAGTACAGAGCTGTGACAGGTAGGCAGACAGATAGACAAACAGGCAGGCAGGCAGGCAGATAGACATGCAGGCAGGTAGGTAGGCAGGTAGACAGGCAGACAGGCAGGCAGGCAGGTAGGCAAGCAGACAGACAGGCAGGTAGGTAGACAAGCAGGCAGGAGGACAGGAGACAGAGAAACAGACAGACAGTTAGGCAGGCAGGCAGACAGGAAGGCAGGAGACTGAGAAATAGACAGGCAGACAGGAAGACAGACAGACAGACAGACAGACATGTCTGTAGTTAGGTAGGCAGTTAGGTAGGTATTAGGTAGCTAGGTAGGTAGGTAGGTATACAGACAGGACAAACAGAAAAAATGGATTATGGATGGATGGATGGACTGACCGACCAATCAATAGATCGATCGATCGATCGATAGCAACCAATTTAACCGAATTACTAAATCATGTGACCTGGCAAATCAATTGACCTTATGAGCGAACAGACCTAACAAAAGGCCTTAGGACAGACAGAAGAGAGCGAACGTTCGTAACTATCAGCGCCAACTGTCCGCGGTAATTAAACTATTATTTACCCACTTATTCCAAATTATTGAAACCTTCACCTTACGACCCCGATATTACCACCAGCTATCGCCAACCCTGACCTCTGAACTCTAAAACTATCTTCAAGACTTCGCGGACCCACGAGAAATATCCAGCCGGCAATTTTCAACTTCTGCGACTGGCTTGAGTCATGGTAATGGAAAACGCCGCTGAACTCCGTATTTCTCAAGTACCATCCATTTTGGTTTAAAATTTCATCTGCTTTCCTATAGCGTACGACATTCCCAAGGGAGGAAGAGGCGGGAAGAAGAAATTTCCAGCAATAACGCAGTCATTTCTTAGCACGCTGACATCATTGTCCGTATCCTCGTCTGCCTCAACTGAAATTTGTCTGGTCTAAATTATGGAAATAAGATAGCTTTTATTCCGCGAAAAGTGCCTCTTTTGTGTTCACGCCAGTAAAAAATAGAAAGCTGAAATAATCTATCTTCGACTCAAAAATAGATGTAGCAATAATCTATCCTCTTTTTGGTGGCATCCTCACGTATAAAGAAAATAATACAGGGTTTTTGGGGAGGTAAGTCTGGCTTGCTAAACAGAGCTTTAGTTGTTGGAATCTGTAGGAAATCGTCTCAGAAGTAAATGATGTCTTTTATCTGATTTCTTCTGGTTGTGAAGAGTCCGATTATTAGCTACTGACTTCTCGGGGATCTCTGTGGCCAAGCGGTTGTGAAGAGTCCGATCATTAGCTACTGACTTCACGGGGATCTCTGTGGCCAAGCGGTTGAGCCGTCTGCCTCGAGCTGAGGGTCGTAGGTTCGTTTTCCGACCATGTCGATCAGTCCACGAATATGATGTTTCCGATGACGCTCTGGGTGTCATCGCTGGAACTAAGGAGTTGGTGCCTTATGCTATGCTCTCAAAAGACGGCTTGCATTTCTGCGGAGAGAGACCTGGTCATATAAGGTAAAACGCTTGGCAATTAAAGGAATCTTTTCCCCTGATATTTTTTCGCCTAATCTTCCTCTAACTTTTTCAGAAAGAACTTTCTGACACCTTGCTGTCTTGACAGACGATAGTTTGTTACATTGTGTTTCAAGAACAGCACAAAGCCTGGGCTGAATTGAAGATACCATTTGTTGTCCGTGCAGCATGATCCCTCTCTTTGCCTGCCTAGTTTACTCCAGAGGAAAGGTAACACCAAAACATCTGGAACAAGACAAGCTGCAGAAGCTGCAGATTTAGCAGAGCAATTTTCTGTCTCTCAGAGCTTCGATCCTAGACCAGTTGCCAACCAAGGCTTAGGGTCTGGAATTTCCTGTCATGATATTTAGTCTTCAGGCTGTATTTCCTTGCGCCAGGATAAGGCTTGTTTCCCGACAAGGTTACAAGAATAAGGTCTAAAAATATATTTTGCCAGGAAGTAACAGTAAGATTATTTCGCGATAATTTTTACACACACACTCCTGTTGTACCTTTCTTTGGTAGCTTGACAAGATATTCTTCTCTTCAGACTATTAGTACTTCTTCGGTCTCCCAGACTCTTTTAAATACTGTCTGCACTAATTAAGCGGAGGTGTTTATATTAGTTTAACGGCATCTGTTGTAGTGCCATCTGGACATGTAGCTTTACCATCCTTCTTTAGATGGTGTCTAGTTCTTGTACTCCAGCTCCATTTGCAGCTGGATATCTGGATGGTTTTCAGATACTGGTCTATTTAACTATTCATAAAATCTTTAGCCCATCTGTTCAATTGATCTGTAATGTTATTGAGAACTTTTTCATTTCTTTTCTTGAACATTCCACCTTCTTTATGGTATGTTCCGATTATTTTCCCAATGGTCTCTGGTGTTTCCTCTGGATGCCGCTTCTTCTACCTCTCTTGCTAGGTCATCAAAATATTGTCGTTTCCCGCCCTTATCCGTTTTTTAACTTCGTTGTTGTTGTTTTTGCGTATGTTTCCTGGGCTCTGGTTTTCATTCAATAGGTTATACTGCAGAATTTACCCCAGGATATGCTAGTGTGGTGGAAAACAATCAGGCGGACATATTGGCTGGATCTGCACCTCCTCGTGGGGTACTGGTGTGTGATCGATCAAGCGTGGTGGGGTCCAAGAAATCAAGTGTATAGTGCAGAAGAACAGATATATCATGACGGCTTAGTTAGTTAGTTAGTTAGTCGACAGATCATCCTCATTGCACATCGAACCATTCAGTCCATAAGTGCTCGGATCCCCTCCTCAGCAAATCCCGCAGCGTGTAGCGGCTAACGACACCAGTTCTGTGTTGGTTTATCAATCTTCTTTGCCTTCCTGCGTAGTGTTCTTGTTTGGCCACACCTCTTTTAATTTGCAGTTCTCGCAGTCTGAACATGGTTATAGATTCGCAGTCATCGCTTGGTTCTCGCAACAGTATTACGTCTTGTAGAGCATTCAGAATGTCAGCCTGGTCCATAGCGTGTCCGCCCTCCACAGTAGCCTTACCTGCGAGCTTGTCAGCCCGCTCATTTCCTTGTACTCCCGCATGCCCTGGCACGAAGATGAAACTAATCTTTGCCAGCTGAGACTGCTCCAGAGACAGCAACCACTCTATTCGGATCCACCCCATTTCATGACGGCTTGGAGAGGATGATGCTGCAAGGAGTGACCAGAGGATCTGACCGACACTCGGGAACTCCGAGGAAAGCCAGCTTGACATTTAATCCCACTGCCATTAGTACCATTAGTATCGGGACTCTTCGCCTAACTGTTGCAGATTAGGACGGGGCACATTACATTGTGGTAAAGCTGTGAAATGATTTAAATTGTGGTAAAAATGAAAAGTGTTACACTGTGGTAAATTTGTGAAATGAGGTACACTGTGGTAAAACTGTGAAATGAATTACACTGTGGGAAAACCTCTGAAGTGAGATACACTGTGGTAAAGCTGTAAAATGAGTTACACTGTCGTAAAACTGTGAAATGAGTTACAGTGTGGTAAATCTGTGAGATGTGTAATATTGTGGTAAAGCTGTGAAATAAGTTAAAGTGTGGTAAAATGTGAAATGTGTTACACTGTGGTAAATCTGTGAAATGAGTTACACTATGGTAAAACTGTGATATGAGTTACAATGTGGTAAAACTGTTAAATAAGTTACATTGTGGTAAAGCTGTGAAATTTGTTACATTGTGGTAAAACTGCGATATGAGTTACACTGTGGTAAAACTGGGAAATTAGTTACAATGTTGTAAATCTCTGAATTGAGTTACACTGTGGTAAAGCTATGAAATGAATTACATTATAGTAAAGCTGTGAAATAAGTTGCAATGTCGTAAAACTGTGAAATGAGTTACACAGTGGAAGGCAATGAAATGAGTTACATTGTGGTAAAATTCTGAAATGAGTTACACTCTGGTAAAGCCAAGACATAAGTTACACTGTGGTAAAACTGTGAAGTGAGTTACACTGTGATTAGCTGTGAAATGAGTTACACTGTGATAAAACTGTGAAATAAGTTACACTGTGGTAAAGGTCTGAAATGAGTTACGCTGCGGTAAAGCTCTGAAATGAGTTACACTGTGGTAAAGATGTGAAACATTAAGCAAAATAAACATTATATGTCAGCCTGTTGTTTCACACCCTGGGACACAGAGGTAAGTAGCACACATTTTGCTTATTGTTTTGTCCTTTCTTCTCCAGCTGTTGATTATGCCTTAATAAGGTCACTTAATGTCATCTCTTGGTACTCATTTCAGGCTGAGTCGCCATGGGCACTCAATGCAATTTGTTAAGTCCTCATATTCTGGATAGGGATTTGAACACATGACCAACGTTCTGGTAGGCAATAAGAATGTATATTGTTACATGAAAGGACAATCTTTTTCACGTCATTTGTGGCGGAAGATTCTGTGGCGCTAAAAAGTCCATTTATCCACGTAATATTCAAACGAGAACAGCATAACGGCATTGCAATAATGGAAAGTTCCCCGGCAGGAAATAATCCTGCTAAATGCATCATTGGCGCTGGCGTTTCTGCATTTCTGCAAATGAGGGGTCAATGAGATCAAGCTGTTTGGAGCTATGGGCAGAACGAGTTCGGGGTTTTCGAAGTGAAAGGAAATTGGCTTTTCATATTATAATAATTGTATTATTATGATTACAATCATCTTCCGTGGCGAAGTAGTTACGGACGCAGTTCGTAATCTCGCATACCGCGTTCGAAACACAGCTGCGGGAGATTTGGCAGCAGACCGCATTGATCTGGTTTTTGTTTTTACGAAATGGTATTGGTACCGGTCATTCTGAAAGCAATGGCAACTTACTGAAAGAAGAGGCGCCCAGGTGAGCGAACGATGGAATAGGGAACAGTTATAGAATGCTGCGAGGGAAAGGCCTGGAAAAAAAACATGGTGGGGGGGGGGGGGGGGTTGGAACCGAGGTCGTAGGAGACATCGGAACTCCAGAGTGCACAAGGAAATTGGGGGGGGGGGTGTAACGTAGCTACGAGCAAACAACGGGAGAATCATTGAACCATAGAAGCGGGCACCAAGAGGCACCATTGCCAAGACCACTGTGACAAACACCTAGAGTCGAACGAGGAACAGCTGGCAACGCTCAAACGTGGAAGCCCCAATCTGAGAGCCTGGGTGAATCCCGGTAGAGTTTGCTTCATGGTGGATATAGACGTCGTTGACAGCCTTGGTGGGTCATAGTAGATCCGGAAAAGTGGAATTATGTAGTGCACATTATGTGTGATCTAGAATGGGTGAGGGAGGGGTTTGGAAGTAGGACTAGCTATCCCGACGTACGTGGTGGTCAAGTATTGAGGTGACGTAGGGCTCGAACCTTCTTCCGCCTAACTCTATATAATACTTTGTCACTATTGTTCACATTACAAGTTATAGCTTTATGGTGGTGAATGTGTTTTCCATCTTGCATAAGGCTGCTTCTGTACTGGTGATTGTTGTTCTCATCTCGTCTTCTCCTTCTTCTGTTTTTCTTCTTTATCCTCGTCATCGTTGTCTTCTCCTTCTTCCTCACTTCACCCCACCCCTTTTTTTTCTTGTTTCTCTTATTTCCCCTTTATCTTCTCTTCCATGTGCTTTCCTTCCACCTCTTCGTCAATCTTTTCTTCATCCTTCACTTCTTTCTCATCCTCATCTTTTTCTTCCGATTTCTCCTATTTTTTCTCTTCAACCTCCTATTTCTCCTCTTCCGTTTCAGCACAACCTCCTTTTTCTACTAATACTCCTCTCCCTTCTTTTATACCTCTCCTTAATGCTGTTATTTTCACCTTTCTATTCGTCCAGTTTGTTTTCGTTAACTTATTCTTCCTCGCCTTCTACTTCTTGTCATATTTTCCTCACCCTCCTTCTCTTACCTTCTTTTTGTATACCTTCCTCTACTTCCTCTTCTTATCCATCTTAACTGTTTATGAGCGAGCTGTTTCCCCCCAAAACCAGTCTTCCTTAGCGCTATATAAAACTCAATGCAAAGGCATCCTTCCATGGCATACCCCAGACTCGACAGAGTCTCTTCTATCGCCAGCAAGTCTGTTCACACCATTGAACAGTTCTCAAACAGTCACCATCCTGGCTACGTTCTGCAAGGCGGCCATCGATTAGTTGTCTGAGACTAGTAACTGTGCTTATTATTTCTCTCTAGAAAACTCCTCCTCCCGCGTCCCCGCGTTCACAGTAAGCACCTAATGATACATGCCGACGTCAAATAAGGAGTCAAATTCTGACTCGTTCTCTTCTCCAGACCACTTGTCTGGTCCTATTATAGATCTCTTCAATGGGCCGTGTATTAATGTCATCAGAAAGGAGCCGTCGGGATCATTCCTTTTTTTCCTTATAATCTTTCTTTCTTTAATGTTTTTAAGTAACGCGCTGAACCTAAGATTTATGTGTGTAAAGCTAATAATTTAATGTGTCTACAACATACGAAATGTTATTACGCAAACCAGCTTATTGTAAGTATCATTATCAATATGTGCCATGCCGGTAAGCGTGGGCAGTCATGTTTCGCGGTCACACACGATCACCAGCTCAGTGTTCTTGTCTCGACCATACCACGTGGCCAAGCCTTCCTGGTATTTACTTCTCTATTTCCCCTTGGTCTCTTCCCCTCGATCTTGCCAGTTGTCACCAAGTTCTCCAATTTATTTCTTCTCATAACGTGACTAATAAATTATGACTGTCTACGTCTAATTTCTGTAATATGTTTATGATTTTCATTTGTTTCTTGTAGGACTTGTAAGTATACGTAAATTTAAAGATGGTCTGAGTGTCTCCGTGATTAAGTGGTTAGCCGTCTGTCTCGTGTTCTGAAGATCGGAAATGGCTGTCAAAGGCAGAGTTAAAAGACCACCATGTGAATGTGAAAGGGAAGGGGAAACCACCACATTATCTTCCCAAGATTTCATGGCGACACACATTTCAGAAATAGTGAACGACGTTAATGGCTGTCAGGGCATCCTCGTCCGGTAGGGACAGTCATGAGCCACAGGTGACACCAGACCGTCATCCAGCTACTGATGGTAAAAATAAAACTATAACTAAACTAAACAAATTTAGAGTAGGAACATGGAATGTTAGGACATTAAATGAGCTAGGAAAGTTAAACAATGTTCTAAGAGAAATGGAAAACATGAAAATGAATATACTAGGCATACGTGAGATGAGATGGAAGGGATCTGGCAAAATTATAACCGACAAACACACAATAATTTATTCTGGAGGGGACACACTGAAAAAGGTGTAGGAATAATGTTTGATGAAAAAAACAGCCAAATCTATGAATGGATACTGGTGTATTTCAGATAGAGTTATAATGGTCAAAATCAAAGGGAAACCAATAGATATAAATATTATATAAGTATATTCGCCAAGAACAAGCAGTAGTGAAGAAGAAATACTACACTTTTACGATGAAATAGAAATGGCAATAGCTCAAGTTGGATCACAAGAAATAAAAATAATACTGGGAGATTTTAATCCAAAAGTAAGAATGGGAAAAATAGAGGATATAGTGTGGAATTACAGTTTAGGTACAAGAAATGAACGAGGAGAGAAACTAATAGACCGTGCAAATATTAATGATATGATAATTGGAAACACATGGTTTAAACACCATAAAAGACGGCTATACACATGGAAAAGCCCTGATATGAAAATATGCAACCAAATTGACTACATACTTATTAATAAAAGATTTAGAAATGCATTAATTAATGTAAAGACAATGTCTGGTGCTGACGGTAATAGTGATCATGGACCACTATGTGGACAAATAAAAGTAAGATAAAAGAGAGGGGGAAAAATGGTTAAGAACCTGAAACTTAATAAAGAGGTTCTGAAAGTAGATAAAGAAATTCAAAAACAATGCAGAGTGACTGTGAAAAATAGGTACAATGCAATAGCTAAAATACAGAGTATAAATGTACAATGGGAAATGTTAAGGGACTCCATTCTTCAAACTAGCAAAGAAATATTACCGAAGAGAAGCCAAACAGCTAAGAAAAAATGGATGAATGAAGAAATCTTAATGCTGATGGACAAAAGGAAACAGAATAAAAATGACAAACAAGAGTATGCTAAGATAAATAAAGAAATAAGAGATAAATGTGTGAAGGCAAAAGAAAGTTGGTTAAACGAGCAATGCAAACAAATTGAATTAAATTCCATTAAAGATTTAAAAAAAAGTATGCACAGACAAATCAGTGAGCTCACAGGAAGAAAAATAAGAATAAATACAGGGTGTTTGAAATCAAAAACAGGAAAGATATTATTGGAGGAAGGTGCTATAATGAAGAGGTGGAATGAGTATATAAGAGAATTATATAATGGAGAAAGGGAAGAATTAACAGAAGAAAGTAACTTAGAAGGCCCACCTATTCTAAAAGAAGAAGTCGCTGACGCTACGAAACATATGAAGAAAGGAAAAACAGCTGGGCCAGATGAAATCACAGTAGAAGAATTAGAAGTATTGGGAGAATTTGGGGTAGATATATATGCTAAATGATATTTACAACAATGGATATTTACCGAGCGATATGGTAAAATCTGTACTTATAGCAATACCAAAGAGACCAGGAGCAACTGAATGTGAAGATTTTCGTACAATTAACCTCATAAACCATGTCACTAAGCTTCTAATCAGAATTATAATGAGAAGAACAAGAAAGAAAATAAAAATGGAAATTAGTGAAGAACAGTACGGTTTTATGGAAGGAAAGGGTACAAACAATGCAATACATATATTACGAACACTAATAGAAAGGTCAATAGAGAAACAGAGGGACATATATTTATGCTTCATACAGCATGCAGGGCGATGCGCTACCTTCTTGATGTTCCAACCATTGAAGAGAGAATACAAGTTTGCAGGGCACGCGCCTACCTCAGAATTAACGCAAACACACAACATCCACTGCATAGTGAAATTAGGAAGGTGAAGGGCAGCAGGTTAAAAAGAGGACGGTCGTGGATGGGTCAAGCCGAAGACATTCTTCAACAGGTGTGTTCACTTGAGGACTTAGAACCTGGCGAGGAGTGGGTGCAAGTGCCAACAGACTTCTGCACATCCTTTTCAGTTTGCATCCAACTAGATAGAAAATGCAGACAAGAAAATCCGGCTGCTGTGGAGGCTGAAGTACAAGCGTTGATTTTCGAGAATTCGCTAGACGGTGACGCGGTCATCTACACAGATGGGTCTGTCGTCCGACATGTGAGAAGCTCATGGGCTTTTACAGCTCGGGCCGGAGGGAGAATTGTGAAGGAGGACTCTGGTGCTTTCACTGAAACCACAAGTAGCCTGACCATGGAAGTCATGGCAGTAAGTAAAGCAATAACATGGCTCGAGACACAGACATTCACTAGGGCTTGTTTCCTTAGCGACTCAATGAACATGATCAAGAGGATAGAGGAGGGGTCGATCCGAAGAGAATGGTTGCTGCCTCTGAAGCGGTCTCGGCTGGCAAAGATTAGTTTCATCTTCGTGCCAGGTCATGCGGGAGTACAAGGAAATGAGCGGGCTGACAAGCTCGCAGGTGAGGCTACTGTGGAGGGCGGACATGCCATGGACCAGGCTGACATTCTGAATGCTCTACGAGAAGTGAGACTTTTGCGAGAACCAAGTGATGACTGTGAATCTACAACAATGGCCAGACTGCAGGAGCAGCAAATTAAAAGAGGGGTGGCCAAACAAGAACACTACGCAGGAAGCCAAAGAAGATTGATAAACCAACACAGAACTGGCGTCGTTAGCCGCTACACGCTGCGGGATTTGCTGAGGAGGGTCATCAAAATATTGTCGTTTCCCGCCCTTATCCGTTTTTTAACTTCGTTGTTGTTGTTTTTGCGTATGTTTCCTGGGCTCTGGTTTTCATTCAATAGGTTATACTGCAGAATTTACCCCAGGACATGCTAGTGTGGTGGAAAACAATCAGGCGGACATATTGGCTGGATCTGCACCTCCTCGTGGGGTACTGGTGTGTGATCGATCAAGCGTGGTGGGGTCCAAGAAATCAAGTGTATAGTGCAGAAGAACAGATATATCATGACGGCTTAGTTAGTTAGTTAGTTAGTCGACAGATCATCCTCATTGCACATCGAACCATTCAGTCCATAAGTGCTCGGATCCCCTCCTCAGCAAATCCCGCAGCGTGTAGCGGCTAACGACACCAGTTCTGTGTTGGTTTATCAATCTTCTTTGCCTTCCTGCGTAGTGTTCTTGTTTGGCCACACCTCTTTTAATTTGCAGTTCTCGCAGTCTGAACATGGTTATAGATTCGCAGTCATCGCTTGGTTCTCGCAACAGTATTACGTCTTGTAGAGCATTCAGAATGTCAGCCTGGTCCATGATATGAGTTACAATGTGGTAAAACTGTGAAATAAGTCACATTGTGGTAAAGCTGTGAAATGTGTTACATTGTGGTAAAACTGCGATATGAGTTACACTGTGGTAAAACTGGGAAATTAGTTACAATGTTGTAAATCTCTGAATTGAGTTACACTGTGGTAAAGCTATGAAATGAATTACATTATAGTAAAGCTGTGAAATAAGTTGCAATGTCGTAAAACTGTGAAATGAGTTACACAATGGAAGGCAATGAAATGAGTTACATTGTGGTAAAATTCTGAAATGAGTTACACTCTGGTAAAGCCAAGACATAAGTTACACTGTGGTAAAACTGTGAAGTGAGTTACACTGTGATTAGCTGTGAAATGAGTTACACTGTGATAAAACTGTGAAATAAGTTACACTGTGGTAAAGGTCTGAAACGAGTTACGCTGCGGTAAAGCTCTGAAATGAGTTACACTGTGGTAAAGATGTGAAACATTAAGCAAAATAAACATTATATGTCAGCCTGTTGTTTCACACCCTGGGACACAGAGGTAAGTAGCACACATTTTGCTTATTGTTTTGTCCTTTCTTCTCCAGCTGTTGATTATGCCTTAATAAGGTC
Organism: Cepaea hortensis; assembly: GCA_963921405.1. Taxonomy (NCBI): domain Eukaryota; kingdom Metazoa; phylum Mollusca; class Gastropoda; order Stylommatophora; family Helicidae; genus Cepaea; species Cepaea hortensis. The sequence goes on along the minus strand of OY992886.1, from coordinate 90,858,914 downwards.
ACTTAATGTCATCTCTTGGTACTCATTTCAGGCTGAGTCGCCATGGGCGCTCAATGCAATTTGTTAAGTCCTCATATTCTGGATAGGGATTTGAACACATGACCAACGTTCTGGTAGGCAATAAGAATGTATATTGTTACATGAAAGGACAATCTTTTTCACGTCATTTGTGGCGGAAGATTCTGTGGCGCTAAAAAGTCCATTTATCCACGTAATATTCAAACGAAAATGCAGACAAGAAAATGCAGACAAGAAAATCCGGCTGCTGTGGAGGCTGAAGTACAAGCGTTGATTTTCGAGAATTCGCTAGACGGTGACGCGGTCATCTACACAGATGGGTCGGTCGTCCGACATGTGAGAAGCTCATGGGCTTTTACAGCTCGGGCCGGAGGGAGAATTGTGAAGGAGGACTCTGGTGCTTTCACTGAAACCACAAGTAGCCTGACCATGGAAGTCATGGCAGTAAGTAAAGCAATAACATGGCTCGAGACACAGACATTCACTAGGGCTTGTTTCCTTAGCGACTCAATGAACATGATCAAGAGGATAGAGGAGGGGTCGATCCGAAGAGAATGGTTGCTGCCTCTGAAGCGGTCTCGGCTGGCAAAGATTAGTTTCATCTTCGTGCCAGGTCATGCGGGAGTACAAGGAAATGAGCGGGCTGACAAGCTCGCAGGTGAGGCTACTGTCGAGGGCGGACATGCCATGGACCAGGCTGACATTCTGAATGCTCTACGAGAAGTGAGACTTTTGCGAGAACCAAGTGATGACTGTGAATCTACAACAATGGCCAGACTGCGGGAGCAGCAAATTAAAAGAGGGGTGGCCAAACAAGAACACTACGCAGGAAGCCAAAGAAGATTGGTAAACCAACACAGAACTGGCGTCGTTAGCCGCTACACGCTGCGGGATTTGCTGAGGAGGGGATCCGAGCACTTATGGACTGAATGGTTCGATGTGCAACGAGGATGATCTGTCGACTAACTAACTAATATATTTATGCTTCATAGATTATACTAACGCATTTGATAAAGTAAAACATGATGAGCTGATTAAAATGTTGGAAGATATCAACATTGATTGGAAAAATTTAAGAATAATAAAGAATATATACTGGAACCAAGTAGCAGCAATTAAAATGGGAAATAAAGAGGGTAGTTACGAACAGATAAAGCTAGGAGTACGACAGGGGTGTGTCTTGTCACCCGATCTCTTCTCCCTATATAACGAAGTAATAATGAGAGAGATCAAAGAGAAGCCAGGAATACTAATCGGAGGATATAATATAAACAATATACGCTATGCAGATGACACAGTATTGGTGGCGGATAATGTAACAGACCTACAGCAATTATTGGACATTGTAGTATCAGAGAGGACACAGAAAGGACTCTCCTTGGATATCAAGAAAACAGTAACAATGGTGATATCAAAGAAAATGGGGACACCAAAATGTGACATAGAAATAGAAGGGGAAATTCTCAACCAAGTGGATAATTTTAAATACCCAGGGGCACTTATAACATCATATGGAAGATATACAACAGAGATTAAGAGCAGAATAGGGCAGGCAAAAGCCGCATTTCAGAAAATGAAGAGTATCTTATGCAATAAGTCGCTATCAATGAATGTAAGAAAGAGAGTGCTAAAATGCTATATAGAACCAGTTTTGCTGTATGGCAGCGAATCTTGGAATGTAAATGAACAAATTAGGAAGAACTTAGAAGCAACAGAGATGTGGTTTTTAAGACTGAATGCTGCGAATTCCTTTGACTGCCAGAGTAACTAACAACGATTGCCTGAAAGAGGCTAATGAAACTAGAACACTGTATACAACAATAAGAAAGAGACAAACAGCTTTCTTTGGTCATGTAATGAGAAGAGAGGCATTGGAGAACATCGTGATAACTGGAAAGATCGAGGGGAAGAGAGGCAAAGGCAGACCAAGAGAAATGATGCTGGACGGATTGAGACAGCGGCATGGAGGAATATCATCAGCAGAGTTGATCCAGAACACCAAAGACCAAGATCTGTGGAGAGCCATGACCGCCTACGCCAGCCGGCACGGCACTTGATGATGATGATGATGATAGCGGTAGCGAATGTGACTGATCAGACCCATTCGCGCTGTAAATGTTCGTCCACAAGGATGCATGTGAACACATGGTAATTTTCACCATCACGCACCATCTTACGTCGCACGAGCTCAGTGTGTGAACTATCTGCAATCTTTTTCTCCTTTGTCTTTATTCCATTTCTGATATTTGCCCTCCATGCAAAACGTTCGGTGGCGGCTTGCTCCCAATGTGCATTATCAATGCCTGTGTCAATCATGTCCCGCTTACACACATTTTTATATCCCAGTAGAGGCCGGCCCCGAGATCTTTTACCCATCTGTAATTCACCAACAAAGATGTACTTTGGTATTCTGCCATCATCCATCCTCATAATTTGTCATATCCATGTAAGTCTGCGAAGACTGTGCATTGAACAAACCGTCACAAAACATGATCTTTCCAATACTTCAGTATTTGTGATTTTGTCTTGCCACTTAATACCAAGTATTCTTCGCAGACACGCATATGAAAGCTGTTTAAACATTTCTCTTGTTGTAAGTTGACAGGCTTCACTGCCATACATAAGAGTACTAAGGACATAGGCTTGATAGACAAGGACTTTAGTTTTGGCAGTCAGCTTCCTGTTATCCCGGACTCTTTTTGTTAACCTGTTCATTGTTGTTTCTACTTCACCATCCTGATGTCGATTTCCTGATCTATGGATAATTTGTTATTTACCTCTGATCCTAAATGTCTAAAATGATCTACCATCTCCAGATCGACGTCGTCAATAAAGATTGATGATACCCCATGTGCACCTTGTGACATAATCTGAGTCTTCTTTTTGCTAATTGTCAAACCAAATTCAGAACGAGCATTGGAGAATGCAGATAGTAGACGTTGTAATTCTTCCTCAGAGTGGGTCGTAATTGCTGCATCCTCTGCAAACAGGGACTCTCTGATGAGCACGCTCCTAATTTTTGTCTTGGACTTCAATCTCTGAGCATTGTAGAGGCTGCCATCTGATCGTGAGTGAATGTATAAGTAGTATATTAAGGTTTCCAGACCCCTATTTTCAGGCTGACAGCTAGGCTGAAAGGGTTTATGAAGGAAATATGGGGTTATTTTGGGGAAAAATGTCGACTCGGTAAAAAAAATTTTTTGTGGGAACGGGTTTTTTTCGGCCTGCCTGGTGGGTGTGAAAGTAATTAAGGTAAAAGTAGTTGGTGGGAATAGAAAGGTTGTGAGTACGGATGAGTGGTAGTACTGGAAATAGAAAGAGAGGGTGTGAAGGGGGAAAGTTACATAGGGTATATTAGTATGGGTAGTGATGTATAAACAAGGGTGTGATGGGTCGTGGTTTCTACTCATGGGTGTGGGTATATGATGGTGGCGTATATGAATGTATTAGTATGGGTAGTGATGTATAAACAAGGGTGTGATGGGTCGTGGTATCTACTCATGGGTTGGGTATATGGTGGTTACGTATATGAATGTGTTAGTATGCGTGGTGTAGTGATGTATAAACAAGGGTGTGATGGGTCGTGGTTTCTACTCATGGGTTGTATATATGGTGGTTACGTATTTGAATGTGTCTGTTCGTGGTGAGTAATGTATAAACAAGGGTGTGATGGGTCGTGGTTATACTCGATGAAGTAAGAGATGGTTACTATCATCTGAACAGTGTGATAGTAGTGAAGGTAAAGGGTGGTATATTCACCGATTACAAAGGAAATCTTATAAAGTTATAATGGGTATGGTGGTAAGGGGTATTAGTGATCAAGTAGGAGTGATATAGGGGTGGTCATAAATGTAATAAGAGGTGTTCGCAGTTACACGCTGGTCAACCAGTGGTCAAGCAATGGTCAAGTAAGGGTCAAGTAGTCAAGTAAGGAAATTTAGGGAAAAGTGATTGTAATGAGATGGTGATAATTAAAGAGTGGTAAATTAGTGGTCAAGCAGTGGTCAAGCAGTGGTCAAGTGGTAAAGTAAGGAAAATTTTTGGGAAAATTGGTCGTACTGACATGGTAATGCAAAATATGGGGGTAAATTAGTGATCAAGTAGTGGTCAAGTAGTGGTCAAGCAGTGGTCAAGCGGTGGTTAAGTGAGGAAAATTTTAGGGAAATTTTAGGGAAAAGTGATTGTAATGATATGGTGATGATTAAAGAGTGGTAAATTAGTGGTCAAGTAGTGGTCAAGTAGTGGTCAAGTAGTGGACAAGTGGTCGAGTGACCACTTAAATTGTAGAGGACGATGTGCCTAAGATTATAGTAGTGATTAAAGTGATCGATGACGTGGTCAAGCAGTGGTCAAGCAGTGGTCAAGTAGTCAAGTAAGGAAATTGTAGGGGAAAGTACGTATAGTGCAATGGTGGTGGGTAAAGTGAGGAAGAATCAATAGTAGTGATAATAGTACTACCAATATTAGCGACAAGAATATTAGCTGGTGCGTTGTTAGAGATACTATATTTTTGTGGGGTGTGTAAAAATCATACAAAGAGGGTCACACAAACACACACACACACATACAAATACAAAGACAACCAAACATACACATAAAGACAGACAAGCACACAGACACACCCATACCATTACTACTGTCATCACAACTATACACAAGTACACACCCATAATCAAATAAACAACCACTCAAGTACAAACACAAAGACAACCATACACAGACAACCCATACCATTACTACTATCAGTATCAACAGATATACACAAGTGCAGAGACAGCACAGACACACTCGTACCATTACTATCACCACAACTATACACAAGTACAGACACACAGACATCAACTACACAAATACACACCTACAAACAAAAACACACAAAGACACAGACACACTTGTACATACAGACATTAACACTGACAAGTACCCATACCCATCTCCTACCATTACTATTGTCATCACAACTATACACAACCACGTACAGACACATCTGCACGTACACACAGACGTCAACTACTACAAACTCAAAGAAACACACCCAAAGACAGACACACATCCATAATCAACCACACACACAGACACAAAACACAAGTACAACCAGACATCAACTACACCCATACACACTTGATACACTTGTACGTACACACCTACAAGCGTACAGACACACCCATACTATTACTACTGTCATTACAACTATACAGACACACTCATCCATACACAAAAACACTCAAAGACAAATACAAAGACAACCATACACAGACACACCCATACTATTACTACTGGTACCACAACAAGTACACACCCATAATCAATTACAAAAATACACACCTACTACAAAGTCAAAGACAAACCATACCATTACTACTGTCACAGCAACAGCTATACACAACTGCACAACCATAATCAAATACACAAAGAGGGCCACACAAACCATTACTACTGGTACCACAACTATACACACATACAGACCTACAAGAATATCACATACCCCCTTGTGATAAAGAACGCGGATGTCCGAGACAGCCCCTACGTCATCAATGCCATATGCAAAAGTCATTAAGCATGAATCATCGATTTGTGGGGAAGCAGGCGTGAGAATAGCTTGTCTAACTGCCACGTCAGCTATGTAGGGTGCAGAACCAGTGTATAAAATAGAAGGCGTCTCTTGTGAGCTCAGTACTAGTTCACGGGCTGACTTGGCTATCTACAGAGGTGCTTCAGGCTGGTGTGAGCAGTGTTCGTGTAGTAAGCAGATATTGTTCACGTACTGACTTGGCTACATCGGTGAAACTTGGTGTGACCCTTATTCGTGTCGTCGGCAGCTGATAAAACAGTGAAACATTGTATACATCAGAACTTTTTGGTGTTGTAAGAAAGCGAAAAAAAAAAAAACAGTTTATCAATATGGCCACCAGATCTACTTTCACGTGTTCAGTGTGCGACAAAGACTTCCGTGATGGGAATAATCTTAATCGTCACATTCGGACCATTCACGGTACGAAATCATACTTATGTCATATCTGTGGACAACGTTTCAACAGAAAAGACAATCTACAACAACACATACGAATACCTCATCACCGGCCTATGGATACATCAGAACCAGAGACGATACCACCACCAACCTCGACGACACCACCAAATGACTCCAATATAACTGACAGACAGATACAACCAGACGAGAATATTCTTGAACAACTGGTAGAAGACGAAGTGAGCATCTTAGCAGCCGGAGAACCAGAGACACTACACATCCTTCCATCGGATATTCAACAAATATATAGAGAAAATTGGGAAGCTATCAGGACACATCACAAGATTAACAAGTATTTATCGACATACACCTTCTTTATTAGCCCGGAGATACAATACCCTATCAAATGGACAGATACGTTGTATAAGATATTCAATGCTCAAATTAGTCGCTTTAAGATCAACTTTAGCTTTCATCTAGTGTTACGACATAGAGAAACACAAAATCTTAGATTCTATCATGCATCATTTAACAATTCTTCTGTTTTAGAGTTTCCAGCGCTAATACATAACAGATACGACTTTGACGCCTTCTTTACAACAGTACACGAACATGACATTCATTCCTATGCCATCCAACAACGTGCAGACACCAAATATACACTAGAGACAGTAGCTGGCTTATGTTTTTACCTCTTTCATATGCCCGAGTTCCCGATAGTTTGATGTCTAGGTCACCCCCCAACTACATTGTTTTATATTTTTGTCACTAATCATGTATGTCATTGATGTTTTTCTTATATCACTAAACTATTTTCATGAATAATACATTCTTTGATATATTGAAACCAAGATTTTTGTTGATTTTCTTTAGTGGTTTTGTTTTTACTTCTTGTTCCGAGAGACATCAACACTGACAGACAATGAAACAAAGACACATACTGAAATGTACTGATGCTTGCAACCAAGTATAGAAATTACACCATCCACCTCGCAGTATCCAACGATGTAGTTTATCAGTCATATACGTGCCTACAGATGTAGCGAAGCTTTCCTCCAGGTCCTGGACATTCACGTCTGTATTGTAAGAATTATTAACCAGATGGTTACCCAGACGCATACCAAGTGTAAAAACCATCATTATTCTCCCGTAGTTGATGACGTTATCGGCAAAGACTTCGTCAGCAATTGAAACAAAGACCGGGAAAACGTGTTCGGGCTTGATACAGACTTCTAGTCTCGTGAATAACATATCATGTTGGTTGGCTATCTGACGTACTAAGCGACACAACCTCGAGTTATTGGTCTTTGTGGGGTTGTAGGAACTAATAATAGTCAACGCCATACTCACCACCTCGGTGTGAACTTGTGTCAAGTCGACCATTGGTTCCATCGTTATTATACCAATAGCTACCAGAGACCCACTGGCGTGCAGTTGGTGGTCAAATGGTCTAATACTATCACCCGATACGTTTATAAACACCAATGCGAGTAGATAGCTGTTTATTAATACCCATGGATCCTAGGTGGAAACATCCTTTTACGGCTTTGATTGCGGGCCCAACAGGGAGTGGTAAACCGTCTTTGTCCAACAGTTCTTGGCCCATCTACCAGCCATGGTAGACCCCCTTCCAGAGGAAATTATATGGTGCTATGGGGAATGGCAACCCATCTACGAAACTATGAAGGGTGTTCAATTTAATGAAGGTCTGCCAGATGTGGAAAAATGGACAGGTGATAGACGTCGGTTAGTACTCATAGATGATCTAATGTCTGAGACAGATGACAGAGTGACTAAATTATTTACTAAAGGCAGTCATCATCGCAACATCAGTGTTATGTATATAGTACAGAACCTATTTGGTAAGAATAAAGAACAAAGAACTATCAGTCTGAATTCGCACTACCTAGTGGTGTTTAAGAATCCTCGAGACGGGTCTCAGATTACCAATCTCGCCAAACAGATGTATCCAGGCCGTGTGTCATATGTCCAAGAGAGTTTTAAAGACGCGACATCGGCTCCACACGGGTATTTGTTATTTGACCTGCGTCAGGAAACACCGGATCAGCTCCGCTTACGAAGTCATATATTTCCCGACCAGCAGCAAGTCGTCTACGTCCCCAAATAACATGTCTAACCGACTTAAACGTAACGAGGGTATGTTACGTTTCTTGGGTCAGACCAACCCAGCCACTGTGAAGGCAGTAATGAAATCAGCTTCCCCGGATCTCGTCCAATCAATTTGCGAGTGCTGTCACAACGTTTTAAAAGGTAATGTTCCCCTGACACCAGCTCAGAAGAAGCGTCTGCAACGACACAAAGACAGTCTGAGAGCACTCACTCATAAGAAATTAATGCTCAAGAAAAGGAAAGAGATTCTACAACAAGGTGGTTTCATAGGCGCCTTACTAGGCCCCATACTAAATGTGTTGAAAAGCGTGGTGGGATTTTAATGGCCAAGAAGATGATCTTGATCGATCCCCGATTGCTAGAAAAACCCCATGTACCACCCGACACACTAAATGATAGTCTACAGGATTTGGATCGTCAGATGCAACAAGTCCTGGAAACAGAAGATCTACCACCCCGTGACAAGGCCAGAGCGTATCAGCAAACACTACAGAGGTATCTGAATCGACTCGAACAGTACAGACACAAGCCTCTGGGACTAGTAGACATCAAGGAACAAAAACCTGAAGTCACCAGTGTACCGACACCAGTAGCCGAGACACCTCTTCAACCAGCATCTCTTCAACCTATTCAACCGGCTCAAGTAGTCGAACCCAAAACAGTCGAGACCACACCACCTTACAAACTCAGGCGAAGCAAGAAGAAGACTAGGATACCTACCCCCAAGTGGCAAAAATGGCCGCCCAATTAAAAAAATATTACTATGACCCTAAGAAACCCGGAGCCTATGGTGGAGCAGCCGCCTTAAAAAGAAATACTAACCTGAAGAAAATAGATAAATGGTTACGTCGTCAGGATACCTACACGTTACATAAACCGATCCGTCGTCGATTTCAGAGACGCCAGACCATAACCGGTGGTATAAATCAACAATTTCAAGCCGACTTGATAGATATGAGACTATTACAAAGATACAACGATGGGATGTCGTACCTAGTGACTTGTATTGATGTGTTTAGTAAATATGCTTGGGCTATCCCGATCCAGAAGAAAACGGGGAAAGCACTGGTGGTGGCTATGAGTAAAATCTTTGGTGATAGCCAACCGATACATTTTCAGAGCGATAAAGGTTCGGAATTCGTTAATCGGACCTTCTTAAAATTTCTGAAAGATTGAGGTGTGCACTTCTTTACCACCGAGAATGAAGATGTGAAGGCAGCGATAGTGGAAAGATTCAATCGAACCCTGAAAGAAAAAATGTGGCGTTATTTCACCAAGACCAATACACTGCGCTACGTCGACGTGATAGATAAATTGATCCAGAACTACAATGGTTCGTATCACAGAAGTATTCGCATGGCTCCTGTACAAGTCAACTATAGTAATCAAGAAGAGGTGTGGGATAACTTGTATAAGCCGACATACGTATCGAAAAAAGTGTATTTTACACCTGGGGATCGAGTCAGACTGGCTGAACCCAAACAACCTTTTAAAAAAGGGTATATGCCCTCGTGGACAGAAGAATTGTTTACCGTCAGTCGCATAAACCAGACCAGTCCAGTGACCTATGTGGTAAAAGACGATTCGGGACAGGAACTACAGGGCTCGTTCTACAGAGAAGAAATACAACTAGTTGGAGACAAGCAAGTGTATCGTATCGAAACAATCTTACAAGAAAGACCCAGGCGAGGTGGTGGGAAAGAGTATTTAGTGAAGTGGTTTGGTTATCCCCATTCATTCAATAGTTGGATAGCTGACACGCAACTAGCTAGTTATGGAGACTAGTGGTGTGACTGAAGACAGGGTGGAAACTATGGGGGTGCGCCCACAACTGACAGAGGGGGAAAGAACATCGATCTGATCATTCTTTGGACAACGTGTACCGAGGCCAGAGATTGTATTTCTGTGTCAAATGGTAGTTATATATGCCGTAATTGCCGTGTCTTTGTTCAATCTGACTCAAGGCAGCGCAGACGCACCAGACGGCAAGTTGTGGGTAGCTCTAATGAGTAGTTGTTTGGGCTATATGCTACCTAATCCTAAATTAGAAAAACGATGAGTTTCTATATAACTTTACCGAGTAATTCTGGACCAAAGGTATTTCCCAACAACCAACCCGGTCACTTTTTTGTCAAGTTGCCGCAGACCATTGATGTAACGACCCAATACGAAGTGGCCCTGGTCGAGATTCAGTTCCCCAATTCGTATTTTAATGGTTTGCCTGGTGAAATTTGGTTCCAATACTTTCCACCTAAAGGTAGTGGTATGGAACCTATAACCCTTGAATGTCCACCGGGTCCGTTCAGCAGCCCTGAAACTTTCATCGAGGAGTTGAATAAGCTGTGTGTAGAAACCCAACTAGACGAGAAAGTAAACATCAAATTCGTGCTAGGTACACCTTGGAAAAAGGTCGGGATGAAAATATTTGAAAAAGGCGCCCAGGCAAAAGTTAGTGACAGATTGAAGAATATGTTGGGTTTTCCCAGCTCGACTCTATCAGACGATAATGTCTTATTATACGGTAATACAGAATTAGAGATGGATAACGAAGTTAAAAATATCTACGTCTATTCAGATCTCGTAGCCGCGAGACCAGTTGGAGACGTCATGGTTCCTTTACTAAGGACTGTTCCTATATTGGACCGACTGTCACCTTCAGTGTTTCGTCTTTATGATAAGCCACATTATGTACCATTAACTCGATTCTCCTTCGACACGGTGGAAATACTTTTAACTGACGATACGGGTAAAACACTCTCATTCAACGATGGGACTTCAGTACTAACTTTACATTTTCGAATCAGGAAGCACTCAGACCTCGAATAGACTAATATGAGTTTCTACGTGACGCTGACGAGTAATGCTTCGTTACAAATATACCCCCAAAATAACGCCGGACATTTCTTTGTCAAACTACCACAAACTATTGAGCTCACCTCCCAGTACGAAGTTGGTTTGGTTGATATTCAGTTTCCCAACACCTATTTTAATATTTTGAAAGATGAGGTGTGGATAAAGTACTTTCCACCTCCAGACCTAGACGTACCACCGATGACGATTACGCTGACGCCTGGTCTGTACAAATCAATAGAAAAATTCATTGGTGAATTGAATAGATTGCTTTTCGAAGCTGAGAGACTTATCAATGAACTGCAATCGGTGCGTCTCGATGATGCCTTACAAGAACATAACCGAATGATGTTCTCTTATAACGATATTTCGAATAAGGCTCGTTTCCAATTATATGAACAGGGGGTTGAAGTTAGACTTAGTGACAAGTTGGCAGAAATATTACAGTTTCCCTCGACACATGTCACCGAGACTGAACCCAGTCTGTCTTGTGTGGGTGAAGTGGATTTAGACCAGGGCACAAAAAATGTCTTCGTCTATTCCGATATTGTCACCTCGCGGGTGGTTGGTGATGTGATGGTACCATTACTGAGGACACTACCTGTTCTAGACAGATCTACCACCTCGGTATTTAGGATGTATGACAAGCCACATTACGTACCCCTCAGTCGATTTTCATTTGACACGATTGAACTTCTTATAACCGACGAGCAGGGGAAACCTATCCCATTTACAGGTGGAACTTCAGTAGTGACGTTACATTTTCGAACAACCAAACGGTTTGATCTGGGCTAACCATGGTTAGGCACGTGCCAATCCAACGCAACCCCAAACTATACGAGGAGTATTTCTGCAATCAAGCTGGAAGTGGTCTCCCTGTTTTTGTAGGTGGTCGAAGTCAGCGAGGTCATGGAATAGGTAGTTTCTTTAGTGGTCTTGGTCGCACAATTCTTCCTTGGTTGAAGACTGGTGGCAAAGCCCTATTGAGAGAAGGACTGGGGACGGGTTTGCAAGTGGCTCAAGATGCCTTAGCTGGTAGAAATGTTGGTGAGTCCTTCAAAGAACACGCCAGAGATGCTGGTCAACGACTACTCCATGGCGCAGCTCAACACATCAGCCAATCAGGTAGTGGTGTTAGGAAACGAAAACGAGCCGCCCCGCCAGGTCAGCCCAGTAAAAGAATAAAACCAACAGTCATAAAGCCATCGAGTCATAAGACACATCACCACCAAGCGGGACATTCGGATATTTTCTCATAATGGCGTAAATTCATCCCAAGTCATGTGAGTGTCTGCATTCTGGTCTGGATCTGTTTAGTGTACCTCCCACCCAGACAGCCGTAGAAGAGGGACAGTTTGTGGAGATTCATCCATTGGCCACTTTAGCTTAAGGGGCACCCATCGAATTCACCATTTCTGGTGTCGGTGAAGATTACATTGATTTGTTTAATACTTTTCTGCACGTGAGAGCCAAAGTTACACTGCCCAATGGCGACGACCTACCAAACACAGCCGAAGTTGGTCCGATAAATTATTATTTGCATAGTTTGTTTTCTCAAGTAGACGTGTCCCTGAACGATACTTATATTTCACCGAGTGAAAATTCGTATCCGTACCGGGCCTACTTGGAAGCTCTTCTGAATTACGGTGAAGAGGCCAAAAAGAGTCATCTGACGTCAGCTCTATACTATCAAGATACTCCTTTGCACATGGCAGACACAAAGGGTGAGCACAATACAGGTCTAGCCAAAAGAAAATCTTTAGCCAGCTATAGTGTGCCTCTGGATATGATGGGGCGCCTACATTCCGACATTTTCAATCAGGACCGGTACATGTTGAATGGTGTCGATATTAAAATCAAACTAACCCCATCAAAATCCGTCTTTAATTTGATTGCCACGGATGTAAGTGGTGGGTACAAAAGTGTCATTACTTACGCCGCCCTCTTGGTGAGGAAAGCTAAGTTAAATCCAGCTATCTCTCTGGCCCATGAAAAAGCCTTATTGAGATCCAATGCCAAGTATCCTTTTAAAAGGGTCGTGGTAAAGACCTTTTCTATCCCTAAAGGTATGTTTTCCCACACACAAGATAACCTTTTCCTCAGCCAGATACCGACCCGGGTGGTGATCGGATTAGTCAATGCTTCCTGCTTCAATGGCGAGCTGAATACGAACCCCTTCATATTCAATCATTATCAGTTAAACTATTTGAGTCTGATGGTAGATGGGCGTAGTGTTACAGGCAAACCCTTAACCATGAATTATACCACAGGTCAGTACATGCGAGCTTTCCATAGTACCAACTTGGCCCTTGGTCTGACCGGTAAGGATGTCGGGAATGGTATAAATTATGAAAGCTATAGTCAAGGGAATTGTCTCTATAGTTTTGATCTGACTCCCAGTATATTAGATGGAGAACAGTTTGAAATGGCGAAATCTGGCCCATTGTCAGTAGAACTAAAGTTTGACGTTATAACGACTGTACCTCTACAAGTCGTCGTATACGCCGAACTCGATTCGGTCCTAGAAGTTTCCAAGACGAGACAAGTGCTAACAGATTACATAGCATAATGGATACCCAACAACTAAGACAATTACTCATGTCTGATCTGTTTGTTCGTCGCCTTCCACTAGTCAACGTATGCGCTAGAGATCATTTGCCTAGACACATTGATAGAACACAGCCAGCTGCTTTGATCGTCAATACTGACACCAGTGCTTACTCTGGTTCACATTGGATCGCCCTATATTTTAATGGTCTAGGTCAGTTTGAATATTTCGATTCGTTTGGCTTGCCACCATTACACGCCGAAATTATCCATTTTATACAACGAAACTCGGACAGATCACCCGTGTACAATGCCCGTATGCTACAAGACATTAATAACACTACTTGTGGTCTGTATGCGTTGTATTTCTTATTAATGAAATGTCGTGGTTCGAGCATGTCACGTATCCTGCAACGCTTTGGACACAGACAACACGTGAACGATCGTCTCGTGATTCGATTGGTTACTCCGTGGTTAAAAAAGACAAGTCCAGAACTGTTTAAAACTAGATAAATTCGTCGTTATAAAATGAGACGACCACTCGTCTTTTTATTTCTACAACGATCAAGATGTCTACACCCAAGTGGTTATTCATGTCAAGACCTGATGATATGCCCAGACAACTAGACAACAGTTTGAAAGCGGTGACAGTTTCTCAAGACACAGGAACAATGACACTCCATCTATATCAATCTACCAACAGTCAAGACAAGTCTCTGAAAGGCCAGACATCTTTCTACAATAATCAAGTCCCTCTGCGCCCTTTGGATCGTAAACGAAGCCATTTTTAAATGTTGTATACCAATAAAAGCCATTTGAAAATGTTATTATTTGTTTCTCTATTTTATTATGTTTTTGTTTATGTATTTGTTTATAGGTGTTTGTACTTGAGTGGTTGTTTATTTGATTATGGGTGTGTACTTGTGTATAGTTGTGATGACAGTAGTAATCGTTGGCGATGGTTGTGTCTGTGCTGTCTCTGCACTTGTGTATATCTGTTGATACTGATAGTAGTAATGGTATGGGTTGTCTGTGTATGGTTGTCTTTTTTTATTATGTTTTTGTTCGATTGTATAGTTTTTTCCTCTCTCTCTCTCTCTCTCTCTCTCTCTCTCTCTCTCTCTCTCTCTCTCTCTCTCTCTCTCTCTCTCTCCAAAAGTCACTTGAAGCAACCTATAACACCATGCTGCAAACATTGATAGCAGGGGGTTATTAGTACCAGCGCGTGTTTTTGCCGCAGACGCCTCACATTCATACCACGGTTGTACGGCTACCACCACGTGTTTTTCTCATTAAGACATTCCTGACCGTAGCCATAAATCATGCGTGTTGCTGGTCCCAGGCATCGTACTCTCTCTGTCTGTATGAGTCTCTGTCTGTTATTCGCATTAAAAATTGGTAGGAGCCCTGCTTGACTTGTTCTACCACGTTAGTTTGTGTGAGTTTGTGTATGTGAGTGTGTGTGCGATTGTATATCTGTCTATTTGATTCTGTGTATGGCTGCACTCGTGTCTGTTTCGTTGTGTGCGCGGTTGTATTTTAGACTCATTATACTTGTGTGCCTGACTCTAAAATGGCCCTGATTATACGGTTGATGTCTGTATGTGTACTTGTATGGTTGTCGTTGTGTTTGTGTTTATGTATTTGTTATAGACAAGGAGACTCGTGTAGACGCTGATATATCGCCTAGAGGAACAGTTCAAGCACCTGGAACCGTATTGACACCGGGTGATCTGCGGGCCCGATCGACATCACCATTTACACCCCTTACCACCATATCCTTCTTTATAAGCTTTTCGGTGAAGAACCCACCCTTGCAGTTACTACCACCTATAACACCACCCCGGCGGCCTCTTTTATCCCTAAGACGGGAGAATGCCTTCGTATTACACGACCCTGATTGTTTCATTATTGAACCCATTCCCCCGCTAGTAATAATTACCATCGATTAATTCATAGGTGATTTTACTATTCATTTCCATTCACCTTCTATTATTAATAACCACAGGCACGACAGACCTCTACAGGACCACTCATCTATCTATAATAACCAGCTGATCCCCTTTAGGGGTCGTACTCCTTTTTTAATGTATGGGTCGTAAACCTTTTTTTAAGAATAGTTTGATGTTGTACACCAATAAAAACACTTGAAAATATTACTTTTTTGTTTTACTTTTGTCTCTGTGTTTTACTGTGTCAGACTCCTACAACTCTCTTTTTGTTCAGTAACCAACTACACCTCCTTGTTCAGTAACCACCTCTTACTTCGTCGAGTATAACCACGACCCATCACACCCTTGTTTATACATTACTACCCATACTAATACATTCATATACGCCACCATCATATACCCACACCCATGAGTAGAAACCACGACCCATCACACCCTTGTTTATACATCACTACCCATACTAATATACCCTATGTAACTTTCCCCCTTCACACCCTCTCTTTCTATTTCCAGTACTACCACTCATCCGTACTCACAACCTTTCTATTCCCACCAACTACTTTTACCTTAATTACTTTCACACCCACCAGGCAGGCCGAAAAAAAACCGTTCCCACAAAAAATTTTTTTTACCGAGTCGACATTTTTCCCAAAAATAACCCCATATTTCCTTCATAAACCCTTTCAGCCTAGCTGTCAGCCTGAAAATAGGGGTCTGGAAACCATGATCTACTACTTGTATATACCACCATCCTGATCACGAAAGGCATATTTCAGCAGTAGAAGTAAAAAGTAAATTCCAAAGAGGGTGGGAGATAGTACACACCTTGCTTTACTCCACTCTTGATTTCAAACTCTTTCAAACTTGATTACATCCTTCATGCCTGTGTGGAACGATTGTCCACAATGGACAGAAGAGTCGGTGGGCAGCCAATCTTCTTTAGTGCCTTGAACAGACCCTCATGACTGACCAAATTACATGCCTTTGTGAGATCGATGAAGGCAATAAACAGTGGTTTATTCTGTTCACGGCATGTTTCTTGCATTTGTCGCATCGAGAACATCATATCAATGGTAGACCGATTCCGTCGACAGACACACTGTGATTCGGGGTAGACTTGATCTCCTAGGACTTGAAGTCTGCGCAGAAATATTCTGGCAAATACTTTCCCAACAATACACAGAAGTGAGATACCCCTATAGTTGTTGCAGTCCCTCCGACCCCCCCCCCCCTTGTTATTGTACAGTGGTATAATGTTTGAATCTTTGATATCCTGTGGGACTTGTCCTTCTCGCCAGCATAGCTCTATTAACTGGTGAATCTGTAGTTAACTCCTAGTTCACCCCAGGTCTAGTATCAAAGCTACGACAGTCGGACAGATAGAGCATTGCTGGTCTAACTCTAGAGGTATTGGTGTTACATTTCCTTTAAAATAAACTAGGCAGTTCGAGAGAAAGATCATGCTGCATGAGCAACACGCGGCCTCTAGAAATGAGCCTAGGCTTTGTGCTATAGAGAGATAAAACACACGCTACCGACATGGATTGTAGTTGTGTCTTGTTAACAATGTAACAAACTATGGTCTGTCAAGACGGCAAGGTGCCAGTGATCAATATGCAGGTATCAACAATGAGGGAAATCCTCCATCTTCAGAAGACTTTTACAAATCCAGACAGCTTTCAGAATCAATAATCATATTATGACAGCTTCTTTCCGCCGGGAACTCATCCGATGCCCATTATTGTACACATCAGCAGTCGCATGGCTACATATATCACTACATTATATCATACACAATTTTTTAAATGACACAGAAACGTGTGGCAGAAATACAGAAATTTGTCAGTTGAAGCTTGGCATACATGTCACTACAAGATTGGTGTTAAGTCTATGAATTATAAGCGAAGGGGAGTCAAAGCCAAGTGGCTAACACGGAAATGTGCCGGCCCGATGGTCTTTTTTTCGAATTCCTTTGGAGACGGACATTTTTATTGACCTGAACTCCCATGTCGACCCACTCTAAAAATACCCACCAGCCGATATCGCTGGCATGGATCTCTTGTTTGGATCTCACTATTATTTCGATGTAAAAATTTAACAGATTGGATGATGGTACACAATTCTATCTATAGTAGATAGAATTGTGTACCATCATCCAATCTGTTAAATTTTTTTTGTTGTTTAGTGTGTTTGTTTGTTCCTCGTTGGTTGTCAATTATTATGGCAGTTTGTTGTTGCTGTTGTTGTTGTTGTTGCCAGTAGAGGTTATTTATTTATTTTTTTTCAGATTGTTACAATCAATGTTTAAAATATCCAACATTCTATTTTTTTTTTTTTATTTAAAAAAAAAATTTATCACCATTTCCCAAATCACCAAAACTGATAACCAAGTCTGAGACGCCCAAAGACTGAGATAACGTGACTCTAATATTAGACAAACTTGCAGGTCAAAACAACATAATTTCTATATATAGAATCATGAACACCTCTGCCAACAATATATGTCCCACAACAAAGTCCTTTAATGCTGGCTCTCTAATCTGTCGGCTGAAAGGTGTTTCGTGCCTTCCAGCTCTGCGTTCGTGAAGCCAAAATTACATGGTATTTCCACAAATAACCAAAACAAGATAACGAGAGATTTCGTTTCAACACCGTTTCTGGAACATACAGCGGCCCAAATATGTGTTTGGGTATGTACCATACCATGATAACAACGACATAACAAGGTAGGTTGACTGCTGGAAGAAATGACATCATCGTCATCAAGTGCCTTGCCGGCTGGCGTAGGCGATCATGCTTCTCCACATCTTGCGATCTCCGAAAGCATGTATCAGTGCGTGTGCTGACTCCCTTCCATTATATTACACAAGGATGTCAGTAATGCTGTCTTCCTCTATCTGTCTTTCCACAAATATTATCGGTTGTCGCATGTTCCAAATGTTTTCTTCTCATAATGTGGCCAAACATGATGACTACCACATTATGATGCTTGCGATAAGTCGTCTTTGCGACTTAGCCTACCTCACATTGCCCAGATAGATTGCTAATTTTGGCTGTCCACGGAATTTTCAGCATTCTGTAAATTCACATCTCCAAGACTTCTGGGGATATAGGCACTTGCTTACTAATTGTCCAGGATTCGCAGCCGTAAGTTAAAACTGGTCTGTGTAAGATGCAAGAATTCTTTTTCTAACTTCCAATGACAAGGAATTATTGCACAAAAAGTTCTTCATGTGAAAGAAAGCAGTTTCTACTTGTCCTTTTCTGTTCTTTATCTCTATGATGAATCTTCCGTCTGATGTTATCCATACCTGAATTTCTGCGTTTGCCGCAAAACAGTATCATTTACTTTAACGGTACATTTGGACACAACCTGTTTCTTTGATATCACAATGACCTCTGTCTTTCTATTATTGAAGCTAGAAATGAAATAAATCATTATACACATCACTAAAAAGTAATAATAAATAGTGAATAACAATAATACATGATAATTATTGTAAATAATACATAAATAACATTCTGGCATGATGCAATTATAGTCCCTAGAGGACATTTTCTTGACCAAACGCAATTAATGTGGTCATCATGTGGCATCCACAGGTCAATTCCGACTGGGCATTTCGTTTGAACATGGGCTAGGGTTTAGTGAACGCAGTTTCACAATTCTCTAATATACCAGGTCAGAAATTAGCTACAGATGATTTGAGAACAGATATCTTTACGTTACTCTGAAAGTTTGAGTATCAACAGTTCAGAAAGCAATGGCAAAGTACTAAATGCAAAATTGCATGGTAAATTACTAACAGCCAATTTATGGTCATGAGTGCGAATTCACTTGAGGTCGGATTAGTTAAATGGACCGGGGTTTCCAGCTGTAAATGGGAACCAGGACATACAATGGAAAGTGACGTCGGTCGGCGTTATATTCGACCTCTTACTTCTAAAAGATGCATTTGAATTTATCGAAATATTGGGCACAATCGACCTTAAACAAAAATGCATATCGTCGGTGGACATTGCATCTCTTTTAACTAACGTTCTCTGGAAGACACAGTGAAGATCATCAGTGATTGTATAATAGAGAAGAAACTCAAGTTAGGCCTACCAACATCCAACTTGGTGTAGTGTAGAGTGGCCCACTCACGCTAGAGTTTAAAGAAGATAAGAACGCAGAAATGTTCACAGAAAAGAGGAAGAAAGGAGCATTTTAAGAAAACTGAAAGCTTCAGGTTGTAGTTGCTCCACGGTGGTGCTTATGTCAGTTTTCTCCACGTTCAACAAATCCCTCCAGAAATACAGAACTTCACAAGACAAAACACGTGTTTTATTTTATGTGCATTTCTTGTCTTCGATCCACGGTTAATGAGCACCGTGCCTTGGTGATTATCTTCATTACATTATCAGCACCAAAACAGCATGTGGTCACGTGACCGGATATAGTCTGTATGGGAGTTTGCCTGGCATAAAGATATAACTTGTCGCATGACAGACTTTCATCTCGTTGTGCCCGAAACATTAAATGATAACTGTCGGTAATTAATTACATAACTCATTTCTCATTAGACAGCGTAGAGTCTACAAAGGGATGCCTGGTGACTTGCATACGTTCGTTCTATCCACATAAAATCTCCTGACATTTATTGACATGGCATAGCATATCATATTGCTTTATTGACTACACAAAGGCTTTCAATAACGTAAGACATTTCAACATGGGAGAGATGCCTGCAAATCTACAACATTGATGGGAAAGACCTTAGACTTGTAAAAAAAAACATCATATATTGGAAACAACAAGCTGCAATCAGAATTGATAACGAAATAGGTCAGAATCAGCCTATTAAGAGAGGTTTGAGACAGTGATGTGTAATTTCTCCAGATCTGTTTTCCCTGCATAGTGAAAATATATTCAGAAATGTACAAGATATGAAATAAATCATCATTGGAGGAAAATAACATCAATAACATTAGATATGCAGATGATACAATATTGATTGCAGAAAATGAGCATTATCTGCAGCAGTTAGTATGAGATGCGGTTGTTGCACACGGTGAACAACTAGAGCTGGAATTAAATTGTAAGAAGACACAGATTATGGTCGTCACTAGGACGAACGAAATACCACAATGTAATATGCAGGTACATGGAAATATTCTTAAACAAGTGAATCAGTACAATTATCTCGGAACAGTAATAACATCTGTCTGGAGATGCCTTGAAGAGATTAGAACAAGAATCGCCATGGCGAAGGTAGCCTTTTGCAAGATGAAAAACATACTGACAAATAAAATGATGTCAATTGCTACGAGAAAAAGAGTGAAGTGGTGCTACATAGAGCTGTTATTTTGAATGGATGTGAAGCGTGGAAAATGAGCAGTCAAGCTGAAAAACATCTGATGGCTGTAGAAATATGGTTTCTGAGGATAATACAAAGAATACCTTGGACAGACAGAAAAACCAACGACCAAGTCCTACAAAAAACAAATTAAAATCGTAAACTGACTTGAGAAATTAGACGTATTCAGTCACATTTTTTTTTTTGGGGGGGGGGGGGAGGGGGGGGGAACATGTTATGAGAAGAAATAACTTAGAGAACTTGGTGACAACTGGCAAGATCGAGGGGAAGAGAATACGGGGAAGACAGATAAGTAAATACCTGGATGGCTTGACTACGTAGCATGGTCGAGATAAGAACACAGAGCTGATCCACGACTCTGGTGATCTTGTGAGATGGAGAAACATGACCGCTCATGCTTATCGGATGTCACATGATGATGATAAGCATATCAATAAACTCGCATTAAAGAATTGCTTGTCCCTTGCAGGAGGTGGCAATCACTCCCAGTCTCTATTGGCTTTCAGTGATTTTAAATTGGATGTTCAGTGGTACATTACATAGTGTGGGCGCTCCTCTTCTTCGAACAAGTGAACGTAAAATTGCTTGGACAATCAACCTGGGAAAGGACATGCAATTATAAGGCGAGTCAAGGGAGATCCGTTTAGGTGAATTGTTTTTTTTTTCTTCTTTAGTAATAATCATTACCTCTGTAATTATTTATATTAATTTTCATGTTATGTTCCCTAAACATTTCGTTTAGGTTATTCATGTGGTTCGGCTTCTGATTTTTCTATTAGTGTTTGGTCGTAAGCAAACAGAAGTTCTCTAATGGTGTAATTTGCAGAGGTTCTTCTTCTGTGATCTCGTCTGCCGTGTTCTTGCGGTCTCTGTTTGGCTGGTTCACCACTGTCACCAGTACTATTCAATGCGTATACGGTGCCGATCACTGAACAACAGTTAGACGGGAGGGGTAGGACTTTGTCATTTGCTGACGACTTTCTCGTGTATCGACAGGGTCGAGATAGACAGGCGGTTGCCAATGATATGCAGGGCGAACTAGATCGAATTTCCTCATGGTGTGCTGATGCCGGCGCCCTTGTCAACCCTGCAAAGGCATCGGTTACATGGTTCTCCCTAAACAACCATATTGTGAACACAGACCTGCCGACAGTAAGAATGGATGGGAGCATTTTGAGTAGAACCCAGTCAATGACATATCTTGGTGTGAGGCTTGATCGTAGCCTGTCCTTCAGAGATCATGTCGATTATGTCATAACGAAAGCTCGAAAAGGTTTGTCAGCAATGAGAGTCATGGTGACTGCCAATATCGAGCAAAGACTGCTAATACTTCTGTTCCAAGGACTGGTGCTTTCACGCATCGAGTATGCCTTGGCCATCCTCGCTGTCAGCCCTACACAGATTGGAAGACTTGAAAAAGAACAAAACGAAGCCATGCGCATCATTTTGGGCTGCACGAGAGACACTAGCTGTGTAGCAATGAGATATCTCCTTGACTTCCCGACAATGGAACACGGGATAAAGATCTGGAGAGCTCGTGCATACTTAAAAATAAGTGCAGATGAGCAGCACCCTCTGCATGATGCTATATTCAGAGAAAAGGCTAACAGGCTAAAGAGGGGCAAATAATGGATGGGTCGGGCGGAGGATGTCGTCAGACAGGTCTGCAGTCTTACCAGTATCAACCCCGGCAAGGAATGGGTGCCGGTGCCTCCGGCTTTTAAGTGCACTTTCTCCTGCATTATCACACTCGACAGACGGTGCAGAGAGCAGAACCCTGCCGCTGTCAGTGCAGAGGTCAACGCGCTAATCTATGAACACTCAGATAGCCCCGAAGTGCTCATCTATACAGATTGATCTGTTGTAAAGCAGCAGAGAAGTGCGTGGGCATTTACAGCCTGTTCAGCGGGCCGAACCGTTCAAGAATCCAGTGGTGCCCACTTTATGACCACGAGCAGCATGACGATGGAGGTGATGGCAGTTACACAGGCTTTCATATGGTTGGAATCACAGCATTATACCAAGGTGTGTGTACTAAGTGATTCAATGAGCATGATTCAGAAGGTCGAAGCTGGAGCTGTACGCAGACAGTGGACTGAGTCGCTGCGGAAGTCTATTGTCCGTAAAGTCACCTTCATCTTCGTCCCGGGACATGCGGGAGTCGAGGGAAATGAACGAGCTTTTTCTACGAGCTGATAAACTGGCTGGCTCTGCACCCCCTGTAGATGACCAGCCCATGGATCGTGCCGATGTTATTAACGCCCTTAAAGATATGGCGAGAACAAAGGACTTTGACGTCAGTGAATCCACATCGCTGTCCAGGATGAAAGACTTGGGCGTAAGAATCGGCACGGCCAAGCGCGAGAGTTACATTGAGAAAACGAGGTGCCTCGTCAACCAACACAGAACTGGCACTATTAGCCACCGGACGCTGATCCATATGCTGGGAGGAGGATCTGAGCACCTATGGACCTGTCCGGAGTGCAATGAAGATACCCCAACTGATCTGTTTGGCTAGTATCTTGTTGTCTATATGTGTTATGAATAAGAGAAAGGACAAGAGAGGAATGTGTATGGTTAATTTCCCGTACATTTATTGTAGCCCTAAGAGGCCAGCAAAAAATTTTCAATTGAAGAAGGAATGAACCATTTGTTCATAAAAAGTATAGAAACATTTCTTAACAAATAAATGTGTAACTAACTAATCTATTATAAAATGTAATTATGTAAATATTAAACATATTTTCTTTAAAAAATGAAAAAGAATTATATTTGTGTTTAAAATATTTTATTTCCGTTTTGATTCTTTTATTTCTAAAAGAATATAAAAGATGTTTAATGTTATTTAGTAATATTATCTGTAGTATTTTTATTTATATTTTTTAAATTTACGTAATGTCCCTTGCTACAATATTAGATGTTTATGTCCCCTACTTGTTGCTTATGTAACTGTTTTTCTTTTTGAAATCTTGTAATTCCGCAGAATGCTCCAACATAATTATTAAGTGTAGTGATCAATGTTATTATGATCTTTTAAATATGCTCTAAGCAACTAGGGAAATGAATGCACAGTTGAATTGTATGATTTATTATTATATGTTGGAAGATATCAACATTGATGGGAAAGATTTAAGAATAATAACGAATATTTACTGGAACCAAGTAGCAGCAATTGAAATAGAAAATAAAGAGGGAAGTTACGAACAGATAAAGCTAGGAGTACGACAGGACTGTCTTGTCACCAGATCTCTTCTCCCTATATAGCGAAGTAATAATGAGAGAGATCAAAGAGACGTCAGGAATACTAATCGGAGGTTACAATATAAAAAATAATAATAATAATATACGCTATGCAGATGAGACAGTATTGGTAGCGGATAATTCAACAGAACTACAACAATTGTTAGACATTGTTTAGTTTAGTTTAGGTTAGTCGATGTATCAACATCACGGCACACGGGTGCAACCGATAAGTACTCCGTTCTCCTCCTAATTCAAATCTGAGTCTGGAGAAACTCAGCTCAGTGCACGAACTCCGTAGCACCGGCGAGGATCCTGAAAATACTAGGGTAGATTTTTAACTCTAAATTTTTGCCCGGGCAGCGCCGTTAGGCAACTCTTTTTCGATTTCAAATTGCCAAGGGATTTTTTACGTGCACAACAATACACACAGGCGTCCGATCTCACTATCCAGAGACCAGGGGAAATTTTATTACTAGAACCCGGGACCTCCAGCACTCTAGGCGGACACCATACCTCGAGACCACGCAGCCCCCGACCAATATTGACATATTACAAGACAATGACATGGTTATGGTAATTTCTATCACACTTTTAAGGTTTTTTTTATTTGAATCCCCCACATATATTTTTTACGAAGTGACTATTCGCAATAGAATTGCGAATAGAGAAAAATTATATTCGGCAGAATTCTAATGCGAATATAATTTTTCTCTATTTGCAATTCTATTGCGAATAGAGCCTCCCTATTTTTTAAGTGTTCAAACACCTAAGTTCAAAGCACCATTTTCTTCTGTCTTACATCTCCCAACGAAGCCTAGGCCATCAACCAACTCAGGCCAAGCCATGCAATGTAGACTTGTTTGTGCTTGTTTGGGTTTCGCAGCTCAAGTGTTCTCCAGGCTGAGGGTTCGAAGCCTCACCCAAACCCTCTTTAGTCACCTCTAACAACACACTCGGTAGTTTACACTGTTATAATTCTTTGCATCCCTAAAGGGCTCCAGTAACTCAATCACTACTCCGGGCATCTAAGATTCCAACATCCTTTTTAAAATACCCCCATATAACATGCAGTAAACCAATTGGAGAATATGACATGTGCCATAGCTTGAAAACTATCGTCTCTTGAGCAGATATCAGAAAATAAGTTACCACACAAACAATTCTCATGCTTTAGTGTATAAAAAATCAAACAAGAAAACAAATGCAACACTAAATGCTTATTTAAAAGGGAAACTGTATACATAGTTGAAGTATGAATAAAGTGATACTTTATACATATTTCAAGTATGAATAAATGGATACTTTATACATAGTTGAATTGTGACATTACGTTAGTCCTTTCTGGCTGTTTAAATATCAAGAATAATTGTTTGTGTCCTTTCATCCGTTTCATTTCCGTTAGTCCAGTACAGTCAGGGCTCAAGAGGAAAGACTAACTAACTAACTTACACTCACTTTAAATAACACAATTATAAATATAAAAAGTTTGCATATAACCCCACAAACCCAAAGAGATAAAGGATACTAAGTTCCTCTTTCTCAATGTGATCCTGCCCGTTACAATTAATTTAGCTGTTACTGGCCCATTGGCTTGAGACCATAAATGTGTATGGGTTATGCTGAACATGTTCTCTTGTGATAGACATGACATTGCACATCAAAGTTGCCTTCTATCATGAGATTGACATTTGACTTTCACCCAATTAATTGCTGAACAATTTAAAAAAAGAAGTTGTCCTGCAAGGAAACGAGCCTCGAGCTCCCGCCCATCAGGCGGAGACACTAACAACTATGCTACTGACGACACGATTTTGAATCAACATCATCAACACCATCATCATGATCTTCCACTTCTGCCGTTAAGCGTCGGGGGGAGGAATAATTTGCGTTCCAGCGCCCGATGGGCGGCACTGGATAGTGTCATTCCGTTTGGTTGTACAATGTTTTTGATGTCGTCAATCCATTTTCTTCTTGGACGTCCTCGTGGTCTCGTCGCAGATGATCTTTGATGTAAGGCCAGTGATGGTAGTTGCTGGTGTTTCATTCTAACGACATGGCCAAACCACTTTATCTTCTGTCTTTCAATAAATGTGGCACAAGGTGTTGATCCCACAGTCTGTCTGATAATAGCATTTCTTACTCGGTCTCGGATTGTTAAGTTCGCAGCTCTCCTCAGGAATCTCATTTCGCAGGTGTTGATTTTGCAAAGGTGTAATTTGGATAAAGTCCAGGTTTGAGATTGGTAGCATAGGCTTGGTGTGAATATGCTGTTTATTATCTGTCGTTTTGCGGACATGGGTGTTTGGATGTTTCAGTAAGGGTGATAGTTGATATGTAAGTGCACTAACTAGCTTTTTGACATCTGATTTCAATTTCTCTGTCCAATCTGCCATCTTCTGTGATCATACTTCTGTCACAAAATAAAACATTGCGTTAAACCAGTTGATTGTTATAGAGGCTTTCTGATAAAACGGACTATCTGCCAGCGACAACTATTTTACTAACAGAAAAAACAAATCGGATGTCAAAATCCCAGGACAATATTTGTAGCGGCACGTGTACATCTGGTCGACGGATTGGAAACATGAGTGAGACAAATTCCGGCATCGCTTTGACAGTTTGTCAACATTTGAATACAGATGGAACCCGTGGGATCATGGTGGCAATCGGATGTCGGCCATCACATGTCGGGCAAAATTAACAAGTTGCAGAGGTGTAGGGGAAGTGAATGAGCTGAATCATACATCGCTTTGACAGATTATAAACAAGTCGCATTGGAAGCGGAAGTACTCAGCTCGGAAGAAAACAGTCCATCTGTCAATTTATAGTTTCAGGACAGCAAGAAGATTGGCAGCTTGTTGGGGAAAACTGTTGTTGGGATCATACAGTAAATCGTTAGTTTGTTGGGGGAGTCAAAACAACTGATGACAACTTTGACATTGATGGAGCCAGGGAGGATGGATCCCTGACAAGGGAGGGTCTGCCCAATATGCCACCTGTGTGGGCATAAAGGAAAATGTCACGTGATCAACTTTAGGAGTTGCCATAAAAACCCGAGTTGGGACCAACTAGGGGAACTTGAAAATGTGGATCTAGGCAGACATGCTTGGCACTGCAGCAGTTAGACCATCTAACGTGTGAAGGAGATATTTGATTTAGTTTACACGAGCCTGTATGGCTACCATTAGATGTAATTTAGTGTAAACTGCAGTGCCGTAAGGTATAACCTATTATAATATTCGTTCTAATTAGTATAGGCTGTAGCCTTGTTAAAACTAAAGTGTGATGATTAGCACTGTTAGTGGAAAACTAGCTAGAGTAGGGAAGTGATACTTGGCTCTGTTAGTTGAAAATAGATTAGTGAAGTGTTGATAAGCTTTACTAGTTGAGAATTGAGTAATGAGGGATAATTGGGATATTCCCGTAGGTGTCCCTGGTGGGCGGGGTTCCGCATTCTGTTTGTTGATTTTTTTTTTTCTTGTCTTGGCCTGATGATAACATATGTGTTCAGTCATCTGTCCATGACAGTTTAGGTTCACTGTATTTTCTGAGCGAGGCCGATGGCCACGATCATCTAATAGAGATCAGTGACGGGGAGGCTATCACCGGTTATATGATTTATGTTACAGGTTACCTCTGGTTGGAATGAAGAACACGAAACCAAGAGAAAATCCGATCCCGGATAAAGTTTGGCGCAGGAAGATTGGCCAGCAACTTTACAACAGAGATTATGCTAGAGGAAGATGATCAACATTGCTCAGTGGAGCTGAATGGTATATGTATCCAACAGGATAAATACCAAATGAGTTTAGGTCATACCAGTTTTAACACACCAGTAGTGATGGATATTCAGTTCACTTATGACTAGAACAAAAATAAAGGTCTCTATTGGAGTATAGACAATAACTTTTTAATAGTGAGAACTAGAGAACATTTAGCAAGAGACAAAAAGTCCTGTTCATAGGACAGTGTTCCAGGTTTGTTTCACTGCGCCGGAATTATGAAGCCGGAGTTTCTATAAACTATTAGGAACAGTTGCGTTAGGAACAATAATAGTTTTTTCCACGGATTATATATTTACATGGGATTCAGATCTCATGGTCATCAGAGTTCCTGGAGGAGGACATGTCTGGAGAGAAGGGCCCGACTTCGGTGAGGTCTCCTGTGATGAGTCTTGTGATGTCGTGTAATCCTTGCCATGATGTGTACACTATGATCCTGAAATTTGAGGGCTGACCCATACAGTTATGTTATAATACACGACACACATTTTCTTCGCATACACGTCTCATATACGTTACACTTTTCTTTTAATAAATTAATCTTTATTAATTTTTAGAAGCAAGAGTTGTTGAGTATGTTGCGTTGGGGAAGTATGAGAGGGGGCATAGTACGACAGTGAGAGAGTAATAGGAAAAGGTGTCCATGGGCTGATGGAGTGTGTTGGACGGAAGCTGGTGGATTCTCCAGGATATTGATAAGGAAAAAAATATTATAATGTGTGTGTTGACTCTCTTCACTCCAGGGACGACACTTTAAAGGAGGCCACGACAACTTCCAAGGTATTTGAATTCTTTAACTTGTTTTGGAGTTGTGTTATTTATCTGTATACTTTGAATTAACGAAAATGTATAATATAGCCACACGCTTGCCCCGATGACGTCACGTACGTTAAGTCATGTGACTTGGTAAATCACGTGACCAGCCGGGACATTTCAACTATGTATAAAGGGATACTTTATACATAGCTGAAGTATGAATAGTCACTTTGTATTTAAAATTGAGTAAACAAATTTAGGATCGGGTTCAAGATGGCGGTGTAAATCGCGTCGCTCGATTCAGAGATTAATTATGTGTTCTGTGCGTGTTTAATACATCAATCTGTTCAAATAAGGATGAACCTACGACAAGTCCAGAAAACCGGTAGGGAATTTATTTGTTCAAGTACTATTGCTGAGAATTATGGAGGAAATTGAAAGAAAAACGCACCTCTACGTTCGCGCCGGAAACAACACACCCAAGCCGAACAACAACAAGCGACTAACAACAACTGCTAAGCTTCAAAATACTTCAAATAGAAAGGAGATTTTCTCGACTTGGAATGTTACTGGTCTAGGATATAAGGAACCAGCTGTCGTAGAGTTTATGAAACAATCAAACATTCAATTATTAGGACTCGCAGACACTAGGAAAAAGGGGCAGAACACGAAACGAACACATGAAGGTTACGTTCTTATATGGAGTGGCGTCGACCAGCGAGCTACAGCCAAACATGGAGTGGGTTTTTTGTTACATCCAGACAAAGCGAAAGCCATTATCAACACTAAATTTATTTTGAATAACGAAGACACAAACAATAGATTGCACGATTTATTGCCTGGCATATTTCGCTGCATCTCGTCAGGTACATACTGCAGAAATCACACAACGTAAAGTGAATTAACTAGATAAATCCTTCAAACTGAAATATACACATGTTCGCACAGTAATGTCGATTGTCGTAGTAGGCAGAACTATGTGTGCGCCTGAGGTTGGCCAGCTTAGACTGGGTTTCTTCTATCTGGTTTTTTGTCAGTCGTCTCAGGATTGTTCTTGTTGGGCATATTCTGTCCGCCCTGAGAGATCTGAAATACCGGTGAGGGAATATTCCCGTCTTTAGGCAGTCCTCGAGAAATCTCAATCGACACTTCGGTACCGATATTTTACACTTCAGCTTGAGTAATCCATCCAATCGCTTCACAGTTGGTAATGGGAGGCAACGTTTCAGAAATTCAAAACAATGTTTTCCCGTAATGTCAAGGAGACAGATGAACTAATTGTTATGGGTGATTTTAACAGACGAATAGGCACACAAAGAACACCGTGGGATGATTGCATGGGGCCATTCATTCAGCGACAAAGGAATTGATTGTAACAGCAATGGTCAACATCTACTCAACATATGCTCCGAACATGGACTAATAATAGCCAATAATAAAAA
Source organism: Cepaea hortensis (assembly GCA_963921405.1). Taxonomy (NCBI): domain Eukaryota; kingdom Metazoa; phylum Mollusca; class Gastropoda; order Stylommatophora; family Helicidae; genus Cepaea; species Cepaea hortensis. The sequence continues at coordinate 90,828,863 of OY992886.1, read as the reverse complement.
ATAGGTTTTTTCAACATCGTCGTAGCCGCACCAAAATCTGGTATAAATGGAATGATATAGACCAGAGGTTCCCAAACTTGTGGCCTGCCAGATGTTAGTAAGTGGCACGCGAGGCCTCGTTATTTAAAATAATATATTTTAATAAGATCAAAAAATGCATTCGGAGCTTCCCGTCCGCGTGCGATAAGTTACTCTGCTCGTGGTTGTTATATTCAGATATTATCGAATGCGCCTGTTCAGTTCGCAACCTTCAGCTGATCATACGATTTCATTCTGGCGACTATTGTCTGTCGAACACTTGCGTTCATTCGCTCAGAGATACATTTGTCGTTCTTACAAATGCGAGCAGTCATTTTCCGCAATGGCTGTTATAAAAAAAAAAAAAAAAACAAGCTACGTTCCAGACTCACCAACAGTAACCTAGCTGCGCTTATGACTTTGGGCACAACAGATTTGTTGCCAGACATTGATAAACTGGCATCTTAACTTAAGTAACTGATTATGAAGAACAGTTACAATTGTAAATTAATTATATTAATAGCGATTTTCGAAACTGATTTAAAATTTATTGTTAAATTAACTTTTGATTTTAAACCAAAACATGACCGCAGAGTAGTACTGACACTGACTGTATTTAAAGTTTTAGAATTTTGTTGACGAAAGTTAAGAAAGGTAAGAATGATATTGCACGAATTTTATAATTTTATAAAGTTGTGGCCCGCTTAACAACCGAAAATAGTAGAAATGGCCCTCAGCTTGAAAAGCTTGGGAACCACTGTTTTAGCGCAATGAGCGTATAATCTAATCTCATCTCACCATGTTCCTCTTGTACCTTGCAGTGTCAATGCGAAATATAAACAGCGGGAGAGTGCCCTCTTATGGGCTTCATGTATCGCTATTCCCATGGACTCTGCTATTCCCTGCGTCCATTGTTTACGTGGTTGGCCTCTTCATCTGCTTCCATCTGGTCTGTACATCATTGCTTGTTGTGAGCGTATAAGGCTAGACCCATTTTTTAATAGACCCATTGGTGCTCGGTGAATGACGTGGCCAGACACCTGGTGTAGGCAATACGATAGAATTTCATTAGTGTGTGATTGATAGTACAGCTGGTTGTTCCACACTTATACAACACTGGCTCACTTGTGAAGAAGTACTGGCAAAAAGTCGATGAGTGACTTAATGCAAAGTGGCAGCGGCAGGAAACACAACATTTACTATACCGAATACACTGCCTTGTACACTCAAACAGCAAATCGTGTTCATTATACTTAACATTCATGTGGAAGTATCACCCACCCTCACATGAGGCTGTATACACAGTATACCCAACAACGTTATACACAGTCCATCCGCTACATGCACTTTCGGCGCACTTATTCCTTTTAATGCCTCTTCTTGCTGTTGCTTCGCTGTGGGTCGCTAGCGCTTACAGTTGGATCACCCAATGCACACTTGAGAACATAAGCCTTTCATTGTACCTTGGACACCTTATCTGACTCTTTCATCAAAGCTGGCGTTCACTCAATGCTCTCACTCGTTCTCTACAACATCCTCGAAACAATACATAACTTCAGGTGATGAATTTCATCCGTTTCGAATATATTCTCTGGTGAAAATAATGTCTAATTGTGTAACGTATGTGTCTATGGTTGATGAAATGTAAAGTAGCCGCCTTAATGTGTCGTTCTAACGCTAGCTGGCCCCGTGCCGGAAGCTAAGACCATAACCTGCCACCCGCTTCGGCTAGTTAACTATCTACTCCGAGACTTGGATTCCTGTTTATGTTTGTGTCATGATTTCTGTTTCCCGATCACGCTAACTTGCTCACCAGCTTCCTCGGTGTTAGTGTTTACTTCTAGCTAGTGAGTTACTAATTAACCCTTTACGCATCTTTAATTCATATACATTTACCTAGATTCACACACACACACACACACATACACACACACACACACGAATATATATATATATTCACACACACACACGCACACACACACCCTCGGAATCGGTTTCCCAAACTAGTAAGGCTGTTTGCTACACGCGCAATCTTCTTTTCTCTGTTTATTTCTTTTCCTAATGATGTCGCTCTGTGCCAGAACTTTGACACCTTGCAGATATAACTCAACACTCTCACTCCGTCTTCTTCTTGCTCTGAGACAGAATACGGTGTTATGCATTGTTTATGTTCACAAGATTTGTTTGACAATGTTGTTATTTTCCTTTGTAAATGTAACATGCACAATAAATAATTGATGTACTTAAGATAGTGATTGGAAGGGTCGAATGAAAGACGGGCCTGTGAGCACAGTTTGTGACCCTTTCAAAATAAAGTTCGTTCCTTCGTTTGTTTGTTTGTTCTGGTATCTTCCACTTATTCTGAGCGTTCCTTCTTTAAACCTCTCTCTGCATCCCCGTTTATGTTAACAAGGCCACGTCATCTACAGGTTTGGAACCACTGGTCGAGACAATTATATTATAGGCAATGTCGTGGGCAGTAAAGGACGGTAGGTGAGCTTCACTGCAGGCTAGTGACAATGTTATGTGTTTATGTCATGGTAACAGAACGGGAGAGAGAAATACCCTAATAACTGATGCCAGACTAATTAATCAGTGTTATTGATTACTTTCCTACACATTTAATCTATTCTGATCAGTACTGAATACTATTGGCTAATATATATTTGTGGTGCCGAGGTTGATTTTTAGTTAAATTATAGCTGGTTATGTAAAGTCTCTCTCTGTCTGTCTGTCTGTCTCTCTGTCTGTCTGTCTCTCTCTCTCTCTCTCTCTCTCTCTCTCTCTCACTCTCTCATTTTTTCAGTCTCTGCTTTTCTTTTTTTCTACCTCACTATGTCTTTCTTTGTTTGCCCCTGTCTTTCTCACGGCCTCTCTATGTCTCTGCCTCTCTATTCTAGCTCTATCTCTCTGTGTGTGATTCTTTCATTCCCTCTCAATCTTTCTGTCTATATCACTCTCTATCTCGTTGTCTATCTCTGTCGCCGCCTCTGCATTTCATTCTCTATCTGTCTTTCTTCTTTGACTCTGTATCGTTCTCTCCCTCTCTCTCTCTCTCTCTCTCTCTCTCTCTCTCTCTCTCTCTCTCTCTCACACTCTCTTTGTTTGGGGGGGGGGGGGGGTGTGTGTGTGTGTGTGTGTGTGTGAGAGAGAGAGAGAGATAGAGAGAGAGAGAGAGAGAGAGACTGTCTAATCACATCAGCCTGTGTGCCGACCACCTAGCCAAGTGGACTCCGAAGTGTAAATCACCACATCCAATTCAAAGGCGCAAACTGCGCTGTTTGTCAACAACATCAAGACCAGAATATAGCGATCGCAATCAATTCACACAAAACAACACAAGACATCTTTCCGTTATCGAAAGTTCATCGGCCTGTAGAAATGGGAACGTTTTTTTTTTTTAACCAATCAGTCAATCAAGTAACCAACCAACAACCAGTCAACAATCAAAGCCGTGTTCTGCAAAGTCGGGCGGTGATCTAGTATGATGTTTAGGCACGTTACCAAGTCCCCGCCCAGATTGGTGATTGGTTGGTTGCTTATTTCTGTTGTTGGTTGCTTGGGTGGTTGGTTGGTTAGCTGGTTGATTGGTTGGTTGGCTGGTTGATTGGTTGGTTGGTTAACTGGTTGGTTGGTTGACTGGTTGGTTGGTTGGTTGGTTGGTTGAGTGACTAGTTGTTGACTACTTGGTTGGTTGACTGGTTGGTTGGTTGTTTGTTCACTGGTTCTTGACTGGTTTGTTGATTATCTAGTTCGTTGATTGCTTGGTTGGTTGGTTGGTTGGTTGACTGCTTGGTTGTTTGGTTCATTGGTTGACTGATTGGTTGGTTGGTTATTTGGTTCTTTGGTTGGTTGTCTGGTTGTTGACTGGATGTTGGTTGGTTGGTTGACTGTTCGGTTGGTTAGTTGGTTGACTGGTTGGTTGGCTGGGTGACTGGATGGTTGGTTAGTTTACTGATTGGTTGGTTGGTTGTGGGTGGGTGGGGATGTGTATGTGGGATGCATGTGGGGTATGTGTGTGAGGGTATGGGATGTGTATATGGGTGGGGTGTTGTGTGGGAGGGGAGATGTGTTTGTGTGAGGGATGTGTGTGTGGGTAGATGGGGTAGGTGTGATTGGGTGTGGAATGTGCTGGTGGGTAAATGATGTATGTGAGGGTGGGGGAAGTGTGTTTGGCTGGGTGGATGGGGTGTGTGAGTGTGGGTTGGTAGATGGGAGATGTATATGTTGATGGGTGGGTGGGGGATGTGTGGATGTGAGTGGTTGAGGGATCAGTAAGTGAGTGGGTGGATATATGTGGGAGATGAGTGTATGGGTGGGGTGGGGTGTGGGTGGGTGGGAAGATGTGTGTGGGTGGGGATGTGTGTGGGTGGTTGGGGTGTGTGGGTAGAAGGTGTGTGTTTGTGGATGGGGGATGTCTTGGTGGGTGGGGATCTGTGTGGGGGGATGTGTGTATGGGTGGGGGTGTGTGTGTGTGTGAGTGTGTATGGGTGCGGTGTGTGTGGGTGGGGGATGTGTGGTTAAGGAATGTGTGGTTAAGGGGTGTGTGATTGGGGGTGGGTGGAGGATGTGTGGGTGGGTGAGTGTGTGTAGGTTGGGGTGGGAATATGTGTATGTGTGTGTATGGGCTTGGGATGTGTAGGTGGATGAGTGCGGGAAGATTGTGTGGGGGATGTGTGAAAGTGGGGGATGTTTGGGTCGATGCTAGTTGTGTGTGTGGTTAGGTGCTTGATGTGTGAGTTGGCAGGGATATGTGTGTGTGTAGGCGGGAATGTGTGGTTGGGGAATGTGTGTTTGACTGGGTGGTTGGAGGTCTGTGCGTGTGTTGTGAAGGATATGTGTGTGGGTGAGTGTTGATGGGTTATTGGATGAGTGGAGAATGTGTGTGTAGGTGGGGAGATGTGTGTAGGTGGGGGTTGTGTGGGTGGGTGATGGGTGGGCGGGTGCATGTATGTGTGCATGGGGGTGTGGTTGGGTGGGGAATGTGTGGGTGGATGGGGGATGGGTGGATTGTTTGGGTATGTGTCTATAACATGGTAATATGCATTGTTTATGTTTACAACATTCATTTGACAACGTTTTTTCCTATGTGAATGTATTATCCACTATTGATGAACGAAAGATGAGTGATTGGAAGGGCCGAATGTAACACGGACCTGCGTGGCCAATTTTTTACCCTCTGAAATTTACATTTCGTTCGTCCGTCCGTTGACTGGTTGGTTGGTTGATTTACTGCTTGGTTGGTTGATTGGTTGACTGGTTTGTTGGTTGGTTGGTTGGTTATTTGATTCGTTGGATGATTGACTGGTTGTTGACTGGATGTTGATTGGTTTGTTGACTGTTCGGTTGGTTTGTTGGTTGACTGGTTGGTTGGTTGGTTGAATGGTTGCTTGGTTGGGTCACTGGTTGGTTGGTTGACTGATTGTTTGGTTTGTTGGTTGGGTGGGTAAATGGTTGGTTGGTTGGTTGGTTGGGTGGGTGACGGGTTGGTTGGTTGGTTGACTGGTTGGTTGATTCGTTGCCTGGTTGGTTGGTTGACTGGTTGTTTGGCTGGTTGGTTGGGTGGGCGACTGGTTGCTTTGCTGGTTGGTCGGTTGACTGGTTGTTTTGTTGGTTGGTTGGGTGGGTGTCTGGTTGTTTGGTTGGTTGGCTGACTTGTTGTTGACTGGTTGTTGGTTGACCGGTTGGTTGGTTGACTTGTTGGTTGGTTGGTTGTTGACTGGTTGATTGGTTGTTTGGGTGACTGATTGATAACTGAATATTTGATTGGTTGGTTGGTTGACTGGTTGGTTGGTTGGCTGGTTGGTTGACTGATTGGTTGATTGGTTGCCTGGTTGGTTGGTTGGTTGGTTGGTTGACTAGCTGCTTGGTTGATTGATTGACTGGTTATTCACTGGTTATTGGTTGACTAGTTAGTTGGTTGACTTGTTGGTTGGTTGTTGGCTGGTTGTTGATTGGTTTGTTGGTTGGCTAGTTTGTTGATTGATTGATTGACTGGTTGGTTGTTGGTTGGTTGTTTGGTATATTGGTTGGTTGACTGGTTGATTGATTGGTTAATTGGTTGGATGGTTGGTTAGTTGACTGATTGGTTGGTTATTTGATTGGTTGACCAGTTGGTTTGTTGACTGGTTGGTTGGTTGTTTGGTTGGTTGGTTGGGTGGGTGACTGGTGGTTGGTTGGTTGACTGATTTTTTGTTTGACTGGTTGGTTGGTTGGCTGGTTGGTTGTTTGGTTGGTTGACTGGTTGGTTGGTTGACTGGTTAGTTGTTTGGTTGGTTGGTTTGTTGGGTGGGTGACTGGTGATTGGTTAACTGGGTGTTTGGTTGGTTGTTTGGTTGGTTGACTGGTTGGTTGGTTGACTGGTTGGTTGGTTGGCTGGTTGGTTGTTTGGTTGGCTGCTGATTGATTGGTTGACTGGTTAGTTGTTTGGTTGGTTGGTTTGTTGGGTGGGTGACTGGTGGTTGGTTAACTGGTTGGTTGGTTGGTTGGGTGACTGATTGTTGACTGCATGTTTGATTGGTTGGTTGGTTGACTGGTTGGTTGGTTGGTAGGTTGGTTGGTTGGTTGGTTGACTGGGTGTTGACTAGTTGGTTGGTTGGTTGGTTAATCCTCTAAAAGATAGTTGTAAATCTCAAACCTGCATACAAGGCAGGTGGGCCGGTCCTAACAGAGCAGCTTCACCAAGTCTTCACAAACATATGGGTGAACGAGACCATGCCACAAGATTTTAAGGATGCGTCAATAGTACACCTTTACAAACGTAAAGGAAACCGCCAATCCTGTGACAACCACCGAGGCATCTCCTTGCTTTCAATTGCAGGGAAGATACTCGCCAGAATTCTTCTCAATCGCCTCACAGCCCATCTCGATCAAGGTCTTCTTCCTGAGAGTCAATGTGGCTTCAGAAAAGAACGTGGAACTGTTGACATGATTTTCGCTGCAAGGCAGCTGCAAGAGAAATGTCAGGAACAGAACTGCGAAATGTTTTCCACTTTCATTGACCTTACCAAGGCTTTTGATACAGTCAGCAGAGATGGATTGTGGAAGATTATGGCAAAATATGGCTGTCCACGAAAGTTTGTCCAAATAGTGCGGCTATTTCATGACGGCATGCAGGCAAGAGTACAGGAAAATGGTGAACTGTCTGAACCCTTTCCTGTCACCAATGGAGTGAAGCAAGGATGTGTCCTGGCACCAACACTGTTCAGCCTCATGTTTTCAGCCATGCTGATGAATGCCTTCGAGAACGACGACATTGGAATAGACATCAACTACCGTATGGATGGAAAGTTATTCAATCTCAGAAGGCTGAAAGCTAAAACCAAAATTGACAGCGGCACCGTCAGAGAGCTCCTGTTTGCTGATGATTGCGCTCTATGCGCCAACTAAGAGGCGGACATGCAACATAATGTTTCAGCTTTCTCACATGCCTGTGCCAAATTTGGGCTCAATATCAACTTGGAGAAGACTGTAGTTATGTACCAGCCAGCTCCAGGGAATAATCACACTGTGCCGAATATCAAAGTGAATGATCAGATACTAAGTGTTGTGGACAAATCCACCTATCTTGGCAGCACTGTGTCACAAGCTGCCACAATCGATGACGAAGTGAATGCAAGAATCTCCAAGGCCAGTGCAGCCTTTGGCAGACTGTACAAGAATGTATGGGACAGAACTGGAATAAGCCTGCAAACAAGGCTAAAAGTCTACAAAGCAGTTGTATTATCCACACTGCTATATGCTTGTGAAACCTGGACTGTTTATCAGCGACACGCTAGGAAATTAAACCACTTCCACACAGTCTGCCTAAGGAAGCTACTGAAGATTAAATGGCAAGACAAGATTCCAGACACTGAAGTCCTAGAAAGAGCATCCATGCCCAGTATCCACACTCTACTGATGAAGAATCAGATTCGCTGGGCTGGTCACTTGACCCGCATGCCAGATCACAGGCTCCCTAAACGAATTTTCTACAGCGAACTGCGTTGTGGTAAACGCTCCCAAGGTGGCCAGAGGAAACGTTTTAAAGACACTCTGAAAATTTCACTGAATGCTTTTGGAATTCATCATGACACCTGGGAGGCTGCAGCCAGAGACCGAAATTCGTAGCGTGCATCATTGCGCAAAGGTGCAGTCATATGTGAGGCAACCAGGACTGCAAGAGCTGTGAAGAAAAGGCAGGTCAGAAAAACCACTGCAGGAAATCCTCCTCCAGAGACGTCAAGCATTCTTTGCCCACATTGTCAAAGAACATTTCGAGCCAAAATAGGCCTTATCAGCCATCTTAGAACCCACGGCTCCACACCTTCAACCCCACTGGATGAAATGAATGGTCATCATCATTCTTGATGGACAAACAACATAAATAAAAGTTGGTTGGTTGGTTGGTTGGTTGGTTAATCCTCTAAAAGATAGTTGTAAATCTCAAATCTGATTCTGTGACGTTGAGGTGGTCGAGCCAAGGAAAGAGCCAGTGATCTATGGGAATGATTTGAGTGTAGAGACTGTTCCTCGGTCCGGTATCTGTGATCTATGGGAATGATTTGAGTGTAGAGACTGTTCCTCGGTCCGGTATCTGTGATCTATGGGAATGATTTGAGTGTAGAGACTGTTCCTCGGTCCGGTACCTGTGATCTATGGGAATGACTTAAGTGTAGAGACTGTTCCTCGGTCCGGTACCTGTGATCTATGGGAATTACTTGAGTGTAGAGACTGTTCCTCGGTCCGGTACCTGTGATCTATGGGAATTACTTGAGTGTAGAGACTGTTCCTCGGTCCGGTACCTCTTATCTATGGGAATGATTTGAGTGTAGAGACTGTTCCTCGGTCCGGTACCTGTGATCTATGGGAATGATTTGAGTGTAGAGACTGTTCCTCGGTCCGGTACCTGTGATCTATGGGAATGACTTAAGTGTAGAGACTGTTCCTCGGTCCGGTACCTGTGATCTATGGGAATTACTTGAGTGTAGAGACTGTTCCTCGGTCCGGTACCTGTGATCTATGGGAATTACTTGAGTGTAGAGACTGTTCCTCGGTCCGGTACCTCTTATCTATGGGAATGATTTGAGTGTAGAGACTGTTCCTCGGTCCGGTACCTGTGATCTATGGGAATGATTTGAGTGTAGAGACTGTTCCTCGGTCCGGTACCTGTGATCTATGGGAATGACTTAAGTGTAGAGACTGTTCCTCGGTCCGGTACCTGTGATCTATGGGAATTACTTGAGTGTAGAGACTGTTCCTCGGTCCGGTACCTCTTATCTATGGGAATGATTTGAGTGTAGAGACTGTTCCTCGGTCCGGTATCTGTGATCTATGGGAATGATTTGAGTGTAGAGACTGTTCCTCGGTCCGGTATCTGTGATCTATGGGAAAGATTTGAGTGTAGAGACTGTTCCTCGGTCCGGTACCTGTGATCTATGGGAATGACTTAAGTGTAGAGACTGTTCCTCGGTCCGGTACCTGTGATCTATGGGAATTACTTGAGTGTAGAGACTGTTCCTCGGTCCGGTACCAGTGATCTATGGGAATTACTTGAGTGTAGAGACTGTTCCTCGGTCCGGTACCTCTTATCTATGGGAATGATTTGAGTGTAGAGACTGTTCCTCGGTCCGGTACCTGTGATCTATGGGAATGATTTGAGAGTAGAGACTGTTCCTCGGTCCGGTACCTGTGATCTATGGGAATGACTTAAGTGTAGAGACTGTTCCTCGGTCCGGTACCTGTGATCTATGGGAATTACTTGAGTGTAGAGACTGTTCCTCGGTCCGGTATCTGTGATCTATGGGAATGATTTGAGTGTAGAGACTGTTCCTCGGTCCGGTATCTGTGATCTATGGGAATGATTTGAGTGTAGAGACTGTTCCTCGGTCCGGTATCTGTGATCTATGGGAATGATTTGAGTGTAGAGACTGTTCCTCGGTCCGGTATCTGTGATCTATGGGAATGATTTGAGTGTAGAGCAGTGTTTCCCAACGTGGGGCCCACGCCCCACAGGGGGGCAATTTGACTGTTAAGGGGGGCAATTCGAAAATGGAAGAAATCGGCTGAATATAACAAAACGGGAGAGACTTGAGACTGAAGTTAACTAAATTGGAACCTGACATAAGATCTCTTTGCAGCAAGCATCAAGCGCAAGGATCTCACTAAATTTAAATAATAAATAATTACTAATAATTAAAATAATATAGAAAAATCTTTCATTAAAATTATTTTGTACTTGAATTTCAGTTCTCCATTATATGTTTTGAAAATTTACTTACTGTGTTTGCTCAATAATTACCTAGTGATTTCTTCCTAAAACCTATCATTCAAGTTTCTTTAGTGAACATTTCAATTTTTGAATATTAAAAATAATGTATATGTTGAGGGGGGGGGGGCATGGGGCGGGGGAGGGGGGCAATATGAATTTTAGAAAGGCTTAAGTGGGGCATGGTACAAAACAGGTTGGGAAACACTGGTGTAGAGACTGTTCCTCGGTCCGGTATCTGTGATCTATGGGAATGATTTGAGTGTAGAGACTGTTCCTGGGTCCGGTACCTCTTATCTATGGGAATGATTTGAGTGTAGAGACTGTTCCTCGGTCCGGTACCAAAGCACCATCTGCACCTAGACTGTCGCAGAGCTCTTATCAAACTCAGAAAACAGTGGGTTTGCTGAGACTTCACATCTGCTTAGAGGCATCTTAGGGTGTAACCAGGCCTTGATTTAGCACAACACATGCAGTCTGACTGCATTAGTCCTAGATTGGTAATGTTTCCTTCGCAGATATTTGATTGTCAACAGACTTCGACCCAATGCTCGGTGACAGAAGGAGAACAGAGACAAAGAAAGCGCAATGCAATAGCACAGTTGTGCAAGCTCAACATTAAAAAAATAAAACACATACACACATGAGAATATTTCTTAGTACTAATTTTAGGCTGTGTAGAACGGGGAGGGTTGAAATAACAAAACAAAACAAAAAAGAAAATAAAACAACAATTGCAGCCTCAATGGAGGTTCGAATATATAGCCATCAGGCTAGCAGGCAACCGTGCACTACGATTTCGCTGTCCCTTATGCATATGAGAAGGCTTCAAATGACATCCTTAAAAGTGTTATAGAAGTAACAATAACCATACCATTGTCTTTTAACCTGCCAATATAGTTCTTAAGGATGTCAAGATTGTTAAGCACGTAACATCACGGTGCAGACAAACACAGTGATGTCATCAGGACAGTTTAAAGATGACTGCCCCACTTTTGACATGCACCAAAGAGGAGCAGCGTTCTGTTATCTTTTCTTTTTATTTGGGAGGGGGTGACATCTATAGAAATTCATCGGCGAATAAAGGTCCAGTATGGTGATGCATGCCTGTCAGTCCAACAATTGGAGTAGGAAGTTTCCAAACGACGTGACTTCTGTGACAGACTGATCACGACCGGGTCAGACACACCGAGTAGTAACCACAAAGTGGATTTTTCTACAGGAATCTAAGCACTTTTTCGGCGCTGGAGGACGGGAAAAATGATACATTTGTTGTTTTTATTATGTCATAATATATTCACCACACACACAAAACGTTTAAGGTTTTCATTTGAAGCCTCCTCGTACATACATGAGACAAGAGGACTGTGGACGATAGTGGCTGTCATTAGATGGACGTTCTGCAATGGACAAGCTACAGGATGATGAGTTGTTATCAAACCCCGATGGAAACACTTCGTTGTAGCTGCAACGTATTGCCAGCTTCTCTGTATCGTAGTTTAGGGTGCCTTGTCACCAGTACGACGTCTGAGTCTTGGTACAATAATGTACATCAAGTCCATCCCCGTGTAATAATTTACATCAAGTCCCTTCCCGTGCCATCATTTACATTCCTTCTCTTCCAGTGCAATAATTTATCCAATCTCTTTCTGTGCCAGATTATTCACCCATTCTCACTCCGCACAAGAATTTACACCCAGTATCTTTCCGTTCATAGTAGATGAAAACGGCAACCTAGAACTAGTCGATCTGGTCAAACAATAGAGACGGTTAATTGACTACATTACGTGACAGTCTTGTCGTGCGATGCGCCTACTGACTATATCCCATTGAAATCCACGACCGAATGAGACAACCCTGGATGTCTCACTATAAGGAAGTGAATGCCAATCAATGACTACAGGTGTATTAATCTTGATACTTTGATGGCGAGGTCGCGATGGCTTAAAGAAGAGTTCATTGGCTTGCCAACAGACTGATCGTGGTCTTAATTTCTGGTTGTGGCAGAATTTCCACCTGCCCTCTTTCCTCTACAAGGAAAGGTTCATTTGTGCGCATTTCATTCGGGGAAATGGTGGACGAAACACAATAGCCCTAAAATAAGGACAAAACACCATAATCTTAATGTTAGGACAAACTGCTACACCTCTAACATAAAGACAAAACACCATACCCATAAGAACAAATAAGAACAAACAGACTTAAGACCCTCTCAACCATATAACCCATTCCAGTCTATGAGCAAATAAGACAACCCTGAATGCCACTCTCAGTGGAAGCCTCTTTTACGGGGGTAGACAGAGCAGTTATACTTGTGAAAATTCTTGGATTCCATTATGTTGTAGTTGTTACACCTTTTTCTGGTTTCATGTCCATACTTTACTAACTTTTTACATAATGACAGAGATCACGGAATGCTATAAATTGTAATCATCCATGTCAGATGACACAAACATTGAAAGCTGTAATTACACCGGTATTCGAACCAGCCCCTTTAAACATACGGCATTGCCTCTTTGAAGGAACTAGCGTATATGAACGCAGGGCCAACGAGGAACCTTAAATTATCGTGTCATCATTAGCCTCTTCTATGATCAACCCGAACCTTGCAAATATATAATGATATTTGCCGCATGTAACATGTTGTTGATATTGACCCCAGTGCACACACTCCGTATCTCCGGCGATGTAATTAGTGCACCATATGGCCTGGAACCTTTCCAATCATGTGAATAGTGTGGAATAACAGACAATTCATCTTGGCCTGGAAATAATTGTGGGACAGGGAGTGACCTGGGGATTTGGCCGACACTCAATACTCACAGGAAAGGCCAAATGGAAGCAAACTTAGAGTGCAGCTGGTATGATTAATTTTCGAACACTTCGATGGTTGTTGAAACTGAGGACGCAGAGTGTATAAGAATGTTCCGATTGCTGTGATATCGGTTCTCGACTCCTTTCAACTCAACATGTGTTTGTGAATGATTTCAGTCCACACGGATGGTTTGCTAAGTAAAAAAAAAAAAAACTATGAATTACCGATTATGATCAGGCTGTTGAAAGTATAGAGCCGAAGAGGATTAAAATGTCTTTTGAGATATTAGGAATACAGAGGAAATTAAGCATCTGTATAAACAGACGGTACGTGCGTAATGGATAAAATACAAACTGGAGGTCGACATGGCTGATCTTAAACATCCGGTGTGCTGATGCTGAGGTAGCAGGTTCAATTCCTACTCTGGTCAGTTGAACTGACTTGTTGAATTCTCGTCATTGACACGTGGGACGTAAATTACAAGTCCATCAAAAGTCGGGGTTAGCCTGATGGCGAACGACACTGGAAATATTGAAAATGAATCCATTAGCAAAAATCAGCGCAAAGCACAAACAGTATTAACACCTGTGTGGACTACGCTTGAGTTGAAAGCAAAGCGAACACACAACATCAACAACAACAACAAAATAACAACTTACCTCGCTTCGGTGACCACGAAGGTTAAAGTTCGACCTTGGAGGGGCATTATAGGCATGGCAGTGACTTGTGCTGAAGGTCACCCCTACAATACCGCGGGAGTTACCACTGGCTAACCAACCCTCCACGTAGTACTGAGCACGGTTCAACTTCCAACCACCACCTTCTTCTGGCAGATCTTCCGGAACTTTCCCCATCCAGGACAGAGACAGGAAGTTGGAGTCGGTGCGGGTGCAGGTGTTCTGTTCAAAGTGAACGTGCATGTTGTTATATCAGGGGGAAATTACTCTGATCTCTGTCAGTGTGTGGGTCTATATCCGGTAATGAGTTCTATCCCATGCCCCGCCATGACGATTTTAAATATAGAATGTCGTCTGTTAAGGAAATATGGAAACGCACTGAGCGAAAATATTCACAATATCATTAAAACGGCAACACAAGAAATCGTTTCGAATTGAAAACACACTGTGTTGAACTCGCAAGAAGTTTCAAGTCGAATTCACATGGTGTTGCGTAGAATTTACAAACAGTTGTTTCGAATTTATAAGCAGTTGCATTGAAATCAGATGTGTTTTGGAAACTTGTGTTGAGATCACAAGGCGCTGATAATAAAATATATTACAAGTATCCTTACAACGTAAGTAAATATGAAAGAGCACTTCCTGATCTATTAGTTGTAATACTTCCTATTCTATTAGTTATAATATTTCTATTAGTTATAATACTTCCTATTTTATTAGTTGTAATGCGTCCTATTTTGTTAGTTATAATTCTTCCTATCTATTAGTTAAAAACTTTTCTTATTCTATTAGTTATAATACTTCCTATTAGTTATAAACTTCTTATTAGTTATAATACTTCCTATTGATTATAATACTTCCTATTCTTTAGTTATAATACTTTCTATTAGTTATAATACTTTCTATTAGTTACAATACTTCATATTCTATTAGTTCTAATACTTCCCAATCTATTAGCAATAATACGAGATGCTCTTAGCTTGTGATATTAATCCCAGAAATACTAATATTAGCTGCATATCGTTTACAGGACATTGGAGACAACTCCAGCACTTATTGGCAATTTGTGATTTACCACAACATTTTACGTTCAGTATTTTGCCATTTCTTTCTGAACGACAGACGCCTCATTTCGAAATCAACAAAAGCGATATTTCCTATGAAACATTTCTTCTTCGGTAATTGTTGTGTATATCTGAGATTATACACAAATGACAAGATAATACACAAATGTGATGGGAACTGGTCAAGCCGGCACATCACAAGTCTCCTACGCCATCGATTAGACGGCACGTTTTGGAAACCGATCCCGTGATTGATTGAAACAATGCGTTTCATAGTTTGTTTAACACACTAAATAGTCGCTTGTTAAAGTTCACAGAGGTCATCGTGATTAATCTTCATGTACAGTTTTGTGCAAACGGAAAGAGATGACAGTCAATTTAAAATTACCGTGGTAGACAATTGAAATTACTGTCTGGACATGAGTATAATTCAGATTGAAGAATTTATCCAGTTCCTTCACTGTATATTGTGTGATTTCTACAGTATGTGCTGGCGAGATGCAGCGAGATATACCAGGCAATAATTCGTGTAATCTGTTGTTTGTGTCTTCGTTTTTTAAATATATCTGAGATCTCACATTTTTCTCACTTCATAAAAGCTCTGAAATATTGATGTCATGAAAGCGACAGCGAGGCTGAAAATATATGGTCAAGTCACATCAACCAGACGACTGGCTCCTCAGCATAATTTTTTTTAAAGATGTTACCACAGGTAAGAGTGAAATCCGCGAAGTACTTCTTGTGAGCAGTGTCGATTTAAACTTCGGTATATCAACACACAGCATTGTTAATTTGTCACGGGAAAAACAGTAAGGAACATTCTTTTGTTACAGACAGAATGATTAAATAGTACGACCATTTATACTGGTCTCTTGGATAATTTCAATCGATTCTGTTGTAAGAAATATGATAAGCAATTGATTACATTATGTTGTTGATATCCCGTGTAATATAGTGACGCAGTGATTCTCATCCCGTTACGTCATGTCTGCCAGAAACTGATATCAGAAACTTCGTTGAGTGTGGTTACGGATATCCATGATTATCTCCAACAGAATCTCGGGGTATTACTTCCGCTGGTCAGTGACTCCATGCAACAGACTCACGCCAAACAAATCTTGAGCACCTGTAGAGAAACATAAATTGGAATGAGTCAAACATGCTGAACATGGATCTCGCTTGCATAAAAGTTAGTGTGTTTTCTTACCGAGTTATGCTGTTTCCACCAACATGTAGTATTCTTCTGCAGTTCATCCCATCCTGATGCGGTATGTCAACAAATGAGAGGGCTGACACACTGGCCAAAGAAGGCGTTGGAACACAACAGCCACATTTTCAAGTCACAAGTAACCAAGCATAAAACGAAATAAAACTACCTAGAAAGTCACCTGTTCAATCACAGGAGGAGTATTACAGACTGGATAGGGAATGACATGTTATCAATTTTGAACTCAGAAAAGGACACAATAGGCCCCGCCCAGGCTGCACTTCAAATCTGCCACTCACTCGCTGGCACCTTGCCGTATTGAGAGACACCACTTTGTTACATTGTGTTTCAAAAAGGCATAGTAACTACAATCCATGGCGGTAAAACCAGGCAAGGAGATATACCTTTCCATACCATAACACCTGGAATGAGTTTAGAGACCATATGTTGCCCATGCAGAGTGAACTATCTTTCGGTCTGCCTAGTTCACTCCAGAGGGAAAGTAACACCGATACATCTGGAAAAAGACAAGCTGCAGAAGCTTCCGGATCAGCAAAACAATGTCCTTACTGTCTGCCTAGATCAGTTGCCTACCAAGGCTTAGGACCCTGTCTGCAATATCATGACATTTAGTCTTTAGGTTGCATTTTCTCTCAAAAGGCTCATACACTCAGCACTCGTCTCGGGAACAACCTATACGCTGCTTTCAGGCTCTTCTTAATTTTTTCAATAACGTTTCATGATTCCTTGTCATACAACAATACATGTTAAATATAAATTTCAGTGCTCTATTTCTAGCATTCGGTAAATGTTATGTATTGCATAAGCTGGATCACTATATACCACATTTATTTTATTATGTGGCAAGGAACTCGTGTTGCTCATATGCTAGAGTTCCAACTGGGTCTACTATTAAACAAATGGTGAGACTTGTAAGGTAACTGCAAAGCGAGCAATTGACTGACTAAAGACAGTACTGTAACTAACGGTGACAATCTATTTTAAGTGACAACTTGCAGAAGTGACATAATGGGGCGTGGACTGACAGCTCACGCCAGACATCAGATACAAACTGTCCTGGGACGGATATCTTTCTACTGACGTGACGAAGTCAGGTTTTGTGGTTCAGTTTGTAGCGATGTGTGGTCTGTTACAATATCATCATACCCTAGGTGCCTGCCGGTATTTCGTGAGCCACTGTGGTATAGTGGCTAGACTCTCACATGCCGGCCTGGTAGTCACGGGTTACATGCGCATTGGGGCGGATTCGAACTTTTATAATAAAGGCGGGCTCCCAACTCGACCTAAATTAGCATAGGTACAATGAAATGCCTTTGAAATTAAATGCTGCCGTTGCGACACTGATCTAAAACTGCTCTGACCTGGCCCTCATTAAAGTTAGCGGCATATCATTTACAGAACGTCGCAGTCAACCCCAACGCGTTTTGACTGTTTGTTGTGATTTCTTGGCAAGTTTGCGTTCAGCAATTTGTCATTACTTTCTGAACGACTGGCACTCATACCATTGTATAAAAACTGGCGCAAGGCGTTCTGCATCCAAATCGCCTAACAAACTATTGTTACGAATAGCATCCTTCCTGACGAATTCACAGACAAATCCGTTGTCCATTCAATATGAGATTCAACTGTATGGAGTGGTACATACAGATTTGCAACGACAACTAACTGAGCTCACAACACAACTGACAAATCAAGCTGCCAAATGGACAGGTATTTGTGTTTGTCTACAACAAGCAATGATCAAGGGCTAACGCTAGAAAGATGATGACTTGTTCAAGGAGATCAAATCATTAAACAGTCCACATTACACCATCATTACATTTATTGCAGTTTTCTCGGACTTTCTTGGGGAGCTGGAACTGTGGAGTTGGTTAAACTCCAAGTTCTCGAACTCTCTTGGGGAGCTGGAACCGTAGAGTTGGTTAAACTCCAAGTTCTCGGACTCTCTTGGGGAGCTGGAACCGTAGAGTTAGTTAAACTCCAAGTGCTGCAGGCAACCCTTCGGAAAGAGACCGAGCCATATGGGATAAACCCGGTGCAATGAACTCAATCCTCTCGTCCTTAACGCGTAATCCATAATTCATGCTGTAAATGATATAAATGGCAATACTTTAACAGAAAATATAAATATTATACCAATCTTGTGCTACCAATGTAAAACTTGAACATTATCCAAATCACAGCTATGGAAAAATCAACACCTGTGAGATGAGATGCTTGAGGAGAGCTGCCAACTTAACTATCCAAGATCGAGTAAGAAATGTTGTTATCAGACAGACAGTGTGATCAACACCTTGTGGCACATTTATTGAAAGACAGAAGATCAAATGGTTTGGCCATTTCGTTAGAATGCAACACCATCAACTATCAGCCCGGCAAGTAAATGGATCGACGGCATCAAGACATTGTACAATCACATGGAATTACACTATCGAGTATCATCGGGCGCTTCGACGCCAATTATTCTTCCCCACGACGCTTGACACAAAACAATTAAAGATGATAATGATTATGATATATATACTAGAACGATGGAAAGAATGTTGTGGAGAGATGTAAAAACAAAACTATCTAGTTTTCGCTACGAATGAAGATATGAGCAACGCTGTTTGGGCCTGAGCATAGAAAACAACAATGTACATCCTTCACCCTAAGAAAGGAAATATAAAACTGTGCACCAATTGTCATACTATCGCACTAATAAGTTATTACAACGAAATCTCCCTGCAAATCATCATGAAGCGGGTTGAAAGTAAGTCTGAATATGAATTACGGAAAGCACAAGCAGGCTTAAGGAATGAACATAAGTATGTAAACCATCTTTAAGAAATGCAGAGAGTACAATGTTGTTTTGTGGACAACATTAAGGCCTTCGACTGTATTCAACATACGAATTTGTAGAACATCGTGATAAATTTGAGGTTTATAATCATTTGATTAATTTAATTTAATCTTTATAACACAATGAACAAGCAGCTGTCAGGGTAGTCGGTGAAATATTAAATTAGTTTGAGGTCTAATGAGGAGTAAGAGAGGGCTGCGTTCTCTCGTCATTCCTCTTCAACATATATACACAAAATGGAATGAGAAGCAATAAAAGTAATCAGACCAGTCACAGTTGTGATCCATTTTTAATTTTTGAAAACAAAAAACAACAATTTAAGACCTCATAAATACAGAGTGCACGTCCCCCATCTAAGGAATTAGAAGAGTTAACCCTATCTGCCAAAAGATACACCGAAGATCAAAATTCCTTCCTGAAGTTTAAATTTAAAATATGGACCACGGACGAAACTAAGTTACCCAAATGTCACTATCAACAAGGAAAGAAATAGAAAATATCACAAACAGTGAATATACCGGCTACATAATTAACAACAGCAACCGTTGACAGCCGGTCTCTCTGGCTGTGGGGTTACAACACTTTCTCTCTGTAACTCTGTAATCCCGTTTATCACGCAGTCTCGTAGCGGAGCGAGAGCTGAGGCGGTTCGACCCCCGCTCGTGACTTGCGGGATACTGAGCCGGCCGCTCAGAAAGCAATGGCAAACTACTGAGCGTAATCTTGCCAAGAGATCAACATACAGCTGAAAGATGCTGGTGTTGACAGCTAAGTCCTGTAAAGGATATGCTAAAAAAAAAAAAAAACCGTTGACAAGAAGACCAACATTGCCTGCCCACAGTAATGCAGCCGTTACACGTTATAAGAATGTATTGCATATCGGCAAAATGAAATTAAATCAACATTTTTAATGCATCTATCCTGTAGCAAGATATGGATTAGAGGCATTGACTATTTTGGCAGTCACTGAAG
This sequence comes from Cepaea hortensis, assembly GCA_963921405.1. Lineage (NCBI taxonomy): Eukaryota > Metazoa > Mollusca > Gastropoda > Stylommatophora > Helicidae > Cepaea > Cepaea hortensis. The sequence goes on along the minus strand of OY992886.1, from coordinate 90,809,001 downwards.
AAGAAAACAGGAGCATTTGAACTTCAATACTACAGAACATTCTTAGACTACTGTGGCTTAAGAAGATTACACGTATTTCTTCTAGTTCTTCTTCTTCTTTTTTCGTTCGCTTGAAATCTGTCTATAACTGCAACGTTGTCTCTTGTATGAATTTCAGTCTTTCTTTAGATCACTCAGTGGTCGTTAGAGCTTATCTTCCACTGTTGTTTCTCTAGGCCAGAAAAAAAAAGTTAGTTGCATATCGTTTACAGGACGTTTGCAGTCAACACCAGCATTTGTTGTTGTTGTTGATATCTTGGCAAGTTTACGTTCAGTAGTTTGCCATTGCTTTCTGAACGACCGACACCATACCATTTCGTAAAATACCAGCGCATCGCGGTCTGCTGCCAAATCACGCACAGCTATGTTTCGAAAGCGGGTATGCAGGATCACGAACCGCGCCAAAACTCCTTCGCCACGAAGGGCGGCTAGGCCAGAAAGTTTGCCAAAATATGTTGTAATTAGGGCAGACTTGAGTATGTGATCTGCTGTCTGCGGCACTAATCCACACGTGCACATCGCTGATTCACCACTCTTGAATTGTGTCTACATGTGGTTGCGTAATCTATTGTGTCCAAGATAAGTACTGACATTCAACAAGATTTGAACATCGGAGAAAATTAGCTCAAGAACAACAACACGCTGCCTAACATACTTTGACCATATTAAACTCCACAGTGGTTAGGAAAGAACAGTAATGAAAGGCATAGTTCCCGGGAAGATTGATACAGGACATCGTGGACACCTTCAGCATAGACATGTCTGAGACAGGAAAGTGACACAGAATCGAAGATCTTTTCGGCTGGCCGTGATGAGACAGACGTTCTGCAAAGTGCCTACTACATGATAAACTAACCGGCTTCACGCGTCACACTTTTAGTCTGGGCTGGCTAAATAACCTCTTGTGTTAAATATATGTTACTGATAACATATCTAATCTGCAAAACCCATGAATAATGATAATGTCAAAAATATTAAACGTCATTGATTTATGTGCCATGTCGTTAGAATGCAACATCAGCAACTACCATCACTGGCCTTACATCAAAGATCATCTGCGACGAGACCACGAGGACGTCCAAGAAGAAAATGAATTGACGACATCAGAGACATTGTACAACCACACGGAATGACACTATCCAGTGCCTCCCACCGGGCGCTGGAACGCAAATTATTCCTCCCCACGACGCTTGACGGCAGAAGTGGAAGATGATGATGTAGCGAGAGTCACTGTTAGTACTATACTTTACCGGCTGTAGAATGAGAATAATGTGACTTTCAAAAATACCCTGAGTTATATATTGCATACATTTTTCAAGTATATTATTTGGTAGATGATGTTGTTATGTATGGGGAAGTTGTTATGTATGGGGAAGTTACTATGTAAGAGAATGTTGTTATGTTAGAGAATGTTGTTATGTAAAGGGATGTTGTTATGTAAGGGAAAGTTGTTATGTAAGGGAAAGTTGTTGTGTAAAGGGATTTTGTTATGTAAGGGAAAGCTGTTATGTAAAGGGATTTTGTTATGTAAGGGGAAGTTGTTTTTGTAATGGGATTTTGTTACGTAAGAGGAATTTGTTATGTAAAGGGATTTTGTTATGCAAGGGGAATTTGTTATGTAAGGGGATTTTGTTATATAAAAAGAAGTTGTTATGTAAAGGGGAAGTTGTTGTGTAAAGAAAAGTTGTTTTGTAAGGGAAAGTTATTATGTAAGGGGAAGTTGTTAAGTAATAGGAAGTCGTTATGTATGGGGATGGTGTAATGTAAGGGGAAGTTGTTAAGTATGGGGAATTACCAGATTTAGAAAGTGCTACTTCTGGGGTTGTGCTCATTGCCCTATTTCAGTTATTTCTACATGCTGGTATTTTCTCACTGACCTGTCCCAGATCCACATGGCCGAAAATGGGTGCCAAGAAATTTCCTGAAAAGTAAAGTTGGCTGGAGAGTTAATGACCACATCACTAATCTAATGCTGGTCTAAAATATGGGGCTAATACTAAATACGAACTGCTGATCAAGGTGGGGGAAGGTTATTTACTTTATCTACCCGGCCACCATGTCATGCTGCAGCAATGCGATGTACTGTGCAGTCTTAAGCCGGTAGCTATGTGCGACTGTGTCATCAGCGCCATCATAATCTGTGAACAGTAAAACCCAGTTGTCCATAGATGCTGCTTGTTGACGCATACATTTGATACACAGAAAAGTACATCTGTAAAGGTCAGGTTAGCTCTGGTCATGACGTCACAACGGTCACAGAAAAACCTCAGTGAAGATGATGGATTAACCAGTACCCATATTTTGCACCCTTTGCATGGAGAGCTCAGGTGCATGCTGGGATAAGCGTGACGCATGTACATACCAACACCCCCCCCCCCTCCCCTCTCCAAAAAAAACAAAAACATTATAATGAACACAGAACATAATTAGAACGCGCGACAAAAGAAAATACACACATAAGTGAACGTTTGCACCAAAGACTCACGACCTAAGAAACAACTCAAGAATAAGAATACAGAAACCTGAAATACCACAATCATAATTAATTTAACATGCTTCAATAAATAGCATGGACAAAAATATCAAGTTCAGGGAACGAAAATACGCAGCTGAGGAACCTGACAGAGTTGTTGAAATCACGCCATCTTCTATGTTGGCAATTCCATCATTACGTACCTGGGTGAACAAGTTCGCCTGACGGGCTTCCAACAAAGTAATAACACGGAATGGGTTCACCAGCATTCCACACGCACACTGGGCAACGTGTCAATCAACATCATATTGAGTTTGTACAATCCACCCTACTGTACCCGGAGCCGAGGTATCACAGTGGCTAGCATTCCTGCCCGTCGGCTCTGTCGTCTAGTGTTCCAATCCCATTCGAGGCCGTAATTTATTCATTTATTTAATTATTTATTTATTTATTCATTGAATGGCTTGGGATTTCAGGTTGACCCAAGATAATATTGGTATCAGGAAATTTCATGGGCAGCAAAGAAGACCAGTGTTATTTTGACTACATCGAGTGTCGATAGGTCTAAAAATATGATATTTTCAGTTATGTTACGTAGAACATTGAAATATTTTACTTATGTAGTGAGAGCCACTGTTAAATGTACTATAGTTTTCTGGCTGTATAATGAGAATAATCTGGCTTTCAAAAATACCTTTTTAGTATATTATTGGGTAGATGAAGTTGTTATGTATGGGGAAGTTGCTATGTAAGGGGAAGTATATATATATACCCAATAGGCCTCGTGAGGTAAGAAGCTTTTTTATGTACCTTTTACTTACCCATTTGAACCACTGCTTGGCAAACTATGCGTAAAAAGGCATAATAACCTCTCCATAGCATAAATTGGTGGCTGAATTGTAGAGACCATGTGTTGCTCATGCAGTATGATTCCCTTTTCAACAAGCTGTAGAAGCTGCCGGATCAGCAAAGCACTGTCCATCTGTCCTAGACCAGTTGCTGGCCAAGCATTAGGGCCTGGTCTGCCCTGCCATCACATCTAGTCTTTAGGTTGCAATTCCTCTCATTAGATTAAGTCTTGTGCCTCCAATCTGAGCTCCTCCGCCAGAAGCCGTTGGTACAATGTGAGGTCTCGTGTTTGGTGGGGACCTCCCAACATTCGCCACCGACTAAAATAATTCTTACATATACAGTTGCATGTGCCGCCCTTAGTATCCCTATAGCTGGTTATCTGTTAATGTTGCCACGAATGCACACTACCACGCGTATACCCACCGACTCTGAATCTTGGCATCGAGCTGGAGTCTTCTGACAACGAAACACCTGAAGAATGCAGAGAACAGTACAGACCTAAGCATAAACCCTGCCAGTCTGTATGAAATGCGTTGAATCATGACCCAATTTTGCCCTAATAAGCCTCTTCCCATATCTGAAGTTACAAAGCCGGTCTTGCTCTCGCCACTGGTTTTTGAACTTAGATTAGGAGAGGAAAGCTCTGTAGCACAATACAGGCAGAAATGGTACTTTGGTAGCAGGTCGAGAGAAAAGTCCCTGCAGAAACGGATAGGTAAAAGCCCTTTTCAGTTATCATTAGATCTGAAGGTCAATGCCTGAACGTCAGTATCTGAAAGTCAATGTCTGAATGTTTATGTCTGAACGTGAATGTCTGAACGTCAATATCTGAACGGCAATGTCAGAAAGTTAATTCTTGAACGTCAATGTATGAACATTAATGTCTGGACGTCCTTAGTTGAACGTCAATGTATGAACATTAATGTCTGGACGTCCTTAGTTGAACGTCAATGTATAAGCGTCAATGCCTGAACGTCAATCTCTGAACGTCAATGTATGAAGGTCAATGTATCAATGTCAATGCCTAAATATCAATGTATGAACATCAATACCTGAACGTCAATGCCTGATGGTCAATGCCTGATGGTCAATGCCTGATGGTCAATGCCTGATGGTCAATGTATGAACTTCAATGACTGGACGTAAGTGTCTGAACATCAATAAACTGTACTTAAAAGTTAAAACTCAGTCTCCCATAGTATTGACCAGCCATCCAACTAACTAACCAATCAACATATCCACCCACTCTCGAATCTGGCTATTATCCCACTGAATCAAATACGCGGCCATGTATCCACACATCCACATATCTACTTGCGCACATAACTGTATATGTGTCTCTTATCGGTTCATCAGTCTGTCTGTCTTTCTGTCTGTCTGAATATATGTATGTCTGTGCGTCCATCCGTCTGTCTCTCTGCCTGCCTGCCTATCCGTCGGTCCATCCATCTGCCTGTCTGTCTGTTCGTCCACCCGTCTGTCTGTCGTTCTGTCTGTCTGTCCGTTCGTCCGTCCATCTGTCTGTTTGTGTCCGTACATCCGTCCGTTGCACATTCTGTCCGTCTGTCTACGCATCTATCCCAAATAACCCGCTAAAAACATAGAACACATCTGGGAATTTCCCCGGAGACTGAAATATAACACCCACCCCCGTAGTTCGGTCCTCGAATGAAAAGTACAAGCGTCTGGTGGAAATGCCATCACTTGTATCATATCAGCAAAATATACCTGTGTGTGAGGACAGTAACAGTAAAGAACACCTTTCCCTGTGTGTGAGGACAGTAACAGTAAAGAACACCTTTCCCTGTGTGTGAGGACAGTAACAGCAAACAACCCCTTTCCCTGTGTGTGAGAACAGTAACAGTAACGAACCCCTTTTCCTGTGTGTGAGAACAGTAACAGTAAACAACCCCTTTCCCAGTGTGTGAGGACAGTGACAGTAAAGAGCCCCTTTCCACGCCCTGAAGTTTATTGGGTATATTGTGCTAGCGCCATCTTGTGTGTAGAAACATCGGCCCAATAGGTGATGTTATCATTGTCTCATTTGTAGCCTTTACTTACCACACATGAAGTCAGCATGAAGGAATAGATAAAAGCGTTCGTTCTTAAACATCTGGTGCGCTGATGCCGATGAAAGCGTTCGTTCTTAAACATCTGTTGCGCTGATGCCGATGCAGCGGGTTCATCTCCTACACCGGTCAGAGTGACTAAAACGTTGACTTCTTGACCCTTGAATTAGGGACGTAAATTAAAAGTACTCCGAAGTCGGAATGGGTTCGCCTGATGGCGAGGGACACTGGTATTAGAGAAAGCGAATCCACATTCTAAAATCAGTCCAGTGCATTATAAGTAGTAGCACATGTATCTACTACGCTTGAGCTCAACAAAAAAGCGCTGTCTGCGATGATGGAAAAATTGTCTGCCTAGTCATCATCTTCAAGTGACATGACGTAGGCGTTCATAACTCGCCACAGATCTCGGCCGTTGCTTTTCTGGATCAACTCTGCTGTTGATATTCCCCCGTGCCACCGTCGCAATCCATCCAGCATCATTTCTCTTGGTCTGCCTCTCCCTCTCTCCCCCTCGATCTTTCGAGTTGTCACGATGTTCTCCAATGCCTCTCTTCTCATCACATGACCAAAAAAGCTTTCTGCCTAGTAAAAACAAGACTACCTTTCAGTACTACGTCATTTTTAATTCTCTTTTCCAACAAGATTTAGAGCACGCATTTAAAACCATAAAAAGTGCAACTTAAAGACAAGCAGGACAATTCTGAAAGTAGTTGCCCAGCCAAAAGAGAGAACAAATGCAGAATGAAATCGACAATTACACATTCATTCAGCTGTCTGTATATAACGTAAAGTGGTTTTTACAGTAGGAGCTGCCATATATATATATATATATATATATATATATATATATATATATATATATATATATATATATATATATATATATATATATATATATATATATATATATATATATATGGAAGTCGTCATTGCGCAAAACACCAGGACAATTTATAAGGCACTATCAACCACCACAATTGTAACCAACGTCACTGAGGATGGTTGAACAAGATGGAAAGTTTCTAACTTTTAATAGATAGAAAAGAAAAAGAAAACAAAGAAAAAAGAATCCTTCAAGATGTTGGCCAGAGGGATTAAGGTAGGCACTACGTTTTATGTTCGCCGTATTTTACCGGATATTGTTTTGTGGTAACTTTCCGTTTCTTGTTTTTGCGTCTGCCGATTTAAGGAGGTTATTTCAAGATAGCATTAAAACAGAAATAGATTAGGAGTATTGTAGTTCCCTCCATTGTCTACGAATGTATACATCTTGTCTTTTCAGATGTTTCTTCTTACGGAGATAAAGAGACTGTCTTTTTAAGACGTCAGTTGACTCGTAAATTCCGTTTTATATAGACGCTGGAAATTGATCTAGTATGGATAATTCAATTGAGCATCCATTTTTACGCGTATTGTGTAGTTTTCGACTATTTAAGTCGGCGGTTACATCCCAAACTGAAATCATTAAGATAGCATGCTATACTGTCATAATTTCCATGGCGGGAAAATAGAGATTTTTCGTGTCATAATCCAGCGATGTTCATTTAATATTCTAATGGATTATTCAGAGCGATGGAAATGATAATGAATGCATGTCTGTATTCCACACCCATTATAGTATTTATGTGTAAATAGTTATCACTCTACAAGTTCGGTTACATTTATATTTGGGTAACTTTGTAAGGCGAATTCTCTGGTCAAAATAGATCTCCTGACAACCGCGCGTGCCGTCACGCGTGCGGTCTGACGTCTTCACAGCATAACCTGGAGATGTATATATATATATATATATATATATATATATATATATATATATATATATATATATATATATATATATATATATATATATATATATATATGCGTGTGTGTATATAGAAACTGGCAGCAATTATATGTCCTCGAGTTAGACAGCGGCAGTGGTATTATCCTTTGGCGTCAGTGTAACCAACAGTTGTGTGTGTGTGTAGGTAGTTCACACTTTGTGAAAGGGTCAAAATCGTTGTTTTTCTTTCTATTTGCCTGTATTAAATGATAAACTGACACACAAACATTAATATCTCTGCTTAAAATGACCTACAGACTTGAATAAGGTAATGTTGGATTTGTTTATTTCAAGAGGTATCCATCTATGCAGGTTATATAATTAAAAAGCAATTTAAAAAATGTTACTTAAGTAGCTAGATTAAGGCCGCCTGGCTAAGGCAGTCGCCGCCAAATATGCTGGTTAGGGGTTTTACCCCAGACAGGAAAATATCTACACCTTACCGAGGATTCGAACTCGGGTTTCTCGAAGGAGAACCAGACATTCTAGCCTCTCGGCCAGCCGCTTGTGAGGGTGTTTCTTTGGTCAGATATATATATATATATATATATATATATATATATATATATATATATATATATATATATATATATGTGTGTGTGTGTGTGTGTGTGTGTTTGTGCGTGTGTGTGTGTGTGTGTGTGTGTGTGTGTGTGTGTGTGTGTGTGCGTGTGAAGATAAGAACGCGTGTTCTTAAACATCCGAGGTAAGGGGTTCAACCCCTCAACAGGACAGATGGACTAAAATGTTGACCTATAGTCCTTGACTTGGGGACGTAAATTACAAGTACCTCTGAAGTCGGTGGGTTCGCCTGATGGCGAGGGAAACTGTTAATTGGGGAAGCTAATCCACACGCAAAATTCAGTCTAGCACTAGTAGAAGTTGTTTGTATGGACTACGCTTGAGTTCAAAGCGAGCCAGCGCTGTGGGTATGTCAAATGTTAGGACCCTTACATGTTATAAGCCTAAGCTCACGGTAGCCGGCACTGTGGGGAAGGGGTTACCACAGTAAACCGCATTCAAAACACAGCAACAGAAACGTAAATTTGCCAAGAAATCAAAAACAGCCACACATAAAAAAGACCGGGGTTGACTGAGACGTCCTGTAAAGGATATGCAACGAAAAGTACAGGGTTCAATATGTGGCCAGCCTATCCCTCTGATCACCGAAACTCCAGAGCTGACATCGAACCCTCTGCCGACCGCGCACCTGGCTTTGTCGACATAACGTCCTGACCATTACACAAACGCACATGTTAGAAAAGAAAGCCACACACACGTACAAAGAGTTAATCAGAAAACGAGGGCATGTATATCTCAGGGTGACGGTTGGGTCATTGTCACAACAGAACTGCAGACATGTCACCAGTTACAAAAATGCACAGGATGAAGATGGCACTGCTAATGCTACAAGACATGATAAGTGGAAATATAAAACAAAACACAACATGCAAACAAACAAAAAACTGTCAAGAGTTCCTTTTAATATGTAGAGTGTCGGCATTTAATACGTCAATGAATCATGTCTGTGTAATCGTTCTAAGTTGTGAGGTAGGTGCTTGGGTAGAACGAACGAATGAACGATTTTTATTTTCACAGGGTTTAGGATTTGGAGACGCTGGCAGTCTGACATTCTGGCCTTCTTATCTCTCTGCTCTTATACGTTATTTTATTCATACATCACTTATGAAGCTTATCTTAGACAATAACGGCAACAAATGAAACAATATGCATTATGACGCATGGAAAATATGCACTGATCAATGATACATGACTCAAGACGGAATGGAAAATATGCAATGATCAATGATACATGAGTCAAGACGAATAGAAAATATGCAATGATCAATGATACATGACTCAAGACGGAATGGAAAATATGCAATGATCAATGATACATGACTCACTAAAATTATTGTTCACTTGGCGATTATAAGTAGTTAAGGTAGATACAACGTAGACAGTTATCCATCCATCCATCATGCGTGGGCGGTCATGTTTTCTCATCTCACTCGATCACCAGAGTCTTGGGTCAGCTCCGTGTTTCTGTCTCGACCATGCCACGTGGCCAATCTATTCAGGTATTTACTTCTCGGTCTTCCCTTTGATCTCTTCCCTTCGATATTGTCAGTTGTCACCAAGTTCTCCAATTCATTTCTTCTCATAACATGCCCAAGAAATTTTGACTGTCTACGTCTAATGTCTCTAATCAGTTTACGATCTTCATTTGTTTCTTGAAGGACTTGTTCATTAGTTTTTCTGTTTGTCCATGGTATTCTTTGCCTGTTCCTCAGAAACCACATTTCCACAGCCATAATATGTTTTTCAGCTTGTCTGCTCATTGTCCACGCTTCACATCCATACAAAAGTACAGGTTCTATGTAGCACTTCAACATTTTTTTTTTTTTTTGGTTTCAATTGATATCTTTTTATTGGTCAGTATGTTTTTCATCTTGCAAAAAGTTACCATCGCAATGGCAATTCTTGATCTAATTTTTTCAACGCGTCTTCCATGGGATGTTATGACTGTTCCGAGATAACTGTACCGATTCACTTGGTTAAGAATATGCCCATTTACTTGTATATTACATTATGGTATTTCCTTCTTCCCAGTGACGACCATAATCTGTGTCTTCTTACAATTTAATTGTAAATTACGTTGACAGTTAGGTGAATGTTTATTATACTAGTTGTTCTTTGAGATAATTATTATTTTATTTTTTTTAAATATTATTAAATGTAATCATTAATATTCTAGATCAGCGGATGGCGCATTTGCCTCCACTTATGATCGTCCTACATTCAAAACCGCCTTGAGGTGAGTATTTTGTTGTTATACGAGTTATGACGCTCCAGGATCGGCCATGCCTCGTTTAACAATTGCTACCAGATCGGAGTAGTTAATGTAGATGTCTCAGAATATATATATATATATATATATATATATATATATATATATATATATATATATATATATATATATATATATATATATATATATATACATCTCCAGGTTATGCTGTGAAGACGTCAGACCGCACGCGTGACGGCACGCGCGGTTGTCAGGAGATCTAATGTAATGTAGATGTTAACTACCTTAACTCAAGTTTGAGAAGTTATAGGCGGTCACCGTGATACTGACCCCATGACCCATTGACCACTGACTGTGCTAACATTAGGACTTAGTACCGTGGTTGATGGGCATGGTATAACTGAGTTACGTTACGCCGATGACACCGTCTTATTAGCAACAATTCAGGAAGAACTACAGGAAATGATAGAGACAGTGGTTGGAGAGAAAAATAACACCATTAACTTCAATTGGGGCTCTGCTTGAATAATAGGAAGAGTGAATTCATGGCGATATTAAAGAAATAGATCTTGCCTAAATGTGCAATTGAAGTAAGTGGTGTTATTTTGCGGTAAGTGCAGAAATTCAAATAACTAAGCTCATGGGTAATATCACATGGGAGATGCAATACATAGATTAGGGACATAATACAACAAACAAAACCTGCATTATATCAAATGAAGAATATTTAAGCAATAAGTCTTCGTCATTGGAAGTTATAAAATAAACTCTTGTAGCTTATATACAACCAGTTATAACATACAGTTGTGAATTCTGGACAATTAGTAAACAAGCGAAACAATCTATAGAGGCTTAGAAGATGTGGTTTTATAAAAGAATGCTAAAAATTACTTGGACAGTCAAAATGAGCAATCTGGACTTTCTGAGGGAAGCTTAGACGCAAAGACAACTTATCACAAACATTAGATTGAGATAGTCTTCATTATGTGGCCACTTTATGAGACGACAAAAACTGGAACATGTAACAATTAGCAAGATTTGTGGAAACAGAAATCGAGGAAGACAGCGAGAGAAAAATCTTGACAATCTTTTGTCATGGCACAGGAAGGAGTCAGCACACGAACTGATACTTGGCGTTACAGATAGGAATGTATGGAGAAGTGTGATCGCCCACACCAGTCGGCAAGACACTTGATGGTAAGTACCATTCGCTGAATATACAACGTGACATAGCAACGGCGTCTGTTGCCTCCCCTTCTGCTACAGCCAGGTTTTCCTCATTGGAGCAAGGGACCTCACTCAACTCACACCAAGCCTTTTATCGTTTGCTATGTCCTGCAGCTCCCACCACGCCCTCTCCATAAGCTTCACCTCTGTCTAATTCTCTTAGCAGTGTGAACCCTGTGGGTTCCAGAGAAAAGACTATCTAATTATAGTGCCCTCAAGTTTCCCCAGTGTATGTGCTACCCAGCGCCAGCGACTGTTCAATACCTCTTAATTAACTGGGATTTGTCTAGTTTTCTCCCTGAGCCCGGCATGGGTGCTTCTGTCATGACAGTTCAATTCTTCTGTTCAACTCCGGGAACAGTTAATGAATGTTCGTACTTTATTAGTCATTGTTTTAGTCATTCTTCTTGTTTCTGGGAGTCCCAGGCTGCGCAGTGTTTACGCTGCCTGTCTCTCGCTTCGAAAGTTGTGGGTTCGACTCCGAACTACATCATTCTGTTCACGAATGCAATTTTCTCGGAGACTTATGTGGATCGTCGCTGGAGCTAGGGGGTTGGTGCTCTGCACGATTTTTTCGGTAGGTTGCCCTGCGGGAAAGGACCGTTGCAGGGAAGTCTATCCTCTTTTGCTTGTTTCCCATTTCTTGATGTTACAACAGTGCTATAAGAGTTAGATAGAAGGTGAACATAAAGAAATGTGTTAGGAACAGGATGTTACAACTGTGCTGAAAGAGTTACATAGAAGGAGAAAAATAAAGACAATTGGAAATATTAACATAAATCAAGGAAGACAGCGAGAGAAAAGTCTTTAAAGTCATGGCAAGTAAAGCGGTCAGCACACGAAATGATACATGATGTGAAAAGTCTATTGTAATACAGGGAGTCCTTAAGATCCATTGCATTCTCGGGTCATTGCATTCTACATGAATTACATAGTTTAAAGTAAGTTGCATGTCCTGTAGAGGACGTCACAATCAACCTCAGCATATTTTGACTGCGTTTAATTTACTTTACTTTTTTAGTTTACATTAAGTAATTAGCCATTGCTTTCTAAACGACCGATGCTCATACCATTGTTCAAGATCAACACAATCGGTGTGCTTCCAAATCGTCTGTACCTGATTTCGAACGCGGTATTCGGAATTGTGAATCGCGTTCGTTATCCCTTTGCCACATACCCCGGTTAATGGCATAGACAACCATTTGCTGTAATTTAGTCAATATTACTGTTCCAGGGGGCTTGAAGCAGACAGTTGTGAATGTTTGTATCTGGTGGCCAATTTAAACCAGGGGTGATGATTGGCATCAATGTTTGCGCAATAACCACGGAACGGCGACACATAGTATAACGAAACGTTTGGATACAAAATTAGGTTATTGTGGACATCGGAACTGAGAGTAATAAAATTAACTCTCGTGCGTTATAAAGTCCTTTACAGTGGCCATAATGAACAATATACACGTGCAGGGCGACAATTATCAGTATCATACGGCAAATATGTTGCAGAACGTTGTTCTTGTCTCAACCTACTGGGAGGTTTGTCTGTCCTTCATCTCTGTCCTGTCACGTAGCAATTTTATGACCAGTGTGCCCTTTATGTCCCGGGTTCAATTTTGTGCTGGTCGATATCAGTTTCTTCCTCCTCAAGTCATACCGGCCTGACATGTTATTTTTAACTATGGCGTTTTATATGTTTAAAGTATCACATTTCCAAAGACATGAAGTTGTGTGTCAGCTAATTTTCTTCCACGTTCAGATCTTGTAAAACGCCAGTTTTTCTTTTTCTTGATTCTTGGTGTTAAAAACTATTTTGGATTAGTTCCAAACCCTCGATGTTGTTCTTTAGTGTTTGTGAAATTGTCCATGATTGACACTCGAAAATTGCTAAATATAAGGAGTATGTTGTAAAATTTTATTCTTTTACGTGTGTGTGTGTGTGTGTGTGTTTTGTGTGTGTGTGTGTATGTATGTGTGAGTGAGAGAGTGTGTCTGTGTGCATGCGTGCGTGCGTGGGTGTGTGTGTGCGTGCGCCGGTGTTGTGCCAAAGGACTTATTGTTGTTTGATCTCTTCATTCCTAAGGTACATCTAATTCTGACTTCGTTTGAACAATCCTCATTGTTGCCAATTATGAAAGAGACAAAGACACTAACATAATTTACACGCAATATCAATCGGAGATATTCATCAATTTGTGTCAATCGCATGGGACAAGCCGATGTAATATATTGTAACAAATATTGAAAGTAATGGACGAGGTCAATGAAGTCAGCTAGAGAAGATTCTTAATACACTTACACTAAGACATAAAAAACAATCAACACATGAATTGATACATTCTACTTGAGAACGGAATCTGTCCAGAAGTACGAGTTGAGTTGAGTTGAGTTGAGCTAAGAACCGATATCACTGCACTCAGGACATTCCAATACGTGCTCCGTCCCCTAGATCAAAAGCCAGCGAAGACTCACACTACTAATCGTTCCCACCGCTATCTGATCGAATGTTCTCCTGGTCTTCCCTCTCAGGTTTGAGATTTTTCCAGAACCCCTGCCGTTCCCCCCGCAATCTCATTCCTTCCACATACGGTTTTTCAATCTCTTCCCCCCCCCCCCCCCCCCCACACCTTCTCCACTTGGTCCCACAGACGCACGACCACCTCTCCCTTGTCCATGAGTAATCTACCAACAATAGGTGCATTCCCTGCCAGCCTACCAGCCTGTTCATTCTCCAGCACTAAATTACCAGAAGTATGAATGCCTTGCCAATTGGCAAACCACTTTCTGCGTTTGTTGCACTATATACTCTGTTGTGGTTGATTGTGAACTATTGGGTGAACTCACTACTCCATCGCTAGTTCTCTTTGACAGCCTACAGGCCAGGGAATTACTTCAACTTTTAGGATCTTTTATCCTCAATAGCTGGTTAATCACATCCTTCAAGAGGTTGATGAATATCTGCTGACATCAGCTTCGAAATCAATAGGTACATGTGCAAGAGATTCAAAGTTAAAGTCTGTCCGATTTATGGCGATTGGTGGCCAGGAATCAGCAGTTAAATAACTCAGAGGTATTTTGCTAAATAAAATTTCAAGTTTGCAATATAGAGCCAATGAGCTGTACGGAAAGGAATGTAGTAGTAGTAGTAGTAGTAGTAGTAGTAGTAGTAGTAGTAGTAGTAGTAGTAGTAGTAGTAGTAGTAGTGGTGGTGGTGGTGGTGGTGGTGGTGGTGGTGGTGGTGGTGGTGGTGGTGGTGGTGGTGGTGGTGGTGGTTGTTCTTCTTCTTCTTCTTCTTCTTCTTCTTCTTCTTCTTCTTCTTCTTCTTCTTCTTCTTCTTCTTCTTCTTCTTCTTCTTCTTCTTCTTCTTCTTCTTCTTCTTCTTCTTCTTCTTCTTCTTCTTCTTCTTCTTCTTCTTCTTCTTCTTCTTCTTCTTCTTCTTCTTCTCCTCCCCCTCCTCCTCCTCCTCCTCCTCCTCCTCCTCCTCCTCCGTCTTCTTCTTCTTCTTCTTCTTCTTCTTCTTCTTCTTCTTCTTCTTCTTCTTCTTCTTCTTCTTCTTCTTCTTCTTCTTCTTCTTCTTCTTCTTCTTCCTCCTCCTCCTCTTCCCTCTTCTTTTTTCTTCTGTTTCTGTTACTGCTTCTTCCTTTGTTTTTTCCTTTCTTAATTTTACTTCTTTCTTCTTCTATTTTCTTCTTCTTCGTAATCTTTCTCTTCCTATTCCTCTGCCTTCTTCTCTTCCTCCTCATTCTTCTTCTACCTCTAATGGAGTAGGAGATGGAGCGGAAGAGAAAGAGGGAGAGAAGAAGAAGAAGAAGAAGAAGAAGAAGAAGAAGAAGAAGAAGAAGAAGAAGAAGAAGAAGAAGAAGAAGAATAGAACTACGTGCTCTGTTTTCTAAACCACGTTTTCACTTCACATTCAACTTCGGCGTCATTCGCGAAGTGTCTCCCGCCAAGGTGGGTTTTTAGTGTTTTTGCTGACAACTATTTATCCCATAAAGCGGAGCATAGCTGGGTAGAAAAATTTATGAGGGCGAGTCAATAAGTAAATCACATAGTTCGGTGGGATGGCAGGCAGATGAAAACAAAGCACGCAGTTCTATGCAGCCGGTTTGGGAGGACTGATAAAACGATGAGATAAGTGCATTAATGTTGGTGGAAATTATGTTGACAAATAAAGGGACAATGAATGTGTAAAAATAAACTAGTTTCAAGTTGTTTTCATATTTAATTATTTTTCTACAGCCATTTGTGACTTACTTATTAACTTACCCTCGTATTTGTCCTATCACGGTATTTGTCTACGCTATCCAGCAAATGACGATGATGAATGCACCAGGACGTGTTAATCAATCGCCGTTAAATTGATGCAGTTTAGAGGACATTGACAGAGATGTCCTCTAGTGCCGACATGTTGACACCAAAAACGCTGAAGATGGCGCACTGGATTCTCTACATACATTCAGTTCTACGTTGTGTGATTTCCCTGGAGGGGTACACTCGTGGTAGGAAATACATACTATTCATTAGTAAAATAAGGTCGAAATGTCTTTTGTTGTTCAGATTTACCATTTGGTTCAGAGAGTGGAAGAAATCTTGCCGCATTGTGTATGCCGCTCTCCGGGAACGAAGTACAAATGAGTGATTTAAATTAAAGAAAATGATAAAGTGAAAGAGAACAGTTCAATTTAAATAGCACGTTGTCATTACAGAAGATTTTTATGTTTGTTTTGATTTTTGCGCGAGTCGGGGAATGAATAATAAAGAACATATGTGTTTGAACTGAACTGAGATAAAAGCATAACATTAACTTTAGAAGTAAACTAAAGGCGGATAAAAATCAACACCCCAAAAATAACAACTGATGTTTTATGAGGAATCAATGGGTGAATTTGTTTCATGTCAGGAATTAATGGAAAGGAATAAAGTAGAATATATAATTATGTTTGTAAATTACAGAAATCAATAAAACGCCACTTCTAAAGTAGGCAAAGAATAAAGAGTAAATTATTATTGTTTAGTCAATTAAGGGAATGGAATTAATATATAATGTTATGACTGAGGAATTGAATCAAACAGAAACTTTAATGTTATAGATAGATGAGGGAAGGGAATACAATTTTAAACCATAATTGTGTAGATTGGTGAGAGAAATACACAACACAGAAACTTTAATTGTGTATTATACTTCAGAAAATGAACAAATCTTTTTTATTTAGGAAACTGTGGCGAAGGTAATGATGTTAGTTACATATCCTTTACAGGACGTCGCAGTTCAGTAGGTTGCCATGGATTTCTGAACGACCGGTACTCGGTTAGTCGGTGGGTCGGTTAGTCGTGGTGCCAACTTCACGGCAACGGGTCGTGCCCATATTGCTCCGTTCCTGTGCTAGTGAATATCACACAAAATGCTCCTCACTGCCCAAAGTGAACAATAGATTAGACAGGAGTATCGGCAAGCCAACAGCCCGCACAGGTACACTGTGCATAATGCCCCCGCCAGAATGCCAACACAAAAGTTCTCCATGAAAAATACAGTTCATCGTCGATGGAAACGGCAGTCACCGGAAAGACTTCAATGACCCGGGTTTTATCCCATATGGCTCGGTATCTTTCCACAGGATGACCCGCCGAAAGCGCCGCACAAAGCACGAACTCCGTAGCTCCAGCGGCGACTCCCAGGAGTCTCCTGAAAAATGCACTCGTGAGCCGAAAAGGCAAAGCAGACAATCCAGCAACAGCCGGCCGCCATCGTTCCGACCATGCAGTTCACGCTACAAAGAACCGCGGACAGATGTAAAAGCATTCCACGCGAAACTCACAGCTCACAGTGTCGCGCCACGCACTCACTCAGTAGCAGGGCGACGGAACCATATCCTGCTTAGTCGCCTCTTACGACATGCATGGTAGGCAACAGTGTTACTATTCTTTGCTACCCCGTATGGGCCCCGGCATTGAATGAAAACTAACGGAAAGCGGTCTGCGGCCAAATTGCCAGAAGCTGTTTCGAACACGTTATGCGGGATTACGAATGGGGCCGTAATCCCATCGCCCCAGAGAGGGATCATTCTGCATAGGAAACTCGTGGTCTCTTAACCTAGCACAGATTCTATGCTATAAAGTGTTGGATTGCCGAGACTCCTGCCTATTCCACTTTTCATATTGGACAGTGAGGAGCATTTTGTGTGATATTCACTGGCACAGGAAAGGAGCATAATGGGGATGACCCGTTGCCGTGACGTTGGAACCTCGACTAACTAACTAACTAACTAACTAGAGTGTTTATTATAGCCTTTATTTTTAAGTACAGTGTAACAAACTATCGCCTGTCAAGACATCAAGGAGCCAGGCAGGATATATGCATCAGACTGTTGAGCCGAGATGATAGC